>JBBGZY010000654.1:0-600000 GCA_037952925.1 Lithobates clamitans
GAGGGGGGGACGAGAGAGTGCCCCCCCCTCCTGAACCGTACCAGGCCACATGCCCTCAACATTGGGAGGGTGCTTTGGGGTAGCCCCCAAAACACCTTGTCCCCAAGTTGATGAGGACAAGGGCCTCATCCCCACAACCCTGGCCGGTGGTTGTGGGGGTCTGCGGGCGGGGGGCTTATCGGAAGCTGGAAGCCCCCTTTAACAAGGGGACCCCCAGATCCCCCCCTGTGTGAAATGGTAAGGGGGTACTTACCCCTACCATTTCACTAAAAAACTGTCAAAAATGTTAAAAATGACAAGAGACAGTTTTTGACAATTCCTTTATTTAAATGCTTCTTCTGTCTTCTTTCTTCTATCTTCCTTCATCTTCTTCTTCTTCTTCTGGTTCTTCTGGCTCTTCTGGTTCTTCCTCCGGCGTTCTCGTCCAGCATCTCCTCCGCGGCATCTTCTATTTTCTTCTCCTCGGGCCGCTCCGTACCCATGGCATGGGGGAAGGCTCCCGCTCTTCTCTTCATCTTTTTCTCTTCTTCATCTTCTTCTTCATCTTCTTCTCTTCTTCATCTTCTTCTCTTCTTCTCTTCTTCATCTTCTTCTCCGGGCCGCTCCGCACCCATGCTGGCATGGAGGGAGGCTCCCGCTGTGTGACGGCGTCTCCTCGTCTGACGGTTCTTAATAACGGGGGCAGGGCCACCCGGTGACCCCGCCCCCCTCTGACGCACGGTGACGTGACGGGACTTTCCTGTAACGTCACGGGGAATGCCACAGGGAAGTCCCATCATGTCCCGTGCGTCAGAGGGGGGTGGGTCACCGAGTGGCTCCTCCCCCGTTATTTAAGAACCGTCAGACGAGGAGACGCCGTCACACAGCGGGAGCCTCCCTCCATGCCAGCATGGATGCGGAACGGCCCGGAGAAGAAGATGAAGAAGATGAAGAAGAGAAGAAGATGAAGAGAAGAGCAGGAGCCTCCCCCCATGCCATGGGTGCGGAGCGGCCCGAGGAGAAGAAGATAGAAAACGCTGTGGAGGAGATGCTGGACGAGAACGCCGGAGGAAGAACCAGAAGAACCAGAAGAAGAAGAAGAAGATGAAGGAAGATAGAAGAAAGAAGAAAGAAGAAGCATTTAAATAAAGGAATTGTCAAAAACTATCTCTTGTCATTTTTAACATTCTTGACAGTTTTTTAGTGAAATGGTAGGGGTAAGTACCCCCTTACCATTTCACACGGGGGGGTGGGATCTGGTGGTCCCCTTGTTAAAGGGGGCTTCCAGATTCCGATAAGCCCCCCGCCCGCAGACCCCCACAACCACTGGCCAGGGTTGTGGGGATGAGGCCCTTGTCCTCATCAACATGGGGACAAGGTGTTTTGGGGGCTACCCCAAAGCACCCTCCCAATATTGAGGGCATGTGGCCTGGTACAGTTCAGGAGGGGGGGTGCTCTCTCGACCCCCCCTCTTTTCCTGTGGCCTGCCAGGTTGCGTGCTCGGATAAGGGTCTGGTATGGATTTTTTGGGGGGCACGCTGTTTTTGTTTTTTGGCACGGGGTTCCCCTTAAAATTAATACCAGACCTGAAGGGTCTGGTATGGAATTTAGGGGGACCCCCACATCATTTTTTTTAAATTTTGGCCGGGGTTCCCCTTAATATCCATACCAGACCTGAAGGGACTGGTATGAAATTTAGGGGGACCCCCACGTCATTTTTTTTTAATTTTGGTTCGGGGTTCCCCTGTGGGGAACTCCAATGCCGTTTTTATCAATGAACTTTTATGTGTATTGTCGGACCGGCAATGCAATAGCCGCAAGTAGTTTTAAATGGCTTTTTTCCTTTGAAATATCATTTTGCTGTCAGACTGTTCTAAACACGGGAAACATGCGCCCCTTTACAGGCATACTATAGACACCCCCCAGCTACGAAATTTAAAGGGATATTACACTTTTATTGTTTGACTTTAGGCATTATTAAAAGCACTGCTCCTGAAATAACGGCCGTTTTTAAAACTTTTTTTTGCATTGATCCATGTCCCCTGGGGCAGGACCCAGGTCCCCAAACACTTTTTATGACAATAACTTGCATATAAGCCTTTAAAATTAGCACTTTTGATTTCTCTCATAGACTTTTAAAGGGTGTTCCGCAGCATTCGAATTTGACGCGAACACCCCAAATTGTTCGATGTTCGGCGAACTTGCGAACAGCCAATGTTCGAGTCGAACATGAGTTTGACTCGAACTCGAAGCTCATCCCTACTCATAACTAAGATCCTCCAGACCCTTTATTAGCTTTGTTGCCCTTCTTTGTACTCGCTCCATTTCCAGTACATCCTTCCTGAGGACTGGTGCCCAGAACTGGACAACATACTCTAGTTGTGGCCGGACCAGAGTCTTGTAGAGTGGGAGAATTATC
The DNA here is from genome assembly GCA_037952925.1 of Lithobates clamitans. Taxonomy (NCBI): domain Eukaryota; kingdom Metazoa; phylum Chordata; class Amphibia; order Anura; family Ranidae; genus Lithobates; species Lithobates clamitans. The sequence goes on from JBBGZY010000654.1 coordinate 2,399, forward strand.
GTTTTATCTCTGGAGTTGATTCCCTTTTTAATGCATGCCAATATTCTGTTTGCTTTGTTAGCAGCAGCTTGGCATTGCATGCCATTGCTGAGCCTATCATCTACTAGGACCTCAGGTCCTTTTCCATCCTAGATTCCCCCTGAGGTTTTCTCCCCAGTGTAAAGATTGCATTCATATTTTTGCCACCCAAATGCATTATTTTACATTTTTCTACATTGAACCTCATCTGCCATGTAGATGCCCACCCCATTAATTTGTTCAGATCTTTTTGCAAGGTTTCCACATCTTGCGGAGAAGTTATTGAACTGCTTTGCTTAGTATCGTCTGCAAATACAGAGATTGAACTGTTTATCCCATCCTCCAGGTCATTTATGAACAAATTAAATAGGATTGGTCCCAGCACAGAACCCTGGGGAACCCCACTACCCACCCTTGACCATTCCGAGTACTCCCCATTTATCACCACCCTCTGAACTCGTCCTTGTAGCCAGTTTTCATGTACTCACCCTATGGTCCATGCCAACGGACCTTATTTTGTACAGTAAACATTTATAGGGAACTGTGTCAAATGCTTTTGCAAAATCTAGATACGCCAGGTCTACGGGCCTTCCTTTATCTAGATGGCAACTCACCTCCTCATAGAAGGTTAGTAGATTGGTTTGGCAAGAAAGATTCTTCATGAATCCATGCTGATTACTGCTAATGATACCGTTCTCATTACTAAAATCTTGTATATAGTCCCTTATCATCCCCTCCAAGAGTTTACATACTATTGATGTTAGGCAAACTGGTCTGTAATTCCCAGGGATGTATTTTGGGCCCTTTTTAAATATTGGTGCTACATTGGCTTTTTTCCAATCAGCTGGTACCATTCCAGTCAGTAGACTGTAAAAATTAGGAACAACAGTCTGGCAATCACTTGACTGAGTTCCCTAAGTACCCTCGGATGCAAGCCATCTGGTCCCGGTGAATTATTAATATTAAGTTTCTCAAGTCTAATTTTAATTCTGTTCTCTGTTAACCATGGAGGTGCTTCCTGTGTTGTGTCATGAGGATAAACACTTGTGAAGACTGTGGAGAAGAATAAATTCAATACCTTTGCCATCTCCCCATCCTTTGTAACCAGATGTCCTTCCTCATTCTTTATGGGGCCAATATGTTCTGTCCTCCCTTTTTTACTGTTTACATACTTAAAGAATTTCTTGGGATTTTTTTTGCTCTCCTCCGCTATGTGTCTTTCATGTTCTATCTTAGCCGTCCTAATTGCACCCTTAAATTTCTTGTTGCATTCTTTATAAAGTCTGAATGCTGAGGATGATCCCTCAACCTTGTATTTTTTGAAGGCCTTCTCCTTTGCTTTTATAAGCATTTTTACATTGGAGTTAAGCCATCCAGGACTTTTGTTCGCTCTTTTAAATTTATTACCCAATGGGATACATTGGCTAATGCCCTTATTTAATATACTCTTAAAGCAAACCCATCTCTCCTCCGTATTCTTTGTTCCTAATATTTTATCCCAATTTATGCCTTTTAGCAAGGTTTGTAGTTTAAGGAAGTTGTCTCTTTTAAAATTCGGTGTCTTTGTATTTCCTTTATGTTTCCTATTTGTGTGATTTATACTGAAACTAATTGACCTGTGATCGCTGTTACCTAAATTGCCCCGTATTTCCACATCCGTGATCAGGTCTGTATTGTTGGTAATCAGTAGATCCAGTAATGTTTTATTTCTAGTTGGTGCGTCTACCATCTGACCCATAAAATTGTCCTGCAAGATATTAAGGAACTGGTGAGCCTTAAATGAATGTGCGGTTCCCTCCGCCCAGTCTATGTCTGGATAATTAAAATCCCCCATTATGATAACACTTCCCATCTTTGCTGCGAATCCAAATTGTGATAGGAGATCTGTCTCCACTTCCTCCCTCAGGTTAGGGGGCCTATGGCATACTCCCAGTATTATTTTCCCCTTAGATTCATCCCTTTGGAGCTCTACCCATAAGGATTCCACCTTCTCCCTAGCTCCCTCAGTGATGTCATCTCTCACATTCACTTGTACATTATTCTTGATATATAGGCATACTCCTCCCCCTTTTTTACCCTCTCTATCCTTGTGGTAAAGGGTATACCCTTGAATGTTTGCCAGCCAATCATGAGAGCTGGCATTGGTGAACATGCCACATAGTTTAGACCGGTCGCATATTGTCCTCGTATTGGGTGTTTCGAGATTGCAACCAGGACTTGCTACTATACTTACCTTGTGTTTTTGTGCTTTGGTCAACCTACCACTAATGCCCCCAATACTACCCTCTGGAATATCTTCCATGCTGACTATCTCTACCTCTGGACCCCCCCCCCCCATCGCCTAGTTTAAAAACCCCTCTAACTTTTTGGCTATCTTAATTCCCAGCAGATCTGCACCCTCCTCATTTAGGTGCAGTCCGTCCCTTCTATAGTACTGGTTATCGACTGAGAAATCGGCCCAGTCCTCCAGGAACCCAAACCCCTCCTTACTACACCAGCTCTTCAGCCACTTGTTAACTTCCCTAATCTCCCTCTGCCTTTCTGGTGTCACTCGATGTACCGGTAGTATTCCTGAGAATACTACCTTGGAGGTCCTTTTCCTCAATTTAGCTCCTAAGTCCCTAAAATCATTCTTTAGGACACTCCATTTGCCTCTGACTTTGTCATTGGTGCCAATGTGCACCATGACAGCTGGGTCTTCCCCAGCCCCTCCCAGTAATCTGTCCACAAGATCCATGATGTGCCGAACCCGAAATGCTAAGCCCCCCAAGCAAAAATGTTTACAAGACAATCTTTCCTCTTGAGCGCATAAAACCAAATCATATCCTACTTTATATAGTAGAAAGGAAAGTTTAGTTTCACAGTTTCTATTTTCAAAAACATACATGGAAAAAAAAATAGGAGTTTACATTTCTGTCCATGCTATTTTTGACATTCTCAAAGCAGATACTTTTCTACTTGGAGAAGGAACTGATTTATGTAGTGTTTTTTGCCCCTTCCCTGAAGGAGGAGTGGAGTTCCTGCCCACAGCAGAATTAATGCTAATCCTGCATCATTATTTTCCACTGAGACAGCACAGCACACTACAAATCCTGCACCATTCAATTTCCTCTCTTTCTGCACCACCCTCCATACTCAGTTGTGGGATGTGGTTGACCAATTAGACTGTGTTTGAACATCTCTTCCTCTTTCCCTTCCACTGATTGTGTATAACTAGCTTGGCATGCCTCACACTTGTGTCATATGTTAATACTTTGCTGCCTGTCACATCCCCTCTCATCTCCTCTGACTTTTTCTATGAAATCTCAGGGCATCACTCTTACAGCTCTCATCAGCTCTCATGGAGAGAGCTTGCCTGCAATATACATCAGCTGGATTTCTAAACAGGAGGTCATTGGGGTGCAGGGAAACATTGCCCTTACATTAATTATGTTAGGTCATATCCAGTTTTTAATCAGGATATACGTTATATACTGTATATAGTAGCCTTCTGTAAATAATGCTTACAGGTCTATGCTCATTCCATAAACTGATTAGTGAGAAATGTGTTCTTAACGCATGTCGCAAGAATATGCCTGTGGGGGAAATTGCTATGATTACTTAGCATTTGGCAGGTGGAGCAATAATGCAATTTTGGAAGTGTTTAATAATTATTTGTTTCATGTTTTAAGCCAAGTATAGTCCAATTTCAGTGCAAAATATGAGTCTTGAATATGTGATACACAAAGTGATTTGACCATTGCAGCCATGTTTGGGAGATCATTTCTAAGACCACAAAAAGGTGGTACATTTGTCACTAGTTTACTGAAGACTGAAACATGGTGGTGCTTTGTGAACAATGAATACATTCTTTATGCTATATTTTATTTTTTCTTTGTATTTTACAGAGCATTGATTGCTGTCCTTACTGCTATTTTTGGTTCTGAGCTTCTTGCTGCTTGTGTACACTTTCTCTGATATTGTATTAGGCCTATGTCACCCTTGTAGCCCCAACAGCAAGATTACTATAGTGGACATAAAACTCCCAAACCCATTACATCTCTCTTTTGCTGGCTCAATAAGTGAGGCATTATTCCCACACTGGCAAGGGAAATTCTTCAGCATTTCCACCAGTGAGTTATTGCCAACAACCCTGCAAATATGACATAGTCTTAGAGCATTATAAAAAAAAGCAAACAAAGCAAGGAAAATGTACAATTCCTTTCAGTAACAAAATACAACCTCACCCAAGTTTAGTAGGGGAGAAACAGTATGATTCTGCAAGGGAAGGAAAAGAATACAGATAATCAAAAAAAGGTAAACTGTCTTGACAGATTAAACAACAGAGAAAATGGGGTGGGAATGTGGTGGGGATGTCAAGTCATAGTTTCACTGGTCCTTCATAGCCCTTAACACACCACAATGGTGGTGCAGAGAGAGAAATTAATAAAAATGAGCACTCTGAGTGTGGATTGAACTATTGTCCAGATTATATTTCATAAAATAAATGAATCAGTGGTCCCACTTCAGTTGGGACAGTTGTTTTATGTGGGCAAGTTTAGTTAGGACATTTTACCTTGTGGAAATAATTATCTTAAAGATAAATACATTGGCTAGTTTGTGAAGGCAAAAGACAAATAATTCAGATTCCCAGAATGTGTGATTGACACCCAGAAATTGTGTGAACTCCACCCATGCTATAGGATGTGTTATTCTCCTGAGAAGTAATAGTAGTTGACATCACTTCCCCATCAAGAAAGTAGTAATTAATCCTATTCTATTGGAGGAGGAGGACAAGTTTGGATTATATAGGTGGTTTGGTCTCACTCTCAGAGGGAGATAAGAAAGTTTTTTAAAAATTAAATGGGGGTAACAGCTATTTCATACAGTATGTTTGGCTGTAATCTATTGGTCTCTTAAATACAACATTTTACATCTTAGCGGGACAGATGTACTAAATTGTTAGTTCTTTTGACTCATGCTGTTAATACATTTAGAATCCTCAAAACACAGATATGTATCAAATGGTGAATATTTGCCTGCTTGTTGCACTTTACACTGGTTGTCTTAAAATTAATTGCAGTGATTTAAAGGAAACAGGTTGCTTTTAAGGGGCTTTATTTATCACATACTGAATGGATGAATAGAATAAAAAAACAGACATTCAATAACATTAATGAGAATGAAGTCATTCAAAATACTAACCTAGAGATTAACTAGAGACTAAATATAGTACATTACATGAAAACTTAACTTTGGTCTAGTTGGTTTAAGGAAAAAAATCTGTAAAAAAAAAAAAAGTGTCAGGATCCTCAGTTATTCTACAGTGGGGAATAAGGATTTCTAAGACTCAGTCAAAAGTATTTGCAGGATAGAGGATCGTTTGTGGAAAGCATTTTCATTGTTTACTTCCTTGGGTCTTCCCAAGTATGCTTTCTCTCTGTCTGCTCTAAATAGCCAGCTCCTGTTCCATGCTGCTTTATTACTTAATAGCCCAAGTAAAGTTTTTTTCTTCAGACTAATTTCTTCAAAGGTGAGGGGGGTGGGGGTTGAGCACATTTTTCAATAATACTTTCAATAATCTAATTCACCAATGGTGCAGGGTGTTACTCTTGGACTACAAAGAAAATGAGCAGCACTAGCTGTTATAAGGCTTAACAAATATACTAGACAGTTGACTAGAGTTGAGCAAACAGTTCAGCCCAAGCATCAGTTTGGGTCAAACATTGACTGTTTGCCCCATTCGGGAACACCGGAATTTGGAGGGTGTTCAGCGGGTGTTCACCCCACCGAACGCCCTGCAATGCACTGCACAATACGCAAAGCTTTGCCCAATCAGGGAGCAGAATAAGCTAGTTGTTAAGTAGCAGGGCCGGGAAGCTGGCCACGGCATCCTTAACAGATGAGTCATCAGCTCTCAATAGGTTTCCCAGTTGACAGCTGAGCAAAAAAGAAAATTGGCAGTAAAAATTAAAAAAAAACAACAGCGTGGGGTCCCCCCAAAATCCATACCAGACCCTTATCTGAGCAAGAAGCACAGCAGGTCAGGAAAGGGGGTAGACGAGCGAGCCCCCCCCCGAACCATACTAGGCCTCATTCCCTCAACATGAGGGGTGGGTGCTTTGAGGCAGGGGGAGCATATACAATAACAGATATGTATAAAAGTCAGTGACAAATGTGATAGTGATAAAAGTATTGATATGAAAATAAAACTCACTGAAAGGTAAGAAAAAAAGTGTAGCAAAATTCTGCAATGAGAAAGTTCCAGCAGGATGGAAATTTTCCAGGGCTTTCACCACCACCAGGGGAAAAATGGAGGTCTCCGTGTGGGCAATCACTCAAAGAAGTGGGGACTCTTACCAGGAGTGGACCTCCTGTAGCAGCGAGGTCACACACGCCTGCAGATACAGCCCTCTGCGGGGTCTGAGGATGGATCCTTGCTCGAGAATACTCTGGCAATCTGAGGCCGTCTTTCCCAATCTTCAGCTACCGTCCAACTCCATTCCTCGAGATCCCGATCCTCCAAGATAGAGCAGAGCGCATAAAGGAATAAAGGATCCAAGAGTGCTGGCAAGGGACACCCCTCTCCCTGTCTATCACCTGCGTGTGTTTCCTGCACTGGGAATAGGAGGATGTCCCTGGAGTGCCCTCTAGTGTCCCATGGCTGGCATTGCTCTCCCTTCCCTGCTGTACCAGCAGCCTGACCCCGGCCCGGGCCACCCGGATCCCAGCAAGATGGCGGAGGATGAAATCATCACCGAGTACGAGAGAATCCTGCAGGAGATAGAGAGCACGGACACCGTGTTTGTATAGTTAAAAATTTAATTCTTATAGTATTTTTTTAAGACAATAAAGTTAATTTTTTTTAGACACTCAGCTGATCTTTATAAATTTTTTATTGATTTTAATTGTCCCCTATTTTATCCAAAATAAAACAAGGTTTGGCTTTAGATATATTTTGGGTAACCACATTATACTGAATTAAAAAAAAAAATATTAATATAACAATACCAGTTACATTTTACAAGCACAAATATTATACATTTCATTAAGTATCACAAATTTTTTATGGATTTAAACTTCAACAATTCACTGACCATACGTGGCTTTATGGCACAATAGCTTTTATTGTAGATTTCCTGACCACGGAATATTTGAAATGATGGCTTTGAGTTACTGAAGAGCAGACAGACCCTTACTACTTAAATAGATATTATCTTAATCCTGAAAAAGCAGGGCAATGTTATAATCATATGCTGTAATTTTTTTTTTTTTTCTTTTCAAAATTGTGTTTATTCTAATTCTTCAAGGTCAACCTATTCAACACCACACCTTTTCCTGCATGTATGCAATTAGACTAGTTTACTTACTTTCCCTTCTGTGTATATGTACTCTAAGCCCGGGTTCACACCTATGCGAATTAGATGGGGCTTACAACGCATCCAATTCGCAGGACATTTTAAACTAGGTTCATTTGAACAAGGCTGGTTCACATATGTGCATTGCATTCGCACTGCGCATTGCACAAAAAACGTGTGCGTTTTTTGGGCATTGCAGTGCGAATTACAAGCCCATTATCTCCTATGGGAACGCATCTGATTCGCAGATGCATTGCGTTCTGAACAAGGATTTTCTCCTTCTCCTCACTACACCACGTACAACGAGACTAGAAAAGGCCAGTTCAGAACCAAGCGCGGCACCCTTTGGGCACCTTTTGCTAATCTCGTGTTAGTAAAAGTTTGGTGAGAGACGATTCGTGTTTTTTCAGACTCGTGGCTTTCAGATCGTTTTCTGCTGTTCAGTTTGTGCTTGTGGGTTTGTATCTGCTCTTCAGTGCGTGCAAGCAAGCTCCGCGTGACTTTGTCATTGTGCTCTTGTTCATTCGTTACTGTTTTTCAGGTCGCTCTTCACAGGCCTTGCTGTTCTTCAGTGCGTTCTGTTACTTCGTTCTGAGCAGCCGGCCGTTTTCTAGCCATGTGGCGTATACGTACTCCTCGTAGAGTTCGTGCTGTGCGGGGGCTTGGTGTTGGGGTCCTGACCTTGACACAAGTCTAGTCCATGAACAGGGTGGGGAAGAGTTCATGGACCAAGAATTGGTTGCTTCAGCGTGACCAGTTCTGTTATATGCCTTTGCTCCGTGAGATCCGTGAGAATAATCCTTATGATTTCAGGAACTTTCTCTGGATGACGGACCCCGTATTTCACCGTTTGTTGGCTTTGCTGACCCCCAATATTAGCAGGCAGGATACCTGCATGAGGCAAGCCATCACTCCGGAGCAGAGGCTCATCACCACCCTGCGGTACTTGGCGACGGGGAGAAGCCTGCAGGACCTCAAGTTCTCGACAGGCATCTCCCCCCAGGCTCTGGGTGTCATTATCCCGGAGACCTGTTCTGCCATCATACAGGTCCTGCAGAAGGAGTATATTAAGGTAAGATTTTTATCCTTTAACCTCACATTTTATTGTATTTAATGTTTGCTAATATATTGTATTTCTTTGCTCATTCCCTAATTACATAGTTACATAGTTACATAGTAGGTGAGGTTGAAAAAAGACACAAGTCCATCAAGTCCAACCTATGTATATGATTATGTGTCAGTATTACATTACATATCCCTGTATGTTGCGGTCATTCAGGTGATTTTCTAATAGTTTCTTGAAGCTATCAATGCTCCCCGCTGAGACCACCGCCTGTGGAAGGGAATTCCACATCCTTGCCGCTCTTACAGTAAAGAACCCTTTACGTAGTTTAAGGTTAAACCTCTTTTCTTCTAATTGTAATGAGTGGCCACGAGTCTTATTAAACTCTCTTCTTCGAAAAAGTTTTATCCCTATTGTGGGGTTACCAGTACAGTATTTGTAAATTGAAATCATATCCCCTCTCAAGCGTCTCTTCTCCAGAGAGAATAAGTTCAGTGCTCGCAACCTTTCCTCATAACTAAGATCCTCCAGACCCTTTATTAGCTTTGTTGCCCTTCTTTGTACTCGCTCCATTTCCAGTACATCCCTCCTGAGGACTGGTGCCCAGAACTGGACAGCATACTCCAGGTGCGGCCGGACCAGAGTCTTGTAGAGCGGGAGAATTATCGTTTTATCTCTGGAGTTGATCCCCCTTTTAATGCATGCCAATATTCTGTTTGCTTTATTAGCAGCAGCTTGGCATTGCATGCCATTGCTGAGCCTATCATCTACTAGGACCCCCAGGTCCTTTTCCATCCTAGATTCCCCCAGAGGTTCTCCCCCCAGTGTATAGATTGCATTCATATTTTTGCCACCCAAATGCATTATTTTACATTTTTCTACATTGAACCTCATTTGCCATGTAGTCGCCCACCCCATTAATTTGTTCAGGTCTTTTTGCAAGATTTCCACATCCTGCGGAGAAGTTATTGCCCTGCTTAGCTTAGTATTGTCTTTAAATACAGAGATTGAACTGTTTATCCCATCCTCCAGGTCGTTTATGAACAAATTAAATAGGATTGGTCCCAGCACAGAACCCTGGGGAACCCCACTACCCACCCCTGACCATTCTGAGTACTCCCCATTTATCACCACCCTTTGAACACGCCCTTGTAGCCAGTTTTCAATCCATGTACTCACCCTATGGTCCATGCCAACGCACCTTATTTTGTACAGTTAAATGTTTATGGGGAACTGTGTCAAATGCTTTTGCAAAATCCAGATACACCACGTCTACGGGCCTTCCTTTATCTAGATGGCAACTCACCTCCTCATAGAAGGTTAATAGATTGGTTTGGCAAGAACGATTCTTCATGAATCCATGCTGATTACTGCTAATGATATCATTCTTATTACTAAAATCTTGTATATAGTCCCTTATCATCCCCTCCAAGAGTTTACATACTATTGATGTTAGGCTAACTGGTCTGTAATTCCCAGGGATGTTTTTTGGGCCCTTTTTAAATATTGGTGCTACATTGGCTTTTCTCCAATCAGCTGGTACCATTCCAGTCAATAGACTGTCTGTAAAAATTAGGAACAACGGTCTGGCAATCACCTGACTGAGTTCCCTAAGTACCCTCGGATGCAAGCCATCTGGTCCCGGTGATTTATTAATGTTAAGTTGCTCAAGTCTAATTTTAATTCCGTCCTCTGTTAACCATGTAGGTGCTTCCTGTGTTGTGTCATGAGGATAAACACTGCAGTTTTGGTTACTGAAGCCTCCCGATTCACTTGTGAAGACTGAGGAGAAGAATAAATTCAATACCTTTGCCATCTCCCCATCCTTTGTAACCAGATGTCCTTCCTCATTCTTTATGGGGCCAATATGGTCTGTCCTCCCTTTTTTACTGTTTACATACTTAAAGAATTTCTTGGGATTTTTTTTGCTCTCCTCCGCTATGTGTCTTTCATGTTCTATCTTAGCCGTCCTAATTGCACCCTTACATTTCTTATTGCATTCTTTATAAAGTCTGAATGCTGAGGATGATCCCTCAACCTTGTATTTTTTGAAGGCCTTCTCCTTTGCTTTTATATGCATTTTTGCATTGGAGTTAAGCCATCCAGGATTTTTGTTCGCTCTTTTACATTTATTACCCAATGGGATACATTGGCTTATGCCCTTATTTAATATGCTCTTAAAGCAAACCCATCTCTCCTCCGTATTCTTTGTTCCTAATATTTTATCCCAATTTATGCCTTTTAGCAAGGTTTGTAGTTTAGGGAAGTTGGCTCTTTTGAAATTCAGAGTCTTTGTGTTCCCTTCATGTTTCCTATTTGTGTGATTTATACTGAAACTAATTGACCTGTGATCGCTGTTACCTAAATTGCCCCGTATTTCCACATCTGTGATCAGGTCTGTATTACCATGATTGTAATATGCTGTGAATGTCCCCTTTGTCCTCATGCATGCTGGATTTTTATGTAATTAATTTTTTTCTCCTTCATACATATTTACCTTCACTTACCTCCCCAGCATGCTCTCCTGGCCCTATATTCACCTCATGTAGTCAGTTAACAATGTATTTTATCAGCTCCATAGTAGTGCTTTACCCCAAACACCCCCTTAAAATGGAAAATTGTATACTCACCTTTCTGTAATTTTCCTTTCCTGTCGCATCTTCATGGCAGCAGACACTTTGGGTTGTGACTCCGCCTCCACAACCTGATAGGACCACATAGCTATAAATTGATGAGTAGGCACTTGCCCCAGTATTCTCTGTATATATAAATCACCTCCGAAGGGTGGGCGATTGTATGAAAGGTGAGTATACAATTTTCCATTTTCCTGTTGCATCATGGCAGCATACACTTTGGGGAGTAACTCGCCAGACTGGGTGGGAATGCAAAGTAAATTTATTGACAAGCAATAGAAAAGTAAGCCTGTATAACGGCCTTCCCAAACTCTACTGCTGATAGGCGTGCAGCATCCACTTTATAATGGGATATAAAGGTGTTTCTGGAGGACCAGGTGGCCGCTCTACAAATGGCTTCCGCTGAGACTCTACAGTAAGCCGCCCATGAAGTAGCCACTGCCCTGGTAGAATGCGCCCTTAAGCCTTCTGGAATCTGCAAGGTGCTCCAGGAGTAAGTCTTCTTGATAATTTTCACCAACCATGAGGCGATGGTACGGGCAGATGCCGCTTTGCCTTTTCTAAACCCGTGTGGGATGATTAGGAGGTTTTCAGACTTTCTGAATGGCTTGGTTTGACTAGCAAGGCTTGCATTTCTGAGACTCTCTTCGCTGATGTAATAGCGATTAGAAATGAGACCTTTAGTGTCAGGTCCCAAAGGGAGATGTATTCAAGTGGAAAGAATGGTTCTCTGGATAAGACTTCCAAGACGGTTGAGAGATCCCATGTCGGAAATGAAGGTTTTCTAGGAGGCCTTCGTTTTAGACAGGCCCTTTGGAATTGAACCACCAGTGGATTGAGGGCCCACTTAACTCCTGTCAAGGCAGAGATGGCAGATACTTGTACTTTTAGGGTGCTGGACCCAAGACCTTTGTCCAGGCCTGACTGGAGTAACTCGAGCACTTGCGCTACTGATGGGGAAGAAGAGTCCCAACCTTGCTCCTGAGCAAAGGAAATAAACTTTTCCCAAATCCTTCCGTAGGTACTATTCGTGGTAGACTTCCTAGCCTGGAGCAGGGTATCCACTACCTACTGAGAGCAGCCTTGGCCTAGAAATCTAGAACTCTCAGCCTCCAGGCCTTTAGGTGTAACTTCTCTGGGCTCGGGTGGAGTAGCTGGCCCTGGGTCAGTAAATCTGCCGACACCGGGAGTGGAAGTGGATCCACTGTGTTCAGCTGTAGGAGGGTAGTGAACCAAGGCCTCCGCGGCCAGAAGGGAATCACAGCCAGCACTAGAGCTGCTGAATGCTTGAGCCTCAGAAGAAATTTGGCTATGAGAGGAGTTGGTGAAAAAATGAAGCCTAGGCAGAAGTTCCAGGGGTGTAGGAGACAATCCGTTCCCTCCGCTGAGGGAAAAGGAATCCTCCACAAAAATCTCTGACACTTCGTGTTTGCTGGCGTTGCTGCGAGGTCTATGTCCGGACGACCCCATGTCTGGGATATGATGGCGAATGCTTGGGAGCTCAGAGACCACTCATTGTTGGAAATGAATGTTCTGCTGAGTGAATCCGCTAGGAGGTTCTGGACACCTGGAATATAAGCCGCCCTCAGATCCAGAAGGTTCAGTTGGGCCCATCGTATCACCGGGCTGACCTCCTGCATCATAGAGATGCTCCTGGTACCCCCTGCCTGTTGATGTAGGCTACTGTCACTCGGTTGTCCATCTTTATGAGAACTTGTTTCCCTCTCAGAAAGGTGCTGAATGCCAAAAGGGCCTGGAAGGCTGCCTTAATCTCTACAACATTTGAGACCAAGTCCTGGGTTTTGAAATGCCAGCGGCCCTGAGCCGCGTAATGTAGGTAGTGTGCTCCCCATCCCTCCAGGCTGGCATCTGAAGTCACTACTTCCTGATGGGGGTAACTATCTGTTTGCATCTCCTGAGATTGTAGGGGCGTGTCCACCACTGCAGAGATAGACTGGCTTCCTCTGAGATGTAAATCAGTTAGGACATGGACAACCCGTCCCACTGGCACAAGAAGGAGGCTTGAAGGGGTCTGGTATTTCATTGCGCCCACTGGACCATTGGAATGGTTGCTGATAGAGAACCCAGAAGGCTGAGGCATGCTCTGGCTGGTAAGAATGGAGCCGGGATTGATTTTTTTACTTTCTGGATTAGTAGAGATATTTTTTCCCATGGCAGTTCCACTGTATTTGCTCGGGTGTCCAGTTCGGCCCCCAGGAAGACCATCCTTTGGGTAGGCTGGGTGTTGCTTTTTCCCCAATTTATTATCTATCCCAAGCTTTTTAGAGTGGAAACTAGGATCTTGCGATGTTGCACGAGTGATTCCCGGCTGTTTGAGAGGAGGAGGATGTCGTCCAGGTAGTGGTGAACCCTTCGACCTTTCTCTCTCAAGGAGGCTATTGCTGGTAATAGGACCTTTGTGAATGTTGTGGGGGCTGTCGAGATCCCGAAGGGAAGACTTTTAAACTGAAAGTACCTGTGACCCACCGAGAATCGCAGGAATCTCTGGAATGCCGCATGAATTGGGATATGCAGGTAAACATCTTGGAGATCTATGGAAAGCATCCAGTCTCCCAGATTTATGGCCTGGAGGATAGACTGCAAACTTTCCATCCTGAATGATTCCACCCAGATGGATCTGTTGAGGTTCTTTAAATCTAGAACTGGACGTAGATCCCCCAATTTCTTCTTGACGAGGAATAGTGGAGAATAAAATCCCCTGCCCCTTTGTACTGGCGGGACCTTTACTATTGCCCGTTTTTGGAGAAGATCCTGAACATAATTCAGTAGTGACAACCTTTTTTCCCGAGATGGAGGAATGCGGGTTGGACAAAATTGATCCCTTGGGGGTCGATTTTTGAAGGACCACCTGTGGCCGAATCTGATGGTGGCCAGAGTCCAGGTATCCTTTATGGTCTCCGCCCAGACCAGCTTGAATCTGGAGAGTCTTGCTCCCACTACCGCTGGCTGGACGGGCGCACCTTCAAAAGGGCTTCTGGTCACTGGAAGCGGGGGTCTTGGGCTTTTGGAACTTCATAAAAGTAGACTGAGGATTTTTCCAGCTCCTTCGGTACTCTTTCCCAGGTCTGTACGCTTTTGCCTCTCTATACCTTTCCGGAAGGTTTCACTTAAAGGGAGGAGGTCTCTGCTGTTTGGGCCTTCTATCTGAGGGGATGAGCCCAGACTTGCCACCAGTCACCTTAGAAATGGCGAGTCCAATTTCGTTCCGAAGAGATTCTCCCTGTCGAACAAGATGCAACACCAATTGGACTTGGAGGCTGGATCTGCCGTCCAGGGCTTCAGCCATAACGCTCTTCTGGCCGTTACCGAGGCCAGCATAGACTTTGATGCAGACCTAATGGTATCGACAGAGGCCTCTGCCACAAAGTCGCCCGCCAAGCTTAGTTCTTGCAAAGCTTTAACTATTTTTTCTTGGTCTGCACCCTCCAATACGAGCTTCTCGGTGCTTGCAGACCAGCTTGAGATGGCTCTTCCTACTGCTGCAAGCGCTATCGCAGGCCTGCAGGTGCCTCCTGCCGACAGGTAAGCCCTCTTGAGGTCCGTGTCGATCTTCCTATTGAGCACGTCCCTGAATGTTACCGCATCCTCTAACGGGAGTGTAACGTGCCTGGCTAGGCGCATCAAAGATGCATCCACCACCGGAGGGGACACCAGGGGGGTCACTTTAGGCTCATTGAGCGGATACAGCTTAAGAAGTCTGTTATTCAGACTAGATTTCTTCTCTGGTCTTTGCCATTCCTCCTTAATCAGGTCATCCAGTTCATCTAAACGGAAAGGCCTCTAGAGGGAAATATTTCCTTTGTTTTGGTTGAACTTCCTGGGGGTCCTCCCATCCTATTGCCTCCTTGACCGACTTGACAATTGGCTCTATTAGAGAGAAGTCAAATCCGGCCAATACCTCCAGACCCTCATTATCAGACAGAGAGTCTTGCTCCCTTGATGTGTTGGCCCGGGCTGGAGAGGCACTGTGGGTAGAAAAATCCGCATCTGCCATCAAGGCCTGCGGAGCTGAGATTCCAGCAGATTCTCTGGTATCCGAGATTCTTTCTTTTGTGGCCTCCTCTAGACATTTTTAACAAGCCACTTTATCCGGGAGGGCCACCGCACCACAAATCCAGCAGGCGTTCCCGGAGGGACGGGAGTGGCGTTTGGGAGACCGGGGTCTGCGCGAAGGAGATCTACTATGGCAGGATCGATAGTGTCTAGAATATAATCTAGACCGGCTCCTTCTGCGACTCCCTCTCGAGCGGCTTCTCCTGTGATAGGAACGGCTCCGTCTGTGTCTGGAGCGACTTCTTCTATGCAAGGTCTCTCTCTGTCTTGAAGCAGACGTTCCTGTGGACCTAATAGGGCTGACCAATTTAGGTAGCATTAGTAGTGCTCTCTTTTTCAATCTTCACTACTTACCATGTCTTCCCCCCTTACCTATTAGGCTGGCGGTGATCTGTTGGGGCAGCGGTCTCCATAGTGGAAGAGTGGTGAAACCTGCAGAAACAGTAGGATTAAGATATACAGAAAGACTCCAATTCATCTTCATTGCGGATGAAGCTTTTGCGCTGGGGGACCATCTTATGCGGCCATTCCCGATGAGGACCTTCACCCCGGACCAGAGGCTTTTTAATTATCGGCTAGCCAGAGTGGTGGAAAACACGTTTGGAATCATGGCCAGCTGGTTCCGCCTATTTCTTACACCCATACATATGGCGGAGTACAAACTGAATCACATTATCCTTGCATGCTGTGTTCTACACAACTTTTTATGGCAACATTCTGCCAACTATGCTTGCTCGGAATTCAAAATGAACCAACCCTGACATCGCTTGAAAGGGGCCGTCCTGGCTTGCCCTCCCTGAGTGCCCGTGATGTCCAGCTAAGATACCTTGAATTCTTTGTGGGTAGGGGGGCTATCAATATGCCAGACAATGAGTGAAACCTTTATCAAATAAAAAAATAATTAAGCAAATCTTTGGTGACATTTACTGCTTGTGTTTGTTTTAGCTGACCCTGACAGAAATGTGTGGAGTCCTGAAAATGGCGTGACTGTGTAACCTTACAAAGCACTGTTGGATGTTATTTACTAAAGGCAAAGACACTTTGCACTACAAGTGCACTTGAAACTGCACTTGTAGTGCAAAGTGGATTTGCCCTTTTAGGAAATAACCCCCATTGTCACAGAAAGCAGCAATTAGAGCACAATATAAGTGTTGGAGCGTTGAGACAATTATCCAGTAGCGGAACTACCAGGGTCGCAGCAGGTGCACTTGCGACTGGGCCCGGCATTCTGCTACTGTAGGAGGGACCCGAGATGGCAAGAAGGACAGCATGGACAGCTGAGTGAAGAGCCCATCCCAGGCACTCTTAGTGTGTGAGGTGAGGAGGGGGGAGCGAGGGCTGCACACGGAGCTTCTGGATCTTCTCCTGTCTGACAGCAGAGATTGTTATTCTCACTCGTTTGCAGGATGTGCCGTTTCCCCAACACTGCAGTTCCAGTCACTCGAACTTTGCCTTATCTCTCTTTCTTTCTTCAACTAGTAATCACTCCCCTCCAGCCCTCAGCATGTTCTCTTCCTGTCACTTCACCTTCTTCTTTGGTCCCATTTGATTCGCTCAACTTCATCAGCAGTCTGCATCTCTCTCTACCTTGTCTGCACAATCATGCAGTAAGTTAGCAGCAATTCTTCTGAAATGTTTTTCCTGTTACCTTTAACCCTTCTCTTCTCCTATCTGCTTAACCCCCCATAAATCTGCACTACACGCATCCCTGCAGCAGCCCCCCCCTCAGCTCTGGACATTCCACACTCTCATATATCTGACACCCTTTCTATCCCAGTTTACTCCTCTAACTGTGCTGTCCCTATATTGTAGCCTTATCACTTTCTCTGCACTCCTTCATGAACACATAATCTTACTACTTAGACCCCCACATATTCACTATTTTCTTATCGCTAATGCACCTTTTCCACGGGGCGGGCTCTGCCAGAAGTCCACCTGCTCAGCGCCTGAGGAGCAGGCAGATGGCTGGTCCGTTTCCAATCCGCTTATGCAGAGCGGCCACAGACACACCTTTTTCTTCTCAATAGGCAGTCGGATGTAAATGGACCGCCTGTCCGTTTAGACCGGACTGCCATGTAATCCCATCCACCAGACAAATGGAGAATTGATCCCCATCCGTCTGTTTTTAGCAGATTGGATTGGATGTAGGCAGATGTAAACAGGCACACGTCTATTTACACCCGCCACTCCATAGGAGGAGAATGGAGGGTCCGGTTGGGTCTGCCTGAAAAACTGACAGTCTGACCCAATCAGTCCACTCATGTGAAAGGGGCCTAATAGTGGACTCACTCAGTGTGCTGCAGTTTGGATGCAGTGTGATTGTATGGAAAGTTTACATGCGTTCTAAATTCTATTTAAAAAATGTAAAAAAATAAGGGCTTGCTTTGGTCTCTGAAGAGCAATCCACATTCAGATTGCTCTTCATAGATCATTTGACAGGTAGTGAGGAGGTGTTGTATTGTCTGTGCACTGCCTGCTTTAACCCTTTCAATTCTGCACTAGCATGCCATAACCATGTGCAATGCACGCAGTTGTGGGGTGCTTGCAGAGCAGCACCATTCACTTATATGGGTCAAGTTAAGCAGGGGGTACAATTCATACTGCATGTCACTGGGATCAGTGGGAAGTGCCCTGGGTCCAGAGGAAGGGGCCCCTGGACCGATGGAAAGGGGGGGGGCTTCATGGTTCTTGCACCAGGGCCTTGAAGGTTCTAGTTACGCCTCTGCAATGATCCACACATTCTTGATTAACAATCTTTTTAATACCTGCACAATCACATGTGCATTTAGAAAAAGTTTTTAAAACAAACCAACATGTTTTTTGTATAACAATTTTTTGGGTCACATTAGAAAAAGTAAGAGAAACAAAAAGTGTAGCGCTATATTATAAGTGTAAACATCAGTGTAAACATTAGTGTGATCCACCCATATATACACCTGCAGTCAATGCTGCCAATCAAGCAGAAAAGACAAGAGGTCTTATAACAGCACCTATGAAAAAAATCTAATAATCATCAAATGAAAATTAAACCACCACAAGTTATAATAGTCCTTGTTCTGGACTGTGTGATTATGCCAAAGCAATCCCATAAGCAAGATGGGATTGGATAGAAAAAGAAATAGATTATCATTGATTGATAGGGAAATTAAGGAACTCAAAGACAAACTCCTCCCCTATAAATCCACACCGGAATATTTATCCCTTTCAACTAATCTTAGGAACCACTTGGAGAAAGAGGATAAAGATCAAAGGACTAAAAAACAAAAGAAATACACAAGAGATACTAATGACTACAAAAATCGTCTTGTGTTCAACTGGCAGAAGAAAGATGGTGACACCTCCGCCGGACCAGCTGGCCCGGCTGAGATGGACACTTCTTCTTCCATTCCGAATAGTGGATTAGCACCCACACCTCTAGAGACACACTCTAATCAGACCACTACTCGTAAAAATGTCCATCCCCCCACTACCCCAAATAATCACAACAAACCCTCAGATAGAAATCATCTTTCTTACAACCCCTCTGGCCATGGTTACCAACAGCCCAATAGGGGAAGAGGGAATACCCGGAGAGGTAGAGGTAATCCCCAAGGATACAACAGAGGGACTGGACATTCTGAAACATATACTCAATATAGATCCCCCCATGTTCATAATAGATCCCCTCAACGCAACCAACACAGAAGGGACTATCCTGAACCATATTACAACCACCGGACTCCTGTCCGTACCTATAACCGATTCTCACCGCTAAGAGATGAACCACACACTAGGGACCACTATCAACTTGAGAGATCACCATATACATACAACCATTCATACCCAGACCCCCATACAAAGAGGATTTTTCCCGGGGACCATCCGGGCCCAAACGAAGAATAGACGGAAACGAGGCTCTAAAGGAGGCTGAAGGTCCAGGAAAAAGAAAACGGTATTAAAAATGAGTGGCATTTTTAACCTCAGCCAAAAACCTTTTTCTAACGCTGAACTACACGTACTGGACAAGGGTCTCAAATTTGCTCCTTCTAAAAAACTGAACAAATTTGACACCTTCATCGATGTCCAGAAATTTAAAAGAAAACTCAATGTGCAACGACACTTTTTAGCCAACCCTGTGAATGTCGAGGGTACAACTAATACAAATATTACAACCTCAAGCCCGATAGCCCTTCATACGGGACTGGCCAATCCCTCTCTATTCAATCCTCCTAGTGCTACAGCACCTGCCATTAAAGTCTTTTGTGATCTAGTTCTCAAAGATCTGGACAGTTTACCCAATAAACGTACTTTTGACCACCCTAATATCAGGATAGGTCTAAAATCTCTCTGTGAACGTAAGGATATAGTCATCCGCCCCGCTGACAAGGGGAGCGGGGTAGTCATTTTAGACAAGGAGGACTATCACAGGGAGATGTGTCATATCCTGAGTGATGAAAAGACATATATACCCCTACCCCGGGACCCAACTAGGGAATTTAAAAAACATCTAGTGAACTTAGTAACGCGAGGCTTCCAACAAGGAATCCTCACGAAAAAAGAAAAGGACTACCTAGTCCCAGTAGGACCACGCATTCCAGTGATGTACTACTTCCCCAAGGTACATAAAAATAGCGAAAAAACCCCTGGTAGACCCATCATAAGCGGTATCGACTCTATAACATCTAGAGTTGGCCGCTATATAGATTACTTCCTCCAACCCCTTGTGTCCAGGGTTCCATCCTACCTTAGGGACACTGGGGACACTATACATAGATTGGAAAATATAGAATATCATGACAACCTTATTTTGGTCACGGCTGACGTTACAGCGTTATATACCTCCATCCCGCACAGGTTAGGTCTAGCCGCCGTTGAACACTACCTAAACACTAGTGAGGATATTCCGGTACCACAACAACATTATATTACGGTTCGCAACACAAACAAATTATTTTTGGTATAACAACCAATTCTTTTTGCAGAGGAAAGGCGTGGCTATGGGGGCCAAATTTGCCCCTTGCCTCGCCAACCTCTTTATGGCCCTTTGGGAGGAGGATGTCGTCTATCCCGCACAGCGACCGGAGCTGTGCTTATGGGCTAGATACATAGACGACATCCTCCTCCTGTGGAAGGGTGATGAGGAGACTCTTCACGATTTTATGGCCACTTTGAATCATAATGATAGAGGTATCATCGTATGAACTTAGCACGGTTTCGATAAATTTTCTGGACTTGGAGATTGCCGTTTCTGACCGTCGGATTGTAACCACCACCTTCTTCAAGCCGACGGACAGAAACGGCTATATCTCCACAGATAGCTGTCATTACGGCCCTTGGCTTGACTCTGTCCCCCGCAGTCAGTTATTACGAATTCGAAGGAACTGCACCAACACCACTGATTTCTTGCACCAAGCACAATTCTTGAGAGAATGGTTTTTGGAGAAAGGTTACCAACCCGCCCAGATCGACAGCGAGATTTCAAAAATCTCCCTTATTGATCGCAATACGCTAACATCTGCGCGACCAAAACCAGCTCCCAACGACAAATCTAAGTGGTCACTTTTCACGCAGTTCTCTGTCCAACACGTGCTTCCCATGAAAGCAGGGGTTACTTTTAGGGGTGCTCCGTCATTGCGGAATCGCATCTCCCGTAATGTTATAGAAGCACCCACCAGACCGTCCTTTTTCCCAGAGACCAAAGGATACTATCCCTGTAAGAAATGTAACGTGTGCATGCACAACTCTTGTGGGAACCATAGATCTGTGAATTTTGAGTCTACCGTCACTTCCACTATATACCAGATTAAACATTTTGTCACATGTACTACACGATACATCGTGTACCTCATCACATGTCCCTGCAATATGCAGTATGTCGGCCACACCATCAGATCATTTAACATTCGTGTTAATGAACACATTACTGCTATCAAAAAAGGTCGCACTAATCACAGTGTCCCCCGTCACTTCTTAGAATTCCATAATAAAAATCCGAGAGGCTCTAAATTTCAAGTAATAGATAAATTCATTCCACCTTGGAGAGGGGGTCCATGTACTAGAGGGGTATCACAGCTTGAGGTTTTCTGGATCTACCAACTGAAAAGCTACTCCCCCCATGGGTTAAACGTGGAATGGGACATAAATGCTTTTATAAATAAGTCCTAAACCATGTTGGAAACCCTCGATTTACACATATACCTTCACGTTATTTTCGCTAATATTTTCGTTATGCTATCTGTTGCGGGAACCTGCTATATTACCACTTAATAGGGCCTGATATCACCTAACAGGCAATTAAGCTTGAGAGTTAAAAATATCTTTCATTTTATGTTTTTATTTTTTAGTATAAAGACTTACAACCATATTGTCAGATACATATATTATATTTATGTTTGATCTCAGGTGTTTTTCCCTTTGTGGATATATGCATTTATATATTTGTCTTTCTCCCTGTAACACCTAATGCTCTATTCCCCTGAGTGGGGACACCGGATGTCAAGCGCACTGGAGCGCACGGGACTGACGTGCCTCATTAACCTCCTGGGACGGCTGTGGATGTTATTAACTCCACTAGTTAGCCCTTTACTTCCTGGATTGGAAAGGAGGCGTGGAGCATAAATGTAAGCGTGGTTCAGGCATTTAGGTCTATGCTCCAGTAGAAGGAGGTTGCTCCGAAACATGTCGGGTTGCTCACGCCATTAAATGACCTGTTACCACGCAATTTTATTTTACCTTTTGTGATCACATTTTATCCTATGAAGTGCGCTGTCTAGCACATTTTTTCCAGCTTTCGAATAAAGCTTCTCTTTTTAATTGATTCATGCCCTATGTGGAGGTTTTTTTCTTATCTCCCCTTATGAATGGGACCTCGTTGAGCCCCAACCATTTCTATCTCCAAACCGCTTCCATCTGAAAGAGAGACCCTGAGAGACCGGGAACCCCCATACCACCGTCCGGCGACTCGGATCCTGGATGCGACTCCCCGTCAGGACTCCTCCAGCTGGATACCTTTGGGATCGGTGTATCCCTCAAGCCTGTATGACACTCCACTATACGGTGACTGTGTCCACCTTTTCCGAGAGACCCTGAGAGACCGGGAACCCCCATACCACCGTCCGGCGACTCGGATCCTGGATGCGACTCCCCGTCAGGACTCCTCCAGCTGGATACCTTTGGGATCGGTGTATCCCTCAAGCCTGTATGACACTCCACTATACGGTGACTGTGTCCACCTTTTCCGGTAAGGATATTCATTTCTACCGATTACAGTGTCCATTGTGTAATTAGAAGACCCACGTGCAGAGTGTCTCCACACACAGAGTCCTCTTCGGTTCCCACTTTACGTGGACGCACGACACCACTTACACCCATGAACCCTCATGTGTGTTTGGGACTAACAGATGATTCACTATACACCTATGGACTTTCTTTATGATATGGTTACACATTTGATTTTTACTGTACAACAGTTAAGAAAAGCACATAGATCAGCACAAATGTAATAAACACAAAAAGAATAGGAACACAGCACAACTACTTACTTTTTTGCAGCACTCTCCGGATCTTTCTGTACTTCTCGTGTTCTCTTAATTTGAGGTCCGACCACCGATTCCTGAGTTGATCTTTCGATCGTCGTACCCCGAAATTCCGGTCCAGGCTCTTGACCACTTTCACCATGATCTTGGCCTTTCGGACATTGGGGTTGGGGTAAGGTCCATACTTTCCATCATAGTCGGCCCTCTTCAGGATGTCGACCATCTCCAACATCTCCCCAAAGGACATATTTGAGGCCTTAAATCTTCTACTTCTGGATCCAGATGTTTCCGGCTCCGGGCTTTCCTCCTCCTCGTTGCTGTAATTAGCATGCACCTGCTTTGTCTCCACCATGTGCTCTTCCCCCACTGCGCCGAACGAAAAGGGGCGGGGAATAGACTAGAAAGAACGTCAGGGGCGGGCGGAGTTACACACATGCACAGTGTATATAAAGCGTAACACACATGCGTAGTACGTACGATCTGTGAGCGGAGGAAGGAGTATAGGAGGCGCCGATCGTGATAACGAAGGTAAGATCTAAACTTGGGCCCATACTGCTTCTAGATTGAGGCCTATATTGTAACAAGGTTAGTAGAGTTTTGCCTGACATTAGGGTTTGTCTTGTGTTGTGTCTTGCAGATAAAATGGATGGCTTCAATGACCACAACTTCCTCCCCCTGTTCATAGACAAGTACAGGGAGCTGCCCTGTCTGTGGCAGGTGAAACATCCACATTATAATAATAAACAAAAGAGGCAGACAGCCCTGGAGAAACTGCTGGAGTTGGTGAAGCCGGTGGTCCCCACAACAAACATCCCCTATTTAAAAACCAAAATTGGTGGCCTGAGGAGCACTTATCTAAGGGAGTGCAAGAAGGTCACAAATTCCCAGAGATCCGGAGCTGCAGCAAATGACGTTTATGTCCCCAGACTGTGGTACTATGAGAGACTGCGATTTCTGTCAGACCAGACTGAAGTCAGGGAATCCCTCTCAACCCTTTCTTTCACTCTTCCTTCCACTCTTCCTTCCACCCCAGCTGAGACTTCCGATGTCCAACCTGGGACTTCCAGCCAGGAAGAAGTGGAGGAGCCCAGATGGAGTCAGGTATAGCATTGTTCTACAGATTTCTGGTCAAGAAATAAATGATCTTTACTGGATGTTATTATTTTTCACTAATTGCTGATTTAACAAAGTGTTTTACATATCAATAGACAGTAGTGGCCAAAAATAATTGGGACAAGAATGAAAAATGCTGGTCTCAGAAGGATAGTCTGTTATATTTGTGAACATTCAATTTGCAACAGTCATGAGGTGACAATTATGTGTGATTGATGAATCAAAAATTCAAACTATGTCCCTTTTTCATACACAGGAAGACCTCAGCCAGGACAAAGCTCTAGAATGTGACACGCAGGAGGAGGCTGTGGAATGTGGCAGCCAGGAGGAGGCGGGGGGTAAGTGGCAGCCAGAAGAAGCCTGGGACCAGTCGGAGACTGACCGAATCGCAGGTTCCTCCCCTCTGCCTTCCATACAAAAGACCCAGGAAGGGGAGTCACGTGCAGGATTCAGCACTTAGGCTCATTCAGGAGGCTTCTGCGTCCCTCAGAGCCTTACCCACTCCTGAAGAGGCCTTTGCCTGCATGGCTGCCACCAAACTGAAGGGCACGCAGAAGGGCCAACGCTTCATGTGTGAGAAACTTATTTATAAAGTCCTAACTAAGGGGGTGAGTGGCGAAATCACACCCAAGACCGACGTGATTGAGTTGGACCATCCTCCTCCTCCTCCTGCTGCCACAACTCCACCACCACAGCCACAGTGTGGAAGGAAGCATGAAAGGAAGACCAGAGAGTGATGACCCTGGGTTCAGTCTGGTCTGGCAAAAGATGCAGGCTCTTGTATGACCACAGACTGGGGACACAGATGTCATCTGCTGCTTTCAGGATCTCTTGGACTTCTGGACCAGACTGCACTGCCTTAGATAGGGACTCCCCAGGCCACCAATTCTGCAGTAAAATAATTGATGTGTGCCCTGGGGGCCAAAGGCTTCACCAATTTCAGCTGTTTCTCCAGTGTTGCCTCCCTCTTTGTTTGGTTGTGAGCCCTTAATAAAGGAATTTTTGGTTCAATTATACTCGCCTATGTGTGTTTTCCTTAAAAAAAAAACAGTTTGTTGGTGAGGAGGCAGGTACATTTCAAATATACAATGTGAAATTAACAAGAGACACCAACACCAAACAATCTCATTGAGATTAAATAATACAAGATAATAATGGTGTTGTGGTTACTTGACACACAAAACACACCCAAAAATATTCTTGATTAAAAAGCAAACAAAATGACAAAAAAAAAACAGCCTTGAAAAAAAATTTTTTACAATTAAAAACAAAAAAAAAAAAATCGGTCAGATGTGATAAATCAAAATATATTGATGGAATCACAATAAATAATAAAGAAAGATGTTTGTGAGAAGTCTGTGTGTATGTAAGCAGCAAAACTACTTCATTCTTCTCACATTATAAAGAAGAAGAGAGTGCGCTGTATTAAACCATTTTTTACATTGCAGCGTGACAAAAGTGCTCTATCCATTCCGGATGCTAATTTTACCAGACAGAGCTGTTCCGTCTCGGAATTTCTTCTGAGCATGCGTGGCACTTTGTGCCTCGGAACTGGCCACACACGGTCGGAATTGACGCGATCGGATTTTGTTGTCGGAAAATTTTATAGCCTGCTCTCAAACTTTGTGTGCCGGAAAATCCAATGGAAAATGTCCGATGGAACCCACACACGGTCAGAATGTCTGACAACACGCTCCGATCGGACATTTTCCATCGGAAAATGCGTGTGTACGGGGCATTAGTCTCCCAAGTGATATTTTGTCTTTTCTTCCTTTTGACTTATTTTAGAGTTCCATTCTTACTGTCCTCACTATTTTCTCTCTCAGCTTCTTTTCTCGTTATTGTTATCATCATTGTCCATTTTCTGCTCTACTTAGTACCCCAGATAGATTTGTACCACTACCCTTTCTCCACTCTTCCTAATTTCTACTTTATTTTATCATGTTATGCTTATATACTTTAAGGGTAACTCCACTTTCATGGGAAAAAAAATATATCAAATAAAAAAAAAAAATAGCATTAACAATTGCATCACAAGTCATATTGTAATTGAATGTTATTAAAAAATACCTTTCTTTTTCAATCTGCAGCTTTGTAAATTTCTGTAAAATGCAATATGGTTACCTGGAGGTGTTCTACACAGAATGTGTACAGAACACCCCCCAGAAACATAATTTTCTGCTTGTGTGATTAGCTCACTTTACCCAGAAATCTGTATTAAGATACATGTCAGATTTTTGGCATTCCCTGCAACAAAAATGTCATTTTTGGTTAAATACTGCCAATAGAAAATCACATCTAAACTGATGCAAACCCTGCAATTTTCCTCATTAGAGCCCTGCAGGTGCACAGCTGATTTCTTCAGAACAACAAAAGGTAGGAATCTGCAACAACGTTTGTTAAAATCCCTGCAATGTACATAGATCAACTAGAGGAGAATGTTTTTTACTCAAAAAAAGTGGACTTACTCTTAAACAGGTATCACTAGAGCTGTAATGCAGTTACTACACTGCCATTTCATACTATATTCTACTGTGCCGAATGGTGGTTGTTCAGATAATTTTTGCGGTTTAGAGGAGAAATTGCAAGCTACTAAAGAATACCAAAGAACCAAGTACACAAAATGGGATGGGAGTTAAATATAGTGGAATAGAGATTGCATTTCTCTATATTGATCCTAAGAATCTCTGTGCACAATATGTAATTTTTGTACAGATGAAGCACTTTATTGATTAGAGAGAGCCTGAACCCTGTAAAATCATTATCTTTCAAATGTAATAAATTGGATTTATGAAAAAAAAGAATTATAATAATTCCTATTGAAGCTTTGCTGTAAAAAATGAAAAATCAAAAGCAAAGCTTTAGATTTTGTAATCACAATGATGTAATCTATGTAAAAAAATTACCCCTCACCAAGTCATTGAGGCTGGCTTTCTTGTTTCTTGCTTTATCTCTGGATGTTATTCTGATTCTTAAGTAGCAATGCTCTTCTAGTGATCTGTAACAAATTTAAAACTAACCAAAAGCAGAATGTCACCCAAAAGTTCTGCTTTTCCACCCTCTCTCCTTTGTTAGGGGGGGTGTCTCTCTGGGGACCCTGATGTAAGGAGGGGCTCTTTGGGGACCCTGATGTAAGGAGGGGCTCTCTGGGGACCCTGATGCAAGGGGGGCTCTCTGGGGACCCTGTTGTAAGGAAAGGGGTCTCTGGGCACTCCAACATAAGGAGGGAACTCTCTGGGGACCCTGATGTAAGGGAGGCTCTCTGGGGACCCTAATGTAGGTGGGCTCCCTGGGAACCCTGATGTAAGTGGGGCTCTCTGGGTACCCTGATGTAAGGGGGATCCCTGGGGACCCTGATGTAAGGAGGGAGGCTCTCTGGGGACCCTAATATAGGGGGAGGCTCTCTAAGGACCCTGATGTAAGGGGAGGCTCTAGGGACCCTAATGTAGGGGGGGCTCTCTGGGGACCCTGATGTACGAAGGGGTCCCTGGGGACCCTGATGTAAGGGGGGTTCTCTGTGGACCCTGATGTAAGGGGAAGCTCACTGGGGACCCTAATGTAGGGGGAGGATCTCTAGGGACCCTTATGTAAGGGTAAGCTTTCTAGGGACCCTAATGTAGGGGGAGGCTCTCTGGGGACCTTGATGTTAAGGGGAGCTCTCTGGGGACCCTGATGTAATGAGGGGGGCTCTGGGGACCCTAATATAAGTAGGGAGGCTCGCTTGGGACCCTGATGTAAGGGGAGGCTCTCTAGGGACCCTAATGTAGAGGGGGCTCCCTGGGGACCCTGATGTAAGAGGGATCTCTGGGGACCCTGATGTAAGGGGAGGCTCTCTGGGGACCCTGATGTAAGGAGGGGCTCTCTGGGGACCCTGATGTAAGGAGGGGCTCTCTGGGGACCCTGATGTAAGGAGGGGCTCTCTGGGGACCCTGATGTAAGGAGAGGCTCTCTGGGGACCCTGATGTAAGGAGGGGCTCTCTGGGGACCCTGATGTAAGGAGGGGCTCTCTGGGGACCCTGATGTAAGGGAGGCTCTCTGGGGACCCTAATGTAGGGGGCTCTCTGGGAACCCTGATGTAAGTGGGGCTCTCTGGGTACCCTGATGTAAGGGGGGATCCCTGGGGACCCTGATGTAAGGAGGGAGGCTCCCTGGGGACCCTAATATAGGGGGAGACTCTCTAAGGACCCTGATGTAAGGGGAGACTCTCTGGGGACCCTGATGTAAGGGGAGGCTCTCTAGGGACCCTAATGTAGGGGGGGCTCTCTGGGGACCCTGATGTAAGGAGGGCTCCCTGGGGCCAATGATGTAAGGGGGGTTCTCTGGGTACCCTGATGTAAGGGGAGGCTCTCTGGGGACCCTGATGTAAGGGGAGGATCTCTGGGGACCCTAATGTAGGGGGAGGATCTCTGGGGACCCTAATGTAGGGGGAGGCTCTCTGGGGACCCTAATGTAGGGGGAGGATCTCTAGGGACTCTTATGTAAGGGTAAGCTTTCTAGAGGCCCTAATGTAGGGGGAGGCTCTCGGGGGACCTTGATGTTAAGGGAAGCTCTCTGGGGACCCTGATGTAATGAGGGGGGCTCTGGGGACCCTAATATAAGTAGGGAGGCTCGCTTGGGACCCTGGTGTAAGGGGAGGCTTTCTAGGGACCCTAATGTAGAGGGGGCTCCCTGGGGACCCTGATGTAAGGGGAGGATCTCTGGGGACCCTAATATTGGGGGAGGCTGTCTGGGGACCCTTATGTAAGGGTAAGCTTTCTAGGGACCCTAATGAAGGGGGAGGCTCTCTGGGGACCCTGATGTAAGGAGGGGCTCTCTGGGGACCTTGATATTAAGGGGAGCTCTCTGGGGACCCTGATGTAAGAGGGGTTCTCTGTGGACTCTGATGTAGGGGGGGCTTTCTGGGGACATTATTGTAAGGAAGGGGCCCTCTGAGGACAC
Source organism: Lithobates clamitans (assembly GCA_037952925.1). Taxonomy (NCBI): domain Eukaryota; kingdom Metazoa; phylum Chordata; class Amphibia; order Anura; family Ranidae; genus Lithobates; species Lithobates clamitans. The sequence goes on from JBBGZY010000654.1 coordinate 31,089, forward strand.
TAATGTAAGGGGGGGGCTCTCTGGGGACACTGATGTAAGGGAGGCTCTCTGGGGACCCTAATGTAAGGGGGAGGCTCTCTGGGGACCCTGATGTAAGGGGAGGCTCTCTGGGGACCCTGATGTAAGGAGAGGCTCTCTGGGGACCCTAATGTAAGGAGGGGCTCTCTGGGGACCCTGATGTAGGGAGGGGCTCTCTGGGGACCCTGATGTAAGGAGGGGCTCTCTGGGGATCCCGATGTAAGGAAAGGGGTCTCTGGGGACCCTGATGTAAGGAAAGGGGTCTCTGGGGACCCTGACATAAGGAGGGGACTCTCTGGTGACCCTGATGTAAGGGAGGCTCTCTGGGGACCCTAATGTAGGGGGGCTCTCTGGGAACCCTTATGTAAGTGGGGCTCTCTGGGTACCCTGATGTAAAGGGGGATCCCTGGGGACCCTGATGTAAGGAGGGAGGCTCTCTGGGGACCCTAATATAGGGGGAGGCTCTCTAAGGACCCTGATGTAAGGGGAGACTCTCTGGGGACCCTGATGTAAGGGGAGGCTCTCTAGGGACCCTAATGTAGGGGGGGCTCTCTGGGGACCCTGATGTAAGGAGGGCTCCCTGGGGACACTGATGTAAGGGGGGTTCTCTGGGTACCCTGATGTAAGGGGAGGCTCTCTGGGGACCCTGATGTAAGGGGAGGATCTCTGGGGACCCTAATGTTGGGGGAGGCCCTCTGGGGACCCTTATGTAAGGGTAAGCTTTCTAGGGACCCTAATGTAGGGGGAGGCTCTCTGGGGACCCTGATGTAGGGAGGGGCTCTCTGGGGACCTTGATATTAAGGGGAGCTCTCTGGGGACCCTGATGTAATGAAGGGGGTTCTCTGGGGACCCTAATATAAGTAGGGAGGCTCTCTTGGGACCCTGATGTAAGGGGAGGCTCTCTAGGGACCCTAATATAGGGGGGGGCTCCCTAGGGACCCTGACGTAAGGAGGGCTCCCTGGGGACCCTGATGTAAGGGGGGTTCTCTGGGGGCCCTGATGTAAGGGGAGGCTCTCTGGGGACCCTGATGTAAGGGGAGGATCTCTGGGGACCATAATATAGGGGGAGGCTCTCTAAGGACCCTGATGTAAGGGGAGCCTCTCTGGGGACCCTGATGTAAGGGGGGCTCTCTGGGGACCCTGATGTAAGGAGGGGCTCCCTGGGAACCCTGATGTAAGTGGGGCTCTCTGGGTACCCTGATGTAAGGGGGATCCCTGGGGACCCTGATGTAAGGAGGGAGGCTCTCTGGGGACCCTGATGTAAGGGGAGGATCTCTGGGGACCTAATGTAGGGGGAGGCTCTCTGGGGACCCAGATGTAAGGAGGGTCTCTCTGGGGACCTTGATATTAAGGGGAGCTCTCTGGGGACCCTGATGTAAGGAGGGGCTCCCTGGGAACCCTGATGTAAGTGGGGCTCTCTGGGTACCCTGATGTAAGGGGGGGATCCCTGGGGACCCTGATGTAAGGGGGGGCTCTCTGGGGACCCTGATGTAGGTGGTGGATCCCTGGGGACCCTGATGTAAGTGGGGGATCCGCATTCAGATATGTAACGATATATATATATATATATATATATATATATATATACATACACATATATATTATATATATGTGAATGCCCGCCAAGTGTATGACTTTCCTTACTTAGCTGCTATGGGCTCTAGCCCGAGATCTTTTGTAGACCTAGCAACGTCACTGGTGGGGACCCTTCATGGTTTCTTGCACCTTGGCCCTGAAGATTCTAGTTACGCCTCTGACCTGGTGGATGCCCATGGGGAACGTTATGGCAACCAACTGTGGATCAAAGCGAACCTAGCAGATCTTGAAGACTGTTCACGCTGCAATAATGTTAAGCTGAGAGGTGTCCCAGAATATGTACATCTGCATGATCTCCAGTGATATTCCTGTGACATGATCTGCTCTGCTGTCTGACTTGTCACCAATCGAACTTACTATAGATTGTATACACAGAAACCCAAAACCTCAACATTTGGTGGATTCTGTACCTAAGGATGTCCTTATGAAAATACTTTCCAAAGCGAGATCACTAAGTTGCTTACCAGCACCCTACACTGATGTGCAAATGTTTGTGGATTTAGCGCAATACACGTTTCAGGAAGGCAACTTAAATTGGTCACAAAAGAGCTACATAACCATAAAATTACATGCAGATGGAGCTACCTTGCTACCTTACTGATCACTTGAAATGGTGACTCTCACTCTGTTCCCACCCTAGGGGAGGCATGAAGCTATATCACTCCTAGGGCATCATACAGGATCTTCCTCATGGTAACTCCTTGCCTTCCGCACCAACCAAGCTATCACCTGCCTGGTAGTCGTCTTTAAAAAAATATAAATCCAGGCTCAAAAGAAAACATAATGCCCTATCTCAGAAATGTCTCCTTTCTGACATTATGCATGACCATATCCACTTAGTGAACTTTAACCCCCCCAGTGCACTACTTTGGCAGCCTTGCACTACTCTTGGTTGCATTCTGATACCTGGTTCATCTGTTCCTTTGCATCATTACACTGTTTAAACTGGTTGTTTTGGTATTAACATCCTTTCTTTTTCTTCAATTCTTTTACTGAATCTCTACCTCAATGACACCAGACATTCTGATGTTGGACTCACAACCAGCTTGACTCCAATACCATCACTCAAAGATCATTACTATCTAAACTTCTCAATTGTGAGTGTTGCCTGCCTTTTTCTCTCGCCAACTGTGTTTACTGCAATAGCTGTTAATATTCTCTCCCTGAATGCCAAGGGTCTAAACCACCTGGCAAAATGTGCCTCACTATGAAAAAAAGCTCAGACCCACAAATGTGATATAATTTTGTGTCCAGAAGACACATGTTACACAAGCTGCCTCTCCACCTTGTTAAAAAAAGCACTTTCCTCAGATCTTTAAGGTATGTTATTCATCAATGAAACAAGGTGTCTCAATTGCTGTGAAAAACTCAGTCTCATTCCCAGTTACAACAGAATGTCCTAGACCCGTAAGATTGCTATATCATCTTGATTTTCACCCTTAATGGCACACAATATACCCTACTAAACATATAGTATTTGCACCCAACAAATACCAAATCAGCTTTCTTACAAAAACACTAAAGAAAGCGTAACTAATTCAGCAAGGACATTTACTTGTATGTGGGTACTTTAACATGATACTAGATAACCAATTGGCTTCAATTCATCCAGCACCAGGAGTTTTGAATCTCCATTAAATACATTCCTGCACTCACAGGATCTCTATGATATTTGGAGGTGCCACTATGCCAATGAAAGAGACTATACATACTTTTCTCCTTGCCACAGCTCTTATTCGCGCATAGACCTTTCTCACTGACAATGGTTGCTTCAAAAAGTACAAACATTTTCAATCCACACTATAACCTGGTCAAACCATGCGCCTACCAGTATCACACTTCAGCTCTCAATACCAGCCGCATACTTAGGCATGGCACATTTTTTTTACTACAAAACCCTCAACATGCTAACACATTATTTCATGCCTTATGAGTCTGGAATGCTCATAAGGTATTTAAGAGGGGCTTATTCATACAATTTGGTTCTAGAGCAAAGAAAAAGAGGATGCAGCATCTAGAAACGCTTACGGTTTCCATTAGAGATACTGAACACCAAAATAAAACCCACCCATCTATCTCTCACAACTAAACTCTTAACCCTTTGCCACAAACTTCACTAGCTGCTCCTAGAGTTGTTCCTGAAAACACACGTAAACTGAAAGTCACTTCATACACAACTAGCAGCAAGGCAGGGAAAGCAATGGCTCTTTGCATCAAGGGTCATCATCTCAAAACCAAGATAGCATTCCTCCATCATCCACTGACCAAAGAAAAAAATATATAATCCTCAATATATTGCTGACGCTTTCAGCTTGTGTTATGGTTGAAAAATAAAAATACCTGCGCTGAGTGAAAAATTACTAAAATATTATTGTAAATAATGATTAATAATTAGTGAGGTGAAGCAGCTGTACACACCAATATTAGCAAATAGAAATTTAACGGTGTTGCGCTGCCATATGTGTATAATACAAAACTCAAAACGTGTATAAATGTTGTATAAACCAATTAACAATAACATTAATTCAAACGCTACAAAACAAATATAAATTATGCAGTGTGAATATAATAATATATATGATTTTGCACTTTCTAGCTTTAGTAAATAAACCCCATTGTGTACTTTAAAGTGGGATATGCCTGTAGTGCACAAGATGAGAAAAAATCACATAAAAATTGAGTCCAAAAAAGGTCCATTAGGTAGTGATCCAAACAGTGCCAGGTGGCTCTTATTTGAACTTCAGTGAATTATGCCCCGTACACACAATCGGACATTGATCGGACATTCCGACAACAAAATCCATGGATGTTTTCCGACGGATGTTGGCTCAAAGTTGTTTTGCATACACACGGTCGCACAAAGTTGTCGGAATTTCCGATCGCCAGGAATGCGGTGACGTACACCACTTACGACAAGACTAGAAAAGGCCAGTTCAGAACCAAGTGCGGCACCCTTTGGGCTCCTTTTGCTAATCTCGTGTTAGTAAAAGTTTGGTGAGAGACGATTCGCGCTTTTTCAGACTAGTGGTTTTCAGATCATTTTCTGCTGTTCAGTTTGTGCTTGTGGGTTTGTATCTGCTCTTCAGTGCATGCAGCAAGTGACGCGCGACTCTTGTCATTCTGTTCTTGTTCGTTCGTTACTGTTTTTCAGGTCACTCTTCACAGGCCTTGCTGTTCTTCAGTGCGTTCTGTTACCTTGTTCTGAGCAGCCGACCGTTTTCTAGCCATGTTGCGTATACGTACTCCTCGTAGAGTAAGTGCTGTGCGGGGGCTTGGTGTTGGGGTCCTGACCTTGACACAAGTCCAGTCCATGAACAGGGTGGGGAGGAGTTCATGGACCAAGAATTGGTTGCTTCAGCATGACCAGTTCTCTCATATGCCTTTGCTCCGTGAGATCCGTGAGAATAATCCTGATGGTTTCAGGAACTTTCTCAGGATGACGGACCCCGTATTTCACCATTTGTTGGCTTCGCTGACCCCCTATATCAGCAAGCAGGATACCTGCATGAGGCAGGTATCCTGCTAGTCGCTACCTACTAGTCACCACCCTGCTCGCCACCCTGCGGTACTTGGCGATGGGGAGAAGCCTGCAGGACCTCAAGTTCTCGACAGGCATCTCCCCCCAGGCTCTGGGGATCATTATCCCAGAGACCTGTTCTGCCATCATCCAGGTCCTGCAGAAGGAGTATATGAAGGTAAGATTTTTATCCTTTAATATCACATTTTTTTGTATATAATGTTTGCTAATATATTGTATTTCTTTCCTCGTTCCCTAATTACCATGATTGGAATATGCTGTGAATGTCCCCTTTGTCCTCATTCATGCTGGATTTTTATGTAATTATTTTTTTGGCCTTCATACATATTTGCCTTCACTTACCTCCCCAGCATGGTCTCCTGCCCTATATTCACCTCATGTAGTCACTTAACAATGTATTTTATCAGCTCCATAGTAGTGCTTTACCCCAAACACCCCTAAAATGTTTTGAAATGTGATTGGTGCTTCAAATTCAGGCAGTGTGCCAGAGGCTTTTTTTGGGTGTCCCCAAATCATTTTGAACCCCCCAACTGCTAAGCCAGCTGATAATAATTCTCTATCTATCCTCAATCATCTATCTGCTGACTTTGCCAAACCCATACACACTATACCCACCTCTTTTGTGCTCAGGTTTATGGATGAATTCCCCAAAGCATGTAGTGCAAGGGCCTGCCTGACTACTTTCAAATGGTACTGTTTAAAGTTTTGGTATCCTATTATTATCTTGATAGGTAATAGCAGAATGTCCAAATGTGCTCAAATGTGTACAGTGTGTATTAATATCTTTGTATTATGACACTTCTTACCTGTACAGTGGGCTGCCAATAGTGTAACTAAGGAGGGTCTGTTCAAAGTAATACACATTATATAGGCATTCATCTCTCAATGAAGTGGAGAGGGTTACCTGTCCAAGAGTCCCCCTCCCCTATAATGTTAGAAATGGCCCATGAGGGGGGAGGGGGAATCTGATAGGTATACCTTATACTTTGGTCTTTAAAAATTCCCATAAATAAATGGTATCTTGATGTTAGCCAAGAATGTTTGTGTCTAATCTGCTTTCCATGTTTATGTGCAAAAAGACTAATTTGTTTTTTTTTTACTCCACAGTTTCCTTCCATGCCACAGGAATGGCAGACTGTGGCCTCCCACTTTGCCCAGCGGTGGGACTTTCCTAACTGCGGAGGGGCAATTGATGGGAAACAGGTCCACACCATCCCACCACCCAACTCGGGGTCGTACTATTATAATTATAAGGGGTTCAATAGTATTGTGATGTTGGCGGTGGTGGCGGCTACTTATGAATTTCTGTATGTGGACGTGGGAAGGAATGGCCGGATGTCCGATGGTGGAGTCATCACCCAGACGGAGTTCTACAGGCGTCTCCAGAATGGCAGCTTGGACTTGCCACCTCCAGAAGACAATGTGGAAGGACTCCCATTCGTCTTCATTGCGGATGAAGCTTTTGCGCTGGGGGACCATCTTTTGCGGCCATTCCCGATGAGAACCCTCACCCCGGACCAGAGGGTTTTTAATTACCGGCTGGCCAGAGCCAGAAGAGTGGTGGAGAACACGTTTGGAATCATGGCCAGCCGGTTCCGCCAATTTCTTACTCCTATACATATGGCGGAGTACAAACTGAATCACATTATCCTCCCTGAGTGCCCGTGATGTCCGGCTAAGATACCTTGAATACTTTGCGGGTAGGGGGGCTATTAATATCCCAGATAATGTGTAAAACCTTTTTCAAATAAAAAAAAAAATAAGCAAATCTTTGGTGACATTTACTGCTTGTGTTTGTTTTAGCTGACCCTGACAGAAATGTGGTGAGTCCTGAAAATGGCGTGATTGTGTAACCTTACAAAGCACTGTTGGGTGTTATTTACTAAAGGCAAAGACACTTTGCACTACAAGTGCACTTGAAACTGCACTTGTAGTGCAAAGTGGATTTGCCCTTAGGAAATAACACCCATTGTCACAGAAAACACCAATTAGAGCACCACAAAAGTGTTGCAGCGTTGAGACAATAATCCACACATTCTTGATTATCAATCTTTTTAATACCTGCACAATCACATGTGCATTTAGAAAAGGCTTTTAAAACAAACCAACATGTTTGTTGTATAACAATTTTTGGGGTCACATTAGAAAAAGTAGAAATGTCCATTTAAGATAAAACAGGCATGTTTAAAACCAACAAGAAAGACACAAATCTTGAATTTACAAAGTTCACATTTGGTAGAACTTGAAGGCAATATCAGACATGAGTATTTAGAAACTGTGTTTGATATTGCGTTCAGATGGGGTGAAGTCACCCCAGGAAAAGCCAAATTTTGAAGATGCACACAAATAGCCGAATGTCAACATGTGCTACCTGCCATCACGGGGGATCAAGGGACGTGTTTTGGGGTGCAACCCCTTCCTCTCAGCTACTTTATTATTGAGGAAGGGGTTGCACCCCCAAAACACGTCCATTGATCTCCGGTGATAGCAGATAGCACATGTTGACACACTGTGTGCCTCTTCAAAATTTGGCTTTTCTACAATTTGACACAAAAAGTTTAAAAATTGTAGCACACCAAAAAACAAAGGGATTTGGAGGGGTTTTAAACTCTCCCCAAAACATCAATGATGCTCTTATTTTTTTGAATATCATCATTGATGTTTTTCTTGATGTTTTCCAAATCCCTATTACACCCCATGATCTCCCCGATCAGGATCTGTGCACTTTCCAAGGTGAAAGGATCTGGATCCACAACATCACAATCACCTAAAAAGATAGAAACCAAAAAAAACATGTATTTGTAGCAATAACTCTTGGCGGAGCTGCTGGTTTAAGCGTGCCTGTCCTCTATGCTCTTTACCCGTCTTAAATTGTTCAATCCCCTTGACACAAATGTAGTGCAGTGTTGCAATTATATGAATAGCAACTTTAACCCACAATATACACTTACAGTTATAGTTACCTCTACCTGGGTGCTGGTAGCTCCACCTACAGGAGAAATGACAACACTGCACACAAACTTCAGTAATAACCAAAAATTACTTCTTTCTTTGGGTAAATTATATATTTATATGAAGAATTATTACAATGACTATACTATCACACCAGTGTAGTGTAACAGTATAAAAAATGATTATGACAATCAGTAACAGACACAAATAAATCTAAATATATATATATATCTGTACCCGGGAGCTCCCCCTGCTCTAGACCTTAAAGTCACTATACTTTGTAACTAAATGCAGGGCCCTGCAATGAAAAAGTAGTCCTGACGTCTTCAGTCTTCGCTAGCTTTTATAATTGTAATCCACAAGGGGTTCCTCCTGGATGTTGCGCAGTGTAATGTATTACACTAAACAATTGTAATCCAACAGATTGACTAAGTGTTCTTATATGAAGAATCAAGCATCTAACAACCGTGCTTGAATACTGAAGTCTATTCAGGTGTAAAGTTCTCCAACTTCACTTGTTCCATGGGACTATCAGTCCCAGCAACACTCTGTAACAGTTCTAACTGTGTATGTAATAGTTAAACAAACTTCTGGATGTTAACCCTCTCACCACACAGGATCCGGACAGATGGATGTCTCCATTTTATCAGTTCTCAGTCCATATGGAGGCACCACCACGCCGTCACACTGTTCCACTACGAACGACCAGGAGTCCTCGGTTATCTCCCCACGGGTCTCCGCAACGATCACTTCTGCTGCTCCAGCACGCTGTGGTGTGATGGCAGGATCCTTGCAGCTGCTCCGCACGTTCGCAAAGTAGGCCGCAACCCTGTAGGACACACACACCCACAGGGTTCTGCTGGCAGGCCACGCATCCCAGGAACAAGAGACCTAAAATGACCGCTCCTTACCCTTTTATATCCTCCCACAATGCAGCTCAGTTCTCACCTTGTCCAGGAGCATTGTGGGTGGGTCAGAGCTAAAGTTCCGAAGTAAACAATGAGTCACTTCTATGTCATTGCACTTGATCATGAAACGTAAACGTATTGTACTTTCTAAATTGTCCACAAGATGGCACTAACACAACCTGTATAATACACATAGAGCTAGAAACAAAGGTTGTCAGCGCTACATACTCCCCCTGCTTTAAATCTTTGGTGCCCAAAGATATGTAAGACCTTGTTCCTGCTACACATCTTAGCCTCTAAGCGAGTGCACAGGACCGATAGAGGAGCCTCCCACCAATTCTCAGGTGTTGGAAAGCTACTCTGTGACCCACAACTGTCACCTTAGTATTAGATACAGATATGTCAAGGGGTGAAACAGGGCTCTCATTGTCCAGGTTGACTGAGGAGGAACCAGGCTCATCAGCATTTCTTTTGCTGGTAACTTTTGTTGTTTCAGAACACTCGCCCAATGTATCGTATGTTAGTCTCTTGGGTGGGCGAATGTTCCTCTTTTCCCTCTGCTCTTTTGGTGTGTCCTCTATTTCTGGATAGACACTATTTTCATCTACTTCAGTGGACGATAAGCACTTCTCAGCTCTTTCAGACAATGGCACAAACTCTAGAGCTTCTTGCCTGAGAGCCTCACTACTCTCTTCGGCTGTTGGTGATGGAACACTCGCTTCAGTTTTGGGTATGTTAGATGACTTCAACCAGCTAATGTCCATCTCTCTCTCCTCATTGTCTTCAGTTGTCAAAGCCCCAGACTGGGACCTAGTCACAGGTCGTTGTACATCCTCTGATGTAGATGATAACTCCTCCTCTGGGATTATCCTGACTGCACCAGTGAGAGGCAAAAGGTGATTCCGATGCCAAGTCTTAGTTGGTCCCGCACTTCCTTCTGGCCTAATTTCAAATACTGGCAGTCCTGGGAGCTGTTTACATACAACGTATGGCTGTGATCTCCAGCGATTCGCCAACTTGTGTTTGCCAGGAATACCCAAATTCCTTAATAGAACTCGGTCACCGGGTTGAAGATCTTGGATCCTCACTTTGAGGTCAAAGCTTTGTTTATTTCTATTCCCTCTGCTGTCTGACATAGTCCGGGCCTTCTCATAGGCAACCTTCAGACCCTTTCTCAGCCTATTTGCATATCCTCGATGAGAAGCCTCTGAGGTGTGATCCAGAGAAGTTCCAAAAGCTAGATCCACTGGTAACCTAGCCTCACGCCCAAACATCAGTCGATAAGGTGAATATCCTGTGACGTCACTCTTGGTGCTGTAATATGCATGCACTAAAGCGGCAATATGCTTACTCCAGTGGGGCATTTGTTCAGAGGTTAGTGTCCCTAACATATTAAGAAGAGTTCTATTAAACCTCTCCGGGTGAGGGTCTCCTTGCGGATGATAGGGTGTAGTTCTGGACTTTTGAATTCCTAATAGATCCAGCAACCTCCTGATGAGTTTACTCCCAAAGTCTCTTCCTTGATCTGAGTGGATCCTCTGTGGTAAGCCGTAATGGACAAAGAACTTCTCCACTAATGTCTTTGCCACTGTGACTGCCTTCTGATCTTTCATAGAGAAAGCTTGAGCATATCTGGTAAAATGATCTGTAACTACCAGAATATTTCCTTGCCCACTCAAGTCAGATTCTAGACACAGGAAGTCTATGCAAACTAGATCCACGGGACCCTGACTTGATAAATGTCCCATTGGGGCTGCTCATTGTGGCAGCGTCTTTCTCTGGATACACCTATGGCAGGAGTGACAGTAACTCTCCACTTTTTTCCTCATGTAAGGCCAGTAGAATCTATCTCTTATTAATTGAAGAGTTCTTTCTGACCCCAAATGTCCATGACAATCATGTAGAGCAATTAACACTGTCTCTCTATGCTTCTCTGGCAGCAACAGTTGCCACTTCTCCTCCGGATCTTCAGAGGGGCCCCTTCGGTAGACCACCCCTTGCAACAGCTGCAACCGATCCCACTCTTTGTGTAACAACAGAGCTTCTTTTCAGGCACTTCTCAAAAGTAAATCAGGGCGTTTACCCTCCAGAGTTTCCAATACTAAGCTGCAGAGTAGATCTTCTTGTTGATCTCTCCTAAGATCTTTCTTTGATAACTTAGGTAAACCCTCTGCAGCAATCTGGGAGACATTACAGTAATACCTGGGTACTCCTGCTGTAGTCACTCCAATCTCTTCAGCTCTGGCTCCACCTTTCTCCTGCTTTACTGCTCCTTCACAAAGGGCTCTTACCCCGTCGGGGGCAAGTTGAGTCCAATCCTCTTGTGAACTCAGGGGACCGTGGGGTCTTCTTGACAGCGCATCTGCATCTCTGTTGCCCACTCCCGGTCTGTATTTCAGACTGAAGGAGAATGTTGAAAGAGCAGCCAACCACCTATGGCCTGTGGCGTCCAATTTTGTGGTGGTGAGGGGGTTGTTATCTGTTTTAACTACAAATTCGGCACCATACAAATAATCTCTCAGCTTGTCCACCACAACCCACTTCAAGGCCAGAAACTCAAGCTTATGAGTTGGGTAATTCTTCTCAGCAGGAGACAAGCTTCGGCTCACATAAGCAACAGGCCTTAATTGTCCATTGTGATCCTGATAGAGCACTCCACTCTTTTATGAGCCCCAGGGGGTTGGGGACACACAACTGCCAGGGTGTCGAAAGTCTGCGCCTTCCCAGCCACACTTGGGTCAAAGGTGAGTTTGATAGGGATATATCCCTCATAAGGAAAGTTCTGGGTACCTAGACCCCATATCTCCAATTCTTCCAACTTTTGCAGGGGCAGATGCTGGAGATGCTTCATGTAGAAATCTTTGTATAATAAGGTCACTTGAGCTCCGGTATCCAATAGTGCCTTAGCGTAGATTCCTTCTACCTGGATTGGGATAATCGGAGAGGGTCCCACTAAGTTGCGGGGAAATTCACCCTGAGTTTTTGGCTTCTTCTGCCTACTAGAACGCATCTTGACTCCTCGCTTCCATGGACGTTCACTCAACTTCATTCCTCCCTTTACTCTCAGAACTTTGGGAACTTGGGTTTCGTTGGAATTGACGATAGTTACAGGGTGCCCAGCTGACTCCTTCACTGGGGCCCTTTGAAGTTTTCCGCCGGCTTTTGGCGTTGTACTGCTGCCCTTGGACTTGGACACATGTTTCCGAAATGCCCAACTCCTCCACAGTTGAAACAAAGTCCAGATCTGCTTCTGAAGGTGGAATTTGATACTCTCTTCAATTTTTTTGTTCCTTCATTGGGTGGATTTGGGGGTCTTGTGGTCAGCAAACCCATCATTTCCATCAACTGAGCCACCTGAGTCTTAAGAAGCTCAATCTGAGGATCATCCTCCATCACATTAACTGTTCGGACTCCAACAGTGTGCTTTGGTTCTTGAAGGTTCTCCTTCTTCCTTTCCAGAATAGCTTCTTCCTCCCCTACAATCCAAATTAGATCTGGGTACTTTAATATACCCCCATCTTGGCGAGACCTTAACTGGAGGGTGATGGGGTCCAAAGGCTGGGCACCCCTTAAGACCTGTTTGGCTCGAATTTCATCCACCTTACAAGGATCTAGTCCCTTCTTCAGCAATATCTGATGAATGACCTTGTCATCTCTCCAGCTTCCTGATAGGTGTGTTCCAATTGGTAAATTAGGTCGGAAACCTTTTCAGTACGTCCAAACACATCTTGCAGGATATCTAAATCGTCTTGGGCTACACAGTCCTGTTTGCTGAGCTTTAGATTTCGAATGGCCTCAGAAGCAGTCCCTTTGAGACTCTCAGTAATCTGCTGTTTCTTCTGAGTTTCAGGGATGTCCCACTCATCCAATACCTGCGTGGTCTGTTCCAACCATTCTTCAAAGGTATCCTCTCCTTTGGGTACAGGCCGTTGGCCCGAGAAAATGCCCAGTTTTCGGTACCCAGTCCCTGAATAGGTTGGGTTCCTTTTTGACATTGGGACACCAAATTTCCCAGGGCTGTGATGAGTTCTGTCTCAATTGTGGCTGGCGCTGACTGTGATGGGACCCTGACTCCTGTGGAACTCATTTGGGAGAAGTTTGCAGGATTCTCCCCTTCTTCCCTTGGTGGGTCAGGTGGAATTTGGTCTTGTCAGCGAGTTCAAAACTTGCACCCCTGAAATTTTCCGGAACTTCCTTCCGCCATTCCAATAATGCATAAGTACGGAACGCCTCATTATCAGGCCTTACTGCGACCACCTTGGCTCTTTGTCATGGGGATAGTGTTTTTACCACTTGGTTGATGTGTTCCTTCTCCCAGATATCTCCCCAGAGTTCCATGGCCACGATCGCTTCTGAGTGGACGCCTTCCGCCTCACACCACTGTGTCACATTGGGGGGATCCATTCTAGGGTTCTTAAGAGGGTGTTTGGCTTTAGAGTGACAGTGATCCTGGACGAGCCCCCACATGTAGCAATAACTTTCGGCGGAGCTGCTGGTTTAAGCGGGCCTGTCCGCTATGCTCTTTACCCGTCTTAAATTGTTCAATCCCCTTGACACAAATGTAGTGCAGTGTTGTAATTATATGAATAGCAACTTTAACCCACAATATACAGTTATAATTACCCCTACCTGGGTGCTGGTAGCTCCACCTGCAGGAGAAATGACAACACTGCACACAAACTTCAGTTATAACCAAAAATAACTTCTTTCTTTGGGTAAATAATATATTTATATGAAGAATTATTACAATGACTATACTATCACATCAACGTAGTGTAACAGTATAAAAAATTATTCCTCGGTTATCTCCCCACGGGTCTTCGGAACGATCACTTCTGCTGCTCCAGCACGCTGTGATGTGATGACAGGATCCTTGCAGCTGCTCCGCTCCTTCACAAAGTAGGCCGCAACCCTGTAGGACACACACACCCACAGGGTTCTGCTGGCAGGCCACGCGTCTCAGGAACAAGAGACCTAAAATGGCCGCTCCTTATCCTTTTATATCCTCCCACAATGCAGTTCAGGTCTCACCTTGTCCATGAGCATTGTGGGTGGGTCAGAGCTAAAGTTCCGAAGTAAACAATGAATCACTTCCATGTCATTGCACTTGATCATGAAACGTAAACATATTGTACTTTCTCAATTGTCCACAAGATAGCACTAACACAACCTATGTACTGTATAATACACATAGAGCTAGAAACAAAGGTTGTCAGGGCTACATATTATAAATATGCCGGCATCCATCTCTTACCTGAGCCTGTGGTCGCAGACACTCACCTGTTGTGGTGCCAATTTCCACCACGTCTTCCTCCTCCTGCTCTGCGTTGCTTGGGTGGATTTCCCCTTCTTCCAGAGGTGGGGATTCTCTGGTCTCCTCGGATGAGGGGTGTCCTCCGAGTCGTTTCTCCCCTATGTTAAAAAAAAATGGTATACTTAGCACACAGATATTTGATGACAGAACTATAAATATGAAACATTGCTTGGAAGTGGGGTACAATTGTCTGTTTTGGCAGAGTTTCAAGATGTAGAATTTTTAGTGTCCTTTGTCAAGCTTCAATACTTTACCTGTTTTGTACAAGCTTCACAGATGGAGACACCCCTATAGTATCCACTGGAGCACCTGTGTGGGGCCCCTAATAAAAAGGGTGTTCTTGTGTCCTACACTAGTGCTCCAGCGTCCAGATGTGTAACCAGCTTCTGAGTGTCCTCTCCTTACACAGAATCTATTTTGCATTTCATTCTAGTAACAAACCCATCTATACAACCACATTAGTTTCAGACAAGTAGGCCCTAAAAAATGTGGGCAAATGCATATGGCCAAAACAATGGGGTTTTCTAGGCCGCACGAAAAATGTTTGATACGAACGAATAATGTGCCCATGAACATGAAAGTTCACATTTAGAAATGGATAAGTAAAGCACATGGAGCAGCACGAATGTAATAAACATAAAAAGAATCGGAACACAGGACAACTACTTACTTTTTTGCAGCACTCTCTGGATCTTTCTGTACTGCTTATGCTCTCTTAATTTGAGGTCCGACCACCGTTTCCGGAGCTGATCTTTCGATCGTCGTACCCCGAAATTCCGGTGCAGACTCTTGACCACTTTCGCCATGATCTTGGCCTTTCTGACATTGGGGTTGGGGTAAGGTCCATACTTCCCATCATAGTCGGCCTTCTTCAGGATGTCCACCATCTCCAACATCTTCCCAAAGGACATATTTGATGCCTTAAATCGTCTCCTTCTGGATCCAGACGTTTCAGGCTCCGGGCTTTCCTCCGCCTCCTCCTCGTTACTATAATTAGTATGCACCTGCTGTGTCTCCGCCATGTGCTGTTCCCCCACTGCGCCGAATGAAAAGGGGTGGGGAATAGACTAGAAAGAACATCAGGGGCGGGCAGAGTTACACGCATGAGCAGTGTGTATAAAGCGTAACACGCGTGCGTAGTACGTGCAATCTGTGAGCGGAGGAAGGCGTATCGGAGGCGCCGATCGTGAGAACGAAGGTAAGATCTAATCTTGGGCCTATACTGCTTCTAGATTGAGGCCTATATTGTAAAAAGATTAGGAGAGTTTTGCCTGACATTAGGATTTGTCTCGTGTTGTGTCTTGCAGATAAAATGGATGGCTTCAATGACCACAGCTTCCTCCCCTTGTTCGTAGACAAGTACAGGGAGCTGCCCTATCTGTGGCAGGTGAAACATCCACATTATAATAATAAACAAAAGAGGTAGACAGCCCTGGAGAAACTGCTGGAGTTGGTGAAGCCGATGGTCCCCACAGCAACCATCCCCTATTTAATAACCAAAATTGGTGGCCTGGGGAGCACTTATCTTAGGGAGCGCAAGAAGGTCACGGATTCCCAGAGATCCGGAGCTGCAGCAGATGACATTTATGTCCCAAGGCTGTGGTACTATGAGAGACTGCGATTTCTGTCAGACCAGACTGGAGTCAGGGAATCCCTCTCAACCCTTCCTTCCACTCTTCCTTCTACCCCAGCTGAGGCTTCCGATGTCCAACCTGGGACTTCCAGCCAGGAAGAAGTGGAGGAGCCAAGATGGAGTCAGGTATACAATTTTTCTACAGATTTCTGGTCAAGAAATAAATGATCTTTACTAGATGTTATTATTGATCACTAATTGCTGATTTAAGAAAGTGTTTTACATATCAATAAACAGTAGTGGCCAAAAATAATTGGGACAAGAATGAAAAATGCTGGGCTCAGAACGATAGTCTGTTATATTTGTGAACATTCAATTTGCAATAGTCATGAGATGAAAATTGTGTGTGATTGATGAAGAAAAAACTAAAACTATGTCCCTTTTTCATACCCAGGAAGACCTCAGCCAGGACGAGGCTGTGGAATGTGGCAGCCAGGAGGAGGCTGTGGAATGTGGCACACAGGAGGAGGCTGTGGAATGTGGCACACAGGAGGAGGCTGTGGAATGTGGCAGCCAGGAGGAGGCGGGGGTTAGTGGCAGCCAGGAGGAGGCGGGGCTAAGTGGCAGCCAGGAGAAGCCTGGGACCAGTCGGAGCCTGACCAGACTGAGGTTCCTCCCCTCCGCCTTCCATACAAAAGACACAGGAAGGGGGGTCACGTGCAGGATTCAGCACTCAGGCTCATTCAGGAGGCTTCTGCGTCCCTCAGAGCCTTACCCACTCCTGAAGAGGCCTTTGCCTGCATGGCTGCCACCAAACTGAAGGGCATGCAGGAGGGTCAACGCCTCATGTGTGAGAAACTTATTTATAAAGTCCTAACTAAGAGGGTGAGTGGTGAAATCACACCCAATACCAACGTGATTGAGTTGGACCATCCTCCTCCTGCCACAACTCCACCACCACAGCCACAGCGTGGAAGGAAGCGTGGAAGGAAGACCAGAGAGTGATGGCCCTGGGTTCAGTCTGGTCTGGCCAAAGATGCAGTCTCTTGTATGACCACAGCCTGGGGACATACATGTCATCTGCTGCTTTCAGGATCTCTTGGACTTCTGGACCAGACTGCACTCCCTTACATATGGACTCCTCAGGCCACCAATTTTGTTGGAAAATAATTGATGTCTGCCCTGGGGGCCAAAGGCTTCACCAATTTCTGCTGTTTCTCCAGCGTTGCCTCCCTCTTTGTTTGGTTGTGAGCCCTTAATAATGGAATTTTTGTTTCATGTATACTCGCCTATCTGTGTTTTCCTTCAAAAAAAGAAAACAGTTTGTTGGTGAGGAGGCAGGTACATTTCAAAATACAATGTGAAATTAACAAGGGACACCAACACCAAACAATCTCATTGAGATTAAATAATACAAGATATCAATGGTGTTGTGGTAACTTGACACACAAAACACACACAAAAATATTCTGGAGTAAAAACCAAAAAAAAGAAAAAAAAACAGCCTTGAAAAAAATACAACCCCCCCCAAAAAAAATAAACAGCCTTGAAAAATTTTTTTAAAAAATTAGAAACAACCAAAAAAAAAATTGGTCAGATGTGACAAATCAAAATATATTGAGGGAATCCCGATAAATAATAAAGAAATAAGTTTGTGAGAAGTCTGTGTGAATATGAGCAGCAAAACTACTTCATGCTTCTCACATTATAAAGATGAACAGAGTGAGCTGTATTAAACTATTTAAAACATTGCAGCGTGACAAAAGTGCTGTATCCATTGCGAACGCTAAGTTTACCAGACCGAGCTGTTCCATCTCGGAATTTTTTCTGAGCATGCGTGGCACTTTGTGCGTCGGAACTGGCCACACACGGTCGGAATTGGCGCAATCGGATTTTGTTGTTGGAAATTTTTATAGCCTGCTCTCAAACTTTGTGTGTCCTAAAATCCGATGGAAAATGTCCGATGGAGCCCACACACGGTTGGAATGTCTGACAACACGCTCCGATCGCACATTTTCCATCGGAAAATCCGACCGTGTGTACGGGGCATTATACCTAGTGCTCTCCTTCTAGTTCAAAACACACATAGGGGTTTATTTATTAAAGACAAATCCACTTTGCACTACAAGTGCACTTGGAAGTGCAGTCGCTGTAGATCTGAGGGGGACATGCATGGAAAAAAAACAGCATTTTTGCTTGTACATCATTGGATGATAAAATCAGCAGAGCTTCCCCTTATGTCAGATCTTCCCCTCAAATCTAAAGTGACTGCACTTCCAAGTGCACTTGTACTGCAAAGTGGATTTGCCTTTAGTAAATCCCATAGCCTCTTACCAGAGTCTCAGACCTATCAAGGTCATTAACCGCCTTAGTGAGCTTCACCTCTCACTTTAGGTTTGGGCTAGCTTTCCCTTCTCCAATTGTCCTTTAAGATAGCAATAGTGGGAAGCACCTCACAGGCTCATCCAGGACAGTCTCAGACCAAATTGGTTCCACATAGCAATGAGAAAAGAAGCTCTTTGTGCAACATCCAGTAAAATCAAAGAGGGTTTATTTATAATCTGCTTACAGCAGCTAGGATAAAAACAAGCATTGAAATAGACACAATCCGTCCTACACCCTCCACAAGCGTGCTGAATAGGGATGAGCTGAACACCCCCTGGTTCAGTTCGCAGCAGCAACATGCGAACAGGCAAAAAATTTGTTTGAACATGCCCCAGGGGACATGTATCAATGCAAAAAAAAGTTCTAAAAACGTCCATTTTTTCGGGAGCAGTGATTTTATTAATGCTTAAAGTGAAACAATAAAAGTTAAATATTCCTTTAAATTTCATACTTGGGGGGTGTCTATAGTATGCCTGTAAAGTGGCACATGTTTCTCGTGTTTAGAAAAGTCACCGCACAAAATGACATTTCTAAAAGGAAAAAAAGTCATTTAAAAGTACTCGCGGCTATAATGAATTGGCAATCGGCAATACAGATAAAAGTCATTGAAAAAAACGCCAGTCTATTACCAGGCCCTTTGGGTCTGGTATGCATATATAGGGGAACCACGAACCAAAATTTAAAAAAATTGCGTGCAGTCCCACCAAATTCCATACCAGGCCCTTCAGGTCTGGTATGAATATTAAGGGGAACCCTGTGCCCAATTTTTTTTTACAAATGGCGTAGGGGTCCACCTCAAAATCCATACCAGACCCTTCAGGTCTGGTATGGATTTTAAGGGGAACCCCATGCCAAATTTCTTTTTAAAAATTGCATGGGGGCTCCCACAAAAATCCATACCAGACCCTTATCCCAGCACGCAACTTGGCAGGCCGCAGGAAAAGAGGGGGGAGGAGAGAGTGCCCCCCCTTAACCGTACCAGGCCACATGCCCTCAACATGGGGAGAGTAGCCCCCAAAGCACCTTGTCAATATGTTGATGGGGACAAGGGCCTCATCCCCACAACCCTTGCCCGGTGGTTGTGGGGGTCTGCGGAGAGCTTATCGGAATCTGGAAGCCCCCTTTAACAAGGGGACCTCCAGATCCCGCCCCCCCTGTTTGAAATAGTAACGAGTACGTTGTACCCCTACCATTTAAAAAAAAAGTTTTAAAATGTTAAACCACAAGACACAGCTTGGGGACAAGTCCTTTATTAAAAAATAAAAAGTCCCGCTAAGTCCATTCATCTTCTTCTCACACTCTGCCGACGGACCGAAAAAAAAAAAAGCTCCGCCTCCATGGGAGGCACCCACCGTATGATGCGTCCTCGCAGGTGACAGTTCTTTTATAACTGAGGTTACGTAAACGGGTGACCCCGCCCCCTCTGACACCACGGTGAAGCCATTGGGATGTCACCGCTATTTCCTGTGCCTTGCCTATTTGTCTTTTATGTGATTAACACTTTTTCTCATCTTGTGCACTATATTCTTGCATTCACACTACATGATTATATTTGTTTTGTGGCGTTTGAATTAATGTTATAATTATTGGTCTATACAACATTTATACATGTTTTGCGTTGTGTATTATACACATATGGCAGCGTAACACTGTTACATTTCTATTTGTATTATGGTTTCCTCTATAACTTTAAAGGCAACTGCACTTCCCATCAACCTTCCTTGGAAGAAATTAAATAATTTCTTACCCACATTAACCTCCCCTCCCTATCCCCGATACAATTGGCATCTTTGGATTAACCTTTTATGCAACAGGAAAACAATATGGTGATAAAAAATAAAAAAAACTCCCCAATTTTGAATCTCCAGGTCCTGATGGACTGATGGGTTAATAGTACAGACAATTCCAATCCATTCTAACCCCCTATCTGTGCACCCTATACAATGAAGCTGCCTCCTCTTCATCTTTTCCTGCAGAAATCGATGCCCTGACATCATGGCGTGGCATGCATGATGACTTCACCGCAGTAATGGTGTGGCGGCCACCTCGATGAAAACCTTATAAATAGAGAAAGTGAAGGGGAGGCTGCCCTTTTATTTCAACCATGTAGGGATAGTTTGGACCCCTTCAGTTTCTTTTCTTATTTTCACCGCTTTATTTGGTACACAGACTGGTTTCACTCCTGATGAAGCTCATCTTAGCTGAAACATGTAAACCATTTTTGAGAGCACTTTATTTTGGGGGGTATGAATGGTCTATGTGGGGAGGGTGTTTTTTGAAGTACTGGAAGGTAGCAATGGCTAGGTTTTGAGGAATCCCAATTATAGTCCTACAAGGCAATATTTTGACGCATCTATAGCTGAAGGAGTTTACCCTTTAGTTTGGAGGTAGCATAGATGTCTGGTGAGTTCACCTCTTCTTTCCAGGGAGGAGTGAGAGTTACAGTAATCATAAACATTGCTACTACAGACTATGAGATGCTCCTTAGGTATTGGAGGTAGTGCAACAGGTTAGGCCCAGATTTACTCCCTTTGCCGCCCCAAGGCCAGGTCCTTCAATGCCGCCCCCCCCCCACACACACACACCACCATTCTCGTCCTTTATCGATGACTGCTACAATAGATCAATTAAAAACATATCTCCACACACGAGAACACTGAAAATAACTGGCTTTAATTGTACAGACTGAGAATACTTCAGGGTAAGCATGCGAGGGGTAAGGATTTTTCAGGGCAATGGCTGGTGTTAGTGCTTCAATCATTCCTGGTTGGTATGGTGTCAGAATGATTGAAACGCATTATTTCTATCATTACATTGTAATATAAAATTAAATAGTTCAACTCAGCATAATGCAGAATCATTGGGAGCCCTGAGTGTGTCACTTGCCTCCTTTGCTTGTCACTTGCCACTATGCCTGCCACCAGATGGGGATGTCACTTGCCACTATGCCTGCCACCAGATGGGGATGTCACTTGCCACGCTGGCTGCCACCAGATGGGGATGTCACTTGCCACGCTGCCTGCCACCAGATGGAGATGTCGCTTGCCACACTGCCTGCCACCAGATGGGGATGTCATTTGCCACGCTGCCTGCCACCAGATGGGGATGTCACTTGCCAAGCTGTCTGCCATCAGATGGGGATGTCACTTGCCACTATGCCTGCCACCAGATGGAGATGTCACTTGCCACATTGCCTGCCACCAGATGGGAATGTCATTTGCCATGCTGCCTGCCACCAGATGGGGATGTCACTTGCCACGCTGCCTGCCACCAGATGGGAATGTCACTTGCCACTATGCCTGCCACCAGATGGGGATGTCACTTGCCACGCTGACTGCCACCAGATGGGGATGTCACTTGCCACTATGCCTGCCACCAGATGGAGATGTCACTTGCCACATTGCCTGCCACCAGATGGGAATGTTATTTGCCATGCTGCCTGCCACCAGATGGGGATGTCACTTGCCACTATACCTGCCACCAGATGGAGATGTCACTTGCCACGCTGCCTGCCACCAGATGGGAATGTCATTTGCCATGCTGCCTGCCACCAAATGGGGATGTCACTTGCCACGCTGCCTGCCACCAGATGGGGATGTCACTTGCCACGCTGCCTGCCACCAGATGGGGATGTCACTTGCCACGATGCCTGCCACCAGATGGGGATGTCACTTGCCACTATGCCTGCTACCAGATGGAGATGTCACTTGCCACACTGCCTGCCACCAAATGGAGGAGGGAGGAACAGTGGTGCGGGCAATAAGAGATGTCATCTCTCTCCCCCGCCACCGCACCGCTGACATTACTTGTCTCCTCCGTGACCTGGCAGCAGAGGCACCACGGCCCACAGGTTGAAGACCTACTCTCGATGCGCCGCCCGGCTGAGCGCAAATGAGCTTTCCCGAGCCCGGCTGGCTTCGTAACGGCGCATGCACAGTTGGCTCTCGGCCATCTTGTCTACTGGCACTGGTGTCCCTAATGGACTTTAACGGGCAGCCCGAAAGGGGGGGCAGCCGCGAAGTCGCTGCAGGAGTGGCCTGGCCTCGGTGGCCTTGTGGCAAATCTGGCCCTGGGCACAGCTTACAATTTGTTTTCAAGGAAGAGTTAAGCCGCATGAGTCACAGACAGTACTAGTCTAGACTGTTAATAACTCCCAACAGTTTGCCTGGCTGGGTTTAAAGGTTCAATAAATCTAATACCTCCAGCTAATAGCCAGACTAGTTGGAATCCCAACAATTCAGGTTGGTTAGCTGCTCCAACCACGAGAAGCTAGAGAAGGAGCGACAATTTTTTATTGTCCTTTTTCTTTTTTGTTTTCTCTTTTTTCTTCTGTTGTCTGTATCCATATTTACTATCGCTTACAATTTCTGCCAACCATTAGACACCAATCATCTCTTTGAAGTAAAAAAAACACAGTCACACATTTTATTTGTATAACTTATGGTTAATGGTTACATTTTAATAGCATTTGGCCTTGGTGCATAGGGCAACGCACCATCGATCAGTAAAAAACATTGATTGCCAGCAAAGATATTATCCTACATACTTAAGGCATTCGTTGATAGAAATTGTTAATGGAACCTTTAGCAGAGAACATTAGGGTGAAAACCGGAGTTAGACTTACCGGTAACTCTTTTTCCAGGAGTCTTCCAGGACAGCCTCTGAGATATAGGGCTCCTCTCTCCGTGACAGGAAACACATTCAGCCAAAAGGTTAAAAGGAAATCCTGCGGGCCTTCCCCTTCAGTTTTGACAAGAACCGCCGGAAGGCTCTGAAAGACATAACACACTGGCATAACAATAGTATATCCCCTTTGCACCAGCTATAAAAGACTCTGGGTGGGAAACCAGGCTGTCCTGGAAGACTCCTAGAAAAAGAGTAACCGGTAAGTCTAACTCCAGTTTTCTCTTATCGTCTTCCAGGACAGCCTCTGAGATGATAAGCAAGAAACTTACTCTGTTAGGGTGGGACCACTGCCTGGAGGACCTTTCGCCCAAATGCCTGCTCTTTATCAGCAACCAGGTCCAAGCGGTAATGCTTTGCGAACGTGGAGTAGCTGGACCACGTCGCTGCTCTGCAGATCTCCGGAGTGGCACCGGCTTTCTCTGCCCACGAAGTTGAAACCGCCCTAGTTGAATGTGCCTTAACTAGAGGCGCTTGCCTCCCTGCCAACCTGTATGCCTCTAAAACGGTTATCCTTATCCATCTGGCGATGGTGGATTTTGACGCTTTAAATCCTTTGCGCGATCCTGCCAAATTCAGAAACAAAGATTCTGACTTCCTGAAGTCTTTGCTGATATCTAAATAAACTAAAAGGCTACACCTGACGTCTAATAAACTAAATTCTCCTTCCTCATCAACCTCTGAGGAGGAGTAAAATATTGGCAGGATAATGTCCTGAATTCTATGAAAAGTAGAAGAAACTTTGGGGAGGAAACTAGGATCTGTTTTAAGCACAACCCTATCCTCCAAAATCAACAAAAATGGCTCTAATCAAGAGTGCCTGCAACTCACTCACTCTTCTGGCGGTGATTGCAACCAAAAAAGCTGTCTTTAGACTCACCCACTTAATATCAGATTATTCCAGAGGTTCGAAGGGACTCTTTGTAAGTGCGCAGAGAACCAAGGATAGATCCCAGGAGGGACAGGCTCTGACCTTCACTGGCCTGGACCTAGAGAGAGCCTTAAAGCAATTCTTTACAAAATGATCCTGCTGCAGGGAGACCTGAAGGAAAACGCTCAAGGCGGCAGCCTGTACCTTCAGGGTGCTAATAGAAGGACCTAATTCCACTCCTGCCTTGAAAAAGTCCAACATTGCTGGAATTCCTGGTTCTACCTGCCCCTTCTCCGCTAACCAGGAATTGAACCTCTTCCAGACTTTGTTGTAGATAGCCCTGGTTACTGGTTTACGGCATTCTAAGAGGGTCTTGATGACCCTTTCTGAAACCCTTGAGCCTTTAACGGCTGTTCCTCAGATACCATGCTGTAAGTCTGAGCGTCTCTACCTGAGGATGCCGGATAGGACTCTGTGTAACCAGATCTTCCCTCATCGGAAGAGGAATCGGAGGATATATGGCCAACCTCTTTAGGACTGCAAACCAGGAACTTCCTTGGCCAAAACAGGGCTATCAAAAATGAGATCCGTTTCCTGGGTAAGAAATTTCTGGAGAACCACTGGAACTAGCCTTACTGAGGGGAAGGCATAGCAAAGGTTGAAGTGCCATGTATTGGCGAAGGCATCCCTCCCTCTGGCTCGATCCAGTGAGTGCAGGGAGAAGAACTGAGCAACTTTCTTGTTGCTTTCTGAGGCGAACAGATCCACCTCTGGTATGCCCCAGCTCTTCACAACCTGCTCAAACACTTCCTGTTTGAATTACCATTCATCCTGTTTTAATCGCTGATGGCTGAGAAAGTCCGCCAAAGATTTCTGAGTCCCCTTTAAATTAATTGCTGTCAGAGAAGCCAGGTTTGATTTGGCCCAAGCGAAAATTTTGCCTGCCTGAAAAGAACGGTCTTCTTTTAGGGTGCTCCCACTCCAGCAAGATCGATTCTACTAGAGATTTCTGCACGGGGAAAACTCTGGATTTCTGTGCAGTGAACCCCTGATACATAAGGTCATGCTTAGAAAGCTGTACCGACTCCTCTCTGATCTCCAAGGTATCATAGATCGCCTTTAGTAAGTCCCCCACATTGTCCAGTGTCAATCTGTACCTGGACCCTCTGGAGAAATCTTACTCACCCTCAGAATCAGACCCCGAGTCCGCTTGGGAAGAGACAAGCGACCTAGGTTCCCTCTCTCTATCTTTCGTATCCTCCTGACTAGGTTAGGATAGGATAGGTAAACTTGCTGCTCTAGACAGAGGCATAGAGGGACCTTGCATCCATCTTTAACAGACGTAGGGATTTTATGACACTCTGTCATAGAATTGTCCTTAATTAAACTGACACATTCCGGGAAAAGTCATTTCTTCTAATTGGAACCTAACTTAGACCCGCATTTGGCACATCCTCACCTAGGGGGCTGCATCTTGTCCTGTGCTTTACCCTGAAAGCCAAACAAAGAAAACAAATGCCCATGAGAAAAACTTCCCCAGACCTACTCCACCACTGTGATAAGGTCTAAAAGGGGGAAGTGCCCAACCCTTCAGTAAGCTTACCTGATAGGTGCCGGTGCCAGAAGAACCGGAGTCAACCGCCTGGGATACTGCAGTGCCCTCCATGGCTCCTATTTGCTTGCCACAGCCTCTGCTGGGTCTGTCACTGGCTCTGGATGCCTTTAACGTCCACTTGCCGTGCTGAGGAGACCGGACCTTGTCTCTGATGCTCCCTAATGATGTAGCTCCATCGGAAGTGACCCGTTGCATCACTTCCGGTCGTTGGAGTGCAGAAGCCCCACCTCCGACACACGCACTACCTCTCCTTATGCCCGGAACTTATGCCCAAGTGAACAGGCGCAATCAGAACCACCCGAGATGTGCCCTCTAGCCGCTATATCTCCAGGGGTGCCGACTCTCTCCGAGCCTTGGACAGCAAAAAACAGCAGGACCAGCAGCCCTCTCTTCCCTGTAGACAGAGGGGCGCTGAGGCAAAGGAAAGGTACTTCCAGGTGCTCACACAGAACAGTCCTGTGTATGGAGCTCCCCAGGTCCTAACATGCTTCCTTTCCGTCTGGCAAGAAACACAAAAGCTGAAGGGGAAGGCCTGGAGGACCTCCTTTTAACCTTTTGGGTGAATGTGTTTCCTGTCCCGGAGGGAGGAGCCCTATATCTCAGAGGCTGCCCTGGAAGACCATAAGAGAAAATTGGCATTTCTGGCCTTCATATTTCTTCCCAGGAACATTAAATAATCTTTATGCTCACCATCCCAGCTACTTTCCTGGTGGAGGCCTACAAGACAAAGTTAATGAGACTAAATTGTTCATTTTAGATCTCTGGATGAATGCAGTGGCGGCCCGTGCATTGTGGGCACACAGGCGCCGCCCTCCCTATTCATGTGCCCAGCCCCTTTCAGGATGCCAGACACTTGAAATACTATGGCGGGGATAGCCGGGGGGTGTGTATTTTTGAAGCACATGGTTAGAGCCAGAGGCTCTAATAGGCTTCAAAATAGGGTAGGCTTAGGTCGCAGAGCACTGCGTCCCGATCCCACCCTGTTGTGTGGCATGGCAAATTAATTTTCGCTAGTTTCACACTAACGTTCCTCCCTGCCAATCAGCAGGCAGGTCAGTGAGACCTGTCTCCCGATTGGCCAAAGCATTAGGCTATCCTATTGGATGCCTAACGCTTTGGCGGAAGAGGAGACAAACGGACACAGGAGCCACAGCCGCCGCTTCCTGATGAGGAAGAGAGCTTCCGAAGAAGAGACGAGAGCCGCAGAGGAGAAGAGTCACCAAGGAGGAGAGCCGCTGGTTCCTGCAGAGGAGAGCCCTGTCACTCCAGGAGAGGAGCAGTGATTTCTGCTGGACCGGCCGCACGGGGGGGGGGGATTAGTGAAGTGGCAGCCGAGCCTGGCTGCATTTGATGGGGCACAAGTGGTAGCATATGACGGGGCACAAGTGGCTGCATATGATGGGGCACAAGTGGCTGCATATGATGGGGCACAAGTGGCTGCATATGATGGGGCACAAGTGGCTGCATTTGATGGGGCACAAATGGCTGCATTTGATGGGCACAAGTGGTTGCATTTGATGGGGCACAAGTGGCTGCATTTGATGGAGCACAAGTGGTTGCATTTGATGGGGTACAAGTGGCTGCATTTGATGGGGCACAAGTGGCTGCATTTGATGGGCACAAGTGGCTGCATTTGATGGGGCACAAGTGGTTGCATTTGATGGGGCACAAGTGGCTGCATTTGATGGGGCACAAGTGGCTGCATATGATGGGGCACAAGTGGCTGCATTTGATCGGAACAAATGGCTGCATATGATGGGGCACATGTGGCTGCATATGATGGGGCACATGTGGCTGTATATGATGGGGCACATGTGGCTGCATATGATGGGCACAAGTGGCTGCATATGATGGGGCACAAGTGGCTGCATATGATGGGGCACAAGTGGCTGCATTTGATTGGTACAAATAGGTGCATATGATGGGGCACAAGTGGCTGCATATGACGGACACAAGTGGCTGCATTTGATGGGCACAAGATGTGTTTGATGGTCAGGAAGACCAAAAGGTATTTAATGGTCAGGAAGACTCCGCAGAAGTACTTGGAGCAGTAAAGCTGCCACAAGAGAGCCAGGAGGCTGAATGCTATGTATTTGCAGCTTTCTCTATGAACTTGGGATAAATTGCCTACCCACATCACCTGCAAATAATCCTACTTCTCATATCATCCCTAAAATATATAATATAGAAGGGATGATATGGGATGATTGGGATGATTAAACTCAAAGAGTTACTCCTCTCGTACCTGTGTAATTTCTGGAGCAGTGTCAAGGTGGGCTCCAAATGATCCACCAATACTTGAATAGAAGATCAGACGGACGTTTTACTGAAGTATCTTCATAACATGTAAAACAACAGCTACTGTGCAGTTTTGAGCATACCAGGCTCTTCATCAAGCTCTGTGTAATGACTCACAACATGCATTCTACCTATATACAAAAACCACAGGGTGTAGCCACACAGGTGTATCCCATAACGCCCCTCCTTTCTCAATTGACCCACTTACTTCCTAAGGCCGGGTTTACACTGGTGCAACACGACAGCCACCCTACTTTGGATCCGACTTTGCCCTGCGACTTGAAGCCGACATACGTCTGACTTTCAATGAACAGGGATCCCACTTGGATCCCCACCAATACAGGCACTGTGTTTGGTATGAATCTTGAGGGGGAACTCCGCTCCAAATTTTAAATTAAAAAATGGCATGGGTTCCCCCTCCATGAGCATAACAGGCCCTTCAGTCTGGTATGGATTTTAAGGGGAACCCCCTACGCCAAAAAAATGACATGGGGGTCCCCCCAAAATCCATACCAGACCCGGCCGGTCAGGAAAGGGAGTATGGATGAGTGAGCATCCCCCCCTGAACCGTACATGCCCTCAACATGGGGGGGTGGGTGCTTTTGCTGTGGCCCCCCTGCCCCAAAGCACCTTTTCCCCATGTTGATGGTGACAAGGGCCTCTTCCCAACAAGCCTGGCCGTTGGTTGTCGGGGTCTGCGGGCAGGGGGCTTATCGGAATCTGGGAGCCCCTTTAACAAGGGGGCCCCCAGATCCCTGACCCCCACCCTATGTGAAGAGTATGGGGTAAATCGTACCCCTACCCATTCACCTGGGGAAAAAAGTGTCAATAAAAAAAACATTAGACAGGTTTTTTAAGTAATTTATTAGGAAACCCCTGGGGTCTTCTTCTGACTTCGCAGGCCTCTTCCGACTTCTCCGCGCTTTCCGGCCTCTTCTCCCAGCCTCGGGTTCTTCTCCCACTTTCCGGCGTCTGCTGCCGGGCTCCTATCTTCTGCTCTTTTGCCCACTTTTTTCTAGCGTTGGCCCGGTCTTCTCCATCGTCTTCTTACCTCTGGTCTTCTTCAGATGTTGATGTGTGGAACGACTTATATAGACATGGGGCGGGGTTACCGGGTGATGTCACCCAGCCCCTTATGATGTCATGGCCCGGGGCGTGACGGGGCGCCCGGGGCATGACGTCATAAGGGGCGGGGTTACCGGATGGCATCACCCGGTGACCACGCCCCATCCCTATATAAGTCGTTGTGCACCACACACACGGCATTACAGCGAGAGAGAGCATCGTGTCAACATCGGAAGGAGACCGGAGGGAAGTAGACAATGGAGAAGACAGGCCAACTCTAGCAAAAGAGCGGGCAAAAGAGCAGAAGATAGCGGAGGAGCCCGGGAGAAGGAACCGGAGAGCGGGAGAAGAACCGGAGATCGGGAAAAGAGGCTGGAGAGCGCGGAGAAGTCAGAAGAGACCCCCCGAAGTTGGAAGAAGACCCCCGGAGCTACTTAATAAATTACTTTAAAAACCTGTCTAGTGTGTTTTTTTTATTGACACTTTTTTCCCCAGGTGAATGGGTAAGGGTACGATGTACCCCATACTTATTCACATAGGGTAGGGAGCCGGGATCTGGAGGCCCCCTTACTAATGAAGCTCCAGGGTTGTTGGGAAGAGGCCCTTTTCCTCATCAACATGGGGACAAGGTGCTTTGGGGGGGCCACAGGGCGCCCCCCTGCCCCAAAGCACCCACCCCCCATGTTGAGGGCATGTGGCCTGGTACAGTTCAGGAGGTGGGGGGTCGCTCGTCCCTACCCCTTTTCCTGACCGGGCAAGCTGTGTGCTTGGATAAGGGTCTGGTATGGATTTTGGGGAGACCCCCATGCCATTTTTTGGCGTAGGGGGTTCCCCTTAAAATCCATATCAGACCAAAGGGCCTGGTATGCTCTTGGAGGGGGAACCCATGCTGTATTTTTTATTTAAAATTTGGCGCAGAGTTCCCCCTCAAGATCATCAGAGCACAAGTCGCATGCCAAAGTTTGGATCATGCAAGACGGCAATCCGACTTTGCTCCGACTTCAATGATAGTCAATGGGCTGAAGTAGGATCAAAGTCGGACCAAAGTAGTACAGGGAGCATTTTCAAAGTTGGACCGACTTGTGTCGGACCAGTTAAGAGGCTCCCATAGGGAAACATTGATTTTCACACGTCAGGCGACATGAGCTCCCAATGTCGGAGCGTTTGTCGCACCAGTATAAACCCGGCCTAATATACATCACACTACATAAATTGCCTACCCACATCACCTGCATATAATCCTACTTCTTATATCATCCCTAAAATTCACCAATCAACTAAACAGGATATACATTTTTACATACTTTCACAATTCATCATAACTGATACATAGTTTCTTGAAATATAGTTTCTTGAAATATTGTTTCATTCCATAGTTCATAGCATGCAGTATCTCTAAGACCCCGTTCACACCTATGCGAATTAGATGCAGCTTATACTGCTTCCAATTCACAGGACATTTTAAAATACATTCATTTGAATGCATTTGGTTCACATATGTGCGTTGCATTCGCACTGCGCATTGCCCAAAAAAATTTGCATTTTCTGGGCATTGCGGTGCGAATTACAAACACATTATCTTATCACATTATGCATTCGCAGATGCATTCCGTTCTGAACACAAATTCTCTCCTTCTCCTCACTACACCTCCCCCCTCTCCCCCCTCTCCCTGCTTACTGATCCGCAGCTACAACGGAGAGGAACCGATGAACAGCTGTTTTTCTCTTCGCAGAGAAAACAGAGCTGGAAATCGCACCGCACATGTGTGAACCCAGCCTTAAACATTCTGCATCTCAGTTCACACCTAAAAAAAGAACATATCAATCAATCACACCTATCTCCTTCTTATAGAAACAAATACTGTAAGGATCATAATCCCTATTCATCCCATAAGGATATAAGGACTGTGATCTGTTGATCCACCATACCTCTCACTGTTTCAATTTCAAAATCCTGTCCCCACCTCTCTTGTCCCTCAATACTTCCTCCAAAATAAAAAATCTTAAATCTGAATCCTTATGTCCCTTTTCCAAAAAATGTTTAGATACAGGCAACCCAGGTTGTTTGTGCCTAATGGTACTGCGATGTTGGGCAATTCTGTCTTTGATCTTTTGTGTGGTTTCACCCACATATATCAGATTGCATGGGCAGGTTAAGATGTAAATCACATAAGCAGACTGGCATGTGTGGAAACCTTTTACCATATATTTCTGACTGTTACTAGGATGGATGTAACTGTCTCCTTTCAACATCAAGTTGCATTGTATGCAATTGAGACAAGGGAAGCAACCCTTCTTTTTCTTTCCCAAAAATGTTGTTTTCTTTTCTTGTTGTGTTATCCTAAACTCTGACTGTACCAGAGAATCTCTTATGCCCCGTACACACGGTCAGATTTTCCGACGGAAAATGTGTGATAGGACCTTGTTGTCGGAAATTCCGACCGTGTGTGGGCTTCATCACACATTTTCCATCGGATTTTCCGACACACAAAGTTTGAGAGCAGGATATAAAATTTTCCAACAACAAAATCCGTTGTCGGAAATTCCGATCGTGTGTACACAAATCCGACGGACAAAGTGCCACGCATGCTCAGAATAAATAAAGAGATGAAAGCTATTGGCCACTGCCCCGTTTATAGTCCCGACGTACGTGTTTTACGTCACCGCGTTCAGAACGATCGGATTTTCTGACAACTTTGTGTGACCGTGTGTATGGAAGACAAGTTTGAGCCAACATCCGTCAGAAAAAATCCTAGGATTTTGTTGTCGGAATGTCCGATCAATGTCCGACCGTGTGTACGGGGCATTAGTGTTTTGTTCCTACGATACACTTTTAAGGGCCGGTTCACACTGCTGCGATGTCAGAGTTCAGATGTGATTCGCACCGCACTGAGTGCAAATCACATGGGATCTCCATGCAATGCGATTTCAGCCATACAAATCGTATGGCTGAATTCACATCAAACTCACACAGGACCTTTTTTTGTCAGCAGCAGAATCGGATCGCATGGGTGTTCACACCCATGTGATCTGATTCCTGTTTGAGTTTGCAGATCGCATCGCGATATACAAAAAACTGATTTAGGGGAGTCATTAACTTTTAACTGACACTCCCAGCAGTTTGCATAAGGCAGTGTGAACTGCCGTTGGGAAACCTGCAATGTGGGAATCCTCAGTGGATTCGCAGGGTTCCCGCATCGCATCAGTGTGAACTGGCCTTAAGGCAGTGGTTCTCAACTCCAGTCCTCAGGACCCACCAACAGGCCAGGTTTGCAAGATAGCTGAAATACATCACAGGTGATATCACTTGCTGCTCAGTGATTGCAGTATTCTAGTCTGCAACTCCCCAAGGTAATACTTAAAATCTGGCCTGTTGGTGGGTCCCGAGGACTGGAGTTGAGAACCACTGCCTTAAGGGAATCTGCTGAAAATCATCTATTTAAGGGTAAGCATGTTTTAGTAAGGGCCAGTGTCTTTTAATGATTCTAAAGATGTCCTCACTATAACTGTGGAACTGCATGGAAAAGGGAAATCTCCTCACCCCCTGTTTATATCTCCCCCAGCTATACTTCTCTCTCCCTGATGTAATCTCCTAATCTCCTGTGAAATTATACCCTCAGGATATCCCCGTTCCCTAAATTTCTGGCACATCTCTTTAAACCTTTGTTCCTTTATGTCTGTCACTTACAATATGTTTAACCCTACAAAGTTGGCTCCGTACAATGGATTTAAATACGTGAAGTGGATGGAAACTATTAAATAAAAATCGTTGTTTCCTATCAGTGGGTTTACTAAATAAATCGGATTCTATCATATTGTTATTAATATAAATCCTAGTGTCTAGTAATGGAACAGATGTCCCTCCCACATGCATCTTATATTTAATTTCAGGACTAAACTTGAGCATTTCATATAATCTGTTCAAGGATTCCATGTCGCCCCTCCATCATCTTCATTTTATGCAGAGACTAAGCCTTTTTGAGATACAGTAGAAGATGCTCTGGACTGTAAATCAGTGGGTCTTAAAGTTAAATCCAAATCATTACCACCAACCATGTCAAGTAATGTTTGCGTGTCACGGTCAGCTGGGAACCACCGGGAAGGAATCAGCGCGACTGTTCGTTTGATACGGGTGGCTTCCTACACAGCAGGGCTGCTGACTATGCTACAATTTACTCTTTACACTGCTCTATTGTTTTAACAAGCTAGTACGTATATTATGTATGGGGAGCTATTGGCTACAATAAAGTTTTGAAAAGGATTACGCTATGTGGTAATTTTACTTTTTCATATGATCCTGCTGCATTGGAGCCATACATACCTCCATCCTAATAGAGTCTCAACAGAATTAGGGGATGCCTTCAAAGTGACAACAAAAATTTACCTTAAGGTGCATGAAATAGCAATATCTGGTGAGTGTATACCCTAATGCCGCGTACACATGACCAGACTTTACGGCATACTTGGTCCGGCGAACCTGAGTCCGTCGGACAATTCGATCGTGTGTGGGCTCCAGCGGACTTTTTTTTCTCAAAAGTTTGACGGACCTAGAAATGAAACATGTTTCAAATCTGTCCGACGGACTTAAGTCCGGTCGAAAAGTCCGCTCATTTGTCTGCTAGTCCGTCGGACAAAAACCAATGCTAGGGTAGCTATTGGCTACTGGCTATGAACTTCCTAGTCTGGTTGTACGTCATCATGTATTAATCCGTCAGACTTTGGTTGATCGTGTGTAGGCAAGTCCGTTCATTCGTAAAGTGCGTCGTAAAGTCCATCGAAAAGTCCGCAGGACAAAGTCTTCTGTAAAGTCCACTCGTGTGTACGCAGCATAAGGGGAGTCTTACTCACATGGTGGCGTTCTGGGTATGTGGTGCACAAATGACAACAACTAGGATCACCGTAATGAGAGCTTCACTTATTTAACCACTTGCCTACAGGGCACTTTCACCCCCTTCCTGCCCAGACCAATTTTCAGCTTTCAGCGCTCTCACACTTTGAATGACAATTACTCAGTCATGCAACACTGTACCCAAATGAAATTTGTGTCCTTTTTTTCACACAAATAGAGCTTTCTTTTGGTGGTATTTAATCACTAGTGTTTTTTTTATTTTTTGTGCTATAAATAAAAAAAGACTGAAAATTTGGTGAGAAAATGATTTTTTCTTTGTTTCTGTCACAAAATTTAGCAAATTAGTAATATTTCTTCATAAATTTTGGCCAAAATTTATACGACTACATATCTTTGGTAAAAATAACCCTAATTAGTGTATATTATTTGGTTTTTGTGAAGGTTATAGAGTCTACAAGCTATGGTGCAAATCATTGAAAATTGATCACACCTGATGTATTGAAGACGTATCTCATTTCTTGAGACACTAACAAGCCAGGAAAGTACAAATACCCACAAAATGACTCCATTATGGAAAGCAAACAACCCAACGTATAATCTATGAGGCATGATGAGTCTTTTGAACGGTTCATTTTTTTCCAGAAGTTTTTGGAAAATGTGGAAAAAAAATGAAAACGCATTTTTTGCTTACAAAGTTGTCCATATTTAAGATATTTCCAACACAAAGCATGTACATAGCAAAAATGACACCCCAAAATACATTCTAATACTCCTCCTGAGTATGGCGATACCACATGTGTAAGACTTTTATGCAGCCTGGCCACATACAGAGGCCTGCCAGTGAAGTAGCACCTTCAGGCGTTCTACAAGCATAAATTACACATCTCATTTCTCAACCACCTATTACAGTTTTGAAGGCCCTGGAGCCCCAGGACAATGGAAATGCCCATAAAATGACCCATTTTGGAAAGCAGACACCCCAACATATAATATATGAGGCATAATGAGTCTTTTGAATTGTTAATTTTTTTCCAGAAGTTTTTGGAATATGTGGAAAAAAGATGAAAACGCATATTTTTCCACAAAGTTGTCCATTTTTAAGATGTTTCCAACACATAGCATGTACATAGCAAAAATGACACCCGAAAATACATTCTGCTACTCCTCCTGAGTATGGCAAAACCACATGTCTGAGACTTTTACACAGCCTGGCCACATACAGAGGCCCGCCAGTGTAGTAGCACCTTCAGGCGTTCTACAAGCATAAATTAATTAATAAATTCTATTGAGGAAAGGGTAAACAAAAATAATATTACCTGTGGTTTTAGTAGTGTCCCCAAAGGAGAGAATTGGTGCAGGCAGCAGGCAGCAGGCAGCAGGCAGGGCTGTGCTTTGCAACAATAATAATTATCCAGGCAGCAGGCAGAAATATTGTCTATAGTCAGCACAAGGATATTGTCAGCACAGCCAAAGCATTTGTCCATAGAATTTGTCCAGGCAGAGATAGCCAGCACAGCCATAATATTGGTTCTGGTACACCGTTACCTCCCTGCACTCATTATTGGTCCACTCTCCAGCCCTTCATAAACATACTGCCTCTTGCTACAGCTAATTATTTGCATAGTCCAGGTAGCAGGCAGAGGTGTGGTCAGTTTATGCTGCAGGCAGGGGGATTGTGGCAGTAAGTCAGCAGCAGGCTGAGGGCCACAATCAGGTAAGACCAGTGCACAGGGGCACAGGGGTAGAGGCTTCGACCCACCCAAATCTCTACAAAGCCTCTGGACTCCAGACCTAATCCGGAACTAAAAAAATTGTTTTCTCCATCAGGAAAAACATTTATGGAGCCCCTCACATGTGAGACCCCTGTGTCCTACAGTAGCAGGGCAACAGATCAGTCCAAGCGGTAGGCAAAAGCATAGTCCATAAAACAGGCCAGGGTCAGATGACGTGCAAGCAATCAAGGTGTTGGGCAGAAGCGTAGTTGGTAAAACAGGCCATGGTCAGTTCAAATGTAAGCAGTCCAAACAGTAGGCAGAAGCGTAGTTGGTAAAACAGGCCAGGGTCAGTTCACATGTAAGCAGTCCAAACGGTTGGCAGAGGCATAGTCAAAAAACAGGCCAGGGTCAGTTCACATAGAAGGCAGTGGCATGGTTATTTGAGGAAGCATGGGAAATGGTCAGCACAGATGATGAAAATGGGGAAATAGTTAAGAATATGGGCTAATGTTTTAGGGATGTGTGATATAATCTGAAGCATTTACCAATGCAAAGGCCGGGTTCGGGGGGACACTGGGGACAATGGTAGCTGAGAAATCTCTTCGAAATCCTTTATTGCTGCATACTTGACATCTTTTTGTGGCATCT
This sequence comes from Lithobates clamitans, assembly GCA_037952925.1. Lineage (NCBI taxonomy): Eukaryota > Metazoa > Chordata > Amphibia > Anura > Ranidae > Lithobates > Lithobates clamitans. The sequence goes on from JBBGZY010000654.1 coordinate 67,117, forward strand.
TCGTCCTGCTTCAGATGGTGGAATATTGTCCGGGAAGTGGCGTTCATGAATTCGGCTAACAGCATTAGAGCGAAGGTTTTCTGGGGGGGTCTTTGATGGTAGATGAGGGACGTGACAAATTCTTCTATGAATTTCAGGAAGTGGGCAGGGCTTTTGATGGATTTGGTGTAAATTATGTAGGCATTATAAATGGCCAAATGAATTAAATAGAGTGCTACTTTCTTGTACCAGAAACAGGACCTCCTTATTGCTAAATAGGGCTGAAGCATTTGGTCATTGAAATCCACCCCCCCATGTACAGATTGTAATCTTGTACACATTTTGGCTTTACAATGGGACCACGTCTTCTCTGAACTTCAACTGTAGTGTCGTCATGGATGGTGGACATCATGTACACATTCCTGGTATCCTTCCACCTCAAGGCCAGCACTTCGTTGAATCTCAAAGTTGCTCTTTCTCCCCTTCACAATTTCTTATTTACTATGGCTTGTGGGAAGCCCTTCCTATTCTTTCTGGAGGTTCCACAGGCCAGGGTTTGTGGACGGTATAGGTATTTCAAAAGGGGCAGGCTTGTGTAGAAGTTATCCAGATATAGGTGGTAACCTTTCTTCTGCAGTGGGTATGCCAGGTCCCATACAATTTTACCAGTTGTGCCCATGTAGGCCGGGCACTCAGGGGGCCGGAGCTGGGAATCTCTCCCTTCGTATATGAGGAACGCATACAGATATCCCGTGACTCTCTCGCAAAGCTTATAAAATTTCACTCCGTATTTGGCCCTTTTGCTAGGAATGTATTGTTTTAATCTTAGCCGGCCTGAAAAGGGTATATAATTTATCGTAATTTGGATGATTGTGGGGAGGGCACTGGGTGTTGTCACTGAAATGAAGAAAGCACATTATCATCTCGTATCGGGACCTGGACATTACAGAAGAATAAATAGGCATGTGGTGAATGACGTGGGTGGACCAATAGGCATGCCTGTTTATTTATTTTTTTGTAAGCCTCATGTTTATGGTGAGGCCCATAAACATTTTGAACTTCTCCAGAGTCAAATCCTTCCACTCAAATGGACGAACGTATGAAGATTGGGGGTTGTTGGCAATATGCTGCTGGGCATATAAATTGGTCTGGTCCACAATGAGTTACAGCAAAGTGTTGGGCAAAAATAAATAAAAACAATCAATTTCAGAAAAATTTGGGATATTGGCCTGCACACCTGGCTGTGCGGTGAAAGGGGGAATTCTTGCTGATCCTGAGTCAGAAGGCAGCCATGTTGGATTGGCAAGACCATATGGGAGATATGTAGCGGCCCTGGCTCTTGGGGGACGTTGCACTTCAGTGCTTGTAGTTGGAGTTCCTGTGCTGGCATTTAGGCGTGATGCTGTGGAAGTGCTGGTACTGGGCATTTCTTGTGGCCTTTTGTTGGCGGCAGCTCTGGTACTGAGCCTTTGGTTTTGGGGTCTATCACTGGCAGCAGCGCTGGTACTCGGCCTGGGAATTTGATCCTTGGGTATATTGCTGGTGGCTGCCTGGTTTCCAGAGTGCCATGCTCTTTTAGGAGGGATCCATTCTTCCTCTGATTCGTTTGCCGATCCACTACTATCGATCGGTTCAAATGCTGAATTTGATTCACAATCGAAATTGGCATTTGAATCTGATGAGAACTCCCCGCTGCTCTCATCAGTCATGGAGAGGATCTGGAACGCCTCCTCACTTGTATAGAATCTTTTGGACATTTTTTCTGATAGGCTGTGCGATGGGTGACAAATGATGGTCACTGATGGGTGACAGGTGATGGGTGACAGGTGACGGTCACTGATGGGCGATAGGTGATCGGTGACAGGTGACGGTCACTGATGGGTGACAGGTGATGTGTGACGTCACTGATGGGTAGCAGGTGAAGTGCAATGGTCACTGGTGGGTGACAGGTGACGTGTAATGGTCACTGGTGGGTGACGGTTGACAATCACTGATGGCAGTCTCTGATGGTGACTGGTGCACTTTATGGGACTGATAGGGGACAGATGAGGGTCACGGATGGGTCACTGATGACGGTCACTGATGGCGGTCACTGATGACAGTCACTGGCGATGGTCACTGATAGGTGCACCACTGACGGCACTCTCTGACAGTGACAGGTGCACTTTGTGGGCACTGATTAGTGACAGGTGCACTTTGTGGGCACTGATTAGTGACAGGTGCACTTTGTGGGCACTGATAGGTAAAAGGTGCACTTTGGGGGCACTGATGGGTGACATGTGCACTTTGTGGGCACTGATGGGTGACAAGTGCACTTTGTGGGCACTGATAAGTGACAGGTGCACTTTTATAAGCACTGATGTGGTGACTGTTGGGTAACAGCTGTAATGGGGGGCGATGTGACAGGTTCTCTTTGTGTTGTTAGTGCAGTACACTACAATACACACATAGATCGGTCACTCACTGCTCCTGGCTCTTCTCTCCTCACAATGGAAACGGTGTGTGAGGAGAGAAGAGCCGGTAACAGCTAGTAAACGGTCTTTGTTTACATTTAGTGATCAGCAGTGAATGGATCACAGCTGATCGCGTGGTAAACAGCCGCCAGCCATTGGCTGTTTACCCTTGTCAGTGACGAGCAGTGTACCTGGGAACACGTCGCCACCGACGTGACAGCGCTGCGCGCTCCCGATCGCGCGCATGCGAGGTCTAAAATGGGTATTCCCCGTTTTAGACCTCGCTGTGTGCTCCCGGTCGTGCGCATGCGAGGTCTAAAACGGGGAATACCCCTTTGTGATTGGCCGTGACATAATCAATGGCTGTTCACCCCTGTCGGTGACGCGCTGTGTCCTGGGGACACGGTGACATCATCAGAGCAGGGCTGCGTTCCCGCGATCGTGCGCATGCCCTGTGTGAATCAGCCGCAATCACATGACGACGGCCCAGAACAAGAGCCGCACCGTTCCGCTGTCATATGACGATGGGTGGGCGGCAACAGGTTAAAGAAGTCACTTCACTGTGTTTTCTTATATGTGGAATAATATAAAAGCTTGTCACATGTGGATGAACTGACATGAGCGCTGCTATAGCATTTTAAGGACATAAGATGTGCTGGACTTTTTAATGCTATTTTTTTCATTTTTGATATATTTTATAGCAGCTGCTGACCTATTTACAAATGTTATTGTGTTTTGTTTATAGAGGTTGAGATTTAGTTTTATGTAGGTTACATCAATTTTTGGAAGAGTTTTCCCTTTGGCGCAGAGCGGTGCTATTTGGGCCGTTTTTTCTTGCACCTTGGTTTATTTTATATATATATATATATATATATATAAATATATATATATAAATATATATATATATATATATATATATATATATATATATATATATATATATATATATATATATATATATATATATATACACAGTATCTAACAAAAGTGAGTACACCCCTCACATTTTTGTAAATGTTTTATTATATCTTTTCATATGACAACACTGAAGAAATAACACTTTGCTACAATATAAAGTAGTGAGTGTGCAGCTTGTATAACAGTGTAAATTTGCTGTTCCCTTTAAAATAACTCAACACATACAGTCATTAATGTCTAAACCGCTGGAAACAAAAGTGAGTACACCCCTAAGTGAAAATGTCCAATTTTGGCCCAATTAGCCATTTTTCCTCCCCGGTGTCATGTGACCTGTTAGTGTTACAAGGTCTCAGGTGTGAATGGGGAGCAGGCAGTGGCAGCTGGTGAAGTTTTAGGATGGGGGCACCAGACCCCGCCCTTCCTTATTGAACCCTTCCACTTTTTATAAGCCCCACCCCTTATATAATCCACCCACTCTGTCCCCTGGATTTCAATTTTCTTCCACCCATAGTGTTAGGAGTATACAGCTCATCATCACAGGACAAAGTATATAGCTCAGCATCATAGGACAGAGTATATAGCTCGGCCTCACAGATCAGGCTATATAGCTCAGCCTCACAGATCAGGGAATATAGCTCAGCATTACAGATAGGGTATATAGGTGAGCATTACAGATAGGGTATATAGGTGAGCATTAAAGATATGGTATATAGGTGAGCATTATAGATAGGGAACATAGGTCAGCATTACAGATAGGGTATATAGATGAGCATTACAGATATGGTATATAGGGCAACTGTCAGGTAGGCAAGCCAGTAATCAAAATGTAAACAGCAGAAGAACATCTGTGCACTGTTACCCAATAAGTAAAGCCGCACAGCACACGCACATACGCAGATGTGTGAATGACGGTGCTCCTGTCAGGGCTGGGCTCAGCCCTTCCTTCTCTGAGCTGGCCGCTCAGCTGTCGACTAATTGCCAGCTCCCATCTCTCTCCAGTTACCCAGCTGTTGTTGATTCTGCTCGTCAGTTCTGCCTACTTAAAGCCGTTCAGCTCACTTGATCTCTGCCTTCACCTTTGTCAACATCACAGAGACTTTCTCCTGCATTCCTATTTGAAGACTTGCTTGGCTGACATCCTTTCTGGCTCCTGATCCTGCTTGCTGTACTACTACGTTTATCTCTGGCTCCCTGACATTGGCTTGGCTGATTACCCGATCCGGTTACTGAACTCTGGCTTGTTTTGACTACGCTTACTCTGTTTACCTTTTATTATTATTATTAAACAAGTGTGATTAAACTATACTTCTGTCTCGGTCTGATTCATGTTTCCTGATAGTAGGTGAAGGCTATGAATTCAGAAGATACAGTCAATCCACTTGTTGGTAATATTTTTTCCAGATTGGATGAGCAAGATCACCGCATGGATCAGTTTGCCTTAGCGTTACAAATGCTCCTGAGTCACACGGCTTAAATGGAATCTCCCACTGCGGTTGCTCCGGTACGACCTGAGTTGCAGGCCGTCCCTGCTGCTGCACCAGTCTCTGCGCAGGCACCCGCCTCGAGTATTACCTACAGGGCCGTCTTTAAGATTGATTGGACCCAGGGCAAAAAAAATTTTTGGGCCCCCCCACTCCATGCAGTTTTGCTCTCCACCTGCTTTGAGACATACAATAAAAAGCAGCTAGATTCAAAATCAGTTTACTGAATCAGATCAGACAGTGATTGCGATTGGTTGCCAGAGGTTACGGTGTATCATTACCACTCACTGACTGGTTGCTAGAGGTTACAGCAGATAATTTCTGCTTGTTGATTGGTTGCTAGAGATTACTGTACATCAATACTGCTCACTGATTGGTTACTATAGGTTACTGCACATCACTACTGCTTACTGATTGGTTGCTAGGGGTTACAGCACATCATTACTGCTTACCGATTGGTTGCTAGAGGTTACAGCACATCATCTCCTCACTGCCTGCACACCATGGACTGGGAAGGTGAGGGGGGCCATTAATAGACAGAAAACTCCTACAGATCCTAGGACTCTTGGGCTCAGTGGCAGTGCTGGGGGGAGGGGAGCGTGTGATCAATGGCAATGCTGATTTTTTTTTACACTGACTACCAATATAAAGAGGAGTTTCAATACTGGCCACCAATGAAATAGGGGTTTACACTGACCACTAATGTATTAGAAGCATTCACAGTAATCACCAATGTAAGGAGGGATTTACACTGACCACCAATGTAAGGGGGGCGTTCACACTGGCCACTAGTGTGAATGAAAGGATTCTACACCAAGCACCAATATAATGAGAAGATTTACACTGACCACCAATGTAATTGAGACATTTAGCCTGCGTTCACATTTGTGTGTGCAAAATCGCTTTCCTGACACCACAGAAATGTGCTGCCCTTTAGCAGATACACAGCAGTGCCATTAATTGTTAATGACACACTCACCCATCTGCTGACATGTGCCTTGGCACGTGTGATTTTGGAAAAGGGTTTGGGAGTTTCTTCTGCATTTGTAGCGCATATAGCAGCCCATTGAAATGAATGGGCTGCTCTACACATGACCTACATCTTTATCCACCATGTCAGTCCACCTTTGCATCCTTAAACCCATGCTAACATCTGCACCCCATACCTCCCCCATCCTCTCCACTCCCCCTCCCCTTTAACTCTACCTGCCTCCTCTGCTCATCTTTGCACCCACCTTACATCCTTACATCTATACCTACCCTTCTTGCTCACCTGTGCACCCAAACTGTAATTCCTTCTCTGCCTACCTCTGCACACCCACAGTACCCTCCCCCCACCAATTTGCTTACCTTTGCAGAACAGGCTGATGATAGGCTTAATGACCACAGTTGTAGGCAGGACTTTCAAGCATGCCCCTTTACCTCCCCAGTGGGCAGCATTTAGTATAGGTGATGGTGGCTATGGCGGCAGACCGGCAGGATTCATATGTAAATAGAGGTATACATATGAATACCTCTATTTACATATGAATCCTGCCGGTCTGCCGCTATTTACATATGAATGCTGTCACTATTTACATATCAATGTCGATATTTACATATAAACACAGGGTCTGCAGGTGAGTCATCTGTACACAACAATAGTGAAGAGCTGGGCAGCATTAGTAACAAAACTTCACACTGAGATATCAGGACACAGCACGGGACTAAAACCTCAAGGAACAAGGCAATTTAAACTGGGATAGTTGCCAAGTATGAGGCAGCTGCTTTGGGCCCCACAACAATGACAGGGCCCAGGGCAGCTGCCCCTTTTGCCCTACCTTAAAAACGGCCCTGATTACCTCTATAAGAGGTATGTCTGGTTTGGGGGTGATCCAGTTCAATGCAAAGGGTTTCTCAACCATGTTGAGATATACTTTGAGATGCTGCCCCAGGCGTTTCCCACGGACAGAAGCTAAGTAGGTTTAGTGATATCTTTGCTTTCTGAGAGAGCCTTGGCCTGGGCAAACCCTCTATGGGAGATGCAAAAACCTGTTGTCTTGAGTTACCCTGAGTTTGTGGCCTCCTTTAAAAGGGTATTTGACGTTCCCACATGCTCCGCTTCTGCTGCCAAGTGCCTCATGACCATCAACCAGAGTACAAGAACTGTTGTCGACTACACCATTGAATTCCGTACTCTGGCAGCAGAGGTTGCCTGGAACAATGAGACCCTCATGGCTGCCTTTTTTCATGGTCTCTCGGATTCCACCAAGGATGAGATAACAGCCCGAGATATACCCACTGAGCTAGAGAAGTTGATCACATTTGCCATCCTCATTAACTCCAGACTCAGAGAAAGACTCTCTTTTAAGGAGTGCTTGAAGAAGCCTCCTGTACGTTTGCCTCCGAGCTTTGCAGGCCACCCGTGCCTCCCTCACCTCCCATGTCTCCTGGTACCGAGTCGGTCAGTGAAGATGAACCCATGCACTTGGGCTTCACGCATCTCTCTGCAGATGAGAGAACCTTTAGGAGGAGGGAGAGATTGTGCCTTTATTGTGGCCAGGCAGGTCACTTTTTCAAGTCTTGTCCTACCCGTCCAGGGAACGCCCAACCCTTGAGGTCCTGTCATGGACAGACCTTAGGTTGCGTTCTTTCGTCCCCAGTTATCCAGAAGGATAAGCCCCTGGTTTCGGTCACCCTTTCTTGGGCTGAGTCATTCATCGAGATACAGACTCTAATGGACTCTGGGGCTGCAGGCCTGTTCATTGATGCAGCCTTTGTATTGCAGCACTCGATTCTGCTGCAGCTGCGTGACACTCCACTTGCCATTGAGGCTCTTGATGGGAGACCTCCCTACAGCCTACCCTACAGCCTGCCCATGTGACACATGAGAAGGTTCCGTTATCCATGGCCGTAGGGGCTCTTCACCATGAGATAATCCAATTCCAAGTTATTTTCTCACCTAGGTTTCCGCTGGTTATTGGTTATCCTTGGTTACAGAGGCACAACCCCTCTTTTGATTGGCTCTGTGCTGAGGTTCTCTTCTGGTCACCACAATGCAGTGAGACATGCTTCCAGAAGGTAGCCAAGGTCCTGTGCACCTCTTCACTCTCCTCCCTGCCGGAGGAGTACCGCGATTTTATTGATGTCTTTGACAAAGGTCAAGCCGGTAGTTTGCCTCCACACCGGCCTTATGATTGTGCAATTGACCTTCAACCTGGTGCCATACCCCCTCGTGGCCGGCTTTGTCGGTCTTGGAGGATACGGCCATGGAGGAGTATGTTGCGGACATACTTTCTTGAGGTTTCATCCACAAATCCTTATCTCCTGCTGGTGCTGGTTTCTTCTTTGTGAAGAAGAAGAGCGGTGAACTGAGACCTTGTATTGATTATAGGGATCTCAATAATTTCACGATTAAGAATGCCTACCTGATTCAGATGATTACAGAGTTATTTGACCGCCTCAAGGGAGCAACAGTTTTCACGAAACTTGATTTGAGAGGGGGATACAATCTTGTGTGGATTAGAGAGGGCCACGAGTGGAAAACTGCATTTAATACCAGAACAGGCCATTATGAGTACCTCGTAATGCCTTTTGGCCTTTTTAACACCCCAGAAGTTTTCCAGGAATTTATTAATGATGTCCTCCGAGAGTTGTTGCAGTTATGTGTGGTGGTTTATCTCAATGATATCCTAATATTTTCCAAGTCCCTGGAGAGCCACCACACAGATGTCTGTCGTGTGCTTCAGAAACTAAGAGAGAACAATCTCTATTGTAAACTGGAGAAGTGCGAGTTCCATCGTTAACAGGTTAAATTCCTGGGCATTGTCATGTCATTTCCACTGCTGGTTTTTCGATGGACCCAGAGAAACTTTCGGCAGTCCTACAGTGGCCCCGACCCGTGGGTTTACATCCTCTGCAGCGTTTCCTGGGCTTTGCTAACTATTATCGGAAGTTTATTCGTAACTTCTCGCCTCTGGTCAAGCCCCTGACTGATATGACCAGAAAGGACGATAACACACAGAGTTGGTCTCCGGAGTCCATTAACGCCTTTGAGAGTCTCAAGGCTGCCTTTGTTTCTGCTTCTGTGTTGGCACATCCTGATCCTATGTTGCCTTTTATCCTTGAGGTTGATGCTTCTGAGACTGCTGTTGGCACCCTTCTGTCTCAACATCCTACCTCAGAGAGTGCTATGCATCCTTGTGGCTACTTTTCCAAGAAATTGTCACCTGTGGAATGCAATTACGAGATTGGAGACAGAGAGCTGTTGACGATCATATTAGCCCTGAAAGAATGGAGACATCTCCTTGAAGGTACCACAGTACCGGTTCTCATTCTTACTGACCTCACATTCTTGTCTGAGGCTAAACGCCTCTCTCCCAGAAGGGCGCGATGGGCTCTTTTCTTGTCAAGTTTCAATTACATTGTCTCATTCCTACCTGGTACTTGGAATGTAAGGGTTGACGCATTATCACAACAATTTTCCTCCACTTCCAAGCTGGAGTCGGTTCCGGCTTCTATGATTCCTCCCGATTGTATTCTGGCTACAGTTTGCACCAGTCTTACTTCTCCTTTGGGTGACAAAATTCTTGCTGCTCAGATCCATTCTCCTCCCGAGAAACCTTGTGACCGCTGCTTTGTCCCGGAGAGTTTCCGTACTGCCTTGCTCCAGACTTACTATTCTCCCAAGGCAGCTGGCCACCCTGGGAGGAATCAACTTGTTTGGGCCATTTCCCAACAATTCTGGTGGCCTAGTCAACACGCTGATGTAACTGCCTTCATAGCTGCCTGTTCCGTCGTGTGTGCTCAGAGTAGGACTCCACAACACCTTCCAGTGGGCCTCCTACAACCCATACCCAATGGAGAAAGGCCCTGTACCCACCTGTCTATGGATTTCATTGTGGAGTTACCCAACTCCCAAGGCAACACTGTTATCCTTATGGTGGTTGACCGGTTCTCAAAGATGTGTCATTGTATTCCACTTAAGAAGTTGCCCACTTCTAAGGAACTGGCTTCGATTTTTGCTTGGGAGATTTTTCGCTTACATAAGCTACCCAAGGTGATTGTCTCGGACAGGGGTAGTAAGTTTATCTTCCGGTTCTAGCGAGTCTTTTGTGCACAGTTGGGAATTCAGCTTGCTTTCTCCTCTACATATCACCCGCAGTCTAATGGGGCCGCATGATGAGCCAATCAGTCCTTGGAGCAATTCCTACATTACTATATTTCTGTCCATCGTAACAACTGGTCAGACCTATTACCGTGGGCAGAGTTTGCTCACAACAGTGCCTTAAATTCTGCTTCCCTATTGTCCCCGTTTATGGCGAATTATGGTTTCCAACCTTCCATGTTGCCTGACTCGTTTGTTCCGCAAAGTATTCCTGCATTAGAGGAGCATCTCCGTGGTCTTCGTTCCACTTGGGCACAAGTCCAGGAGGCTTTGCGTCATGCTAATGATAGGTACAGACTCCATGCTGACCGCAGATGCCTGCCTGCACCTTCCTTTCAGGTTAGGGACAGGGTCTGGCTGTCATCTTGCAACCTCCGACTTCGTGTTTCCTCACTGAAATTCGCACCTCGGTTTATTGGACCCTTCCGTATTCTTCGCAGGATTAGCCCAGTGGCTTACATTAGACCTTCCTTCTAATATGCGTATTTCGAATGTATTTCATGTCTCCTAATTAAAACTTTTGGTCTGCAACTGCTTTACCACCTCGGTGCCACGTCCTCACCCTGTACAGGTTGAGAACCATGAGGAGTATGAAGTACAGTCCATTGTTGACTCCCATAGGTTCCGTGGGCACATACAGCACCTGGTGCATTGGAAAGGGTACGGTCCGGAGGAACACTGTTGGGTGTCATCCTCAAACGTACATGCCCCTGTCCTCCTCTGTAATTACCATAGCATTTCCCCTCTAGCCTGGTGGTCCTCTGAGGGGGAGGGGTCGTTGAGGAAGGGGTACTGTCAGGGCTGAGCTCAGCCCTTCCTTCTCTGAGCTGGCCGCTCAGCTGTCGGCCAATTGCCAGCACCCATCTCTCTCCAGTTACCCAGCTGTTGTTGATTCTGCCTTCACCTTTGTCAACATCACAGAGACTTTCTCCTGCGTTCCCGTTTGAAGACTTGCTCAGCTTACGTCCCTTCAAGAAGAGGGGGGGGGGGATTTGGGACTTTAAATGAGGCACATATGTGGTGTGCCTCCATCCCTAAATTCGAGACTAAAATTGGGAAAGTTGGGACTTTAAAATGAGGTTATGGACACTGTGGAAATAACTGGCTAAAAAACATATTTATTGATCGTAATGAAATGCACAATCAAATCAATATCATAGACCACATTTGTATAAAAGACATTGCAATAAATATCATTTCATAAAGTATTTACAAGCACATATGTATGTGCAAACGTAATACAGACATCAAGAGTACATCAAATATATACCCACTTGGTGCCATATAGTGGTCACCATTGATGATTCATACAGACAAAACAGAAAATTTCATATGTATACATGTGATGTTACAGCAGCACTTTCACCGGGAATAAGGTATAACAGTAAAATCATGGTGCAAATAGAATGGTTCTGGAGTGGAAATATAGAAAGGACATATATATGCATCCCACAATGCCCGACGCGTTTCCTGCGTTCCCGTTTGAAGACTTGCTCAGCTTACGTCCCTTCTGGCTCCTGATCCTGCTTGCTGTAATACTTCGTTTATCTCTGGCTCCCTGACATTGGCTTGGCTGACTACCCGATCAGGTTACTGAACTCTGGCTTGTTTTGACTACGCTTTCTCTGTTTACCTTTTATTATTATTATTAAACAAGTGTGATTGAACTATACTTCCGTCTCGGTCTGATTAATGGTTCCTGATGACGTGCGCAAGCACTTTGTAACAGTTCTTGGTGCCAGATGCGCTATTTAAAGGAGACTGATGCCCAGGTTCATTGCTGTCTGATATACAGCATTCTCTGTGACCCCTGCTACCGGTTGATCCTGAAAACCTGTTCCAGTAGACTCTTGGCTTGTTCCTGACTACTCCTGCCTTCCGCCTGCATCTGATCCCGGCTTGTCCTGACTTTGCTCCTGCCTCTCCCTTGGTTACCTTGCTGCCCGCCTGTTACCGGCTTGGCCTGTATCTTGACTTTGCTCCAGCCACCACACCTGTTCCTGATCTGTCCATTAGTGTATGACCCGGCTTGCCTGTACCCATCTGTGTTCCAATCTACAGAACACCTCCTCGCTGACTGCTAAGTCCTGCTTCCAGTCTGATCCCTTCTCCAGCTTGCCAGCTGTTCTGGCCATCTTCATTGCTGAAAGTCTCTCCACAGCATCATCGGAAGTTCTGACCAGCCCCTATATCAGCAATCCTGCCAGGCACTTGTGCCACTCTGCACTCCCAAGCTCCCTGTCTGCTCTATCAGGGGTTCTCGAGTCAGAGGTGTAAGAGAGGCCTTTCCCTGCATACTGGGCTCTGCAATTAGGAAAGTGACATTTCATATAGCGTATATAGGGCAGCATTACAGATAGGGTATATAGGTGAGCATTACAGATATGGTATATAGGTGAGCATTAGTGATATGGTATATAGGTGAGCATTAGAGATATGGTAACCCCCAGCAACCCTCCTGGCACTGGCACACACCCCCCTGCACTGGGCTCATAGCTCGCGGCACTGGCACTTGCACACCTCCCCTCTCAGGGCTTGCAGCTGGCACTTGCACCCCCCACGGGGCTCGCAGCTGGCACTTGTACCCCCCCCGCACAGGGCTCATAGCTCGCAGCGCTGGCACTTCCACACACCCCCACTCGGGGCTTGCAGCTGGCACTTGCACCCCCCATGCGGGGCTCGATGCTCGCGGCACTTGCACCCCCCTGGGGGGTCCGGCACTTACCAAGCTGAAGAGCATCCTCTGTGTCTCCACTCTCCTCCTCTCTTCCACACTTGGGCCGCAGCAGCGGTGGAGGTGTTCGCTCCTCTCCTGCTTCCTCCTCTTGCCAAAGCGCCGCTGGGCATCCAATAGGTTTGCCTGGAATTTTGGCCAATTGGGAAACAGGTCTCACTGACCTTCCTCCTGATTGGTGGGAGGCTCTGTAGTGTGAAATTAGCGAAAAAATTTTCACTATGGTGACACAATTGGGTGGGATCAGGGCACACTCTCTGCGCCCTTAACCCACTCTTTTTTGAAGCCGATTAGAGCCTCTGGCTCTAATCACGTGCTTAAAAAAAAACACCCCCTCCCACCCCCAGGAATCCATGTGTCTGGCATCCTGAAAGGGACCAGGCGCATTGATAAGGAGGCGGCGGCAGGGATGGGGGGCGAAGCCCATGCGCATGCAATGCACGGGCCGCCACTGGAAGGTGGAGGAGTGCAAGGTCTCTAACATCCACCAGCTCCATGATGTGGTCATGGAGGAGTGGAAGAGGACTGCAGTGGTAACCTGTAAAGCTCTGGTGAACTCCATGCCCAAAAGGGTTAAGGCAGTGCCGGAAAATAATGGTGGCCAAAATATTGACACTCTGGGCCCAATTTGGACATTTTCACTTAGGGGTGTACTCACTTTTGTTGCCAGCGGTTTAGACATTAATAGCTGTGTGTTGAATTATTTTGAGGGGACAGCAAATTTACACTGTTATACAAGCTGTACACTCACTACTTTACATTGTAGCAAAGTGTAATTTCCTCAGGATTGCCACATGAAAAGATATAATAAAATATTTACAAAAATGTGTAAATTGTGTACACACTTTAGTGACATACTGTATATATATATATATATATATATATATATATATATATAAAGAAATGGGAAAAATGTAGCAAATCAATTCACCTTGCACAATGCCAGCAATAAACTACCATGAAAACACTAGTTACAGTCACGGCCAGAGATATTGGCACCCCTGCAATTCTGTGTGAAAATTGTTGCAATTACAAATGTTTAGGCATTCTCATGCTTATTTATTTTGTTTGTATTGGTATGACACAAAAAAGTGGATAAACAAAAAGCCAAATCTGACACATCCACGCAAAACTCCAAAAATGGACTGTACATAATTATTGTAATAGACGGGAAGACACTTCTGGGAGAAAAGGAAATGGTGCTGCACACCCTGGGTAATGGCAAAAAAATGGGAAGTTTCCCCCATATCACCATTATTTCCAACCCCAGCTGCCTAGAAAAACCCCATTGGGAGAAAATTCCCATTTTTTGTACATAATTATTGGTACCCTCAATTTTAGATTTGGTAGCACCCCCCTTGGAAAAAATAACTGAAATCAATTGCTTCCTGTAACCATCAATGAGTTTCTAATGCCGTGTACACACGAGCGGACTTTATGGCAGACTTTGCTCGGCGGACTTTTCGCCGGACTTTGTCGGCTCCTTGCGCCGGACTTAAAAAGGGACGGACTTGGCCACACACGATCACTGCAAAAGTCCGCTGGTTTGGAACGCGGTGACGTATAGCACGCACAACGGGACTATAAAAAGGAAGTTCAAGCCCCACTACGGCACCCTTTGGGCTCCTTCTGCTAATCTCGTGTTTATCTCGTGTTAGTAGAAGTTTGGTTAGAGACGATTTCATACTTCAGCTTATTTCGATCATTTTCTGCAGTTCAGTTTGTGCTTGTGAGGTTTGTTTCTGCTTTTCAGTGCATGTTGGTCAGTTCATAACCGTTCTGGTCCGCTCATTCCTGATTTTCAGGTCATTCTTCATAGGCCTTGCTGTTCTTCAGTGCGTTTGTTATAAGTTTGTTTGTTTGACCAGCGGACCGTTTTGAAGCCATGTCGCGTGGATGTACTCGTTCTTGAGTTCGTGCTGCATGGGGACTTGGTGTTGGGGTTAATACTTTGACCCGAGTCCAGTTCATGAACAGGGCGAGAAGGAGTTCATGAATGAAGAATTGGTTGCGCCAGCGTGACCAATTCTCACACATGCCTTTGCTCCGTGAGATCGGTGAGAATAATCCTGAGGATTTCAGGAATTTTCTCTGGATGACGGACCCCGTTTTTGAGCGTCTGCTGGCTATGCTGACCCCCTATATTAGCAGGCAGGATACCTGCATGAGGCAAGCCATCAGTGCGGAGCAGAGGCTAGTTGCCACGTTACATTACTTGGCGACTGGGAGAAGTCTTCAGGACTTGAAGTTTTCGACAGGCATCTCCCCCAGGCTCTGGGGATAATAATCCCAGAGACTTGTTCTGCCATCATTCAGGTCCTGCAGAAGGACTATATGAAGGTAAGTTTTATCCTTTAACATGACATGATATGTATTAAATGTTTGCTAATGTATTGTATAAATGTCCTCCTTACCTAATTGCCATGCTTTCAATATGCTGTGAATGTCCCCTTTATCTTCATGCATGCCTGTTTTTGGACATTAATCATTTATTGCCCTACATGCATATTTACCTTCAATAACCTCCCCACCATGCAATCCTGGGTCCATTTATGTCTCTAGCCTATAGTCTCTTGAACAATGTATATTGTCTGCTCCATTTTCTTGTTTGACCCTCCCCCACCCCTCAAATGTTTAAAATAGTCAGGTGTGTTTGTTAACCTAATTAGAACCCCTCCCACACCCCTCAAATGTTTAAAACAGTCAGGTGTGTGTTAACCTAATTAGAACCCCTCCCCCCACATTCAAATGTTTAAAACAGTCAGGTGTGTTTGTTAACCTAATTAGAACCCCTCCCCCACCCCTCAAATGTTTAAAACAGTCAAGTGTGTTTGTTAACCTAATTAGAACCCCTCCCCCACCCCTCAAATGTTTAAAACAGTCAGGTGTGTTTGTTAACCTAATTAGAACCCCTCCCCCCACATTCAAATGGATCAATGGGCCATCAGAGGGGGTGATTAATCTTATAAGTGGGCCTTATGTTTTTTACAATTTAAATTACACACACATATTAATAATAATTGACTGCTGTTGTTCAATAATGTTTTTGTGTAATCTGATATACAAGTTATGTTTAAAAGGCCTTATCTTAATGTTTGTTTGTTTTTTCACTCCACAGTTTCCTTCCAGTACACAGGAATGGCAGACTGTGGCCTCCCAGTTTGCTGACCATTGGGACTTTTCCAACTGTGTCGGGGCGATTGATGGGAAGCATGTCGGCATTGTGCCACCACCGCATTCGGGGTCTTATTTCTACAACTATAAGGGGTTCCATAGTGTAGTTTTGATGGCGGTGGTCTCGGCACATTTGGACTTTCTGTTTGTGGATGTGAGGAAGAACGGCCGGATGTCTGATGGAGGAGTCTTTGCACAGACCGAGCTGTGCCAGCGTCTCCAGACTGGTGGCCTGGGATTGCCACCTAATGACCAGAATGTTGATGGACTCCCCTCAGTTTTTATCGCTGATGAAGCGTTTGCTCTCGGTGAACACTTGATGAGGCCGTTCCCCCAGAGGACACTAACCCCTGAGAGGAGGGTATTTAATTACCGGCTGGCCAGAGCAAGAAGAGTTGCCTTTGGGATTCTGGCCAGCCGGTTCCGTTTGTTCTTTTCAGCAATAAATCTGGCGGACTATAAACTAAATTATAAAAACAAAAAATTGCGCTTGGAAAATAACAGTGAAGAAAATGTATAAATCCTTGTGAATAAAGATAATTTGAATATAAATATATTTTGAATATAATAACACCCTTAAATAAGAGAAATTTTTGATTGAGTGAAGTTCAAAAGCTGCGGTTAAAAGTGGGGCCCACAAACTAAAACTAAAAACAGATAAACCGCGCTAAATGTGAGTCCAATTAATGGTAGTGAAAATTTAAATAAATCCAACGTGATATAGTAGATCCTCCTAGATGATGTTAGGGACAACTCAAGGATATTCTGCTTACCAGAACATAAGCAGAGTCAAGCAGATGGCTTTAAACCCAGCCTGGGCCTTTCGATGTACTCCAGAGGGGTAGAATCCGACAGGCTCATGCAACGGACCGAATCCACATGAGTGTAGTAAGAAATAAAAAAACAAAAACCATAGCGTGATACTGACAAAAATAGATATACAAAAATGCTCACACAAAATATTAAATATTAAAAACACCCCGAATATATAACAAATTCAGGGATGTGAAGGCAAAAACCAGGGAAGTGACATGCAGCATGCACAAGTGATATCCTGATAGGGGATTTCAATTGTATCTGATTACCAGAAAATGAGTTTAACAGGCGAGCATAGATCCAAATAAAGAAAAGACACCCGGTGCTTGAACTCAAAGCCGCTTACCAGATGTAAAATCAATAGAGGTATAACCAGCAGTAGACCTATGGTCTGTGTATCCCCAAAGTGTGACCCTGATCAGAACTGAAGGGGTTCCTGCTCACCGAAAGACCGGCTAGGGAAAGCCGAATACGAAATAGTGGTGGCGTCACCGCGATCCCGTCCCAGCAGACTTCTCGAAAGCTCCGATCATGGGTGTTCAATAAGAAAAAGCAGCCAATAGTGTAATAACGCAACAGCTCCAATTTATTCAAAGGTAAAAGCACTTACACTTAAAACGAAAAAAACAGCGATGCCGGCCGGCACTCAGATAGCTCCCGTCCACACTAGGGCAAACGTGGTGACGTCAGTACGTCCCTCCCAGACGCGTTTCGTCATAGGTTGACGTTCTCAATGGGGAACGGGCAGCGTGCTGAGCCACCACATTTATAAACAAACACCAAACCCCGCTCTGGGATCCAATAAAGGAACCACAGGGCGCCATCTTAGGTGTGGGCAAACGTATTGGAAAACCGCAGAAATGGCAGTGAATAGACATAAGCCAGATCGCGACACTCCTAGGTGATAAAGACACATAGAAGTCCTAGAATTTAATAATTAAATAATGAAATGGGATAAAATACCAAAAGGTAAGACTAAAACTGAAATTAAAAATAAGAATAAAATAAAAATAAAATAAAATTGACGTCCCCTATCTACAGAGGGCAAATCTCAGTTATTTAGTGAGAGGGAACAATCTGAGTGACCAGATATGTACATTAACAGGAAAACAGCAATGTCCCCAAGAGGGGACACCAATCAAAATATAACTCCAGTCATTCTGTCACACAAAGGAGATCTCAAATTAAGCTGGTTAGAGGCATAAAGTCTTCTACAGTCAAAATGGTACTAGCGTAAATCTCAAACAATATATAATATGACAGAAATAATGAATTAAATGTACCTCATGTATTTTTTATATAGCAAGAGTATATTTCCCAAAAAATCAATAAAAATTCAATAAAGCATTACATAATACACCCCCTGATTTGCCCCACATATTCCTAGCCCTATATTAATAGTGCAATAATCCCACTCCATATGGGGGTACTATTATTAATTTAAATAAAATACACCCCTACAAAGAGGGGGGGGGGGGACAAGGATTCCAATCTTCAAAGGAAAAAAGGTGCAACTTAGAATCGGAACATTGGAAGATCAAATCTAGGTCAGTGATATTAGGTCATTTACACAATGCCTTTATTGTAGGTGACATGGAGATCCAGATGGGATCCTAGCGGGGTCCTCAGCCAGAGCGGCCAAGAACGCCATCTCAGGATAGCCAAAAATCACAAATATACACAAAAAAATATATATTCCAATTAAGTTGAGGACTTATCAAAATCCTTTGGTTAATACAGTAAGATCATAGCTTATCAAAGGCAGGATATAAATTGGGAAAAACTAAGAAAGAAACTTACTATATTTACAGCGAAAATATAGAATTAGGAATTGTCAATAAATGAATTGACATCCACATCTATATTGAGGCCGTAAGGCGTATAGCTTTTAACCCTATGGATCCAGGCCATTTCAGACTTGGAGATCTCTCTCACCAGAGAGCTCCCTCGCCAATGTGGCTTATAACGGTCAATCCCCAAAAATAAAGTATTGGAGGGGTCCCTATTATGAGTCAGTCTATAATGCTTTGAGACCGAATGGTTTTTAAAACCTGTAAGGATATTGGTAATGTGTTCATTGAGTCTCACCTGGAGGGGGCGTTTTGTCCGCCCAATATATTGTAAGCCACACGGGCATTGCAACAGGTAGACTACTCCAGTAGTAGAACAGGTGATAAATGGGGTAATGTGATGGGTTCGACCAGTTTGTGTTGAAGCAAAAATTTGAGTTTTCCTAGTTGTACATGAATTATAGGAACAGACTCGACACTTATTACATTTGTAAAAACCAGTTAGTTGATCAAAAAAGGTGGCTCTGTTATGAGGGGGATCTAATATCCCTGGGGCTAACTTGTTCTTAAATGAGGGGGCCCCCTTAAAGACGATTTTAGGCCTAGGAGGTAGGGCTTCCTTTAACACTCGATCGTTAGTAACTATGTGCCAATGCTTAGAAACTAACTGCTTAATTTCTTTGTGTTGAAGTGAGTATGTAGTAATAAAAGGAACTCCCAAATTGACCATGGGGGCATCAGTCCGGGGTCTGTCTCTCAACAACACCTCCCTATCCATTTCCTGCACATTCTTTAGAGCCGGGGTTAAATCTTCATTGGTGTACCCTTTTTCTAGAAATCTCTCTGTAAGGACGTTGCTTTGTGTCAGAAATTTTTCCAAGTCCGAACAGTTCCTACGAACCCTCATATATTGACTTTTGGGTATCCCCTTCAACCAGGGTCCATAATGGCAGCTTTCAAGTGGAATGTAGGAATTCCTGTCACTTTCCTTAAAAAAGGTTGAAGTAGACAGGTTTCCATCTTCTATGGAAATGGTGAGATCCAAGAAATGGATCTGAGTTTGACTTATTTCGAAACCCAGATGTATTCCTCGATTGTTGTTATTAAGGGAGGACAGGAACTGCTGGAGTTCTTGGCCATCCCCATCCCACAGGAGGAGGATGTCATCTATATACCTCGCCCACAAAACCAAATGAGGATTTCGATGGGTATAGATGACATCCTCCTCCCACTTGGCCATGAATAAATTGGCCAAGCTGGGGGCATACTTTGCCCCCATGGCCACGCCACGACTTTGGCGGTAAAAACAATCAGAAAACCAAAAATAATTGTGGGAGGCCGCAAAAACCAATAATTCCATGATGAAAGAGATCTGATCTGGGGGGAGTCCCGAGTCTTTTCTCAGAGCCCCCTCCACAGCTTGAAGACCCATATCATGGGGAATTATGGTATATAAAGAGGTGACATCCGCACTCACCAACCACATCCCAGGTCTGACAGTCACACCGGAAAGGAGGTTCAACACATGGCGTGTGTCTTTAATATATGATGGCATCTTTTGAACCAAAGGCTGGAGGAAAAAATCAATGTATCTGCCCACCCGGGATGTGATAGAATCAATGCCACTCACTATGGGGCGTCCCGGGGGGCAGATAGGGTTCTTATGGACCTTCGGGAGATAATAAATAATAGGGGTTCTGGGGGCCTTGGGGACCAAATAATGGCTCTCCTTGTCCCCCAAAATGCCTAAAGAGGCACCCCTGGAGACAATCTTACGTAGCTCCTTAAGGTAGCCACTCTTTGGGTCAGAGGGAAGGGGGGTGTAAGTTTCCGTATCGCCAAGGATCCTGGTCATTTCGGCCAGGTAATCCTTCCGATCAAGCACCACTATCCCTCCCCCCTTATCTGCTGGACGGATAACTAGATCCTTATTTTCACACAAAGAATCTAGTCCCTCTTGTATGGCTTTGGAGTTCTTTGCATTTTTTACCTCCAAATTATCAAGATCCCTTAACAGTACATCTCTGAATACTTTGAGTGCTGGAGCAAGTGTGCCAGGGGGATTGAAAAGGGATGCATTTGCCAATCCCGAGTGCACATAATTATCACCGGGCTGGGAATTCCTGGTGATAGGATTTCCTATCATATATCTTTTTATGTTTAATTTCCGGATAAATTTATGGACATCCATGTAAGTTTGGAAACGGTTTAGACTTCTAGGGGGGGCGAACTTGAGACCCTTGTCCAACACCAGTTTTTCAGATTGTGTCAGTTCAACGGTACTCAAGTTAAAAATGCCCTGACCTATTATATTCTGGCTTTTTTTAGTTCGCATTCGCCTCCCCCCTCTAGTTCCTCGTTTCCTTCTACCGGCCTTTTGAGTCCTTGGCCTGGTTTGGAAAAACCCCAAGTTCCCGCTCCCCTAGACGTCGAGGCAGTAGGATCAGGGGTAGCTGGAACTCGGGGAGGAAAAACCGGATTAAACGGATTGGGGACCTGTGTGTCTTGTGGGTATTCTGCATGGGGAGCAGAACTTCCCTCAAATGAATTCATGTCGCTTATAGGAAAAAATCTGTTTTGAGTGGAGAGATTATATTCCCAACCCCCGGCATATGGGTCCTGGGGTGGTGGTCTCTGATATATATCATAATTATGATCTGGTCTCCACCAATCTGGGTAATTTCCCCCGTACCCCTGACCTCTAGTGGGGTTGGACGGACCCCGCCCTCTCCCATTTGTAGGATAACCACCCCTCCATAAAGGAGGGGGGGGATTGGAATATGATCCTCCCCCCCTTTGTGTGTGATTGGGCCTAGTGGGTCCAGGGTTGTACTGATAGTGTTGGGGGATATTAGGTTTATTGGCTAAAGGTCTTTGGGGAGATTGAAACCTCTGAGGACCCATATTTTTTTGGGGTTTCCCCATAGGGACTTTTTTGCTGCCATTATTCCTTGATGGCGGTGGTGGACCCAGGGGACGACCACCATTATTGCTATTATTCCCATGTCCCTGGACAACCACCTCCATCTCAGCCTGATTGGCTGAATTTTCTTCAGCCAATCTTTTTTGCCAATCAAAAACCATATTGCTACAGTAATCATTGAGGTCCCTATTGTATTTTTTTCTTTTCTTAAACTTTTGATCCTTGTCCTCTTTTTCAAGGATTTTCAACAGACCCTGAGATCTTTCTCTGTATTCATCACTATCTCTACTGGCACTGAGCTTATCCTTAATGATTTTTATCTCAGTGTCAATTTTTTGCAGTTTCGCAGATTTCCTATCAATCAAGAATTGCAGGAGAGATAGACCCGCTTGATTAAAATATTTGAACCATTCCTCCAGTTCTGATTCCCCTTTCTGGGGGGAGACCTCCCATCTCAAACTCCTCGGGACCATTGAGTTTTTTATGTATGTCCCTAAGTAGGCTATATCCCATTGAGTATGGGTTTCAGAGATCAAGAGGTTTTTAAGTCTTGTAAAAAGACCCCCCAGATCATTCTCATCCTCTTTATAGGCCTCAAAAACACCCTCTATATTAACCGTTTTTTGGGCTCTGAATTCGAAAATATCCATGACAGAAAAAAACTTTTACCAGCTGCAATAATAACCCGTAAGTACAGAATAAAAACAAAAAATTGCGCTTGGAAAATAACAGTGAAGAAAATGTATAAATCCTTGTGAATAAAGATAATTTGAATATAAATATATTTTGAATATAATAACACCCTTAAATAAGAGAAATTTTTGATTGAGTGAAGTTCAAAAGCTGCGGTTAAAAGTGGGGCCCACAAACTAAAACTAAAAACAGATAAACCGCGCTAAATGTGAGTCCAATTAATGGTAGTGAAAATTTAAATAAATCCAACGTGATATAGTAGATCCTCCTAGATGATGTTAGGGACAACTCAAGGATATTCTGCTTACCAGAACATAAGCAGAGTCAAGCAGATGGCTTTAAACCCAGCCTGGGCCTTTCGATGTACTCCAGAGGGGTAGAATCCGACAGGCTCATGCAACGGACCGAATCCACATGAGTGTAGTAAGAATTAAAAAAACAAAAACCATAGCGTGATACTGACAAAAATAGATATACAAAAATGCTCACACAAAATATTAAATATTAAAAACACCCCGAATATATAACAAATTCAGGGATGTGAAGGCAAAAACCAGGGAAGTGACATGCAGCATGCACAAGTGATATCCTGATAGGGGATTTCAATTGTATCTGATTACCAGAAAATGAGTTTAACAGGCGAGCATAGATCCAAATAAAGAAAAGACACCCGGTGCTTGAACTCAAAGCCGCTTACCAGATGTAAAATCAATAGAGGTATAACCAGCAGTAGACCTATGGTCTGTGTATCCCCAAAGTGTGACCCTGATCAGAACTGAAGGGGTTCCTGCTCACCGAAAGACCGGCTAGGGAAAGCCGAATACGAAATAGTGGTGGCGTCACCGCGATCCCGTCCCAGCAGACTTCTCGAAAGCTCCGATCATGGGTGTTCAATAAGAAAAAGCAGCCAATAGTGTAATAACGCAACAGCTCCAATTTATTCAAAGGTAAAAGCACTTACACTTAAAACGAAAAAAACAGCGATGCCGGCCGGCACTCAGATAGCTCCCGTCCACACTAGGGCAAACGTGGTGACGTCAGTACGTCCCTCCCAGACGCGTTTCGTCATAGGTTGACGTTCTCAATGGGGAACGGGCAGCGTGCTGAGCCACCACATTTATAAACAAACACCAAACCCCGCTCTGGGATCCAATAAAGGAACCACAGGGCGCCATCTTAGGTGTGGGCAAACGTATTGGAAAACCGCAGAAATGGCAGTGAATAGACATAAGCCAGATCGCGACACTCCTAGGTGATAAAGACACATAGAAGTCCTAGAATTTAATAATTAAATAATGAAATGGGATAAAATACCAAAAGGTAAGACTAAAACTGAAATTAAAAATAAGAATAAAATAAAAATAAAATAAAATTGACGTCCCCTATCTACAGAGGGCAAATCTCAGTTATTTAGTGAGAGGGAACAATCTGAGTGACCAGATATGTACATTAACAGGAAAACAGCAATGTCCCCAAGAGGGGACACCAATCAAAATATAACTCCAGTCATTCTGTCACACAAAGGAGATCTCAAATTAAGCTGGTTAGAGGCATAAAGTCTTCTACAGTCAAAATGGTACTAGCGTAAATCTCAAACAATATATAATATGACAGAAATAATGAATTAAATGTACCTCATGTATTTTTTATATAGCAAGAGTATATTTCCCAAAAAATCAATAAAAATTCAATAAAGCATTACATAATACACCCCCTGATTTGCCCCACATATTCCTAGCCCTATATTAATAGTGCAATAATCCCACTCCATATGGGGGTACTATTATTAATTTAAATAAAATACACCCCTACAAAGAGGGGGGGGGGGGACAAGGATTCCAATCTTCAAAGGAAAAAAGGTGCAACTTAGAATCGGAACATTGGAAGATCAAATCTAGGTCAGTGATATTAGGTCATTTACACAATGCCTTTATTGTAGGTGACATGGAGATCCAGATGGGATCCTAGCGGGGTCCTCAGCCAGAGCGGCCAAGAACGCCATCTCAGGATAGCCAAAAATCACAAATATACACAAAAAAATATATATTCCAATTAAGTTGAGGACTTATCAAAATCCTTTGGTTAATACAGTAAGATCATAGCTTATCAAAGGCAGGATATAAATTGGGAAAAACTAAGAAAGAAACTTACTATATTTACAGCGAAAATATAGAATTAGGAATTGTCAATAAATGAATTGACATCCACATCTATATTGAGGCCGTAAGGCGTATAGCTTTTAACCCTATGGATCCAGGCCATTTCAGACTTGGAGATCTCTCTCACCAGAGAGCTCCCTCGCCAATGTGGCTTATAACGGTCAATCCCCAAAAATAAAGTATTGGAGGGGTCCCTATTATGAGTCAGTCTATAATGCTTTGAGACCGAATGGTTTTTAAAACCTGTAAGGATATTGGTAATGTGTTCATTGAGTCTCACCTGGAGGGGGCGTTTTGTCCGCCCAATATATTGTAAGCCACACGGGCATTGCAACAGGTAGACTACTCCAGTAGTAGAACAGGTGATAAATGGGGTAATGTGATGGGTTCGACCAGTTTGTGTTGAAGCAAAAATTTGAGTTTTCCTAGTTGTACATGAATTATAGGAACAGACTCGACACTTATTACATTTGTAAAAACCAGTTAGTTGATCAAAAAAGGTGGCTCTGTTATGAGGGGGATCTAATATCCCTGGGGCTAACTTGTTCTTAAATGAGGGGGCCCCCTTAAAGACGATTTTAGGCCTAGGAGGTAGGGCTTCCTTTAACACTCGATCGTTAGTAACTATGTGCCAATGCTTAGAAACTAACTGCTTAATTTCTTTGTGTTGAAGTGAGTATGTAGTAATAAAAGGAACTCCCAAATTGACCATGGGGGCATCAGTCCGGGGTCTGTCTCTCAACAACACCTCCCTATCCATTTCCTGCACATTCTTTAGAGCCGGGGTTAAATCTTCATTGGTGTACCCTTTTTCTAGAAATCTCTCTGTAAGGACGTTGCTTTGTGTCAGAAATTTTTCCAAGTCCGAACAGTTCCTACGAACCCTCATATATTGACTTTTGGGTATCCCCTTCAACCAGGGTCCATAATGGCAGCTTTCAAGTGGAATGTAGGAATTCCTGTCACTTTCCTTAAAAAAGGTTGAAGTAGACAGGTTTCCATCTTCTATGGAAATGGTGAGATCCAAGAAATGGATCTGAGTTTGACTTATTTCGAAACCCAGATGTATTCCTCGATTGTTGTTATTAAGGGAGGACAGGAACTGCTGGAGTTCTTGGCCATCCCCATCCCACAGGAGGAGGATGTCATCTATATACCTCGCCCACAAAACCAAATGAGGATTTCGATGGGTATAGATGACATCCTCCTCCCACTTGGCCATGACTGCTGTTGTTCAATAATGTTTTTGTGTAATCTGATATACAAGTTATGTTTAAAAGGCCTTATCTTAATGTTTGTTTGTTTTTTCACTCCACAGTTTCCTTCCAGTACACAGGAATGGCAGACTGTGGCCTCCCAGTTTGCTGACCATTGGGACTTTTCCAACTGTGTCGGGGCGATTGATGGGAAGCATGTCGGCATTGTGCCACCACCGCATTCGGGGTCTTATTTCTACAACTATAAGGGGTTCCATAGTGTAGTTTTGATGGCGGTGGTCTCGGCACATTTGGACTTTCTGTTTGTGGATGTGAGGAAGAACGGCCGGATGTCTGATGGAGGAGTCTTTGCACAGACCGAGCTGTGCCAGCGTCTCCAGACTGGTGGCCTGGGATTGCCACCTAATGACCAGAATGTTGATGGACTCCCCTCAGTTTTTATCGCTGATGAAGCGTTTGCTCTCGGTGAACACTTGATGAGGCCGTTCCCCCAGAGGACACTAACCCCTGAGAGGAGGGTATTTAATTACCGGCTGGCCAGAGCAAGAAGAGTTGCCTTTGGGATTCTGGCCAGCCGGTTCCGTTTGTTCTTTTCAGCAATAAATCTGGCGGACTATAAACTAAATTAGGTCATACTTGCTTGCTGCATCCTACATAACTTTTTACGGAGACATTCAGTGACATATATTTCTTCTGTTGGGCCCAAGGCTGGACTGGAACAAGATCCAACAATGACAGGCCTAGAAATTGTCCGTATTGGCTTGGCCCCCCGAACCGCACGTCAAGTGTGTGAGTGATATGTTATTAATTTAATGGTCGGGGGGCCATTGCTATTCAGCAACAGCTTTAATTTTACAAAAAAATACAATAAAAATAATTGATCAAAAATATCTTGTTTTTATTCTTGTTTGCATTTAGTTTGGTCTGTCTCCTAGTGCACTTGTAGTACTGGCAAGTGCTTTTACCTTTCGTTAATCAGGCCCTTTGTCACTGTAACCACCCAAAAAAAAAATATATATTTTTCTGAAATAATCAATCACACACATTGTATTAGTAAAAACTTTTTACTGTGTGCACATTGAAAGGTGCATTTTTGAATAATGTTTTTCTTAATTTTTTTTTTTATAGATTTTTTTTGGTGTAAAAATATTTATTTTGTTTTAACGTTATTGAAGGCATATTTTTACAAAAATAGACCTTGATAAAAATATTTAAATTCACAACAGTGTTTTGAAAAACATACCAAAACATTAAAGAACTTACAAAGTTCGACATTTAAAGAACGGTGCATGTGATGTCACCCTTGGAAATCGGTAATTTTGAATATGCTCAAAATTGAGCATTACAAAAGGGTCAAGTCAACATGTGCTATTTCCCATCATGGGTGAGCAATGTACGTGTTTTGTGTGTGCAATCCCTTTTTGTTCCTATCACCACAAAATAATTTTGAGGATGAAGGGGTTGCAAACACAAAACAAGTACATTGATAACCCATGATGGAAGATAGCACATGATAACACACCGTGTGCATCATAATCAAAATTTGGGGATCCCAAAAAAAATTAAAAACAATTTTCTAGAAGAAACAAACTTCACAAGGAAATGAAGAACATGATTGTTGTTTTGATGAAAAAAGTTATTATATTCTGCCCAAAACATCAATCATGTTCTTCATTTCCTGTTGCATGGAGTCAAGGCGAAGTTGCATGCTGTGAATTTGGTCACGCATTTTATCTATTTGGCCATTCCACAGCATTATCTGGCCAATCAGTCTTTGGGCACTGTCTGTGCTGAATGGCTCTGCCGCTTGGCCTTCCACAACCAGAAACTCTCCTAAAATGAGTGAATAAAAACAAGGGTTACAATATGCACACCAAAATACATTACCTTAAGCTGGGGTGTCAGTCACTCACTTGGTGGGCTTGAAACCTTGCACACTTCCTACACCTCTCCTTCCTCCAGGTCGTCGGGTGGGCGTGGTCTTGGGCTGGGGCTTGGGGTATCTTCTGCCTCAGGCTGGTGATTTGGGGGGTCCTGGGATCCTTGGACTGTTGTCTGAGTCTTTTCTCCCCTATGATAATTGAACAAAAGGTATAGTTAAAACACAGTGATATTTTTGATTTTATCAAAGAATCTAAAACGTTGGTTAGGAGTTGTGGCCAACTGCCTTTTTTTGTCCTCAAAAATTTAGAAGACAGGATGAACATTCCCTCTGAACAACAAGTATAAACAATACACATTTTTAGGCAAGTTTCACAGATGCAGACACATCAATGATCTCCTATGTGTATTACCCCTTTAAAATGTATTTATGGTCACATAGTACACTTTAGTGCTCGTGAGTCCAGATGTGTAAACAGCTGCTGTGTCCTGTCCTTACATTACACTGAATCATTTTTGAAGAAGCATTATATTTTCCAACACATCTACAGCAAATCAACAAATTGTGGGAATTCGACAAATTATCAAGACATAAATGTATGTCCAACCCTGTCCCATCGTATTTGGCGAAAAAATAACGTCATTTTCTAAAGTATCATATGTATTTTACAAAGAACGGTCTTTACGAACGATGCTGTAGAAAGTAAAAAAATATGGATCAGCATGCAAGTTAAGTATCTCAATAGGAAAACACAAGTACTTACTTTTTTTAAGCAGCTTTCTTTATTCGCCAATATTGTTCTGGCTCCCGACTTTTGATGTCAGACCACCGCTTCCTCAATTGTTCTTTCGACCGTTTAGTGCCAAATTTAGCTTCTAGAGCGGTGACAACTGAGGACATTATTTTGTCCTTATGCATATTCGGTCGTGTGTAGGGTCCTTTTTTGCCATCGTAGTCCTCCCTTCTCAATATGGACACCATCTCCACCATCTCTTCAAAAGCCATGTTGGTGGCCTTATATCTCCTCCGGGATGTGGATGGTTTTAGCTCCGGGCTTTCCTCCGCGCTACTTCCACTGATTCTCTCCGCCATCTTTATCTATCTACTCCCACTGAGCAACGAAGAGTGAAGGGGTGGGGACAAATCGTACTAAAGAACGTCAGGGGCGGGCGATGCAGGTGGAGCATGACACATGCGCAGTGTATATAAAGCTATTACGATGGCCTACGCATGTCCGTGCGGAAGTAGCGAGCGTCAGAAACAAAGGTAAGATTAAAGTGGGTGTGTGTGTGTTTGGTGTGTGTGTGTGTGTGTGTCCCCTAGATTCTAAACCAAAATAATCCTGTGATTTGTGACTGACATTAGTTTGGATCTTGTGTCTTGTCTTTCAGAAACAATGAATCCCTTTAAAGAGGAAGAATTTTTGTCTCAATTTATTGAGCTATATCAGGAAAAGAAAAACCTGTGGGAGGTCAAACACCCACTATATTACAATAGAGATGTAAGGAAGGCAACACTGGGCACACTTTTAGAATTTGTGAAGACTCGAGTCCCCCAGGCAGACCTCAAGTTTGTGGACAAGAAAATTGGTATCTTGCGAAACATGTATAAGCGGGAACACAATAAAATCCAGGAGTCGCTCAGATCCGGTGCAGCAGCTGACCTAGTATATGTACCCAAGTTGTGGTACTACCACAAAATGTGATTCCTGGATGACCAGACCAAAGCCAGGCAATCACTTTCGACTTTCCTTTCAGGAATATCAGAAGGGCTTGAGAGGGGAGCTTACTGCTACCACATATCTGGCAGATGAAGCCACTCCTCCTCCTCCTCCTCCTCCTGCCCCAAGTACACCACCAGAGGCACAACCTCCGAGGAAGGCTGCAGAGAAGCGTGGAGGGGAGGCTGCAGAGAAGCGTGCAGGTAAGGCTCCACGGAAGAGTCGAAAGTGATTGCCTGGTTTATGTCTGGTCTGACTGTGCTTCCTGTGCTCTCTAGTTGCAAGATACCAATTTTCTTGTCCTAAAACTTGATGTGTGTCCTGGGGGACGAAAGGCTTCACAGATTCTAAAAGTGTCTCCAGTGTTGCCTTCCTAATTTTTTTTTTACCAAAATAAATGGATTTTTTGTTACCTTACATTATTGACTATGTGTTTTGATTCAAAAACGCCATTTTGTTTGGGAGTAGGCAGGTACAGGTCAAAAAGACTATGGGGTTGATTTAAGAAAAGCAAATAGACTGTGCACTTTGCAGAGGGCAGTTGCCCTCTGCAAGTGCAATTGCTCCAGAGCTTCAGAAATGAGGTAAGGCTTGACTTTGCAAAGAGTACCCAATCCTGTGCAAGGAAAATTCTAAAAACAGCATTTTTGCTTGCACATGATTGGATGATGGAAGTCAGCAGAGCTTCTGCTCATTTACTAAGCTCTGGAGCAACTGCTCTTGCAGAGGGCAAAGTGCACAGTCTTTTTCCCTTTAGTAAATCAACCCCTATGTGTGTTTTTGCCAAAAGGCTAAATCATTTAATCATTTCTAAAATCAAGTGAAAAGTACTAGTGAAAAGTTCACTTTAGAAATTGCACAGCAAGTGCACTTGTTGGAAGTGCAGTCGCTGTAAATCTGAGGGGAAGAGCTGAAATGAAATGAAGCTCTGCTGATTTTATCATACAATCATGTGCAATAAAAAGATTTTTTTTTTTTTGGGGTTCCTTGCATGTGCCCCTCGGATCCACAGCGAAGGCACTTCAAAATGCTCTTACTGTGCAATTCCAAGTAGAATTTGCACTTGTAGTGAAAAATGAATTTGCCTTTGTAAAATACACCCCCTATGTCTAATTAACAAGGGACAACAACCTCATTAAGGTTCATTAAAACAACACAAAATATTCAGGTTATTGTGGCAACTTGAAAATCCACACAAAAAAAAAAAAATGTTGGTATAATTTAGCACACATTGCTGTATTAAAAGATCACAGAAGATGAATGTGCTAGCTTCAATACGAAGGCTAGTTTTACCAGACCGAGCGCTTCCGTCTTGTAATTGCTTCAGAGCATGCATCAGTTTGAGTTCGTCGGACTAGCACACAGACGACCGGTTTGTCCGCTAGAAAGAAGAGTCCGTCGGATAGATTTAAAACTTGTTTCAAATCTAAGTCCGTCCACCTTTGGAGCAAACAAAGTCCGCTGGAGCCCACACACAATCAAATTGTCTGACGAAATCCAGTACGCCGGACCAAGTCTGCCGTAAAGTCCGCTCGTGTGTACGCGGCATTAGACTTCTCTACTGGAGTTTTGAACCATAATTATTTCGCCAACTGCTCCAGGTCTCTCAGATTGGAAGGGTTCCTTTTCTCAACTGCTGTTCTGAGATCTCTCCACGTGTGCTCTATGGGATTTAGATCTGCACTAGTTCAGTACTCTCTAGTGCTTTGTCTTAAACCATTTCTGGGTGCTTTTTGACATGTCCTTTGGGTCATTGTCCTGCTGTAAGACCCAAAACCTCTCACTGAGACCCAACTTTCTGACACTGGGCCCTACATTGCACCCCAGAATTATTTGGTAGTCTTCAGATTTCACAATGCCATGCACACGGTCAAGACATCTAGCGCCTGATGCAGCACAGAAACCCCAAAATATCAGTGAACCTCCACCATATTTAATTCTAGGGATTGTATTTTCATTTCTTTTTCTGAAAACAGTAGAATGGTGGGCTTTACCAAAAAGCTGTAATTGTGTTTCGTCTGTCCACAGCACATTCTCCCAAAAGGATTTTGGCTTCCACAAGTAAGTTTTGGCAAACTCCAATCTGCCTTTTTTATGTTTCTGTGTCAGCAGTGGGATCCTCCTGGGTCTCCTACCATAGTGTCCCTTTTCATTCAGAAGAAGACATATAGTGCAGGCTGACACAATAGTACTATGTGCCTGAAGGTTAGCTTAAGTTTATGTGGAAGTCGAGGTTCTTTATCCACCATTCGAACAATCCTTCATTGCAATCTTTGACTAATCTTTCTCTTTCGTCCATGCCCAGCAAGATTAGCTATAGTGCCATGGGCTGTAAACTTTTTGACAATGTTGAGCACAGTGGACACAGGAACATTAGGATCTCTGGAGATGGATTTGTAACCTTGAGATTGTCCATGCTTTTCCACAATTTTTGTTCTCAAATCCTCAGACAATTCCTTGCTGCTCTTTCTCTTCTCCATGCTCCGTGTGGCACACAGACAAACACAACAGAAAGGTGGAGTAAATTTTTTACCAATTTAACTGGTTGCCAGTATGATTTCTATATTGTCAGCACCTGTTAATTGATACAGGTGAGTTTAAGTACAAATTACAGGAGCCTCACAAACTTGGAATGCAATTATTTCTTACAATTTTGAGAAGGTGCCAATAATTTTGTCCAGTCCATTATTGGATATAATAGTTTTGAAGGGAATGTGTAAGATTTGACTTTTTGTTCCTCCACTTTTTTGTGTCATACTGATACAAACAAAAGAAATAAACATGAGAATGCCTAAACATGCAGCTCCTTCTGTCAGTGTGCCCGCAACTCCTCCTTCCCCTGCTTGTCTTTCTTCTCCCACAGGAATCAACTTCCCATGGTGTGAGCGTGCCTCCCCTCTCCCATGTCTCGCAGCATGCCTCATCTCTTCAGCATTAAAAATACTGGATGAGCATTCTGCACACATTACTTTGATGCAGTTGGCAAGCATGTATTGTAATATATGTGAATTAAATTTTTTTTTTTTTATTGCAAAGTTTGCTTGAAAGGGTACAGCAGTGTACAGAGGGTTCATACAGTATTTTTAGTGTTATTGTGGCCCTTTAGTACCTGATATGCATGTACAAGATATTGGAATCTGAACACAGGTATACTCTATTTTGTTTCTATTGTAATGCAGGTCAGTGGCCAGACCTAAACCTTGTAGTTCTCCCCCATTTTGTGTGTGTTTGCCCCAGGTTGTCCATAGTAGCATTTGCAGTGGCAAAGCAGAGATGGCTGGCTAAAGAGGGATTACTTTGATGAAGTTGGCCAGCTTAAACATGTATTGCAATTTAATGTGAACTAAATATCCCTATTTATATTGCAAAGTTAGCTAGAAAGGGTATAGCAGCTTGCAGAGGGTTTATCCAGTATTTTTAGTGTTAACCGCTTGCTGACCGGCTCACATCGATATACTTCGGCAGAAGGGCACGTACAGGCATAATAATGTACCTGTACGTTGCCCTTTAAGACACGGCTTGTGGGCGTGCGCGCGCACCGCAAGCTCCGTGAGTGTGAGCTCGGGTCCCGCGGACTCGATGTCCGCGGAATACCCGCGATCATCTCATGGAGAGGAAAAATGGGGAAATGCTTATGTAAACAAGCATTTCCCCGTTCTGCCTAGTGACACTGACACTGATCACAGCTCCCTGTAATCGGAAGAGGTGATCAGTGTCGTGTCACACATAGCCCATCTCCCCCACAGTTAGAACACATCCCTAGGACACACTTAACCCCTACAGCGCCCGCTCCTGCCAGTCTTGTTTTACCATTAACCAGTGCATTTTTAAACACACTGATCGCTGTACAAATGTCAGTGGTCCCTAAAAAGTGCTAAAAGTGTCTGATCTGTCCGCCATAATGTTGCAGTTACGATAAAAATCATTGATCGCCGCCATTACTAGTAAAAAAAAATTATTAATAAAAATGCCATAAAACTATCCCCTATTTTGTAGACGCTATAACTTTTGTGCAAACCAATCAGTAAATGCTTATACCCTGTACACACGGTCGGACATTGATCAGTCATTCCGACAACTAAATCCATAGATTTTTTCCGACGGATGTTGGCTCAAACTTGTCTTGCATACACACGGTCACACAAAGTTGTCGGAAAATCTGATTGTTCTGAACGCAGTGACGTAAAACACATACGTCGGGACCATAAACGGGGCAGTAGCCAATAGCTTTCATCTCTTAATTTATTCTGAGCATGCATGGCACTTTGTGCATCGGATTTGTGCACACATGATCGGAATTTCCGACAGCGGATTTTGTTGTCGGAAAATTTTATAGCAAGCTCTCAAACTTTGTGTGTCGGAAATTCCGATGGAAAATGTGTGATGGAGCCCACACACAGTCGGAATTTCCGACAACAAGGTCCTATCACACATTTTCCGTTGGAAAATCCGACCGTGTGAACAGGGCATTATTGTGATTTTTTTACCAAAAATATGTAGAAGAACATGCAAAAAAGTTTGTTCGAACACGCAAACACAGTTAAAGTCTATGGGAAGAAAACTTGAAAAATTAAAAGTGCTCATTTTAAAGGCTTATATGCAAGTTTTTGCCCTAAAAAGTGTTTGGGGACCCGGGTCCTGCCCCATGGGACAGGGTCAATGCAGAAAAAGTTTTAAAACGTTTTTAAAAAAAAGTTTTAAAAACTGACATTTTTTCGGGAGCAGTGATATTAAGAATACTTAAAGTGAAACAATAAAAATAAAATATTCCTTTAAATATCGTGCCTGGGGGGTGTCTATAGTATGCCTGTAAAGTGGCACAGTTTTCTGGTGTTTATAAAAGTACCACAGCAAAACGACATTTCTAAAGGAAAAAAGTAATTTAAAACTGCTTGCAGCTGTAATGTATTGTTGGGACCCAGCAATATAGATGAAAAACATTGAGAAAAATGGCATGGGTGCCCCCCCAGCCCATTACCAGGCTCTTTGGGTCTGGCATGGATATTAAGGTGAACCCCGCACGATGGTGTTGGGGGGCCCCCAGGCACTATAGTGTATACTCTGAACAGAAGTATATATACTATACAGCCTGCCCTATATACTCTGCAGAAAATTGGGCCTTAGGTGTTGGTGGTGCCAGAGCACTGTAACCCCTCATAGATACTCTTGTTGGGCGCAGGAACGGGCCCTGCTGTGAAATATTACATCAAAAATTGTAATTACATGCCCCTGTTAAACAGGGGAAGAAAAATTGAGCCTTAGGCATTGGTGGTGGTGCCACAACACTGTAACCCCCCACAGTTACGCTTGTTGGGTGCAGGAATGGGCCCTGCTATGAAATATTATATCAAGAATTGTAATTACATGCCCCGGTTAAACAGGGGCAGAAAAATTGGGCCTTTGGTGGTGGTGGTGGTGGTGCCACAACACTGTAAGCCCTCACAGTTACACTTGGTGGGCATAGGAATGGACCCTGCTGTGAAATATTAGATCAAAAATTGTAATTACATGCCCCTGTTAAACAGAGGCAGAAAAATTGAGCCTTAGGCAGTGGTGGTGGTGCCACAAAACTGTAACCCCTCACAGACACTCTTGTTGGCCCCAGGAACGGGCCCTGCTGTGAAATATTTAATCAAAAATTGTAAATACATGCCCCTGTTAAACAGGGGCAGAAAAATTGGTGCTTAGGCAAAAATTTTGTTGGAAGCTAGCATCATCAAGATTGAGGAGGAATGGGATCGTCACTCAGCATAGGCAATCTTCAAGGGATCCCACATCCATAGAAAAATCAATCAGTTACATCAGCATCAGGTGCTTGATAGCTGCTGCTGATCCAAGACTGATTAATTTTTATGAATGTGAGCCTATCAACGGAGTCTTTGGACAGGCGCACTCTATGATCCGTTACAAATGTGCATTCAGAAAGAACGCTGGATGCAGGACAGTAGCTTAATTGCATATTGAGCAAGTTCTGGCCAGTGGTCCATCCTCAAGACCCAGTAACCCAGTGGATGGTCTGTTGGAAAGCTCTCCAAGTCTGCTCTTGCCCCAAGATATTCATGCACCATGTAATGCAGATGCTGGCAATGGTTGCTTGAACCAATCAGACCTTGGTGCTGAATACTGAAAAATTGTCTAAAGGCAGTCAGCCAGCCACCTTCTGCACCGCTCTTCCTCTGACTGAACGAAGCCTCAGTAACACATTGTCCAGCACCAGGAAATTGTAACCTCCCAGGGTCTGGAAACGCATTGCACAAACCTTTCTTCATGGCCTCCTGAAGATGTTTCATCCTCTGCTCCCTCTAAGAAGGCAGGATGAGTTCTGCAACTTTACCCTTGTAACGTGGATCAAGAAGGGTTGCCAGCCAGTAATGATCCCTCTCCTTGATACCACAAATCCTAGGGTCCTTTCGCAGACTTTGCAGAATCAGGGAGGCCATGCAGCGTAAGTTTGCAGATGCATTCAATTGTGAGTCCTCTGGGTCACTGAGGATGATGTTGTCAGGAACTACCTCCTCCCAACCACGTACAACTCCTTGGGTTTCTAGGAACTGAAAACCATCATATGACGTCTTTGACTTTCAGTAGGGACATCTGAATGATGCCTGCAGCTACATGCATAATTCAGATATCTTTGTTTTCAGCCGGCGATTCTGTGCACCATAGGAAAGATTATAGTGGTGGTTCCACCACTTGATCATTCTTACAGGCAACGGGAGGGGACATCCCCCCTCCTGTCTTATTGACCCCACATCTCTCCATAAAGAGGACCTGTCACGAGCGATTCCTATTACAAGGGATGTTTACATTCCTTGTAATAGGAATAAAAATGATTAAAAAAAAATAAAAGAAAGTGTAAAAAAAAAAAAAATAAAAAAAGAGGAAAAAAAAAAAAAAAAAAAATATTTTAAAATGCCCCTGTCCCTGTCCCTAGTAGCTCGCGCTTAGAAGTGAATGCACACGTAAGTCTCGCCCACATATGTAAACGCTGTTCAAACCACAAATGTGAGTTATTGCCGCGTCCGTTAGAGCGCGAGCAACAATTCTAGCACTAGACCTCCTCTGTAACTCTAAACATGTAACCTGTAAAAAATATTAAAGCATTGCCTATGGAGATTTTTAAGTACCGAAGTTTGGCGTCATTCCAGAGTGTGTGCAATTTTAAAGCGTGACATGTTGGGTATCTATTTACTCGGCGTAACATCATCTCTCACATTATATAAAAAAAATTGGGCTAACTTTACTGTTTTTTTTTTTTTTTTTTCTCATAAAATTTTTTATTGAGTAAGATAAAATTATCAGAGGGAAAGGGGGCGTGACCGGAAGGGCGGGTGTCTGCTGAGTGGCTGTATGGAGTGAGTGAGTGAGAGCAGGGACGCTGTGTGCTCCGTCCCACCCCCGTTCTCATTGCTCTCCCCGGCCACAGGAACAGCGCTTCGGACGGCCCTGACCCCTCAATGGATGTCTGTGTCCATGAGCTCGGTGCCGTACTGTCACCTCTGCTCCTCAGCTAAGAGCCCTCTTATTTTTCTTTTGATCTCCGGATGACTGGTGAGGGCTGAGGAATTTTCAGGGGGGGATGTTATCCCATGCACGCTGCAGCAGCTTTCACTTTCGTTTTCACTGCTGTACCCTCATGCCAGGCATGGAGTAAAAGTCGGCTGGAACTGGTATTGTATTGCTTTTTATATGCTACATGGTAAACGGAATTCTGGTGTAAAATATATGTGAGAACCTCTGTTTTAGAAATAATCCCAGGTAGCCCCCTGGTAGACCCTGGTAACTAGACACCTGCACAGTAATATAACTATATAACTATGTGTCAGCAGTTTGCTTCACCTGCTGTTCACCTGCTGTTTGGTGGTACTAAATGTGTGAATAGAGTGAAATAATATAAGAGGCAAAATATATTTCCTTTTTGTCCTTTTTTTTTTTTGGGTGAGTTGTTGATACGGGTAGGGGAAGATAAGCAGCGGGGGGGTCCCCTCGCTACTAAGATTATATCAACCCCCCTATATCTAGGTGGGACCATTATAAACTATAAGTCAATTAAAAAGCCCCTGGCTCCTCAGCGACTATACGCATACCTGCGTACATACCTAACTAGCCGTAGTCTGCTGGCGACTGCCTTAGCGGCATTTAACCAGCTGTGCAAGACTGCGGTGAGGGAGGGAGGTCGCATTAAGTATTGCTGTAGCTGAGACGCTCTTGGGAGAGGGGAGCTAACCTACCTCGACCCCTGAAGGTATTGTAGTTTCCCCCGGTGTGAAATTCACCCCCCGTGTCGGGGTGCCCTCCCCCCCTCCATACACCCGCCACACACACCCTACTTTCAAAGTAACAAGGTGGTTATACTGCTCAGCGGGTAGATAAGGGTAGTGAGACCCCGTCAAATTTTTGCTGTTAAATTATTTGTATACCAACAGGAGTGAATGATGCAGAATCTACGCTCCTCTAAAGAGAAAAATCCCCAGCACGCTGCGGCAGCAGCAGCAGCAGCAAAACTGGAGCAATATGCTCATGCCACCGCTCTGACCCCCCCCAAAAAGGGGATGCAGCAAAAGAGTCAACAAGGGGGGACATCGGACAGGAAAAGCCAGGGCCAGCCACATTCACAGTCCATAGGGGGCGTGTTGGCAACCCAGTCTTCCAAAATAACATGTAATAAAGGGCCAGAGATAAGTGATCTTAACACGAATGTGAGTCCGGAGTCAATGAACGATCCGAATCTGCCCCTGAATAGAGAACCAACCTTAATGGATGTATTTATGGCTGTAGGGGTGTGTAATAGCTCGCTCAAAGATCTCTGTGAACAGATGAAAGGTCTCAAAGCGGATCTTTTAACGGTTAGACAAGAGCTACAGAAGACGGCAGAGAGAACAACCGCCCTGGAAGAAAGGGTTAGCGGGCTAGAAGACAATGTGCACCCAATAATTAAAGAATTAAAATGGCTGAGGGAACAGTTATCTAAACAGGCCTCTAAAATGGATGAGATGGAGAACAGGAGTAGAAGAGATAATGTGAGGTTGATAGGTCTACCTGAAAGGAGTGAGGGCGTCAATCCAATAGCATTTCTAGAAAAATGGCTAGGGGAGCTAATCGGGAAAGATCTGTTCTCGGCTTCGTTCTCCATCATAAGAGCTCATAGGATCCCTCTCAGGGCACCACAAGAGGGGGGCCACCCGAGACCTCTCCTCCTGAGATTTCTTAATTACCAGGATAAAGTGACCCTGCTGCGGAAGATTAGGGAAGTAGGGGAGGTCTTCTTTAATGGGGCAAAAATATCATTCTACTCCGACTTTTCTCCGGACCTGCAGAAGCGTAGAGCAGAGTTCACCCAGGTAAAACGCAGCCTACAAAAATTTAAGCTGCCCTATGCTCTTCTTTATCCAGCGAGGTTGCGGATTGTGGCCCTGGGGGAAACTCTGTTTTTTAATGCCCCTGTTGAAGCTGAGAAGTGGCTGGAAGACAACAGAGGAAAAATTATGAACCTCACGTAGAGAGCGGGGGAATACATAACAGACCGGGGTGATGATAGGATGATATGGCAGGGTACTGGGAGATATAAAGGCTGCAGATTTATATTTGTTACTTTGATTTGTCCTATTTTTTTTTTTTTTTTTTTTTTTCTCTCATTTCCCGGTTACCCGTTAACGGTTTCTTGTTACGAAGGACGGGACAGGATGGGTGCACACAGCTGACCTGGGGTAGGGCGGTGTGGGGTTGTGAGTGGAAGAATTGGTGTAAAAGGGCGGTGTTAGTGCAAGAGGTAGCGGTCATGGTAAACCCCCAAGGGTTACACCTAGAGAGGTGGGTAGGGAAGGGGGGGGGGGGATGGGGTGAGAGGGTAGGGGAGATTAGGTGGGGCGGGAAGGGAAGGAGGGAGAATTTGGGAGGGAAGGGAAATAGGGTGGGAAAATCACTTGTTATAAACACTTACACCATCAGAAATCACATTGGAGGCCTTCTGGCCTCCACTTATAGATTATCGTTACAAACACATGCACCATTAGAAATCACACTGGAGGCCTTCGGACCTCCACTTACAGATTATTGTTACACATGCAGGCACTTTTTGTAGTATATTTTAATAAAGCAGGGTAGATTTGATTAAACTAAGCGTGTATTTTAGAATTTACAATATGCATACGTTTGGAATTGATACGGTAGTCGCTGGGAGAGATCTTTCTCTCTCTATATATTCTCCCATTTCCTTTTTATTCTTTTATCTCTCTTCGTGTAAAGAGGTGCATAAACTTCACTTTATAAAAATAATAAGGACATATGGGGTAATTCTTGTCATGACACGACAGGCTTTTGGAACCTAGATGGTAGTCGGGCCCTTGAAAATAGGATCCTGGAATATTAGGGGCCTGGGTTCTTCTCTTAAAAGGTTGGCAGTGTTCTCTGTGCTGGAAAGCTCTGGGGTAGATCTGGTCTGTCTGCAGGAAACTCACTTAACTAGAGATACCAGCCAGCAGTTACAGATGAAAAAATTTCAATACCAATTTCATGCATATCACTCCTCTTTTAGTAGGGGGGTGAGTATCTTTGTGAAAGCTGGGGTAAAATTCTCCTGCAGACAGACCAGTATAGACGATCTAGGTAGATATATTTTTTTACTCTGTTCCATTGACGGAGTCATGTTAGTGGTGGCAAACATATACATCCCTCCCCCTTTTAACTTGGACGTATTGCTTAAATTGCACAAATTTCTGTTGGATAAAAAGGAATGCCCGATAGTAGTTGTCGGGGACTTTAACGAGGTCCTAGATAGAAAATTGGATAGATTCCCGATACGACAACTTTCAGAGGAATCAGGAAAGACCCGTTTGAGTCTATTCCTGGAAGAAGTTGGGTTAGTAGATTTGTGGAGGGTGCGAAACCCAGGTGCGTTGCAATACACCTGTTGTTCTATGTCACACTCCACGCTATCAAGGATTGATTTAATCCTGGGGAATGACAGGGCACTTCAGCT
Organism: Lithobates clamitans; assembly: GCA_037952925.1. Classification (NCBI taxonomy): domain Eukaryota; kingdom Metazoa; phylum Chordata; class Amphibia; order Anura; family Ranidae; genus Lithobates; species Lithobates clamitans. Next base: position 107,180 of record JBBGZY010000654.1, read on the forward strand.
GCTTGAAAAAATTGCATATTGGCCAAGAGGCATCTCAGACCATTCCCTTACGGTGGCTACATTAAATGTAGGAGAGTACAAGCCCAGGAAGAGTTGGAGCGTGAGTCCACACTGGTTCGAAGTAATTAAAAAATCGGATGGAATTCTCTCCACCCTAAGGGAATTTGTGGAGTTCAATCAGGGCTCGGTGGATCCCCCTGTGCTATGGGACACCCTTAAGGCATTTCTTAGAGGGGTTCTAATACAGCAGATGGCTAAATTTAATAAAGAGGCTAGGAGCGAAGAAGAGGGCACTCTGAGGGAGGCTATCGAGGCCGAAAATAACTTTATCAGAAACCCAACGCCGGAGCTGGAAAGCACCTGGCAGGAGAAACAACAAAAGTATAAATTAGTGGTCATGCAGAAAGCAGAGACTAGGCGCCTACTTCAGAGACAGGAATTCATGGTGGAGGGGGAAAGAGTAGGAAGAACATTGGCTATGCTTGTAAAATCAAATGCGGCTCCATCCACGGTCCTCGCTATTAGATCACAGAGTGGAGATATAACCTCAAGCACCCCAGAAATTGTACAAGCCTTCAGGGGGTATTATAAAAAACTCTACTCTTCGCAGAAAAGGGGCAAGGAGGCGTTGATGGAGGACTTCTTGGAAGGACTGACCATCCCTACTATTTCGCAGGAAGAAAGCGCCATATTAGACGCCCCAATAACGATAGCAGAACTGCAACAAGCAGTAGCGGGCATGGCATGTCTTAAGTCACCCGGACCCGATGGTCTTCCAAGCGAGACATATAAGCAGTATGGTGAAGTGTTGATCCCTGAACTACTAAAAACCCTGGAGGGGTCACTTGAGGGGGGCCAGCTGCCTGCCTCAATGCTAGAAGCAACAATTACGGTACTACAGAAGGAAGGGAAAGACCCACTGGATGTAGCTGCCTATAGACCAATCTCTCTACTTTGTACTGATGTAAAAATTCTTGCCAAGGTGCTAGCAGTAAGACTGAACGGAGTTATTCACAAATTGATACACGAAGACCAGGCGGGCTTTATAGCCAATAGATCTACGAGCCTGAACATTAGAAGAGCGTTTCTGAATCTACAATTACCATCGGAAAACGCAGGCTCGAGAGCGTTAATGACCCTCGATGTATCTAAGGCTTTTGATAGCGTGGAGTGGGGCTATATATGGCGCGTGTTGGAAAAATTCGGATTTGGCACGTCTTTTATAAGGTGGATTAGAATGTTATACACCCGCCCTAAGGCAAGACTAAAAATCAACAACGAACTCTCAGAATGGTTTGAGCTGGAAAGGGGGACTAGGCAGGGGTGTCCACTATCTCCTTTGCTGTTCGCATTGGCAATGGAACCCCTGGCCATCTCTATAAGGGAAAGTAGAGCGATAACTGGATTCCTGCGAAAATCGGGCGAGGAAAAAATCGCGCTATATGCGGATGACATTTTGTTATTCCTGGGGGACTTGAGACACTCGTTACCGAGTGCGATGAGGATAGTGAAGGACTTCGGCAACTTTTCTGGCTTAGAGATAAACTGGGAGAAGTCCGAGTTTATGCCGATAGATCCCATCAGCGAGTTAATAGCGGGCGATATATCCCAGATGGTAATGGTGGATGCCTTGAAATACCTGGGAATAGTCCTGACGAAGGACCCAACCCGGTATATCAGCACAAACCTCGCTCCCCTCTTAACAAAACTGAAACAAAAAATAGTAATCTGGAGGCGCTTGCTTTTGTCCGCCGCAGGAAGATGTAGCTTAATAAAAATGGTTTGGATGCCACAACTGCTATACATCCTGCACAACTCGCCAGTCTGGATAGGCAAGAAGTGGTTTAAAAGAATTGATAGTCTCTTTAGGGAGCTGATTTGGAAGGGGAAGCAAGCCAGAATTCGACTTCGAGTGCTTCAGCTGCCCACACGGGAGGGGGGCTTTGCCCTCCCACACCCTGAGCGCTACTTTTTAGCAACGCAGCTGCAGCAGCTGCTAGGATGTGGGATACCGAAAGGCGGCACCCCCAATGGCAAACTGCTATTGCTGAGTACTCCACATAATAACCTAGTTGAAACACTAGAGGCGGATATGTTCCATGATAACTATCCAACTATCAAGCTGCTAACTAAACTCTGGAAAACTGTCAAGAAAACGATGGGATATGAAGATCCAACAGTTTATTCCCCTATTTGGAACAACCGTAATCTACAGGAAGTTCTTAAAATAGGTACCTCTGGGGAATGGGCGAACCTCGGCATCAGAAGGTTAAGCCAGCTTTATAATGATACTAAACTAAAGAGTTTCCCGGAATTAGTAAGGGAATTCAAGCTACCTCAGAGCTCCTTCTTCTTATATCTCCAGCTAGAACATGCTCTTAAAGCACAATTTAAAGACCAGACTCTATGCTGGGAAGAAATGCCTCTATTTCAGTGCATAATGCAGGTAAACCCTACTAGAGGTCTAATCTCTAGAATTTATGACCAATTAAGTAAACCAGACAACAGCTGGGGGATACTCCAGGGACTAAAAGCCAAATGGGAAGAGGATATAGGGGGAATGACCCAGGAACAATGGGCGAAAATCTTGGAACTGAGTGTACAGGTCTCGGTGTCCCCTTCACAGCGGCTCTCTCATCTATTTTTGTTGAATAGATCCTACTATACACCTAAAAGACTTTTTAAATTTGGGGGAAGGCCTAATGACAACTGCCCCAGATGTCAGAGGTCGGGAGACCTCATCCACATGTTGTGGAGGTGCCCCAAGTTATTTAGATACTGGGAAGAAGTGACCAGAAATCTGGGAAGTATCTTCGGCACTATAGTAGTAAAAGAGGCCATAACCTGTATCCTGGGGTATAGAAGAGCTCAGGGGGAGAGACTGGGCACTACATTGGCCATCACGCGGGCCTTGTTCCAGGCTAGGAAGATGATAACATTAAGATGGCAATCAAGAGACCCCCCCGCGGTGAGAGAATGGATCTCCACTGTCAATGATACCCTGAGTAGGGAGAGGGCGGAGTATATAAAGAGAGGCAACCTTCAGGAATTTGAAGACATGTGGAAGCCATGGCTAGAGAAAGCAGGTGCTCCCTAGTAGGCAAGGTGTAGGATTAGCCCAGGAGTGGGGCTTTAGGTGACTACATAGATAACCGAGATCCTTGAGACCAAGGAGCGGTATAGCAAAGTGATTTGGATATGCATATCTCTTTGTTTTTTTTTTTTTTTTTTTGTTTTGTTTTTTTTTTTTTTTGTTGTTTTTTTTCTCTTTCCTTTTTTTTTTGTGTATGTGACCCATTTCTCGTTTTATGATGGTTTTGATGGTATGTAGGATAAATTCTGAGGGGGGGGAGGGGGGGGGTTGATCTGGGAATAAGTAAATCTCTTGGGAAATTTCGGGCAGCTCAGCAAAGAATGGGCATGGGGAGCCCATAAGTTTTCTATCTTATATCCCTTTCCTGTTTTCTCTTTATCCTTTCTATATTTCTATTTCCTTATACGAGTCCCTTCCAAGTTGCCACATTAAAGTAACCGGAGAGACGTTACAAAGGGAATTAGAGTTAATGCATTATCCACGATGATGTAAACCGGAGAAGGCGACCAGTCAATGAACACCAAGCTGATTTAGCCCTCTGATTATTGGTTTCTGAAGTGGAAAAAAAAAAAAAAAAAAAAAAAAAAAAAAAAAAAAAGATAAAATTATACAAAATAACAGGTGATACAGAATGTTATCATGCACATAAATGGAGCAATTACATTAGATCATAAGTTTAGTCATTGAGCATTTCAGAACTATCTCTGTATGGAGTATAATTATAGTTAACCATGTGTGCACTTACAAAAACAATGGTGAAGAACATGTTTATCTAGGCCATTGAAGAAAAACTCTTGAAACATATCTGTGGGGTCTGGGAGTTCCAGTTTGTCCAGGATAATTTGGATGTAGTAAGAAGTGGCTGTTTTTTGTTTTTGCTCTGTCTGTGGTGTATATAGTGGCCCGTGTTTGTCATGTGGACCAACGTTATACCTCACCCAACCCAAGCACCCCTATTGGGAACAAACTGTGCAAGGGGGAGGTTGTGATTGCTAATTATAAAGTATTTTTAGTGTTGGATACATAGACATTATTGAGAATTCTCGTAGGTATTGTTTTAGGATTATAATTTTTATAGCTATAATGAGGTATGGGTAGAAAGAGGGGAGGGGGAAGTTGGTAGTGTTGACGGTTACACTCTAAATTGTGAGGGGGGGGAGTTTTGAACTGTTAATGGTAGAGGTGTGATTAGTTCTTCTTCCTTTCATGTTGAGGGTATCAAAAAAAAGAGGTGAATTAGGGGGTAATTACCCGATAAGTGCAGAACTTAAAAAGAGTGAATCTAAACTAGTACGGCCAAGACTCGAGTATATCTGGTGGGTATTCGGATTTTAGCTCAAATCAGCACTTTTATGTATTGGAACAATTAAATCCCAGTGTGTGTCCGTGGGGCGGATCGAGGAGGAGTGTTTGAAATTCCGAGGATTCTCGAAAGTGTAGCCAACATGCCCATGTTGTGCGAAATTTTGTGGGATTGTCGTTGGCTTGGTGAATTAGGTCTTCCATTTCTGCTATCTTATCTATGCACTTTAACCAGTCTGAAATTTTGGGTGGGTTGATCTTTCTCCAAAATAGAGGGACACATTGTTTGGCTGCGTTTATGAGGTGAAGTGCTAAGGACTTCCTGTATGTGGATTGTGGTAGGGTTGTGTGATGCAGCAAAAACTGAGCTGCTGACAGGTCCAGTGTGTACGTGGTTATTCGAGATATCAAGCTGTGTACCTGTTCCCAGAATGGTTTAATAAGTGAGCATTCCCACCAAATATGGAGGAGAGTACCTACTTCGGAGTTACATCTCCAGCATAAAGGTGATATGTGAGGATTAAAGATATGGATTAGTTCCGGAGTCCGGTACCATCTTGAGTACAGTTTGAAATTGTTTTCTTGTGCGGAGATGTTTATGGAGCCTTTGTGGGTATGTTCGTATATGTTGTCCCAGTCTTCTGGGGAGAGGTCAATTTGAAGTTCTCTTTCCCATTTCTGATTAGTTGGGTTGTCTTTGTGATTGATTTCCCCATATAGCATGGAATATGCAGTAGAAATTAAGTGGTTTTGGGGGCTTGTCATAGAGCATAGTGATTCAATAGGGTGTAATTCTCTGGACCATTGCGATGTGGGTGTATTGCCATTTAAGAAATGTCTTATTTGTAGGAAATGGAAAAGGGAAATGTTTCTGTCTGGGTATTGTGCAGCTAGAGCCGAAAATGGAATAATAGAACCTTTGTCGAAGAAGTGATGGGCTCTCAGCGGGTGTTCCGTGGTATGGTTTGTAGTGTTGTTTCTTACGACTCCCGGTGGAAAGTCGGGGTTGTTCGTCAGGGGATTCATTGGGCCTGGTGTAGGAGTTAGTGTGAGGGATTGACACGCAGTTTTGAAACTATGTAAGGTAGGTCCTATGAGCGGGTAATTTGAATATACTCTGGGAATGACCTTATTGTTAAGCCATGGGATATTGGATAAAGGGATACTGTCACATGAATCTTCCAAAGCGATCCAATCTTTCGAGTGTGTATGTATGTGCCAATCAATTACTCTAGTGAGATGACATGCTGTATAATATTTATGTATATCTGGTAAGCCTAGTCCACCTTTAAGTTTTGGAAGAGTCATTCTATCCCAGCTGATTCTAGGTGGTTTGTGGGCCCAAATAAAGTTTCTGCAAAGTTTTTTGTACGTTTTAAAGAATGTTGGTGGTAAATTGATCGGGACCGTTTGTAGAACGTATAGTATACGGGGTAGTATATTCATTTTTAAAATGGCTATGCGCCCAAACCAGGAAAATTGGCCCGGAGACCATTTGTTGAGATCGGTTTTTATGGCTTGTAGTAATGGAGAGTAGTTTTTATCATATAATTCATTTAACTTGGCTGGAATTTGGATGCCTAGGTATGTAAGAGAGTGAGGTGCCCAGCTAAAAGGGAAGTTAGTTTGGCATAGAGAGACTATCTCTGGTGGTAGAGAAATATTGAGGGCCTTGGATTTGGAGAAATTTATTTTCAGATTAGACAATGTGTGAAAGAGGGCAAAGTCTTTCAATAAGTTAGGGATCGAAATTAAAGGGTTGGAGAGGAATAGGAGAATGTCGTCTGCATATGCTGCAAGTTTGTAATGTTTGCGCTTTATTTCGATGCCATTAATATCAGGGTTGGTCCTAAGTTTGTGCAGTATGGGTTCTAGGGAAAGGACAAAAAGAATCGGGGATAACGGACACCCTTGCCTGGTGCCATTAGACACGGAGAAGGCGTCCGACAGAGGACCATTAACTCTTATTCTGGCTGTGGGAGAAACGTATAGCGTTAGAATCATTTGGATAAAAAGAGCTGGGAATCCCATAGCCTGTAGAACTGCAGTCATATAGTCACATGCCACCCTGTCGCACGCCTTCTCCGCATCAAGGGATAGGAAAAAGCCTTGTGTGGAGGACGTTGAGAGCCAATGATGGACATTGATAGCTTTTATAGTGTTATCTCTAGCCTCTCTGCCAGGGATGAATCCAACCTGGTCTAATGAAATGAAGTTGGGAAGGAATTGGAGAATTCGATTGGCTAAAGTTTTGGCAAATATTTTCATGTCGACGTTAAGGAGAGAAATAGGCCGGTAATTGGATACCAGTGTCTCATCTTTGCCGGGTTTCGGTATGAGTGTGATGTGTGCTTCCAATAAGTCTTTGTTTGTTTGGGGCGAGGAAGATAATTCATTAAAGGTCTTGGTGAGGTGGGGAATCAGTATCTCTTGGAAAGTTTTGTAGTAGTCCACCGTCAGACCGTCCGGGCCTGGGCTTTTGCCTGGCTTGAGTTGTTTTAGTACATTTAAAATTTCGTCTGGAGTAATGGGGCAGTTTAGGAGTTCTATATCTTCTGGAGAGATGGACGTCGGGCAGTGTTGGGTTAGAAAATCTCTTAACGCATTTTCTCTTTCTGTATTGGGATTTGTCTCCTTAGAAGTGGGTAAATTGTATAGGTCTGAGAAGTATCGGACAAATTGGTTGGCGATTTGTGCCGGGGTGGAGAAATTTGTTCCCGAGGAATCTCTAATCGTGTGTATAGTATGGGATGCTTTCTTAGATTGTAAGGCCTTGGCCAATAGTTTTCCAGATTTATTTCCAAATTCGTAAAATAGTTTTTGTGTTAAAACATATTTGCGCTTCAAGGTTTTACCTAATTCTTCTAAGAGCTCCTCTCTGGCTTTAGTGAGGTCGGTTAGTGAATTTGTGGCTAGTGAAAGTTTGTGAGCCTTTTCCAGCGTGTGTATTTTTGCATATAGGGCTGTAAGGTGTTCTCTCTTAAGTCTGAATTTATTAGCATTGAGCGAGATAATTTCACCACGGATTACACACTTATGTGTAGCCCAAATGCTTGATTGTTTCGATTCCCCAGGAACCTTTTCTTTAAAATATTGTTGTAGGCATTTGTTCAGTTTTTGGGTGATGTCGATGTCCGTTAATGTTGAGTTATCAAGACGCCAAATTCTGTTTCTATTGTATGAATGAGTGGTGCAGCGCTAATCCTAAGTCTAAAACCTCAGATGGTTTTTAAATAGGGTCATAATATAGATAATTTAAATAACCAAGGTGTATAAAAAATAATAGTGAAAGTAATATATATAAGTAAAACCAATGGGATAATAAATAAAATAGTGAGTCTCACTAGACGGTGAATGCAAAATAAGCTGGTGGAGATAGCGTGTTACAAGCTTGAATCTCTAAATTGAAAATCTAATGGGACGTAAATACAAAAACCAATATATATATAATTATATAAATAAGTGCAGCTAGATTTAAATGCATATGAAATTCAAAAGTGACAAAGTGCAGTGTATGAACACTGTGCGTAATAGACTTAGCTATACCTCAAAATACATGCAGTGTTGGTATTCAAACCTACATAAAGTGCAAAAAATGTGCAAAAAAAAAAAAAAGGACCAGAAAACTCCTAGGTACATATAATAATATCCCAAAAAATAAAGTCTTTATATAAAAAAGGTTTTGACACGAAAAAGAAATGTCCTTATGAATAAAGTGAACTCTGTGACAATGATGTGCTGGCATGCGCATGTAGCAGTTGAAGTGCCAAGTGACTTAAAAACTCGTGCTTCTTCGTGTGCAAACACTTCAGTGGGTAGTGGCCCCTTACCTCACAGTAATGGGGCAACAGCATATGACCAAAGGGCTCTTTATCTCATCCTCCCAGGGGCTCCTGCGCGTCCCTCACCGTCCTCACAGTAGTGGGGCAACAGCATATGACCAAGGGCTCTTTAACTCATCCACCTAGGGGTTCCTGCACATCCCTCACTGTCCTTGAGTTAGGTTCCCTCAGGTGCGGTGCAGGGAGGTATAAAAGGTAATAGAGTGGAGAGAGAGCCCAATAGTGTAATTCCGTTTCAATGATATATATTTTATTTAGGCAAAAAAACAGCTACTCACATTTAGCAATTGGAAAAAGAAACAATTGTATCCGGCGAGCGGCGAGCTCGTCTGCTTCTCACAGTGTATTCAGCCTATCCCGTCCCTACGCGTGACGTCACACCACACGTGACTTCTTCAGGGGAAGGATCCCCTGAAGATCCCCTGAAGAAGTCACATGTGGTGTGACGTCACGCGTAGGGACGGGATAGGCTGAATACACTGTGAGAAGCAGACGAGCTCGCCGCTCGCCGGATACAATTGTTTCTTTTTCCAATTGCTAAATGTGAGTAGCTGTTTTTTTGCCTAAATAAAATATATATCATTGAAACGGAATTACACTATTGGGCTCTCTCTCCACTCTATTACCTTTTATACCTCCCTGCACCGCACCTGAGGGAACCTAACTCAAGGACAGTGAGGGATGTGCAGGAACCCCTAGGTGGATGAGTTAAAGAGCCCTTGGTCATATGCTGTTGCCCCACTACTGTGAGGACGGTGAGGGACGCGCAGGAGCCCCTGGGAGGATGAGATAAAGAGCCCTTTGGTCATATGCTGTTGCCCCATTACTGTGAGGTAAGGGGCCACTACCCACTGAAGTGTTTGCACACGAAGAAGCACGAGTTTTTAAGTCACTTGGCACTTCAACTGCCACATGCGCATGCCAGCACATCATTGTCACAGAGTTCACTTTATTCATAAGGACATTTCTTTTTCGTGTCAAAACCTTTTTTATATAAAGACTTTATTTTTTGGGATATTATTATATGTACCTAGGAGTTTTCTGGTCCTTTTTTTTTTTTGCACATTTTTTGCACTTTATGTAGGTTTGAATACCAACACTGCATGTATTTTGAGGTATAGCTAAGTCTATTACGCACAGTGTTCATACACTGCACTTTGTCACTTTTGAATTTCATATGCATTTAAATCTAGCTGCACTTATTTATATAATTATATATATATTGGTTTTTGTATTTACGTCCCATTAGATTTTCAATTTAGAGATTCAAGCTTGTAACACGCTATCTCCACCAGCTTATTTTGCATTCACCGTCTAGTGAGACTCACTATTTTATTTATTATCCCATTGGTTTTACTTATATATATTACTTTCACTATTATTTTTTATACACCTTGGTTATTTAAATTATCTATATTATGACCCTATTTAAAAACCATCTGAGGTTTTAGACTTAGGATTAGCGCTGCACCACTCATTCATACAATTTATCTAAAGGTCAGGTGTACACCCGAATAGGTGCATGCAGCTTTTCCACCTCTAGCCATTTCCGTACTTGATAGCGCAGGAATATCTCTGATAAGAAATTCTGTTTCTAGGTCGGGATGCGGGGAATTAAAGGGTAATGGATATCGGGTTATGATCGGAAATAACCATTGGGTCAATTGAGGCCTTGGATAGTAATGGTAGGTCAGCTTGTGATATAAAAAAATGGTCAATTCTTGTGTATTTGTTGTGTGGAGCCGAATAGTATGTGAAGTCTCTCTCGTTTGGGTGTAATGTTCTCCAGGAATCATGTAGTGACAGTTCTTGGAGATGTTTTTTGATGGATTTTAGGGCTCTGTAAGGCATGGAGGATGTCCCGGTGGACGAATCTTGAGATGGCGATAGGGCCACATTAAAATCTCCTCCGACAATGAGGATTCCAGAACAAAATTCGGTTAGTAAATGAAGGGTTTCGGGAAAAAATGAGACCTGGTTTTTGTTCGGGGCGTAAAGGTTGGCCAACGTAATAGGAGAATTATAAAGAGTTTCCTTAAGAAATATGTATCTGCCATAGGTGTCTCTTTTAACTTCTGATATTTTTAAAGGACCATTTTTTGCTACTAAAATCACTACACCTTTTGTTTTAGCTTCTTTGTTGGAAGCATGAAATACGGTAGGGTAGTGATGGTTGTAAAGTTTTGGGATGTTGTCAGTACGGAAGTGAGTTTCCTGCAGAAAGGCTATCTGAGTCTTTCTTACTTATTTTTAGGGAGTGTAACAATTGAGATCTCTTTTCAGGCAAGTTAAGTCCACGGACATTCAGGGAACAGAGTTTTACCTTGGAAAGAGATGAGGGTGTATTTTTGGCTTGCATGATAGTATAACGGATGTCCGTAGATATTGGAATTACGTGTGAGTTTGAGTGTGCTTGTGGAGGTTGCTCTTATTATTTACCGTAATAAGCGAGGTCAGGGGTGTGTAAACCGTCTATGAAGAGGACTCGAAATAGGAGGGCAAGGGAGGGGGGTAATTAATTAACCTCCTCTACTCTATAGAGGAGGTAATGTGTACGGTTTGAAGGTAATAGGACTTGACCTGGTGTCAGGTCTGTACTTCTTAATAGTACAGTTTGGGGGTCAGTAACTGTCTTACACGGGAGATCAGTACACTCACGGGTAAACCCGCCGTTACCTGCTCTGAAGGTAAAGCAGTGGAGGGTTTTGCTCATATATAAAATGGGAGGGATATATTTTGTGAGAATATTGTATAGAATATAAGGAATTTAAAACTATGGAAGATGATATGTTGAAAGACAAAGATCGTGTGTCTTGCAACCTGTCACCTGTCCCCGTAACTGGGGTGAGGGATCAGGTGAACATGTAAGCAGCGATAGTATAGGGGTGTGAAAGAGAAACAAATAAAATAGGTGAATGTGGCGAGTATATTAGGATGTGTTTATGGACACTAAGGAGAAATAATTGCTAGTCAGGTGATGACTGAAGGTTACTTACATATGACAAGAATCATGCCACAAAAGAATCTAAAAGAGTATATATTTATCTTCTAAGCCTGAAAAAAAAAACATATAAGCAAATAAAACATGTATGGTATTATGACCAATAATAATGAAAAGTGAGTAGAAACCATCATAAAACCATAAAACATTGCAATCAAGGTCGATTTCTGTATAGGTATAGCCTACTGGATCTCAGTCAGTACTAGCAGTATCTAAAATGCAGACTAAAATGAAGAATAAAGAATAAAACCGCCATTAGGAATCTTAACAGTACAGTAATGAAATAATATTAAACCTTTGTCTAGCAGTCTGCTGCCCAATAAGTTGTCCTAGCCTGCTATAATGTGTATTGGGAGGTGTGTAGCAGTGATTTTCCCCCTGTGAAGGAGTGTGTGCATCTCGAACAAATGTAATCGCAGTCGGTTTATTCAATAGGGTGATCCCACCTAGAATGGTTGTTTATAGCAGGCTGTCTAATTTTTCCGGACGTGTTATTAGATAATCCAAGGATTAAGGTGTGTTAGTGTTTCTTTGTACCATAGGTAGGTTAGAGCTGTTTAATATCTAGTACGAGAATGCAGGATTTTATCATTACCCCGGTGTGACAGCATATGTATAAGTCTTATTGGTCTCACCCGCAATGTCAGGTGATTCGCTGTATGGATGTTGGGACAAAGAGGGGGATGTTCAATTTTAAGTGCACCAGCCCTCCAGGTGTTCTGCATTCATCCTCGTTAGTTAAACCGGAATTAACCATTTATCTCAGTATGTTCGTAAGAGATAGGTCATCCTGTTGAATGAACAAATTTATGAGTGGTATGTAAAGTATGCCTGTAGAATTCTAGGTTTCGTGGTGGTATGCGACGTGCTGCCAGGGAAGCTAAGTGTGATGCAGAGGAGTGTGAAATACCTTGTAAGGTAGTTATGTGGTGGTTCGTGTTACTATATGGAAAGAAATAGTAAACTAAAGTGGTTGTATTGAAGGGGGGAGGGCTGTATGCGAACAGCCTCCTGGAGTTGATCTACGGTGTGTAAGGGTTGACATACATTTAAAGGTAACCGTAAAAGGGACATGTGTTCTAATAAGATGTTATGTATGCCTCTCTGGGAGGAATAGTTGCAGCCGACCGCTAATAAATGTAATGGTGATACATTACCAAAGTCCAGTTTTTAGCCGATCTGTGTGAAGAAAGTGTTAACTGATCACATCTAAGAATGAAACAGCGGTGTCCTGTTAAAAGTGAATGCCACGAGTTCTTGACCTCTTCGAGCTGAGTAGGAAGTGTGTAGGATCACCGGGGATTTGAAGTCAGTCGCATTTGGGCATCCAAGAACGGAAGGTCAAGCTTTGATGTATTAAACCGATGCTCACATTTAGGGAGTTTGCTTTTATATTTTACTTGGTGGTGTAAGCGAGGGAGAGGTTATGATCGTCCGTTGTAGTGAGGTGCAATGTTCTCTCCCCCATCCGGATTAGTCTTGCTGCATAGTAGATCGTCCTGTAGTCGGGATCCTCAGGAAAGGCATATGCAAAAATTAGAGTCCATTAGCCATACGGATAAGCAGACAGTCTGTGTACGTGCTGTACCAGGGCGGTGGTAGTAGGCAGTGCTAATGGGGGTAAGTTAGTGTTCGTACATAAGTTCCCCACAGTGTCACGTCACAGGTTGCTGGCTTTAGTTTGCTTGTTAATACTGAAAGTTTAGTATTAGAGCAGAGCAGGAGGTATGTTTGTAAGGGATCTGTGCAGGACAGTGGAGTGACACAAACTGAATTAAATTGACTTATGGTCCTGTAGTGAGCTGGTCCGGTGGTGTAGATAACTGATGAAGAATGACAGCTAAACATATTCTCAGCTGTTGTAGGGAATGCTGTGTGCAGGCGGCGGTGTAGGTATGAGTGAGTTTGGCATGTCTTTGTTGAAACAAACGTGTTTCTAAAGTGAACAGTGACATCGACGTTGATGAAGATTGCATGAACATAAAGTCAAACAGTCATATAACCAGTTAGCAAGAGGCAACAGGAAGGGCCGTAACAGGGTTTGAGAGGCTAGATTTTCACCTTAATCCGATTCAGGATCCATCGGATTAAGGTACTGCTATAGGGAGAGCGTTGGGTCAGATATCCCTTCTGGCTCTTCTAGAGCGCGGAGAGCTGGATGGGCTGTATCTGTACTGCGAGTCATGGCGTGCAGCACGTGATCTGTTATCTGATGGTGAGCGTCTCCTGTCATGTCGCACATCATGCGTATCCATCGGTTCTGCTGGGGTTTGGTGTCTTCTGACTGCTGCCTGTCGGAATTCCGCATACCAGTTGGGCACCTCGACTAAAGGTATATCCAGGGTGCGACAGAATTGGTGCATGTCCTCAGGCACTCTCAGCATAGCCGTCTGGCCAAGATGTGTGGCAGAGAGACAGAAAGGGAATTTCCAGCGGTATCTTATGCCGTTGGCTCGTAGCACCTCGAGAAGAGGCTTCAGATCTCTTCGGTGTTGAAGGGTGATGCCAAATAGATCTTGAAAGATCTGGATCTGTCGTCCGTCATGCTGCAGTTGCGATTTGTCTCTTGCTTGTCGCAGAAATTTCCTCCTTTAATTTATAGTCCACCAGGCAGCAGATGATGTCCCGCGGAGGGTCTGTCTCTCTTCCCTTAGGGCGCAGTGCCCTGTGTATTCTCTCCATCTCGATCTGTGTTTGGCGGGGTCTATTTAGAAGGCCATTAAAGAGCTCCGTAACTGTAGGCAGTATCTGTTCAGAATCAATTACCTCAGGCATCCCTCTGATCCTGAGGTTATGGCGGCGTCCGCGATTATCAAGGTCTTCCACGTGCCTTTGAACTTCTCTCAGCTGCAGGGTGTGTGTGTCCAGTTTTCTCGTCACCTTGCGGAGGACCGTATCATGTTGGGCCATCGTCTGTTCCACTTCATGCACTCTGTTCCCTAGTAGGGATGAGCCGAACACCCCCCTGTTCGGTTCGCACCAGAACATGCGAACAGGAAAAAAGTTCGCTGGAACACGCGAACACCATTAAAGTCTATGGGACACGAACATAAATAATCAAAAGTGCTAATTTTAAAGGCTTATATGCAAGTTATTGTCATAAAAAGTGTTTGGGGACCTGGGTCCTGCCCCAGGGGACATGTATCAATGCAAAAAAAAGTTTTAAAAACGGACGTTTTTTCAGGACCAGTGATTTTAATAATGCTTAAAGTCAAACAATAAAAGTGTAATATCCCTTTAAATTTCGTACCTGGGGGGTGTCTATAGTATGCCTGTAAAGGGGCGCATGTTTTCCGTGTTTAGAACAGCCTGACAGCAAAATGACATTTCGAAGAAAAAAAAGCCATTTAAAACTACCCGCGGCTATTGCATTGCCGACAATACACATAGAAGTTCATTGATAAAAACGGCATGGGAATTCCCAACAGGGAAACCCTGAACCAAAATTTAAAAAAAAAAAAATGAAGTGGGAGTCCCCCTAAATTCCATACCAGGCCCTTCAGGTCTGGTATGGATATTAAGGGGAACCCCGGCCAAAATTTTAAAAAAAAATGACGTGGGGTTCCCCCTAAATTCCATACCAGACCCTTCAGGTCTGGTATGGATTTTAAGGGGAACCCCACGCCAAAAAAAAAAAAAAAAAACGGCGTGGGGTTCCCCCAAAAATCCATACCAGACCCTTATCCGAGCATGCAACCTGGCAGGCCGCAGGAAAAGAGGGGGGGACGAGAGTGCGGCCCCCCCCTGAACCGTACCAGGCCACATGCCCTCAACATTGGGAGGGTGCTTTGGGGTAGCCCCCCAAAACACCTTGTCCCCATGTTGATGAGGACAAGGGCCTCGTCCCCACAAGCGTGGCCGGTGGTTGTGGGGGTCTGCGGGCGGGGGGCTTATCGGAATCTGGAAGCCCCCTTTAACAAGGGAACCCCCAGATCCCGCCCCCCCCCCTGTGTGAAATGGTAAGGGGGTACTTACCCCTACCATTTCACTAAAAAAGTGTCAAAATAGTAAAAAATGACAAGAGACAGTTTTTGACAATTCCTTTATTTAAATGCTTCTTCTATCTTCCTTCATCTTCTTCTTCTTCTGGTTCTTCTGGCTCTTCTGGTTCTTCCTCCGGCGTTCTCGTCCAGCATCTCCTCCGCGGCGTCTTCTATCTTCTTCTCCTCAGGCCGCTCCGCACCCATGGCATGGGGGGAGGCTCCCGCTCTTCTCTTCATCTTCTTCTTCATCCTCTTCTCTTCTTCATCTTCTTCATCTTCTTCATCTTCATCTTCTCTTCTTAATTTTCTTCTTCGGGCCGCTCCGCATCCATGCATGGAGGGAGGCTCCCGCTGTGTGACGGCGTCTCCTCGTCTGACGGTTCTTAAATAACGGGGGCGGGGCCACCCGGTGACCCCGCCCCCTCTGACGCACGGTGACTTGACGGGACTTCCCTGTGACGTCACGGGGAATGCCACAGGGAAGTCCCGTCATGTCCCGTGCGTCAGAGGGGGGCGGGGTCACCGGGTGGCCCCGCCCCCCGTTATTTAAGAACCGTCAGACGAGGAGACGCCGTCACACAGCGGGAGCCTCCCTCCATGCATGGATGCGGAGCGGCCCGCAGAAGAAAATTAAGAAGAGAAGATGAAGATGAAGAAGATGAAGAAGATGAAGAAGAGGAGAGGATGAAGAAGAAGATGAAGAGAAGAGCGGGAGCCTCCCCCCATGCCATGGGTGCGGAGCGGCCCGAGGAGAAGAAGATAGAAGACGCCGCGGAGGAGATGCTGGACGAGAACGCCGGAGGAAGAACCAGAAGAGCCAGAAGAACCAGAAGAAGAAGAAGATGAAGGAAGATAGAAGAAGCATTTAAATAAAGGAATTGTCAAAAACTGTCTCTTGTCATTTTTAACTATTTTGACACTTTTTTAGTGAAATGGTAGGGGTAAGTACCCCCTTACCATTTCACACAGGGGGGGGCCGGGATCTGGGGGTCCCCTTGTTAAAGGGGGCTTCCAGATTCCGATAAGCCCCCCGCCCGCAGACCCCCACAACCACCGGCCACGGTTGTGGGGATGAAGCCCTTGTCCTCATCAACATGGGGACAAGGTGTTTTGGGGGGCTACCCCAAAGCACCCTCCCAATGTTGAGTGCATGTGGCCTGGTACGGTTCAGGGGGGGGCGCACTCTCGTCCCCCCCTCTTTTCCTGCGGCCTGCCAGGTTGCGTGCTCGGATAAGGGTCTGGTATGGATTTTTGGGGGAACCCCACGGCGTTTTTTTTTTTTTTTTGGCGCGGGGTTCCCCTTAAAATCCATACCAGACCTGAAGGGTCTGGTATGGAATTTAGGGGGAACCCCACGTCATTTTTTTTTTTAAATTTTGGCCGGGGTTCCCCTTAATATCCATACCAGACCTGAAGGGCCTGGTATGGAATTTAGGGGGACCCCCCACGTCATTTTTTTTTTTTTTTAATTTTGGTTCGGGGTTTCCCTGTGGGGAATTCCCATGCCGTTTTTATCAATGAACTTTTATGTGTATTGTCGGACCGGCAATTCATTAATAACCGCGGGTAGTTTTAACCACTTGCCGACCGCCTACCGCATATATACTGCGGCAGAATGGCACGGGCAGGCAGAATCACGTACCCATACGTGATCTGCCTCCCGCGGGCGGGGGGTCCGATCGGACCCTCCCCGGTGCCATCGGCGGTCGGCATTTGACTGGGAGCGTCGGGAGGCGAGGGGGAGACCATCCGATCGTGGCCCCCCCCTCGCGATCGCTCCCAGCCAATGGGAATCCTCCTCTGCCTGTGTGTAGTTTCACACAGGCAGAGGATGTGATGTCATCTCTCCTCGGTCTGGCAGTTTCCGTTCCAGCGCCGAGGAGAGAAGACAAGTGAGTGCACACAACACACACACACACAGTAGAACATGCCAGGCATACTTTACACCCCCGATCCCCCCCCGATCGCCCCCCGATCCCCCCCAATCACCCCCCCTGTCACAAACTGACATTAGCAGTATTTTTTTTTTTTTTTTTTCTGATTACTGCATGGTGTCAGTTTGTGACAGTTACAGTGTTAGGGCAGTGAGTATTACCCCCCTTTAGGTCTAGGATACCCCCCTAACCCCCCCTAATAAAGTTTTAACCCCTTGATCACCCCCTGTCACCAGTGTCGCTAAGCGATCATTTTTCTGATCGCTGTATTAGTGTCGCTGGTGACGGTAGTTAGGGACGTAAATATTTAGGTTCGCCGTCAGTGTTTTATAGCGACAGGGACCCCCATATACTACCTAATAAATGTTTTAACCCCTTGATTGCCCCCTAGTTAACCCTTTCACCACTGATCACCGTATAATTGTTACGGGTGACGCTGGTTAGTTCGTTTATTTTTTATAGTGTCAGGGCACCCGCCGTTTATTACCGAATAAAGGTTTAGCCCCCTGATCGCCCGGCGGTGATATGCGTCGCCTCAGGCAGCGTCAGATTAGCGCCAGTACCGCTAACACCCACACACGCAGCATATGCCTCCCTTAGTGGTATAGTATCTGTACGGATCAATATCTGATCCGATCAGATCTATACTAGCGTCCCCAGCAGTTTAGGGTTCCCGAAAACGCAGTGTTAGCGGGATCAGCCCAGATACCCGCTAGCACCTGCGTTTTGCCCCTCCGCCCGGCCCAGCCCAGCCCACCCAAGTGCAGTATCGATCGATCACTGTCACTTACAAAACACTAAACGCATAACTGCAGCGTTCGCAGAGTCAGGCCTGATCCCTGCGATCGCTAACAGTTTTTTTGGTAGCGTTTTGGTGAACTGGCAAGCACCAGCCCCAGGCAGCGTCAGGTTAGCGCCAGTACCGCTAACACCCACGCACACAGCATACGCCTCCCTTAGTGGTATAGTATCTGAACGGATCAATATCTGATCCGATCAGATCTATACTAGCGTCCCCAGCAGTTTAGGGTTCCCAAACACACAGTGTTAGCGGGATCAGCCCAGATACCTGCTAGCACCTGCGTTTTTCCCGTCCGCCCGGCCCAGCCCAGCCCACCCAAGTGCAGTATCGATCGATCACTGTCACTTACAAAACACTAAACGCATAACTGCAGCGTTCGCAGAGTCAGGCCTGATCCCTGCGATCGCTAACAGTTTTTTTGGTAGCGTTTTGGTGAACTGGCAGGCACCAGCCCCAGGCAGCGTCAGATTAGCGCCAGTACCGCTAACACCCACACACGCAGCATACGCCTCCCTTAGTGGTATAGTATCTGATCGGATCAATATCTGATCCGATCAGATCTATACTAGCGTCCCCAGCAGTTTAGGGTTCCCAAACACGCAGTGTTAGCGGGATCAGCCCAGATACCTGCTAGCACCTGCGTTTTGCCCCTCCGCCCGGCCCAGCCCAGCCCACCCAAGTGCAGTATCGATCGATCACTGTCACTTACAAAACACTAAACGCATAACTGCAGCGTTCGCAGAGTCAGGCCTGATCCCTGCGATCGCTAACAGTTTTTTTGGTAGTGTTTTGGTGAACTGGCAAGCACCAGAGGCGTAGTACACCCCGGTCGTAGTCAAACCAGCACTGCAGTAACACTTGGTGACGTGGCGAGTCCCATAAGTGCAGTTCAAGCTGGTGAGGTGGCAAGCACAAGTAGTGTCCCGCTGCCACCAAAAAGACAAACACAGGCCCGTCGTGCCCATAGTGCCCTTCCTGCTGCATTCGCCAATCCTAATTGGGAACCCACTGCTTCTGCAGCGCCCGTACTTCCCCCATTCACATCCCCAACCAAATGCAGTCGGCTGCATGAGAGGCATTTTCTTTATGTCCTCCCGAGTACCCCTACCCAACGAACCCCCCCAAAAAAGATGTCGTGTCTGCAGCAAGCGCGGATATAGGCGTGACACCCGCTATTATTGTCCCTCCTGTCCTGACAATCCTGGTCTTTGCATTGGTGAATGTTTTGAACGCTACCATGCACTAGTTGAGTATTAGCGTAGGGTACAGCATTGCACAGACTAGGCACACTTTCACAGGGTCTCCCAAGATGCCATCGCATTTTGAGAGACCCGAACCTGGAACCGGTTACAGTTATAAAAGTTAGTTACAAAAAAAAGTGTAAAAAAAAAAAAAAAAAACACAAACAAAAATATAAAAAAAAAAAAAAAATAGTTGTCGTTTTATTGTTCTCTCTCTCTCTATTCTCTCTCTATTGTTCTGCTCTTTTTTACTGTATTCTATTCTGCAATGTTTTATTGTTATTATGTTTTATCATGTTTGCTTTTCAGGTATGCAATTTTTTATACCTTACCGTTTACTGTGCTTTATTGTTAACCATTTTTTTGTCTTCAGGTACGCCATTCACGACTTTGAGTGGTTATACCAGAATGATGCCTGCAGGTTTAGGTATCATCTTGGTATCATTCTTTTCAGCCAGCGGTCGGCTTTCATGTAAAAGCAATCCTAGTGGCTAATTAGCCTCTAGACTGCTTTTACAAGCAGTGGGAGGGAATGCCCCCCCCCCAACGTCTTCCGTGTTTTTCTCTGGCTCTCCTGTCTCAACAGGGAACCTGAAAATGCAGCCGGTGATTCAGCCAGCTGACCATAGAGCTGATCAGAGACCAGAGTGGCTCCAAACATCTCTATGACCTAAGAAACCGGAAGCTACGAGCATTTTATGACTTAGATTTTGCCGGATGTAAATAGCGCCATTGGGAAATTGGGAAAACATTTTATCACACGGATCTTGGTGTGGTCAGATGCTTTGAGGGCAGAGGAGAAATCTAGGGTCTAATAGACCCCAATTTTTGCAAAAAAGAGTACCTGTCACTACCTATTGCTATCATAGGGGATATTTACATTCCCTGAGATAACAATAAAAATGATTTAAAAAAAAAAATGAAAGGAACAGTTTAAAAATAAGATAAAAAAACAATAATAATAAAGAAAAAAAAAAAAAAAAAAAAAAAAAAAGCACCCCTGTCCCCCCTGCTCTCGCGCTAAGGCGAACGCAAGCGTCGGTCTGGCGTCAAATGTAAACAGCAATTGCACCATGCATGTGAGGTATCGCCGCGAAGGTCAGATCGAGGGCAGTAAGTTTAGCAGTAGACCTCCTCTGTAAATCTAAAGTGGTAACCTGTAAAGGCTTTTAAAGGCTTTTAAAAATGTATTTAGTTTGTCGCCACTGCACGTTTGTGCGCAATTTTAAAGCATGTCATGTTTGGTATCCATGTACTCGGCCTAAGATCATCTTTTTTATTACATCAAACATTTGGGCAATATAGTGTGTTTTAGTGCATTAAAATGTAAAAAAGTGTGTTTTTTCCCCAAAAAATGCGTTTGAAAAATCGCTGCGCAAATACTGTGTGAAAAAAAAAAATGAAACACCCACCATTTTAATCTGTAGGGCATTTGCTTTAAAAAAAATATATAATGTTTGGGGGTTCAAAGTAGTTATTTTTTTATGTAAACAATAATGCCGCGTACACACGAGCGGACTTTACGGCGGACTTTGCCCGGCGGACTTTTCGACGTACTTTCCGACGGACTTTGTGAACGAACGGACTTGCGAACACAATCCACCAAAGTCAAATTTTAAACAAGTTTCAAATCTAATTCCGTCCAACTTTTGAGAAAACAAAGTCCGCTGGAGCCCACACACATCGAATTGTCCGACGAAATCCAGTCCGCCGGGCAAAGTCCGCCGTAAAGTCCGCTCGTGTGTACGCGGCATAAGTGTCAGAAAGGGCTTTTTCTTCAAGTGGTTAGAAGAGTGGGTGATGTGTGACATAAGCTTCTAGATGTTGTGCATAAAATGCCAGGACAGTTCAAAACCCCCCCAAATGACCCCATTTTGGAAAGTAGACACCCCAAGCTATTTGCTGAGAGTCATGTTGAGTCCATGGAATAATTTATATTGTGACACAAGTTGCGGGAAAGAGACAATTTTTCATTTTTTTTATTTTTTTTTGCGCAAAGTTGTCACTAAATGATATATTGCTCAAACATGCCATGGGAATATGTGAAATTACACCCCAAAATACATTCTGTTGCTTCTCCTGAGTACGGGGATACCACATGTGTGGGACTTTTTGGGAGCCTAGCCGCGTACGGGACCCCGAAAACCAAGCACCGCCTTCAGGCTTTCTAAGGCCGTAAATTTTTGATTTCACTCTTCACTGCCTATCACAGTTTCGGAGGCCATGGAATGCCCAGGTGGCACAAAACCCCCCCAAATGACCCCATTTTGGAAAGTAGACACCCCAAGCTATTTGATGAGAGGTATAGTGAGTATTTTGCAGACCTCACTTTTTGTCACAAAGTTTTGAAAATTGAAAAAAGAAAAAAAAAAAATTTTTTTCTCGTCTTTCTTTATTTTCAAAAACAAATGAGAGCTGCAAAATACTCACCATGCATCTCAGCAAATAGCTTGGGGTGTCTACTTTCCAAAATGGGGTCATTTGGGGGGGGTTTGTGCCACCTGGGCATTCCATGGCCTCCGAAACTGTGATAGGCAGTGAGGAGTAAAATCAAAAATGTACGCCCTTAGAAATCCTGAAGGCGGTGCTTGGTTTTCGGGGTCCCGTATGCGGCTAGGCTCCCAAAAAGTCCCACACATGTGGTATCCCCGTACTCAGGAGAAGCAGCTAAATGTATTTTGGGGTGCAATTCCACATATGCCCATGGCCTGTGTGAGCAATATATCATTTAGTGACAACTTTGTGCAAAAAAAAAAAAAAAAATTTGTCACTTTCCCGCAATTTGTGTCAAAATATAAAACATTCCATGGACTCAACATGCCTCAAAGCAAATAGCTTGGGGTGTCTACTTTCCAAAATGGGGTCATTTGGGGGGGTTTTATGTCATCTGGGCATTTTATGGCCTTCAAAACTGTGATAGGTAGTGAGGAGTAAAATCAAAAATGTACGCCCTTAGAAATCCTGAAGGCGGTGCTTGGTTTTCGGGGCCCCGTACGCGGCTAGGCTCCCAAAAAGTCCCACACATGTGGTATCCCCGTACTCAGGAGAAGCAGCTAAATGTATTTTGGGGTGCAATTCCACATATGCCCATGGCCTGTGTGAGCAATATATCATTTAGTGACAACTTTGTGCAAAAAAAAAAAAAATTTGTCACTTTCCCGCAATTTGTGTCAAAATATAAAACATTCCATGGACTCAACATGCCTCAAAGCAAATAGCTTGGGGTGTCTACTTTACAAAATGGGGTCATTTGGGGGGGTTTTATGTCATCTGGGCATTTTATGGCCTTCAAAACTGTGATGGTAGTGAGGAGTAAAATCAAAAATGTACGCCCTTAGAAATCCTGAAGGCGGTGCTTGGTTTTCGGGGCCCTGTACGCGGCTAGGCTCCCAAAAAGTCCCACACATGTGGTATCCCCGTACTCAGGAGAAGCAGCTAAATGTATTTTGGGGTGCAATTCCACATATACCCATGGCCTGTGTGAGCAATATATCATTTAGTGACAACTTTTTTGTAATTTTTTTTTTTTTTTGTCATTATTCAATCACTTGGGACAAAAAAAATGAATATTCAATGGGCTCAACATGCCTCTCAGCAAATTCCTTGGGGTGTCTACTTTCCAAAATGGGGTCATTTGTGGGGGTTTTGTACTGCCCTGCCATTTTAGCACCTCAAGAAACGACATAGGCAGTCATAAATTAAAGGCTGTGTAAATTCCAGAAAATGTACCCTAGTTTGTAGACGCTATAACTTTTGCGCAAACCAATAAATATACACTTATTGACATTTTTTTTACCAAAGACATGTGGCTGAATACATTTTGGCCTAAATGTATGATTAAAATTGAGTTTATTGGATTTTTTTTAGAACAAAAAGTAGAAAATATCATTTTTTTTCAAAATTTTCGGTCTTTTTCCGTGTATAGCGCAAAAAATAAAAACGGCAGAGGTGATCAAATATCATCAAAAGAAAGCTCTATTTGTGGGAAGAAAAAGACGCAAATTTCGTTTGGGTACAGCATTGCATGACCGCGCAATTAGCAGTTAAAGCGACGCAGTGCCGAATTGTAAAAAGTGCTCTGGTCAGGAAGGGGGTAAAACCTTCCGGGGCTGAAGTGGTTAAATGAGTTTTTTCCTTCGAAATGTCATTTTGCTGTCAGACTGTTCTAAACACGGGAAACATGTGCCCCTTTACAGGCATACTATAGACACCCCCCAGGTACGAAATTTAAAGGGATATTACACTTTTATTGTTTGACTTTAAGCATTATTAAAATCACTGGTCCTGCAAAAACGTCCGTTTTTAAAACTTTTTTTTGCATTGATACATGTCCCCTGGGGCAGGACCCGGGTCCCCAAACACTTTTTATGACAATAACTTGCATATAAGCCTTTAAAATTAGCACTTTTGATTTCTCCCATAGACTTTTAAAGGGTGTTCCGCGGCATTCGAATTTGCCGCGAACACCCCAAATTGTTCGGTGTTCGGCGAACTTGCGAACAGCCAATGTTCGAGTCGAACATGAGTTTGACTCGAACTCGAAGCTCATCCCTATTCCCTAGTGACTGAATGTCCAGACGCAGGTCTGCAATGGCGGCTGACAGAGTATCCTTTATGTCAGCGGCAATCATTCTCAGATCTTGTATTCTGAGAAGGGATTGCGGTGGGTTGTTCTGAGCGCTTGTCACCGCTGGAGATGAGGGGAGCGGCGCTAGTGTGGGGCCCGACATCTGTGTTTTAGAGGTATGTGAGGTACTGTGGCGGGCGGGCGCCATGTTGCTCCGTTGTGTTCTGAACATCTCCGGGATGTTCTGGCTGATGTTCCCTGTATGTTCACGGGGAGAGCGGGACCTCGACGTTGATGAGTCCGGGATGCTGTCCCCATCTTCAGGAATGTGACAGAAGGTTTTTGGTTTCAGATTCCCTCCTGTGGTGCTTTGTAAAGTCAGGTAACGGCAGGAGCTAAGGTCTTAGGCAGCCATCTTCCAGTGCAGCCAGGCCACCAACTTTACTGTTTTGTTATTTTTTAAATCATGAAACTCTTTTTTTCCAAAAAAAGCATTTGAAAAATTGTTGCACAAATACCATGTTGCAACAACTGCCATTTTATTCCCTAGGGTGTCTGATAAAAATATATATATATATAATGTTTGGGGGCTCTGAGTAATTTTTTGCAAAAAAAAAAATATGATTTTTACATGTAGGAGAGGAGTGCCAGAATAGGCCCGGTATGGAAGTGGTTAATCTAAATCAAGCTATCTCTCTGTCCACCAACAACACTATACAGGGCCACTGGGGAGGCAGCCTTAAATAGTGTGGGGCGTGGACTTAGTCCCCCTGAGCCATGATTGGCCAAAGGCACGATACCTTTGGCCAATTATGGCTCTCTTAGCAGAGGGCGCTGGGATTAGCCAAAGCATGCAGGTCAGGGGCATGCTTTGGCCAATCATCATACAGCAATGCACTGCGATCTTGCAGTGCATTATGGGGCGTTCTGCGAGCGCTTGAATTTCCCACGAACGCCCCATTATGTTCATTCTTTGGTGAAGGGCAAACACCCGATGTTCGAGTCAAACTAATGTTCGACCCGAACATCAAGCTCATCCCTAATCAGGGTGTGAAAGAAGCCATTTGGACTTGGGATGAGGGGTTGGAGTAAAGGGTTTTTAGAGCCGAGATGAAGGGACCGTGGAAACCAAATTTCGTAAGGGTGGCAAACATGTAGGGCCAACTTAATCTATCAAATGCCTTTTGGGCGTCGAGGATGAGGATCAAAGCAGGTCTATGTTCTCTATTCAACATATCAATGAGGTCAATAGTGCACCTGGTATTGTCACCCGCATGTCTAGTGGGGCAAAGCCCACTTGGTCTCTATCGATCAGTTTTGTCAAAAATTGGGAAAGGCGGTTAGCCAAAATTTTTATAAACAGCTTATAATCTGAGTTTAAAAGTGCTACCAGCCTGTAGCTATCTGGAAGCGACGCATCTTTGTCCAGTTTAGGTATAACTGTGATATAAGAGTGTAAGAACTGCTGATTGGGGGACTTGTCCTGAAGAAGAGAGTTATATAAGGATGCTAGATGAGTTGATAGAATTGGGAGAAATGTGTTGTAGTAGGAATATGGGAGGCCATCTGGACCAGGGGATTTGTGGGTTGGTAGGCTCTTAACAGTATTGGCTAATTCCTCCCCGGTAATGGGGGTATTCAGTGCATGCACATCTGATCTGGTTAGTATAGGCAACTTCAAATCTGACATAAACGCCTCGAAAGCCTCCTGGTCAAATGGGGAGTGTAGGCTGGGAGTAAGACAGTAGTAGAGTTTATCGTAAAACTCATCAAAGACCTGGGTCATGGTCTGTGGGCAGTGAGTGGGTGTACCATCCGGTCGTTTGAGGTGATCCGGGAAGGAGAGAGAAGGCCTAGGATTGAGCCTGGAGACCAGCATTCTATGTGGCTTATTGGAAAATTTGTAAAATCATTGTTTTGCCCATAAGAGGGATTTATCTATGACTGACATGTCTAGATACTTTATTTGATTGCGCAGCTAGGTTACTGCCCGCAGTCGAAGCACTGAGGATGAGCAGAGCAGGGAGCGTTCAGCAGCTAGCAGTTTGGTTAGTAAAGAGGATTTCAAGAGAGCTGCATCTTTATTTCTTCGTGAGCTTACAGAGATACACTGCCCCCTGAAGAACGCCTTGTGCACCTCCCATAAGGTGGATGGACTGGATACGGAACCCGTATTTAGCTGGAAATATTCAGTTAGCGCTTGGGAGAGTTTATCTTTGGTTTCAGGATGTTTTAGCAGACATTCATTAAGTCTCCAGTGGCACTTCCGTGGAAATGCAGCTGAGAGGCAAAGATCCAGGGTCAGGGGCGCGTGATCCGATCAGGTGATGGGGCCCAGGTCGGATGACACTGTATGAGTTAAATGGGGGGCTGTCACAAAGAAAATAGTCCAATCTAGAGAACATGTTATGAGGGGAGATTAAAACAAATATTGTTTACCAGGGGGTGCTTGATCCTCCATGCGTCAAACACACAGTGGCTTTGAGTCAATTTACGAAAGGAGTTGGTCAAGGATTGTGTTGCAAGGGGTAGTGTAGAATGGAAAAAAGATTTCCAATCTTCAGTGGGAGAGAGGACAGCATTAAAAATCTCCCCCAATCACCATATTCACCAAGGCTGAGAAAAGCATTGCAGCTGTTCAAATGAATCAGTAAGGAATTGAATCTGACCCATATTTGGAGCATATACATTCATTAGTGTTATAGGATTAGACAAATAGGTACCTTACAGTATTATATAACGACCGTGGGGATCTAAATGGGTGGACTTGATCTGGAGAGGACAGGATCGCCTGATCAGCACTGCAACCCCAGCCTTTCCAGATGAGTCCATTGCCATATAAGACACCAGTAAATACTTAGAAGTAAATTTCAGGGATCCCCAGCATGAAAGTGAGTCTCCTGCATCGGGATCACATCCACACCGGAGCCCCTGAACTCGTTTAAAGCCATCCCACTTTTTTTGATGGAATTCAGACCTTTCACGTTATAAAATAGCCAAAGTATAGCTGTGAAATTTAGCCAGTGAACCTACAGTATAGTGGGAGATAGACCATCTGTACAGACACACATATATAGCCATATAACAGGTAGTAATCTGTTATGCCACATAGAGTAAAAAAAACTGATCAACATTAATGCAGGAAAAAAAAGGAAAAAAGAAAACAAGATTTTTTTTTTTAAAAAGTCCAAATAATGGATCAAAAGAAATATTGCAGTGTAATAACAAGAAGGCCAGTTTGGCCAAAAAACACAAAAAATGTAAACATCAGGAGTAGGCCTGAGAGGCATCCATGTCTCAGGAATCCTCGGCCAGAGGACATGAGGGGGAGCAAAGCGGTCTCCAACAAGGGGAAAAACATGACGATCTGCCACGGTGTTCCGCATCTAGCGTTATCAAACCTGGAAGTCCTTTGAACTTTGTAGAAGTTAGCAAGTAGAAAAAAAAACAAAAAAAGTTCAAAAACAGTTCAAGGCACCTCCATGGGTGAAGAAAATAGAAGGCAAAACAGTCCCTTGAAGGGGTTGACGGGGAGTTGGGTTCCCATGTGGGAAGAAAGAAGGGCAAAAAGGATGACTCCCTGTAGGTCAAGTAGGTAGCCTGGTATGTTGAGAGTGCTGGTGTGTGGAGTAGGCTCTCAATCCCTTTCCTCTCACTGGTGTCCAAATCTTAGAAGGAGCCAGTGAAGGGCGTGGGGTGGCAGGAGCAAACTGACCTTCTTTTGCAGGCAATGGTGGGAGGCCTAGGCACTTGAAAAGGCATCACTTTCTTGCAAGTCTTGAAAGACATGTTGGACACCATCCTTAGTGACATTGAGGTGAAAGGGGAAGCCCCAATAATAGGGGATCTTGTGTATTTGAAGGTGAGAGTTGATGGGCCATAGTGAGCAGCGTTTGGCCAGGGTGATTGGGCAGAGGTCGCTGAATAGTTGAATTTTGTTTCCCTTGTATTCAATACTGGATCGGTTGCGAGTGGCCAAAGTGAGCACCTCCTTGCTTTCATAGTAGTGGAACCTTACCACTATGTCACGCGGTCTGGCCCCCTGCAGGGGGTTTGGGGGCCAAGGACCTATGGGCCTGGTCAAGGTGCCAGTCTGTGTCCACAATGTCATATGCCAGGGTGTTGAATAGGCCCAGGAGGTAGGGTCTGATAATATTGTCAGCCACTTGTTCCGGGATGCCACGGTTTCTGAGGTTTTGGCGCCGTTCCCTGTTCTCCAGGTCCTCTTGCTGGAGCTATAGCTGGGATACAGAATTTTTAAGGAAGGCATTCTCCTCTTCTAGAGCCTGAACATGTGCAAAGTTTCATCAAACTTCCATTTGCAAGGTAGCTGTGTGCTCGCCCAGTAGGTCTATCTCACCCCTGAGTTCTCTGGAGGTCTTCCCCATCTCCTGGACAATGCCCCTGGTGAGCTGTTGGGCCAGAGCCTGGAGTTTAATATCCAGTATCTCAGGTGTTAATACAGGCTGAGGAGAAGGGGGGATATGTGGGGGGAGAGCCTGCTGAGAGCCATCCTCCATCATCAAAGTACTGACGTAATCCTCCCGGTCTCCCTGTGAAATCGAGACTGGCGATTGGGGCCTAGTCATATAGCGATCCATAGTGGAGGAGGGCCGCAGTGTTTGTGTGGCTTGGTAGTAGGATCGCTGGACCCCAATTTTTCCCATGTAGTGCTAAGAGGTCCAAGGGGTCGTGGTAGCTTACCCCCATTGTGATCGGCTGCTGTTGAAGCTGTGCAGGGGCTGGGGAACACGGAGTGGGACCAGAGCTCATGGATCACGCGTCCGCCATTTTGAAGAGCTGCGCATGCACCCCCTCTACTCTTCTATTCACCCTGCTTATTGAACCATTGGTCCAGAGAATTAGAACTGATCCTTCCATTACAGGCATAGAACTAGGTGGACATCATCATAAGTTGTGTTTATTTGCGGATGATATTATATTCTTATCCTCCCCACAAATCTCTATCCCTAATCTTATGAACATCCTAAACAGGTTTTCAGCTATTTCAAGTCTTAAAGTTAATATGCAGAAATCAACAGCATTCAACATTTCATTATCTGATAACGAAATGTGTACTGTTAAGGAGGCATTTCCTTTTAAATGGGCTACACACAGTCTGCCTTACTTAGGTATCCAGCTCACCGCAGATCACAAAGATCTATTTTTCGCCAATTATCCAGGCTTATTAAGACACAAACCAGGAGTTTATTGTGAAAATGTTCATTTATTCCACTTTCCTGTTTCGGGAAAAACAATTTAATCAAAATGACCAATTTAATCAAAATTGTTATATTTATTTAGAGTTCCACCTATACACATTCCGCCTTATTTTTTAAGAATTACACAGCAGAGAGCGATACAATTCACTTGGCAACAAATTAAACCAAGGTTGCCTAAAAAAACCTTATATATCCGCAAATTGCGGGGTGGCTTGGGTTTTCTTAATTTCATTACATATTATAAGGCTTCTCAAGTGGCACAACTGTCAAAATATCAAGCTACTACTGAAACCCCCCTTTGGGTTTCAATAGAAGCAATTGACTGTGACCCTTCCATGATATCGAATATACAGTATCTGACAAGAGTGAGTACACCCCTCACATTTTTGTAAATATTTTATTATATCTTTTCATGTGACAACACTGAAGAAACGACCCTTTGCTGCAATGCCTTAACCCTCTTGGGCATGGAGTTCACCAAAGCTTCACAGGTTGCCACTGGAGTCCTCTTCTACTCCTTCATGATGACATCACTGAGCTGGTGGATGTTAGAGACCTTTCCCTACTCCACCTTCCATTTGAGGATGCCCCACAGATGCTCAATAGGGTTTAGGTCTGGAGACATGCTTGGCTAGTCCATCACCTTTACCCTCAGCTTCTTTAGCATGGCAGTGGTCATCTTGGAGGTGCGTTTGGAGTCGTTATCATGTTGGAATACTGCCCTGCAGCCCAGTCTCCAAAGGGAGGGGATCATGCTCTGCTTCAGTATGTCACAGTACATGTTGGCATTCATTGGTTCCCTCAATGAGCTGTAGCTCCTCAGTGCTGGCAGCACTCATGCAGCCCCAGACCATGATAATCCCACCACCATGCTTGTCTTTGTACTCCTCACCTGGCTGCCACCACACACGCTTGACACCATCTGAACCAAATAAATGTATCTTAGTCTCATCAAACCACAGGACACGGTTCCAGTAATCCATGTCCTTAGTCTGTTTGTCTTAAGCAAACTGTTTTTGGGCTTTCTTGTGCATCATCTTTAGAAGAGGCTTCCTTCTCAGACGACAGCCATACAGACCAACTTGATGCAGTGTGCGGCGTATGGTCTTAGCACTGACATGCTGACCCCAACCCCTTCAACCTCTACAGCAATGCTGGCAGCACTCATACATCTTTTTCCCAAAGACAACCACTGGATATGAAGCTGAGCACGTGCACTCAACTTCTTTGGTCGATCATGGTGAGGCCTGTTCTGAGTGGAACTTGTCCTGTGAAACCACTGTATGGTCTTGGCCACCATGCTGCAGCTCAGTTTCAGGGTCTTGGCAATCTTCTTATAGCCTAGGCCATCTTTATGTAGAGCAACAATTCTTTTTTCAGATCCTCAGAGAGTTCTTTGCCATGAGGTGCCATGTTGAACTTCCAGTGACCAGTATGAAAGAATGAGAGTGGTAACACCAAATTTAACACACCTACTCCCCATTCACACCTGAGACTTTGTAACACTAACGAGACCCATGACACCGGGGAGAGAAAATGGCTAATTGGGCCCAATTTAGACATTTTCACTTAGGTGTGTACTCACTTTTGTTGCCAGCGGTTTAGACATTAATGGCTGTGTGTTGAGTTATTTTGAGGGGACAGCAAATTTACACTGTTATACAAGCTGTACACTCACTGCTTTAAATTGTAGCAAAGTGTAATTTCTTCAGTGTTGTCACATGAAAAGATATAATAAAATATTTACAAAAATGTGAGGGATGTACTCACTTTTGTGAGATACTGTATTATGGTTACGTCCAAGGGATTGTAAGAACCTTCTGAACGCTGATCACTAAACATTCTTTATCATTATGGGATATACACAGAACTATGTACGGTCTACAATCTTTACATAACCCAATTCTTTTCATTCCACAAAAATCCGGCCTTTTATCCAGCGTGGACATACTTACACAATTTGGTTTCAGATTCATCAATAATATCTTTTCCAGCTTTACGTAAATACTATGGGCTTCCCCAAACTGAATTTTTTTTCTTATAATTGTATTTTTATTGGTTTTCAAAGATTAAGTACAAAGTTGTAACAAAATGAACATTACATTATCAATGCATGTGCATTATACAGCAATCATAATAGAAAAAAGGAAAACAAAATATAAAGTGACAAATATAGGTAACAAAAAGTGTTCACATTAACAAAACACATAAATATAATAGATCAATTCCCTATGGTGTGTATAATAAGCGTAATATTGAAGGGAGTCTGGATCCCTGAGATCAGTTCAGGCCATATACATAGGTAGTATAGGGTTGAATTAAGATTAGGATGTACCTGGCGACAAGGGGGTCCCGTATTCTGAAAGATCCCATGGATCCCATATTTCAGTAAATTTGGAGACACAATCATGTACCGAGGCCATCAAAAACTCCATTGTCCGAATCTCAGACACCAAATGTAGTAATCTGGACCGTGGAGGTGGAGTATTGGATAACCAGAATAACGGGATAAGTCTCCTGACGGCTAGTAATATGTAGGATATTAATTTGTTTGTCTTTTTAGATATCCCTGATGGAGGTAAGCCCAAAAGATAGATCAAGGGATCTACCGGAAGGGACACCCCAGTCACCTTTTGTATAAGAAAATGTACATCACACCAAAAGGGTTGGATCAAGGAGCACTGCCAAAAAATGTGGAACAGTGAACCTATATCAGTTCCACATCGCCAACAACGCTGTGAGACTGATGGGTCATACTTGTGAATTACATCGGGAGTTCTGTACCAGAACATGAGAATCTTAATAGTTGTCTCCCTCTGAGTGACACATTTGGAGGATTTAAATGTAGAGGACCAAATTCTATCCCACATCTGTATTGTGACAGGACGGCCCACTAAATGAGACCACCTGCACATATAAAGATGCAATGTCTCTGTGATGGGAAACGACTCATGGAGGATATGATAAATACAGGAAATTAAATGCAACTGATGAGGTAGTAGGCTTATCTAGAGTCAGGGATGGTGATTTAGAATGAAAGAAATGTCTAATTTGCATATAGAAGTGGAAAAGATGTGGTGATAGGTCAAATTTCTCACTTAAAATGTTAAAGGTATGTAGCTTCCTTGTTATGGGATTAACAAGGTTCCTGAGTTGAAAGAGATGAACATTTAACATGGGAAAATCCTGCCCAAGGACATACTATCCGGTATGAGAGGGTTAAATAATACATTTATAAGAGGGGAGCAGGGAGACATAAGGGAAAAGCGTTTAAGGCCAATCTGAATTATTTTGATACCTACAAATTAAAAAATCCTACTCTCCCTCTCTAAATACAAAGAGTGCTATGACAAAACTGTCAATTTTCGAAAAAATTATTGAAAGATCCACATTATAGGGAAAGGATTTCGTCACTCTATTCTCAATTGCTTACTAAACCTGATGCATCCTGACCCTCTTATGTGACCAAATGGGAAAATTATCTATGTTGTACAATTGATACAGCAGAATGGTCTGAGATGTGGTCCATAACAAAATCTTCCTCACCGAATGTAACAGCAGTTGAGACTGCCTACAAAGTACTCACATAATAGTACTTAGTTCCAGCTAGAATTTCTAAATATGTTTCGGATCATTCGGCTTCCCGTTTTCGCGGCTGTTCAGGGCTGGGTTCACATTTACACATACGGTGGAAATGTCCAGTGGTAGAAGAATTTTGGAAATCTATTTTCATGCTTAATAAGTTGTAAAGTTGCTCCTAGATAACTGCTCCACATGTGAGTGCCCCCAGCTTTGCAGTAGAAGATCCCGAACAGTGCTCCACAGAACAGAGGAGCCTGGGAGAGTAGAGAGCGTAGAGCGGACAGAGTGCCCACTACAGCCAGAGAGAGAGCCGGAGCTACCTGTCCTGGTATATAAATAGATTGAAGGAACATCCAATTCGGTACCCTGAAGAAGTCACGTGACATAACACGTAGGGTGTGGCCGGAGCACCTAGCGGGCTGGAAGTGACATGAGAGGGAGAGAACGTTGATGTTATTATCTTTTTGTGTGAAGATTTCTGTGCTTAGATGTAAGCAGTTATTTATTTGAATAAATCATTTATGGTACAATTTTACACTATTGGTTGATTATCAGTGGAGGAGTCGTTGGAAGGAAAGACCATCTACCATAGTGGATATTGATCAAAGGCTTATGTTACAGTATATGACTATGAAGTGAGAGTTCTGTGAGCACTGAGGTGTTGGTGTAAGCGGAAAGACTCTTTGGAATTATCAAAGGACTATTCACTGGCTTTATTTAAACACATGATTGTTAGCAGATTTTGCACACCATTATTGTTTCTAATCATCATTATTATTGTTTTATCATTCACATATTGAATATGTTCATCATGTTTACTCACCTTTACATTATGGATTAGCGCAAGATCACGTTTATAATTTTCTATTTATATGCTTGCCTCAGCAATGCTCGAAAGCACTATTACACCTGACCCGGCATTAGCCCTTCTAAATTTAAGAACGGAATTTCTACAACAAAAACAGTTCAAATTATTATTACAGCTCTTAACAGCTGCTACACAGACTATAGCTAAAACTTGGGAAACACCTACTCTGACTTTAGTCGATACCAAACATAGAATGAACCAGACTTTGTTACATGCAAAGATGGAAGCTTTAGATAGAAAACAGTCTAAAAAAGTTTAATAACCTATGGAAACCATGGATTAAAAATTGCTTGCCACCAGAATTTGAAGACCAAGTACTTTTACCATGGTCGATGAGGATTTAATGTGTAGATATATCATTACTGGGCATGAGCCAGACACCCCCCCCCCCGTTTCGGTTCGCGGCAGAACATGCGAACTGATAAAAAGTTTGTGTGAACACGCGAACACGTTAAAGTCTATGGGACCCGAACATGAAAAATCAAAAGTGCTATTTTTAAAGGCTAATATGCAATACACCTCATATATATATATATATATATATATATATATATATATATATATATATATATATATATATATATATATATATATATATATATATATATATATATATATATATATATATATATCTATATCTATAGATATAGATATATAGATATATATAGATATACATATAGATATATATATAGATATACATATATATATATATAAATATATATATATATATACACGAGACTGACTGTTTGTATAAATATATTAAATACACTGCAGCTAACTGAATAACCTGCCTGCCTGAAGTATATTAGAAAAAGTACACCAGGAAAGGCCTGCAGTCAGATATAGCTACACTGGATGCAGAGTATATATATATATATATATATATATATATATATATATATATATATATATGTACACACAGTATATCACAAAAGTGAGTACACCCCTCACATTTTTGTAAATATTTTATTATATCTTTACATGTGACAACACTGAAGAAATGACACTTTGCTACAATGTAAAGTAGTGAGTCTACAGCTTGTATAACAGTGTAAATTTACTGTCCCCTCAACACAACTCAATACACAGCCATTAATGTCTAAACCTGGCAACAAAAGTGAGTACACCCCTAAGTTAAAATACCCAAATTAGCCATTTTCCCTCCCTGATGTCATGCGACACATTAGTGTTACAAGGTCTCAGGTGTGAATGGGGAATAGGTGTGTTAAATTTGGTGTTATTGCTCTCACTCTCTCATACTGGTCACTGGAAGATCAACATGGCACCTCGTGGCAAAGAACTCTCTGAGGATCTAAAAAAAAATAATTTTTGCTCTGCATAAAGATGGCCTAGGCTATAAGAAGATTGCCAAGACCCTAAAACTGAGCTGCAGCATGGTGGCCAAGACCATACACCAGTTTAACAGGAAAGGTTCCACTCAGAACAGGCCTCACCATGGTCGACCAAAGAAGTTGAGTGCACGTACTCAGCGTCACATCCAGAGGTTGTCTTTGGGAAATAGACATATGAGTGCTGCCAGCATTGCTGCAGAGGTTGAAGGGGTGGGGGGTCAACCTGTCAGTGCTCAGACCATATGCCACACACTGCATCAGATTGGTCTGCATGGCTGTTGTCCCAGAAGGAAGCCTCTTCTAAAGATGATGCACAAGAAAGCCTGCAAACAGTTTGCTGAAGACAAGCAGACTAAGGACATGGGTTACTGGAACCATGTCCTGTGGTATGATGAGACCAAGATAAACTTATTTGGTTTAGATGGTGTCAACCGTGTGTGGCAACAACCAGGTGAGGAGTACAAAGACAAGTGTGTCTTGCCTACAGTCAAGCATGGGAGTGGGAGAGTCATGGTCTGGGGCTGCATGAGTGCTGCCGGCACTGGGAAGTTACAGTTTATTGAGGGAACCAT
The DNA here is from genome assembly GCA_037952925.1 of Lithobates clamitans. Classification (NCBI taxonomy): domain Eukaryota; kingdom Metazoa; phylum Chordata; class Amphibia; order Anura; family Ranidae; genus Lithobates; species Lithobates clamitans. Next base: position 142,542 of record JBBGZY010000654.1, read on the forward strand.
GAATGCCAACATGTACTGTGACATACTGAAGCAGAGCATGATCCCCTCCCTTTGGAGACTGGGCCACAGGGCAGAATTCCAACATGATAACGACCCCAAACTCACCACCCAGATGACCACTGGCTTGCTAAAGAGTTTGAGGGTAAAGGTGATGGACTGGCCAAGCATGTTTCCAGACCCAAACCCTATTGAGCATCCTCAAACAGAAGGTGGAGGAGCGTAAAGTCTCTAACATCCACCAGCTCCGTGATGTCATCATGGAGGAGTGCAATAAGACACTAGTGGCAACCTGTGAAGATCTGGTGAACTCTATGCCCAAGAGGGTAAAGGCAGTGCTGGAAAATAATGGTGGCTACACAAAATATTGACACTTTGGGCCCAATTTGGACATTTTCACTTAGGGGTGTACTCACTTTTGTTGCCAGCGGTTTGGACATTAATGGCTGTGTGTTGAGTTATTTTGAGGGGGCAGCAACTTTGCACTGTTATACAAGCTGTACACTCACTACTTTACTGGAACAGGTTGGGACTTTAAATGAGACCTGGGTCTCCATCCCTATGTATACTAGAAACTGGAAAAGTGGGACTTTGAGTGAGGTGTGTAAAAGACCAAGGGATCAGTCACTATGTAACAAAACCATTTATTGATTGACAATAGTCAGGTGGCACAGTGTAGTTCCAAAAGTATACATAAAACCATCATAGGTACATATACATCCTTGCATATACACACATGGTAAATGTAGGTAACATAACCCAAATGATGCAGGGCAAGAAATGATTGAAAGGTTACAATATCCACAAAATGCTCAGGGTCACAACATTGCTATATAACACTCAATAAAAGATATGGTGCATGTGGTAAGCCCGATGCGTTTCGTGTATCAAACACTCTTCAGGGGCAATTAAGCACCAACATCTAAAAGCAAGGAAAGCAAAAAATCCAAATAGTAAAAAATAATAGTGCATGAGGAAAAAATGGGGTATGCATATAGGAGAGGCTGGAAGGCCACACATTCCAGATGTATACTCACTTGACCAGAGAGTGTGACCACCATGGGTTCCATAGTCACAGGCCACCAACTGAGTCAGGTCCGGGAGCTGAGGGGGGAGCACTCAAAAACGGGGGGGGGGAGAGAAAATGCCAGGCGCACACAGAAGGAGTCCCCATAGAGTAATGTATCCACACTGGTATTGAGATGAGAGGAGTGAGTCTGTGGTAATGATAAAGAGTAATGTATATAAGGTATGCTCCTGGGCTAGCAAAGGCCCCCAATCCCAGAGTAAATGTGAAGAGAATATTAACATATGATACCCTCTTACCTAGGTGATGGATAATGGCCACATATGTGACCTGCCCAGTGATGGATATGCTGCCAGATGGTAGGCTAGCAGAGAGAAATGGGGGCCCTTATGTACACCCAGCCACCCCCCCTGCAGGGAAACTCCCCCCAGCGTCAGACAGTGCAGACACCATGCGAAACAAGGCCTCCTCCAGCGCAGCGGCACTTGCCGCCCACAGCTGCTGGGGACGCCGCCGTCCACGTGTCCGCAAGGATGTAAACACAACGCCGACAACGTGACAGACGTCACGTGCACGGCGTGGAGGAATGACGCCGACGCAGGGAGGGGAGCCCGCCCTGATCCCCCGTCACCCACAGGGATGACGGGGAGAAGAGGGGAAGGGGGAGGGACCCCATCCTGCGTCGCAGCTCCCGGATACCGAGACAGGAGGGTAATCAAAAGGACATGGACTCCCGGTGGGGGGCACACTACAAAACTGCATCAGTGGGATAAAAGCTGGGAAAAAAAATGCAAAAAATATGTATTAATGTAGAGATGGAAATAAAACCACCAATAAAACGATGCATGTATATCAATGAAAAGTTGAATGAAAGGAACACGTGTCATACTAGACAACCCCCAGTAGGAGGCCAACGGTTCAGGGCAAGTGTCCTGTGGACGGATGTCCATGTAAGTGAAAAGATCCAAAGGTCTCAAAGCACACCTCCATCCTTATATCGGGTTTACTGGAACAGGTTGGGACTTTAAATGAGACCTGGGTCTCCATCCCTATGTATACTAGAAACTGGAAAAGTGGGACTTTGAGTGAGGTGTGCAAAAAAGACCAAGGGATCAGTCACTATGTAACAAAACCATTTATTGATTGACAATAGTCAGGTGGCACAGTGTAGTTCCAAAAGTATACATAAAACCATCATAGGTACATGTACATCCTTGCATATATACACATGGTAAATGTAGGTAACAAAACCCAAATGATGCAGGGCAAGAAATGATTGAAAGGTTACAATATCCATAAAATGCACAGGGTCACAACATTGCTATATAACACTCAATAAAAGATATGGTGCATGTGGTAAGTCCGACGCGTTTCGTGTATCAAACACTCTTCAGGGGCAATTAAGCACCAACATCTAAAAGCAAGGAAAGCAAAAAATCCAAATAGTAAAAAATAATAGTGCATGAGGAAAAAATGGGGTATGCATATAGGAGAGGCTGGAAGGCCACACATTCCAGATGTATACTCACTTGACCAGAGAGTGTGACCATCATGGGTTCCATAGTCACAAGCCACCAACTGAGTCAGGTCCGGGAGCTGAGGGAGGAGCACTCAAAACAGGGGGGGAGGAGAGAAAATGCCAGGCGCACACAGAAGGAGTCCCCATAGAGTAATGTATCCACACTGGTATTGAGATGAGAGGAGTGAGTCTGTGTAGCAAAGTGTAATTTCTTCAGTGTTTACACAAATGTGAGGGGTGTACTCACTTTTGTGAGATACTGTATATTAAATACACTGCAGCTAACTGAATAACCTGCCTGCCTGCTCAATCTAAATCACACTCTCTCTCTGTCCACGCCAACAACACACTACACAGGGCTGACGTGCAGGCAGCCTTACAGTATATAGTATGGGGTATGGACTTAGTCTCCCTGAGCCATAATTGGCCAAAGGCACCCTGCCTTTGGCCAATTATGGCTCTGTTATCTGAGGGTGCTGGGACTGGCCAAAGCATGCAGGTCATGGTGCATGCTTTGGCCAATCATCATACAGCAATGCACTGCGATCTCACAGTGCATTATGGGGCATTACGCGGTGCTCGAATTTGCCGCAAACTCCCCATAATGTTCATTTTTCGACGAACGGGCGAACACCCGATGTTCGAGTCGAACTCATGCTTGACCCGAACATAACTGGGAGTAACCTAACTTCGGGGACCTCCTATCCCTTCCTCTTCCTTCTTGCTTTATTTCCCCTCCTTGTGTTTAAACCCCTTCCCCTCCTTATTTTTCATATTATTTTTTTAATTCAGTTAAACTCCACTATAGTTGGTTGACATACCATAATGCTGATATTAGGCCCCAAATCAGCGGTCCTCTCCACTCAGCTCTCACGTCACACACACACAGTCCCACCTCCGACATCGGCATTGGACCAGCTCCTGTGATAGGCAGAACAGTGGTCCAATGCCGGTGGCGTGACTGTGTGTGTGTGATGTGAGAGCCGAGTGAAAGCCGAGTGAGAGCTGAGGATCTGAGTGGAGAGGGGATGACGGCTCGGTGAATTCAGGCGACACTCGTCCCCCTCCGAGGTACGCTGTCGGCATACAACACGGGGAAAAAAGTGTGTGTTATAAGCTGATAAATACGGTACTTGAAGGAGAAATGCTGAAAAAAAAATACATCACATTGTAAACAGTTTCTAAATCTGCAGAATTATAATTGTTATTTTAGTAAAGCCAGGATTTAAAAATTAATATGGATTCTGACAGATGTTCTTGTTTAACTGTATAGCTGAGCAAACCAATCCATATTTACTGTGCCACAGATTTATGCAAATCTGACAAAAAGTGTCAAATCAAGTTTTACAGTGTTTTGAATATGTAGTTGTTGTGAAAGGGTACTAACTAAGACTTTAGGGGAGGCAGGTAAGCATTTGTTGCATATTACAAATGGGACCAGTTTTGGCCACTGGAATATTCTCAAAATCTATCATCCATGTAAGAAGAATTCAACATAAAGCATATAGTGATCATATTGGCCAGCAGCTATACACAACTGAAAAGTTTCCAGAGAGGTTTACAATGTACAGTAGATTACATAGTTACATGGTTGGTAAGTTAGAATAAAGACACCCATCCATCCAGTTTAACCTGAGAAAGTGTGTGTCTGTCTACTGTTTCCCATATTCCTGTACATTATACTTATTAAGAAACACAATTTTTTTTAAAGTGTTACTAAACCCACAACAGTAAAATTAGTCTGGATATGCAGTAAAGCATGTTGGTTATACTCACCGTGGAACCTAAGGGGTTAATCATCTGCATTGTGTAAAAAGGCTGTTTGATCCTCTCCTCCTTCCTCTGTCCCAAATCCATCTCCTGATAAGACAGAGCCTTTGAAGTCACTCTGCAAATGCTTGGTTTGGTGTGTATTGTTGGAAAAGTTTTTTTTTTTCTTGGGAGGGTGAATGTGATCAGCACAGGGCCAATCGGCACTGTCCAGACAGGGAGTCAAGGGTCATGCAGCCTTAAACGGCAGTCAGAGGTGAATGAAAACTCCTATAGCTTTATTCAGACACTGATAGAATTCACAAGACTGCTTTATGCAGCTGATAAGAAAAGATATTTAGCAGTTTATATTTACTAAAATAATTGCATTTCCATATTCTGTGTACCATGGGAGACCAGATATAGTAAATTCAGGGTCCTGGGTTTAGTAACACTTTAACTTACCTATACCAACTGTGGAAGGAAGTTCTCTTTGCTCTAATTGTAAAGAACACCTTACGCAGTTTAAGATTCAACTATGTCTTGCTCAACTTCATTGTGATCATTCAAGGATTTGTATCACTACCATATCCAAACGTAGGTGCCTCTTCTCTAGGGAGAATACGTTTATTGCTTGTGATTACTCCTCAAACTGAGGTCCTCTAGCCCCTTATTAGATTTGTTGCCCTTCTCTAGACTTTCTCCACTTCAAGCAGATCCTTCCTGAGTATTGGTGACCAGAACTGGATGGCATACTAAAAATGTGCCTGAACAAGAGTTAAAAAAATGGTAGAATTAGAGTAAATCCCCATTTTAGTTCATTCTAATAGTCTGCTGACCTTGCTTGCTGCAGCTTCACATTACATGCTATTGCTGAGTCTTTAATCTACTAGAATCCCCAGATCCACTTTCATTCTCAATTCCCCCAGGGGTTCACCCTCTAGCATGTAACTTGCATGCATACTTTTTAGATTTCAAGTGCATTACTTCACATTTTCTTACATTGAACCTCATCTGCCATATAGCTGCCCACACATTTTATATAGGTCTTCTTGTTGGGAAGTTATTGCCCTGCTTGGCTATTTATTCCAATCTTTATATTATTTATGAACAAGTTCATATGAAATAGAATTGGTCCCAGGACAGAGCCCTGGGGCATCCCACTCACAACTATAATTCAGTAAACATGACATTAATCACCACTCTCTTGACATGCTCCTGCAACCAGTTTCCTGTCCAGATACATAACATGTCATCAATGCCAAAAGACCTTATTTTGTAGATTAATTGTCAGTGGGGTACTGTGTCAAATGCCTTAGCAAAATCTAGATACACCACATACACAGGCCCTCTTCTATGCAAATTACAGCTTACCCCCTCAAGGTTGGCCCGGCAAGAACAGTTCTTTAAAAATCCATGATAAAACCAATGATACTCTTTTCATCAGAAGATTCTTGGATATGGTCTCTTTATCATTCCTTCCAATAATTTACATACTATTGATGTTAGGTTAACTGGTCTGTCGTAACCAATTATATATTTCAGCCCTTTTTTTTTTTAATTGGTACCATGTTTGCTTTTCATCAATCAGCTAGTTTAATCCCAGTCAGTAAGCTTTCCTTAAAAATTAGGAATAATGGTCGGGTTAGGACATGGCAAAGTTCTTTGAGAACACTGGGGTGTAAGCCAGCTGGTCCTGGTGATTTTTTTACATGACTTTTTCTAGCCTTTTTTACCACTGGTATCAGTCAGCCACAAGAGTACATGTAATACATTGTTATTAACATTACAGTCTTGTTTATAATACAAAAACTAAAATAAAAAACCTTATTTGGCTCAACCACCCCTACCAACAAAAAGTATATGTGAACTCGCTGGATCAATTAGAATAATGTTTGTACTTATTATCAAAAGGAAGTACAACATATAAAATGGTACCACATAAGGCAAACTACACTTATGCTAAAAGAAATGTATAGCCACCTCACACATCCAAAAAAAATGTGTTTGACCCAACAAGGTATAGAATGTCAAGAGTAATTCCCCATGACTTATTCAGAGTCCAAGTGTGGAGGGGGAAAAAAATATGTACTCTTTAAATTGGATTTCAGGGATTGGATTCCAAGGGATACTCCTGTGGACAGCCAAGATTGTGATGGATAGAGTAAACATGCAGTATAAATGTCATATAAGGTCAATACCCCAAGTATCCATGGCTGTGCTGTAAGTTATGCCCTGTACACACAACCGGTTTTGCCGTCGGAATAAACCGTTGGAAAAATATATAACATGTTCTCTATCTAAGTCCGTCTGAATTTTCAACATAAAAAGTCCGATGAGGCATACACACGGTCGGAATATACGATGAAAAGCTCCCATTGGAGTTTTTCTGTGGGAAATTCCGACCATGTGTACGGGGCATTAGTTTATAAAAATTCCAACTGTGTATTGTAGGATATGCAAAACATCTATAGTGGCCCAGATGAAGAAAGAAATACAGTGGGTCAGGGGAGGTATGCTTCCAGGCTTGTTGAATGTAACTTTATTTGTAAAGGTTCACCTGGGGTTATATGAGTGTTGCCCCCAGTAACTGGTACCCAGAAAGCCTCCCTCGCACTGTAAAGGTTATCCAGCTAATAGCAAGAAACAGTAATGACCTGTCCATATGTTTTGTGTCAGTCATCTAATTGTTGGAATATATGCACAGTTCTTTGTGAAAACACGTTCCAAGCAAAAAATCTAAAATCCATTGGAATGATATACTTATCAGATTTCACTGCCTGTGGAATGAGTCTTAGTCCATAAATATGTCATCCAACATGGAGTTCTCCCATCTTTATATAAATCCCTGGTGGGTCAAGGGTTGAATGTGCATAGATATGATCCATGCCTGACCGGTTTCACCGGTCTGTGCCAGCTGCTTCAGAGGCTAGACACGAAGGGCCTAATTCAATATAGCAAATAGTTGGCAAATGGGTGGACAAATGGTCACAAGTGACTAAAATCCATAGAAAATGACTAAATCTAGTCAGAAAAGGTATTCACTATAGAATGCTGTGAATACGTAGTCGCAAAATCAAATTCACTATAGGTCACATAAATCAGTGACTGTCTAAATCAATAGCCATGGTAGAAGCAGGTGAAATGCACATGGAAATAATGTTTATATTTTAATCTCATAGATTAAATGGTTCCTAAACATGTGGTATATTGTTTGGAGATGATCTGCTTTTAAATTTCTTGAAATATTGTTGTGAAAGCAGAAGTATGCTTAAAAAGTCAGAGAAGAGATGAAGTCACCCTGTTTTTAGATCTCTGTACACAACTAAGCATGCAGAGACTGAAAGCTAGTCACAAACCTACACTCATTTCTTTTTAGCCCTGTGCTACAGTGAATTCCGAAACGTGTGAATGCCAAACAAACATTCACGACCATGAATTTGTGAGAGCTAGCAAACTATGTGCTATCTTTATATATAAATGCAAGTTTCAACCATGAGATGAACTCTTTCATTCCTAAAATAAATTGTCCTTGCTAGGTTTTTATGTTGCTTTTTATTACCATTTATTAAACAATGCTAGTAATATGTAACGTTTTCCTGTTTTTTGGAACAGATATTATTCTCTTTCTCTCGCTACATGTCTGTCTGTCTGTCTGTCTATCTATACAGTGCCTTGAAAAAGTATTCATACCCCTTGAAATTTTCCAAATTTTGTCATGTTACAACCAAAAACATGAATGTATTTTATTGGGATTTTGTGTGAATGACAACACAAAGTTGTATATTATTGTGAAGTGGAAGGAAAATAATAAATGGTTTTCAATATTTTTTTACAAATAAATATCTGAAAAGTGTGGTGTGCATTTGTATTCAGCCCCCTTTACACTGATACCCCTAACCAAAATCTAGTGGAACCAATTGCCTTTAGAAGTCACCTAATTAGTAAATAAGTGCACCTGTGTGAAATTTAATCTCAGTATAAATGCAGCTGTTGTGTGAAGCCCTCAGAGGTTTGTTAGAGAACCTTACTGAACAGACAGCATCATGAAGGCCAAGGAACACACCAGACATGTCAGGGATAAAGTTGTGGCCAAGTTTAAAGCCGGGTTAGGTTATAAAAAATATCCCAAGCTTTAAACATCTTACAGAGCACTGTTCAATCCATCATCTGAAAATGGAAAGAGTATGGCACAACTGTAAACCTATCAATACATGGCTGTCCACCTAAACTGACAGGCCAGGCCAGGCCAGGCAAGGAGAGCATTAATCAGAGAAGCAGGCAAGAGGCCATGGTAACTCTGGAGGAACTGCAGAGATCCACAGCTCAGGTGGGAGAATACAGGGCAATCTTAGAAGAAAACCTGTTATGCCCCGTACACACGGTCGGATTTTCCGATGGAAAATGTCCGATCGGAGAGTGTTGTCGGAAATTCCGACCGTGTGTGGGCTCCATCGGACATTTTCCATCGGATTTTCCGACACACAAAGTTTGAGAGCAGGCTATAAAATTTTCCGACAACAAAATCCGATCGCGTCAATTCTGACCGTGTGTGGCCTGTTCCGACACACAAAGTGCCACGCATGCTCAGAAGAAATTCCAAGACGGAACAGCTCGGTCTGGTAAACTTAGCGTTCGCAATGGATACAACACTTTCATCACGGTGCAATGTTAAAAATGGTTTAATACAGTACACTCTCTTCTTCTTTATAATGTGAGAAGAATGAAGTAGTTTTGCTGCTCATATTCACACAGACTTCTCACAAGCTTCTTTCTTTATTATTTATCGGGATTCCCTCAATATATTTTGATTTGTCACATCTGACAAAAATATTTTTTTATTTTGGTTTTTTTTTTTAAAGGCATTTTTTTTTTTTTTAGGTTTGTACTTTTTCCAAGGCTGATCTTTGTTTTATTTTATTTTTAGTTTTACTCCAGAATATTTTTGTGTGTGTTTTTATGTTTCAAGTTACCAGAACACCATTGATATCCTATATTATTTAATCTCAAGGAGATTGTTTGGTGTTGGTGTCCCTTGTTAATTTCACATTGTACTTTAGAAATGTACCTGCCTCCTCACAAACAAACTGTCCTTTTTGAAGTAAAACACACATAGGAGAGTATAATTGAAACCAAAAATCCTTTATTAAGGGCACAGAACCAAACAAAGAGGGAGGCAACACTGGAGAAACAGCAGAAATTAGTGAAGCCTTGGACCCCCAGGGCAGACATCAATTCTTTAACATCAAAATTGGTGGCCTGAGGAGTCCATATGTAAGGGAGTGCAGTCTGGTCCAGAAGTTCCAGAGATCCGGAAAGCAGCAGATGACATCTGTGTCCCCAGGCTGTGGTACCACAAGAGGCTGCATCTTTTGCCAGACCAGACTGGACCCAGGGTCATCACCTTCTGGTCTTCTTTCCACGCTTCCTTCCCGGCTGTGGCTCTGCTGTTGGAGATGTGGCAGGAGAAGGAGTAGGACCTGGAGGAGGAGGAGGACTAGTAGGACCTGGAGGAGGAGGAGAAGTAGAAGGACCTGGAGGAGGAGGACCATGTGTGAGGTCATAAATGTGGGTAGCAGATGTTATTTGGCCCCTCAACCCCTTATTGAGAGCTTCCAACATTAAGGACTCACACATGAGTTGTTGGCCCTCCTCCATCCGCTGCATTTTACAGGCAATTATGCCAGCAAAGTCCTCCTCCACAGTGTGGGGTGCTCCCAGGGCCTCTGTAGCCTTCCAAAAGAGACCTATGGCAGCCTCCTCTAGGGTACTCCTCTTCCTGCCACTTTCTCTTTGTGGGTGTAGGGGAGGGACCTGCATATCAGGCAGCCTGCTCTGCCCGGCCACCTTCTGGCTGAGACTTCCCTGTATATGAAAAAGGGACATGGTTTTAGTTTTTGCATCATCAATCACAAACATAAATTAGTACTCCAAACTAACATCTAGTTAACATCATTGATTGGACAACCTGAACTATTTAGAGGAATGCTATACCTGGCTCAAGCTGGGCTCCTCCACATGTTGCTGCCTGGAAGGCCCAGGTTGGGCGTCAGAAGCCTCAGCTGGGGGGGAAGGAAGCGTGGAAGGAAGACTGGAGAGTGATGACCTGGGTTCAGTCTGGCCTGCCAGAAAATGCAGCCTGTCATAGTACCACATCCTGGGGACATAGATGTCATCTGCTGCTCCGGATCTCTGTGAATCCTGGACCTTCTTGTGCTCCCTTAGATATGTGCTCCTCAGGCCACCAATTAGGATCTTCAAATAGGTGGTGTCTGCCGTGGGGATCACCTGCTTCACAATTTCCAGCAATTGATCCAGTGCTGCCTTCCTCTTTGTTTGGTTCTTATAATGTGGGTGGTTTATCTGCCACAGACAAGGCAGCTCCCTGAACATGTCAATGAAGATTGCCATAAAGTCGGTATCGTTCAAGATATCCATTTTCACTGCAAGACACAACACAAGACAAACCCTAATGTCAGGCAAAACTCTCCTAATCTAGTTACAATATAGGCCTCAATCTAGAAGCAGTATAGGCCCAAGTTTGGCTCTTACCTTAGTTATCACGATCGGCACCTCCGATACTCCTTCCTCCGCTCACAGATCGTACGTACTACGCACGCGTGTTACACTTTATACACACTGCGCATGCGTGTAACTGCGCCCGCCCCTGGCGTTCTTTCTAGTCTATTCCCCGCCCCTTTTCCTTCGGCGTAGTGGGTGAAGAGCACATGGCGGAGTCAGAGCAGGTGCGTGCTAATTATAGCAACGAGGAGGAGGAGGAGGAAAGCCCGGATCCGGAAACGTCCCGATCCAGAAGGAGACGATTTAAGTCCTCAAATATGTCCTTTGGGAGATGTTGGAGATGGTCGAAATCCTGAAGAAGGCCGACTATGATGGAAAGTATGGACCTTACCCCAACCCCAATATCAGAAAGGCCAAGATCATGGCGAAAGTGGTCAAAAGTCTGCACTGGAATTTCGGGATACGACGATCCAAAGATCAGCTCAGGAAGCAGTGGTCGGACCTGAAATTAAGAGAGCACGAGCAGTACAGAAAGATCTGGAGAGTGCTGCAAAAAAGTAAGTAGTTGTGCTGTGTTCCTATTCTTTTTGTCTTCATTATGTTCGTGCTGCTCCATGTGCTTTTCTTAAGTGTTGTACAGTTTAAAATGGCAACTTTCATGTTCATGGGCCCATTATTCGTTTGTATCAAACATTTTTCTTTCGGCCTATAAAACACCATTGTTTAGGCCATATGCATTTGCCCACATTTTTTATGGTCTACTTGTATGAAAAATATTTGGTTGTGTAGATGGGTTTGTGACTAGAATGAAATGCAAACTAGATTCTGTGTAAGGAGAGGACACTCAGCAGCTGTTTTCACATCTGGACGCTGGAGCACTAGTGTGGGACACCTGAACACCCTTTTTATTAGGTGGCCCACACAGGTGCTCCAGTGGATACTATAGGGGGGTCTCCATCTGTGAAGCTTGTACAAGACAGGTAAAGTCTTGAAGCTTGACAACGGACAATAAAAATTCTACATCTTGGAACTCTGCCAAAATAGACAATTGTACCCCACTTCCAAGCAATGTTTCATCTTTATATTTCGGCCATCAAATATCTGTGTGCTAATTATACCATTTTTGTTTTACATAGGGGAGAAAAGACTCGGAGGACGCCCCTCATCCGAGGAGACCACAGACCCCCCACCTTGGGAAGAAGGGGAAATACCCCCAACCCAAGAAGAGCAGGAGGAGGAAGAAGACGTGGTGGAAATTGGCACCACAACAGGTGAGTGTCTGTGACCACAGACTAAGGTAAGAGATGGATGCTGGCATATTTATAATACCTGTTTTTTTTGGTTTTCTCTCTTTTTTGGTGATCTTGATGTTGTGGATCCAGGGCATTTCACCTCTGAAAGTGCACAGATCCTGATTGGGGAGATCATGGGGTGTAATTTAGCTTTGGAAAATATCAAGAAAAACATCAATGATGTTATTCAAAAAAATAATAACATCATTGATGTTTTGGGGAGAGTTTAAAACCCCTCCAAATCCCTTTGTTTTTTTGTACTCTACAATGTTAAAAATGTTTTAGCGATTTTTAGAAAAGCCAAATTTTGAGGATGCACACAGTGTGCCAACATTTGCTATCTGCCATCACGGGAGATCAATGGAAGCGTTTTGGGGATGCAACCCCTTCCTCAATAATAAACTAGCTGAGAGGAAGGGGTTGCTCCCCCAAAACATATCCCTTGATCCCCCGTGATGGCAGCTAGCACATGTTGACATTCGTAAATTGGTGTGCATGTCCAAAATTTGGCTTTTCCTGGGGTGACTTCACCCCATCTGAACGCAATATCAAACACAGTTCCTAAATACTCATGTCTGATATTGTCTTCAAGTTTTACCATATGTGAACTTTGTAAGTTCAAGATTTGTGTCTTTCTTGTTGGTTTTACACATGCCTGTTTTATCTTAAATGGACATTTCTATTTTTGATAATGCCACCCCAAAAATTGTTATACAACAAACATGTTGGTTTGTTTTAAAAACCTTTTCTAAATGCACATGTGATTGTGCAGGTATTAAAAAGATTGTTAATCAAGAATGTGTGGATTATTGTCTCATGCTACAACATTTTTGTGGTGATGTAATTGCTGCTTTCTGTGACAATGGGTGTTATTTCCTAAGGGCAAATCCACTTTGCACTACAAGTGCAGTTTCAGTGCATTTTCAAGTGCACTTGTAGTGCAAAGTGTATTTGCCTTTAGTAAATAACAACCAACAGTGCTTTGTATAAGGTTACACAATTACGCCATTTTCAGGACTCACCACATTTCGGTCAGGGTCAGCTAAAACAAACACAAGCAGTAAATGTCACCAAAGATTTGCTTAATTTTTGATTTATTTGATCAAGGTTTCACAAATTGTCTGGCATATTGATGGCCCCCCTACCCGCAAAGAACTCAAGGTATCTTAGCCGGACATCACGGGCACTCAGGGAGGGCAAGCCAGGACGCCCACTTTCAAGCGCCGTCAGGGTTGGTTCATTTATAATTCCGGCCTCAGGCCCAACTGAGCCAGCATAGTTGGCAGAATGTTGCCGTAAAAAGTTATGTAGAACACAGCATGCCAGGATTATATGATTCAGTTTATACTCCGCCATATGGATGGGTGTAAGAAATAGGCGGAACCGGCTGGCCATGATTCCAAATGTGTTCTCCACCACTCTTCTGTCTCTGGCCAGCCGGTAATTAAAAACCCTCTGTTCCAGGGTGAGGGTCCTCATCGGGAATGGCCGCATAAGATGGTCCCCCAGCGCAAATGCTTTATCCGCAACGAAGACGAATGGGAGTCCTTCCACATTCTCTTCTGGAGGTGGCAATTCCAAGCTGCCATTCTGGAAATGCCTGTAAAACTCCATCTGGGCGATGACTCCACCATCGGACATCCGGGCCATTCTTCCCCACGTCCACATACAGGAACTCGTAATTAGCCGACACCACCACCAACATCACAATACTATTGAACCCCTTGTAATTATAATAGTACGACCCTGAGTTGGGTGGTGGGACGATGTGCACGTGTTTCCCATCAATTGCCCCTCCACAGTTAGGAAAGTCCCACCGCTGGGCAAAGTGGGAGGCCACAGTCTGCCATTCCTGTGGCGTGGAAGGAAACTGTTGAGAAAAACAAAAATAAATTAGTATTTTTGCACAAACATGGAAAGCAGATTAGACACAAACATTCTTGGCCAACATCCAGATAACATTTATTAAGGGGAATTTTACCACACCAAAGTATAAGGTACAACTATCATATTCCCCCTCCCCCCCTCTCATGGGCCATTTCTAACATTATAGGGGGGGGAAATCTTGGACAGGTAACCCTCTCCACTTCATTGAGAGATGAATGCCTAAATAATGGGTATTACTTGGAACAGCCCCTCCTTAGTTACACTATTGGCAGCCCACTGGACAGGTAAGAAGTGTTATAATAAAAATATATAAATACACACTGTACACATTTGATGACATTTGGACATTCTGCTATTACCTATGAAGGTAATAATAGTATACAAAATCTTAAAACAGTACCATTTGAAAGTATACAGGCAGGCCCTTGCACTTCATGCTTTGGGGAATTCATCCATAAATCTGACCACAAAAGAGGTGGGTATAGTGTGTATGGGCTTGGCAAGGTCAGCAGATAGAGGATTGAGGATAGATAGAGAATTGGGATAAGCTGACTTAGCAGTTGGGGGGAGGGAGGGTTCAAAATGATTTGGGGACACCACAAAAAAATCCTCTAGCACTCTGCCTGAATTTAAAGCACAAATCACATTTCAAAACAATTTAGGGGGTGTTTGGGGTAAAGAACTACTATGGAGCTGATAAAATACATTGTTAAGTGACTACATGAGGTGAATATAGGGGCAGGAGAGCATGCTGGGGAGGTAAGTAAAGGCAAATATGTATAAAGGACATAAAAAATTACATAAAATTCCAGCATGAATGAGGACAAAGGGGACATTCACAGCATATTACAATCATGGTAATTAGGGAATGAGGAAAGAAATACAATATATTAGCAAACATTCAATACAATAAAATGTGATATTAAAGGATAAAAATCTTACCTTCATATACTCCTTCTGCAGGACCTGGATGATGGCAGAACAGGTCTCTGGGATAATGATACCCAGAGCCTGGGGGGAGATGCCTGTCGAGAACTTGAGGTCCTGCAGGCTTCTCCCCGTCGCCAAGTACCGCAGGGTAGCGAGGACCCTCTGCTCCGGAGTGATGGCTTGCCTCATGCAGGTATCCTGCCTGCTGATATAGGGGGTCAGCGAAGCCAACAAACGGTGAAATACGGGGTCCGTCATCCTGAGAAAGTTCCTGAAATCATCAGGATTATTCTCACGGATCTCACGGAGCAAAGGCATATGAGAGAACTGGTCATGCTGAAGCAACCAATTCTTGGTCCATGAACTCCTCCCCACCCTGTTCATGGACTGGACTTGTGTCAAGGTCAGGACCCCAACACCAAGCCCCCGCACAGCAGGAACTCTACGAGGAGTACGTATACGCAACATGGCTAGAAAACGGTCGGCTGCTCAGAACGAAGTAACAGAACGCACTGAAGAACAGCAACGAGCGGACAAGATCGCACAGAAAACTCCAATACGAACTGACTGCACGCACTGAAGAGCAGATACAAACCCACAAGCACAAACTGAACCACAGAAAATGATCTGAAAGCCACGAGTCTGAAAAAGCGTGAATCGTCTCTCCCCAAAACTTTTACTAACACGAGATTAGCAAAAGGAGCCCAAAGGGTGCCGCGCTTGGTTCTGAACTGGCCTTTTCTAGTCTCGTCGTACGTGGTTGACGTCACCACGTTGTTGGCGATTGGAAATTCCGACAACTTTGTGCGACCGTGTGAACGCAAAACAAGTTTGAGCCAACATTCGTCGGAAAAAATCCTACGATTTTGTTGTCGGAATGTCCGATCAATGTCCGACCATGTGTACGGTGCATAAGAGTCTGCAATAGACTTGAGACTGGGGCCGAGGTTTACCTTCCAGCAGAACAATGACCCTAAACATAGAGCCAGAGCTACGATGGGATTTTTAGATCAAAGCATGTTCATGTGTTAGAATGGCCCAGTCAAAGTTCAGATGTAAATCCAATTGAGATCTGTGACAAGACTTGAAAATTACAGATGCTCTCCATCCAATTTTGCAAAGAACAATGGACAGAAATGTAATTCTCTAGATGTGCAAAGCTGGTATAGACATACCCAAAATTACTTGCAAAGGTGGTTCTACAAAGTAATGACTCAGGGGGGCTGAGTACAAATGCACGCCACACTTTTCAGATATATATATTTTTAATCTGAAAACCATTTATCATTTTCCTTCTACTTCACAATTATGTGTCACTTTGTGTTGGTCTAGCACATAAAATCCCAATAAAATACATTTATACTTTTGGTTGTAACATGACAAAATGTGGAAAATTTCAAGGGGTTTGAATACTTTTTCAAGGCACTGTAGATATACACTGTATATATAGATATATATAAATAAATACATTTTGTTAACATATTTGAGATAGATAGAAGATAGATACATATAAAAGTCATTGAAAGTCATTGAAAAATAAAAAAAATAAAAAATGCGTGGGGTCCCCCAAAATTCCATTACCAGGCCCTACATTGTACCCCTACCATTTCACAAAAAGGAAGTGTCAAAATGTTAAAAAACCACAGGAGACGGTTTGGGACAAGTCCTTTATTAAAAATAAAAAAATAAAAAAGAGATTCCAGCGATGTAATCCAATAAATCCATGCTTAAGAAAATAAAGAAATATAAAATGCAGCGCTTTTGGTGTCACTAGCTTGTTGTGCCACTTGGGTCTAGATCCTTCGGTGTGGAGTTCTTGGGTTCTACGTAATTAGTCCATCCCCATTCCCTCTGTCACCCCTTACCCTCAACATCTGTCCTCGCATTACAATTGCATTTTTCAGATGTTTGATGATTTTGTTTTTATACAAGCGTTTTATGCATCTTTTATAAGATGTTTTACGCTAGTGTTTATTTTATATGCATTTTTTGTACAGATCGTTCACCATTATCATTTGTTGTGGTTAACTTCCTCACTATGTTATATAGGTTCATATTCTTGCATAATTCATACTAGCTGAAATTTTTTTTGATGCCTTAAATTAGACATGGGCATCGGTGACTTTATCGTCATGTGATGTTTAACATTCGGTATGAGCCCGGCGATTGGCCAGCACTCCGCCGCTGCCCAGCCATCCTGCAGGTTGCTTCCTGGTTTAATGGTTGAAGCGCAGTAGGAGTGTGAGCTGACGTTGTATGTCGGCAGCGTGTGGACGTGACCACGTGACAGCGGCTCCCTTGGCTCCCTTCTGGCCACAATGTCTCGAATGGACTCTTGTCAGCCTAATCCAGTTTGAGGATACCTGCCAGCGGTTGTCCCCAGGGTGAGGTATCCATCTTCCATCCTGTCTGATGTGGATGCAGGTACACACCATTGCACCACAAAGGTCCCGTTTGGAGAGTCCGTTGGAGACGACTGTTTGATGCCTGTTTGACCCACCGCCATACGGCGTGTGTGTCCACACTTTAGGGTAAGAGTATCCATTCTCTCTGTTGTTCCATATACACACCTGTGGTTACTGCATGGAGAAGTCTGCTTCCTCATATTTGTCAACACCAGAAGAAACATCTTTCAAAATATTTTTTCTGAATAGACTATACAGCACCACACAAAGGAGCTCTTAGATGTGCTCTTTGTTTACCATAGATCTATTATCATTTTTATTTTTTAGTTTGTATATCACTTGTACATGTGATTTTCTCATGCATTTATGTTACACACATATGAGTTTTCTTGCCAGTATCTATGCACGTATTACTCTCAGTTTTTATTTGCATACCACTATTTTCACCATTTTTGACTCACTAGTTGAACGTCAACTCCTATTATTATTATTATTATTATTATTATACAGGATTTATATAGCGCCAACAGTTTACGCAGCGCTTTACAACATTAGGGAGGACAGTACAAGTACAATACAATTCAATACAGGAGGAATCAGAGGGCCCTGCTCGTTAGAGCTTACAATCTAGGAGACTCCTATAGGTGATCCTGGGGGGCAGAGGTTCCAAAAGCACTGCATTTTATATATTTTTTTTTTTAAGCAACTTATCACGTTGTTGATGCTAGCTGCTGATTTGTACTCGATTTCACTTTAACTCACTTGTAGCGCAACTTTTCACATATTTTTTGTTAATAAATCCATGCTCCTACTCCAGCAATGTAATCCAATTCTTCATCTCCAGCGATGGATCTCCAGCAACTCCAGCGAGGAACACGCACAAGATCCTGCCTCCACCTGTGGCACCCAGCCAATGACGCGGCACCAGCTTGACAGCTCTTGTGTAGCTGAGGGCGGGGCCACCCATCACGTGACCCCGTCCCCCTCTGACAAGGGGAAATGCAGGGGTTTCCCAGTGATGTATACGGGTGACCCCGCCCCCCTCTGATGCAATGGAAATCCTGCGTTGTATCAGAGGTGGGTGGGGTCACCTGTACATGTCACTGGGAAACCCCAGCGTTTCCCCTTGTCAGAGGGGGACGGGGTCCCGTGATGGGTGGCCCCGCCCCTCAGCTACATAAGAACTGTCAAGCTGGCACCGTGTCATTGGCTGGGTGCCTCCGGTGGAGGCAGGATCCTGCGCGTGTTCCTTGCTGGAGTCGCTGGAGATCATCCATCGCCAGAGATCGAGAATTGGATTAAATCGCTGGAGTAAGAGCATGGATTTATTGGATTACATCGCTGGAATCTCTTTTTTATTTTTTTATTTTTAATAAAGGATTTGTCCCAAGCCGTCTCCTGTGCTTTTTTAACATTTTGACAATTTTATTTTTGTGAAATGGTAGGGGTACAATGGTAGGTAGGGGTACCCCTTACCAACTCACATAGGAGGGGGGTGGGATCTGGGTGTCCCCTTTGTTAAAGGAGGCTTCCAGATTCCGATAAGCCCCCCACCCCCAGACTCCCACAACCATCGGGCAAGGGTTGTGGGAATGAGGCCCTTGTCCCCATCAACATGGGGACATCTTCCCCATGTTGCGGGCATGTGGGCTGGTACAATTCAGGAGGGGGGGCACTCTCTATTCCCCCCCTCTTTTCCTGCGGCCTGCCAGGTTGCATGCTCGGACAAGGGTCTGGTGTGGATTTTTTGGGGAACCCCACGCCATTTTTATTTTTGACTTTTATGTGTATTGTCGGGACCGACAATTCATTAATAGCTGGCACTAGCGCTAGTACTTTTAAATGACTTTTTTTTCCTTTAGAAATGTCATTTTGCTTTCGGACTGTTATAAACACAGGAAACATGCGCTACTTTACAGGCATACTATAGACACCCCCCAGGTATGAAATTTAAAGGAATATTTCATTTTTATTGTTTCTCTTTAAGCATTATTAAAATCACTGCTCCCGAAAAAACCTTCGTTTTTAAAACTTTTTTTTGCATTGATACATGTCCCCTGGGGCAGGACCCAGGTCCCTAAACACTTTTTATGATAATAACGTGCATATTAACCTTTAAAATTAGCACTTTAGATTTCTCCCATAGATTTTTAAAGGGTGTTCCGCGACTTTTCGAATTTACCATGAACACCCCAAATTGTTCGCTGTTCGGTGGAACAGGCAAACAGCCAATGTTCGAGTCGAACTCATGTTTATATATTATTCAGTTTCTTCTATTATAAAAATTTTCCAAAATGTAATATTAAAAAAAAATTTTAATTACTGCCATTACCCCTATATCTATATTACGAAAGTCACTTTGCCATTTGAGCCATATCTCTGGTTACACTGAGCTTGTTCAGAGATTTAGCTGTTTGACATCAGATAAGTAAATAGTAGATAATGCACTTGTTGCTCTCCATCTCACATAAATCTAAACCAAAACTCCCACAGCTGTCTTCACAAACCACACACAATACCATTGCTGATGCAAATTTAAAATGAGTAACAATTGTGTGTGTTATTTAGGGATGAGCTTCGAGTTCGAGTCGAACTCATGTTCGACTCGAACATGGGCTGTTCACAAGTTCGCCAAACAGCGAACAATTTGGGGTGTTCGCAGCAAATTCGAATGTCGCGGAACACTCTTTAAAAGTCTATGGGAGAAATCAAAAGTGCTAATTTTAAAGGCTTATATGCATGGTATTGTCATAAAAAGTGTTTGGGGACCTGGGTCCAGCCCCAGGGGACATGTATCAATGCAAAAAAAGTTTTAAAAATGGCCGTTTTTTCGGGAGCAGTGATTTTAATAATGCTTAAAGTCAAACAATAAAAGTGTAATATCCCTTTAAATTTCGTACCTGGGGGGTGTCTATAGTATGCCTGTAAAGGGACACATGTTTCCCATGTTTAGAACAGCCTGACAGCAAAATGACATTTCAAAGGAAAAAAAGTCATTTAAAACTACTTGCGGCTATTAATGCATTGCCGGTCCAACAATACACATAGAAGTTCATTGATAAAAACGGCATGGGAATTCCCCACAGGGGAACCCCGAACCAAAATTTAAAAAAAAATGATGTGGGGGCCCCCCTAAATTCTATACCAGGCCCTTCAGGTCTGGTATGGATATTAAGGGGAACCCTGCGCCAAAATTTAAAAAAAACGGCGTGGGGTCCCCCCAAAAATCCATACCAGACCCTTATCCGAGCAGGTAACCTGGCAAGCCACAGGAAAAGAGGGGGGATGAGAGAGCGCCCCTCCTGAAGCATACCAGGCCACATGCCCTCAAGATTGGGAGGGTGATTTGGGGTAGCCCCCCAAAACACCTTGTCCCCATGTTGATGAGGACAAGGGCCTCATCCCCACAACCCTGGTCAGTGGTTGTGGGGGTCTGCGGGTGGGGGGCTTATCAGAATCTGGAAGCCCCCTTTAACAAGGGGACCCCCAGATTCTGGCCCTCCCCCTGTGTGAAATGGTAAGGGGGTACAAAAGTACCCCTACCATTTCACTAAAAAACTGTCAAAAATGTTAAAAATTACAAGAGACAGTTTTTGACAATTCTTGACAATTTAAATGCTTCTTCTTTTTTCTTTCTTCTATCTTCTATCTTCCTTCATCTTCTTCTTCTACTGGTTCTTCTGGTTCTTCTGGTTCTTCCTCCAGTGTTCTCGTCCAGCATCTCCTCCGCTGCATCTTCTTCCCTTCTTCTCCTTGGACCGCTCCGCATCCATGGCATGGAGGGAGGCTCCCGCTCTTCTCTTCATCTTCTTCTCTTCATCTTCTTGTCTTCATCTTCTTTTCGGGCCGCTCCGCATCCATGCTGTCATGGAGGGAGGCTCCCGCTCTTCTCTTCATCTTCTTCTCTTCATCTTCTTGTCTTCATCTTCTTTTCGGGCCGCTCCGCATCCATGCTGTCATGGAGGGAGGCTCCCGCTGTGTGACACAGCGGGAGCCTCCCTCCATGCCAGCATGGATGTGGCCTGTCAGGTTGAGTGCTCAGATAAGGGTCTGGTATGGAATTTTTGGGGGACCCCCACTCTGTTTTTTTTTTTTTTTTGGCGCAGGGTTCCCCTTAATATCCATACCAGACCTGAAGGGCCTGGTATGGAATTTAGGGGGACCCCCCACGTCATTTTTTTCTTAAATTTTGGCCGGGGTTCCCTTTAATATCCATACCAGACCTGAAGGGCCTGGTATGGAATTTAGGGGGACCCCCATGTCATTTTTTTTAATTTTTTTGGTTCGGGGTTCCCCTGTGGGGAATTCCCATGCCGTTTTTATCAATGAACTTCTATGTGTATTGTCGGACCGGCAATGCATTAATAGCCGCAAGTAGTTTTAAATGACTTTTTTTCCTTTGAAATGTCATTTTGCTGTCAGACTGTTCTAAACACGGGAAACATGCGCCCCTTTACAGGCATACTATAAACACCCCCCAGGTATGAAATTTAAAGGGATATTAAACTTTTAATGTTTCACTTTAAGCATTATTAAAATCACTGCTCCCGAAAAAATGGCCGTTTTTAAAACTTTTTTTTGCATTGATCCATGTCCCCTGGGGCAGGACCCAGGTCCCCAGACACTTTTTATGACAATAACTTGCATATAAGCCTTTAAAATTAGCACTTTTGATTATTCATGTTCGTGTCCCATAGACTTTAACGGTGTTCGTGTGTTCGAACTAATTTTTTGCCTGTTCGCATGTTCTGGTGCGAACCGAACAGGGGGTGTTCGGCTCATCCCTAGTGTTGTTTCCAAATGATCATAATTTTCACCACAAAAATGTAATATGTGTACCAACATCATAAATAAAAATCAAAATGTCATTACCAAAATTCAGAGGGTAACACCACTATTCTACACTCACACACCAATGAACACCAAATATCACAGAATGAAACAAGAAACAGAACTCCTGCCTGATGTAATTGCACCACCTATAGGTAAATGCCTGAAGAATTTTAGTATTTAGGTGTAAGAGGGTTCCACCTTCATTGCAAATATTGACAAATGTGTTGCACAGGGCAGGACAAGAAGCAGCCTTGTGAATTCCACACCAGCACTAATTGCAGCCTCTTGCCAAGCAAAAAGCCCAAAATTAGAGATGGTCCTATTGCAGCATGCTGACAGTAATCAGCCATAACCAGCCTTGGAACCAGATGGTATATCACAGAAACAGGTTGATCAATGGCACTCAGGACTTTCAGGGTACGTCTGCATTGATTAACTTTTTGCACCCCAGGGACTTACGGCTATTTAACATCACAGAGATGGAGGCTCCATGCATGTGGCAGCAGAGTGGCTAGCTGGTTAGCACTTCTGCCTCACAGCACCGGGGTTCTTGGTTTGAATCCCGAACATGCCACTATCTTGTTAGTGGTTTGTATGTTCTTCCTCTGTTATGGTGTTATAGCTTCTTTTTTACAAGGTCTTATATTTCTGACGGGTTTCACATAATGGAAACAAAAGACATTATAAATAAAGCAAGTGTGGGTTTTACACCAAATCTATAACAGTTTTTTTGGTCAGATATGGATTTATAAGTATGGTGTAATCCTGCCCCCATATTTAAATGTTGGATACTAATGATGAATGTGCTTGTCAACAATTTGTGTGAAGCAGCCCTCACAAAGTTGACAGTTCCTGCTTTGTACCCTCCACATGCCCAATAACTTATAGCTTGAATTGTTTTGTTTTTGGTATCACTGATCATGGCCAGAGAATTGAACATTTGATGTTTTCCATTATACACTGCACAGATTCATATGCTTATATAGCTGATGCATTCTTTCATTTGCCAAGAGTGTGTGTTCCTGATCAACAGGCGTGAGTACTTGAGGCATACATGAAGAGACAGAATTAATTACGCCGGTGGGCGTGTCCTTTACTAGGTAGGTGTAGGTGTGCTATCAATCCAACCTATGTTATATAAAGGCCTGCACTAGTGTGATTTTCTTTGCCTGGAAAGAGGCCAGATTATTTGTGGGCAGGATGCTGTAGTGTGCATAATGACCCACACTGGCTGTGGTTTAATGAATGTTTTGTCTGTTTGCTGTAATTGTTTTGCATTTTGGCCCTCAAAAGTGGATTTTTGTGTGTCTCTGTCCAGTGTGGCTATGCATTTCTTGTTTGTGAGCATCAACTGACCCTTCTCTTTTGCTTGGTACTTACAAATCTTACAACTCCTAATGTCGATCTAGTTTCCTAAACTGTTTTAAAAAAAAATGAAGCTTCCTGTTAACCCTAACCAGAAATGTATGTGTGTGAGAACTTAGATGGGTGTAGTTATTGTGCTGCCTTTTATTTTGTAAAATTTTATATGTTTGCTCAGGCTGGCTCGAGGCCTGGAAATGCATCCTTATGTGTGTGGAGGGACTTTTGGATGCACTTGCAAGTGTTAGAGCTGCTCAGAGTTGTCAACAAGTTAACATGGTAAGATCACTTTTTTTTTTATCATGAGGAGATGTTGCTGATTTGCAAGGTAAGTGTGGGAGATGTCTTGGTGTTCCCAGGGTTTAGGGTGGATGTAGTGTTTGCAATTTTGTGTTTAGTGATCCTCAGAACACATGTCACTTCCTGATTCTATGCACAGTAGACTTCCTGCATTTGTAGATGTTCCTGTAAATACATTGTGGAATGTGTGTATGCATTTTAGCAAGTGCTGTTGGCTAAAATCATATCAAATAGTGATAATGAACTCTATGCGCATGTATCTTAGCTAGCAATTTTCACCACCCCATAATTACTCATCTTGTTTTTGGTTGCCGCCTCATCCTGGTGATTAAGGATGAGCTCCGGCATGTTCGCATGCTGCAGGTGCCGAGCCTGCCAGGAAGTCGGTAATGCGCTGCGCTAATCACAGACAGTGAGACATTTACCGATCTCTGCAGCTGCAGCAGCACACGTCTCACAGCTTGTGATTAGCGCTGTGCAGTGCTGAGTTCCTGGCGGGCTCTGCATGTGCAGCATGCGAACATGCCTGGAGCTCATCCTTACTGGTGATGTTCACATGTTACCCAATCAAAAGTTCACCATTCATAGAAAATGCCACAGATGAGTCATCTCTGGTCACATTTTAACAGATTTTCCTGACAGTTGAGTGTGTCTGCTTATGCCTCACTTAAATGCTAAGTTCACTTTTCATTTTGCTAAATTCCATCTCCTCTATGTAACAATATACCATTAATGTACCTCTGTTGCAAAAAAATACACAATTTCTTTAACTGAGAGAAGGCCTTACCTGCAATTTTGTTATATTTCCTTGGTGATATGTGCATATTAGGCCCCTTTCACACAGACGGATAGAATTGTGCTTTTAGCTGCGTTTTCTACCTCAGCTAAATGCACACAATGCTTTCCAATGGCCCCATTCACACACTGCGTTTAGCTGCATTTTGATTACATGCAGTTTGGTGCGGATAGAAAAAATAGAATTGACTGCGTCCAAGAGCAATTTAGCGCAGCTATCCGCACATAACCACAGGTAATCGCAGTGCACTGTGTCAGCTGCGGATAACAGCGCCGAGCTGCTCATCGGGAAAGGAAAAATGTTTTTTCCTTTCCCAGTGAGCGACAAGCATGGGGCCCCCCCATCCCAGAGCACCTCGTCCCCATGTTGATGAGGACAAGGTAAACAAACAAAAGGCCTCTAAGTGCAGAAGAAAACATGTTTATTATCCCAACTGGGTTTTAAAAACACTTACAGGATGGAAGAAGTATGAAAGGCACATCATGAAGTGTGTGGATACAGCATTGGAAGGGGTCACGGCAG
The DNA here is from genome assembly GCA_037952925.1 of Lithobates clamitans. Taxonomy (NCBI): domain Eukaryota; kingdom Metazoa; phylum Chordata; class Amphibia; order Anura; family Ranidae; genus Lithobates; species Lithobates clamitans. Next base: position 167,683 of record JBBGZY010000654.1, read on the forward strand.
AGGGAAGTCTTCAGGCTGATGGATACACAGGATGGATCACAGTCCGTAGCAAGATGAAACGCTGGAACACTGTGAGAGCCAGCGTCATCCACAAGGAGAAGGACCCGGAAGTGACGTCAGTGCTGAGAGACCTGGAACCAGCCTGGACCACAGCGCAGAGTGGAGGAAGTGAGGTCATAAGAAAGGGACGCGTTTTGGAACGCTAGACGGTTCCTTTGTCAACCTATGACCATAACAATGACTGGGCACAGTATATGTACAAGCAGTGGGCTGGCCGTGGGCGGATACAGCGATAATAGGAAATGGACATAATATTTTTTTTTTGCTATTATGAAGTTTTGAGCAACCTAATCTCCTATACTTGTTTATTAAATGATGAGGACAAGGGCCTCTTCCCGACAACCCTGGCCGTTGGTTGTTGGGATCTGCGGATGGGGGGCTTATCGGAATCCAGGAGCCCCGTTTAATAAGGGGGCCCCCAGATCCTTGCCCCCCATCCTATGTGAATGAGTATGGGGTACATCGTACCCCTACCCATTCACCTAGGAAAAAAGTGTCAATTAAGAAAAACACAGTAGACAGGTTTTTAAAGTGATTTATTAGGCAGCTCCGGGGGTCTTCTTCCGACTTCGGGGGTCTCTCAGGCCTCTTCTCCCTCTCTCCGTTATTGTTGCTGCGCTCTCTGGTTCTTCTCCGGTGCCTTCTTCCTTCTGCCGGGCTCCTCCGCTATCTTCTGCTCTTTTGCCACTCTTTTGCTAGCGGAGTAGCCCGGTCTTCTGAGACGTCTTCTTTCCTCTTCTCTTCCTGAGATGTTGACATGACACTCCCTCTCGCTGTAATGCCATGAGCGAGGTCCGCAACCAATTATATAGGCATGGGGTGTGGCCACCGGGTGATGTCACCCAGTGACCCCGCCCCTTATGTCGTCACAGTCTCAGGGTATGATGTGTCCTCCCATTATATAGTTTTGGTAAATCTAAAGGAGATTTTACAGAGCTTGTACAATCAGATTGTATAGTGTATGGCCACCTTTGGCCACCTAAAATCAACTAGTTGCTAACTACTTCTAATACTTGTTTGGTTTGCAACAACATTTTCAAAATACAAATCCATTTCAGTAACATTTAGAAAGTTAGGGTTATATCTTAATTGTGTCTAGGGAGCTCTACGTAGCTTTGTAGAGTGGAGTTGTGCTGCCTACCACAAGTGGATGTAACAACACGGATTTGATCAGAAAAAAAATCCAATCCAAACCAGGCTTTTGGGTCTCTATTTTATGATAAATAATTGTTAATGTCTAAATAGAATTTTATTAGAATGTTGATGTCAGGGTGATAACTGTAGGACGGGTAATTCTGACAGTATTCCTCATGGTGGCGCACTTCTGCCTATTTAAGCCTGCTGCTGGTGCATGCTGGTTGCTGGATTATCATCAGCTTCCTGTGTTCCTTGTTCCTGTGTTCCTTGTTCCTGTTGTGATATCTGCTTCCTGTTACTACTCAGCTTGCCTGACTGCTCCAGTATTCCGCCTGCATTGACCCCGGCTTGGACCTGACTATTCTTCGGCTCCGCATCTGTACCTTGATCGTCCTCCTGTGTTTGACCCCCGGCTCGGCTACCTTCTCTGTTCCTGATTATCCTGCTGTACCTCATCCTGGACTGATTCCTGTGCTGAATGACCATTGGCCTGGCTCTGACTCCGCTCCTGGTTGCTCCACGGCTCCATACCTGGAATCCCTCCTTGCACGGTTGCCCTTCACCCTTACCAGCGCACCCCAGCAGCTCCCTGCTATCTGCTACTCAGCAACAGCGCTCTGGCAACCTGTGCACCTTTGGGCACCGTACTCCCTGTCTCACTCCCAGGGTTACGCTGCACTTAGCCGCAAGGGGCGCCCCCTCTGCAATCCGGCCTCACATCCAGGACTCTGACAGTATAATCCAGCCATGACTGAGGCCGACGGAGGTGCGTCCCCAATAGAGACTTTATGCCAACAGGTCGCTACCCTTACACGAGTGGTCCAAGTTCTTCAGGAAAGATACCTTCAATTAGAAGGAAAACTCCAACATTTTATGCTACCATCTGCCTTTTTGGATCCTGGTTCTTCCTCCACCAATCTCCCTGCTACGGCCTCTTCAGTACTGACTTTGCCCCCAGAACCGCGGGTACCTACCCCTGAACGTTTCTCTGGAGACCGGCAGAAATTCAGATCCTTCAAGAATGCCTGCCTGTTATATCTGGCTCTGCAACCCTGTTTATTTTCCACTGAGACTGTCAAAGTTAGCTTTCTTATCTCCCTGCTGACCAATGAACCCCAGGCATGGGCCCACAGGTTATGGGAACAGAAGGACCCAGCTACTAGTTCAGTGGAAACGTTCTTTACGGCCTTGTCGCAACTGTATGAAGACCCCCAGTGTACAGCCACCGCTGGGGCCGATACAGACTGGAATGAGGCTGCGTTTAAATACCAGTTTCGCCTGGGTCTTTCTGAATCCCTTAAGGACGAGTTGGCCAGGGTCACCATCCCTGCTACCCTCGAGGGGCTCATTCAACTATCCATCCAGTTGGATAGACGCCTTCGGGAGCGCCAGGCTGAACGTTCTCAGACTCCCAAGGTGCTGGTACCAGAGATCGGCGCGATGTCGTTGGTTTGGTGCGATCCGCACTGACTCCTGAGGAAAAACAGTGTCGGCGTCAAGCCAATCTCTGTCTCTATTGTGGCCGAAAGGGACATTTCCTGAGCAACTGCCCCATAAGGCCCAGCAAGGTACCCAAGAACTCTCCAGTGTACTTCCAGATGTCCGGAACTTCTACTTCTCACCTTATCCTTTCCATCACGCTACAGTTGGCCGACAAGGGGGGTCAGCTTCAGGCCATAGTCGACTCCGGGGCATGCAGTTGTTTCTTGGACTTGGACTTAGCAGTAAAGCTCGGTCTGGCCCTACTTCCCAAGAACCGTAGATTGGAAGTTCTCCTGGCTGATGGCACCCTGCCTAGTTCCGGTCCTGTGACACAAGAGACCGCTCCTCTTTTGGTTACTACTCATGATGGTCATCAGGAATTCATACGTTTCAACATTCTAAGCTCACCTATGTTCCCCGTCATCTTGGGTACCCCATGGCTCCAAGCCCACAACCCCCAGATCAACTGGATCAGGAAAGAAATTTGATTCACTTCACCTTATTGCCTACAGCACTGTCTTGCCCCTGAAACCAGTAATGAAGCCAGTTGCCTGTCAGTTCAACCTGTACCTGTCAACAACCAGAGTATTCCACCGGCCTACCAGGAGTTTGCAGATGTCTTTGACAAGAAAAAGGCTGATGTCCTGCCACCACACCGGTCATACGATTGTCCAATTGAATTACTCCCAGGAGCCGAAATCCCATTCGGTCGCATATTCGGAGATGGAACTAGGAACATTGCAATAATACATTGATGAAAACCTGGAGAAAGGCTTCATCCATTCCTCCTCTTCTCCTGCTGGAGCCGGAATCTTTTTTGTCGAAAAAAGGGACAAATCCCTAAGACCATGTGTGGATTACAGGGAGCTCAATAAAATCACTATAAAAAACCGTTACCCTCTTCCTCTAGTTCCGGAACTTTTCCAGAGACTCCGTACTGCCCGAATATTTACTAAGCTTGACCTTCGAGGAGCCTACAATCTTGTTCGCATCCGAGAGGGTGACGAATGGAAGACAGCATTTAGAGCTCGCTTTGGACATTTCGAGTACTTAGTGATGCCATTTGGATTGTGCAACGCCCCGGCCACATTCCAACATTTCGTAAACGATATCTTTAGAGAATTTCGGGATGACTTCGTCATCATCTACCTGGATGATATCCTGATATTATCAACCACCCTGGAGCTCCATTGTACACATGTAAGGACAGTTCTGCACACTCTACGTAAGCACAAACTTTATGTAAAAGCAGAGAAGTGTGATTTTGAAAAGGAGTCAATACAATTCCTGGGGCTAATTATCTCCACTGGTGGTGTTGCCATGGACCCGCAAAAGGTACAGGCAATCTTGGACTGGCCAACTCCATCGGATAAAAAGGGAGTACAAAGATTTGTGGGGTTTGCAAACTTTTATAGGAGGTTTATAAAGAACTTTTCCTCCATCATCTCACCAATCACCCAAGTTACCTGTTTACATACTCGGTTCCTGTGGTCTTCAGAAGCCCAATCAGCTTTTGATAAGCTCAAATCCCTCTTTACCTCTGCACCTTTCCTGCAACATCCTGATCCTGCCCTCCCTTACATCTTAGAGGTTGATGCCTCTGAAGTTGCCACAGGGGCAGTCTTATCCCAACGTCAGGGTTCTAAGTCGTTACTCCATCCTGTGGCCTTCTCCTCGCGGAAGATGAGTCCGTCTGAAAGGAATTATGATGTGGGAGATCGAGAGCTCTTGGCTATTAAAACTGCCCTGGAGGAATGGCGGTACCTCCTTGAAGGTGCTCAGCATCCTATTATGATATTCACGGATCACAGAAACCTGGAGTATCTTCGCACTGCTAAACGATTGAGACCCCGACAAGCTCGATGGGCCTTGTTTTTTGCCAGATTTAATTTTCATATCTCCTTCCGCCCGGGGTCTAAGAACGGGAAGGCCGATGCCTTGTCCCGGATGTTTCCTGACACCCCCGAAGAAATTACTCCTAGCACTATATTGTCTCCACAGAATTTTCTCATGATTCAAACCAACCTGAGTTCCTCACTGAAACAAGCTTCTTCCCAATGCTCTGAACCAGAAGCACTGTCTTTAAGAAACCAGGAAGGTTTTCTTTGGTATCAGAACAAAATTTTTGTTCTGCAGCAAGCCAGAGCCCAGGTCCTAAAGACTTTACATGACCACCAACTTGCTGGTCACTTCGGGGTACGAAAGACTTTGGAGCTTGTTCAACGATCTTTTTGGTGGCCCACTCTGAAGCCTGACTGCAGGGAATATGTCAGTTCCTGCACCATTTGTCAATGTAACAAGGGGTCTAACATCAGATCTTGGGGTCTACTACGCCCATTGCCTGTGCCGGAGCAACCATGGAAAGAAATATCTATGGATTTCATAGTAAAGTTACCACCCTCGGAGAAATTTACAACCATCTTGGTAGTCGTTGACCGCCTGTCCAAGATGGCGCATTTCTTGCCCATGATGGGTACACCATCTGCTGCTGACACGGCGAAGATCTTCATAAAGGAGATAGTCAGACTTCACGGCCTACCGAGCAACATTGTGTCCGACAGAGGGGTGCAGTTCACCTCTAAGTTCTGGAAGGAGCTCTGCAAAATGCTTTCCATTAAAGTGTGCCTATCTTCAGCTTACCGTCCTCAAAGCAACGGTCAAACCGAAAGAACTAATCAAACTTTAGAACAGTACTTACGTTGCTTCTGCTCCTTCTCCCAGGACGACTGGTCCTTGCTACTCCCGTGTGCGGAGTTTGCATACAACAACTCAATCCATGCTTCCACCAATCAGTCACCTTTCTGGGCCAACTACGGTTTCCATCCCTCATTCTTGCCTAATGTTATACCAGAGACCTCAGTCCCCGCAGTCCAGGACAGGATAAATGCCATTCAGGCTAATTACCTAACTCTCCAGGCAACTATGCAGAAGGCCCAAGAGAATTATAAAAAACATTATGACAAGGGGAGGAGAGATCCCGTCTTTAAGGTTGGAGATAGAGTGTGGCTTTCCTCAACAAATCTTAAGCTTCCTTGCCCCTCCCCGAAGTTAGGACCAAGGTTTATCGGTCCATTCACAATTAAGAAGGAAATTAACCCAGTGGCATTTGAATTGTCTTTACCAAGTTGCTATAAAATCCACCCAGTATTCCATGTTTCTTTATTAAAATCTGTTGTCTCCAGTCCTTTTCCAGGAAGAGAAGAAGCTCCGCCGCCTCCAATCTTGGTGGACAATGAAACAGAATACGAAGTAGAAGCCATTCTGGACTGCTGTCGGAGAGGTAGGACTGTTTAATTTCTTGTTAAATGGAAAGGTTACTCTGTAGAAGATAATTCTTGGGAACCAGCAGATAACATTCATGCCCCTAGACTGTTGCAGAGGTTTCAAGCCCGATACCCTGAAAAATGGGCCAGATTGGGCATCCGGAGGCTGCCCCTAGGGGGGGGCACTGTCAGGGTGATAAACGTAGGACGGGTAATTCTGCCAGTATTCCTCATGGTGGCGCCCTTCTGCCTATTTAAGCCTGCTGCTGGTGCATGCTGGTTGCTGGATTATCATCAGCTTCCTGTGTTCCTTGTTCCTGTGTTCCTTGTTCCTGTTGTGATATCTGCTTCCTGTTACTACTCGGCTTGCCTGACTGCTCCAGTATTCTGCCTGCATTGACCCCGGCTTGGACCTGACTATTCTTCGGCTCCGCATCTGTACCTTGATCGTCCTCCTGTGTTTGACCCCCGGCTCGGCTACCTTCTCTGTTCCTGATTATCCTGCTGTACCTCATCCTGAACTGATTCCTGTGCTGAATGACCATTGGCCTGGCTCTGACTCCGCTCCTGGTTGCTCCACGGCTCCATACCTGGAATCCCTCCTTGCACGGTTGCCCTTCAACCTTACCAGCGCACCCCAGCAGCTCCCTGCTATCTGCTACTCAGCAACAGCACTCTGGCAACCCGTGCACCTTTGGGCACCGTACTCCCTGTCTCAATCCCAGGGTTACACTGCACTTAGCCGCAAGGGGCGCCCCCTCTGCAATCCGGCCTCACATCCAGGACTCTGACAGTTGACTTCTCGTTATATATGTTTATGCTTTCCTCATAGTACCACAATATATTCTAGGTATAAATCTGATGAACACAGTGGCTTAGTGCTCTGATCTAGCAACAGTCAGGTCATGGGTTCAAAACCCATCTATGATACCTACCGCTCTGTCAGGGAAATTTTAAGCTTCTCCCTATAAGCAAATAATTTCTTTGTGCTTAAAAGCACAAAAAACAGCTCTCTCATATAATGCCGGGAAAGCATGCTTGTATTTCTCCAAGTAACACAAACACAGATGCTGGTATCACCTTGAGTTTAACCGAATCCTCGAGAGAGTAGCCAGCTCCTTCTTTTGATACTATAAACATGAATAACAAAGGAAGGTGGTGGCTTCAGAATCAGCCAATCAGACACTTGTATTCTTTCAAAAGAACCAATCACACACATGTATATATTTAAATAGAAATACAGTAGTGACGTGTGCAGATGGTCATGTGCAGAGCCATGTGGCAAGCGTCTTTGAACATTACTTACATGGCTCTGATAACGATCGTGTGCACATTCCCACTGCTACCCACTGCTACCCACTGCTACCAATGATGCGAGCCATACTCTATCATGGCTCAGTGGGCCATCATTTTGTATGGTTATACTATGGTTCCCATGTACGCAGATCTGCTTACTTAAGAGTTTAGATACGGTCGCCATGGAGTGGCCAGTCCCTTGGTGAGGCATAAACAAACATCCTTAAAAGAGCAAACCGATTTGCCGTGTCCACGGGAAAGTTTCTGCAGCCAATGGTCTTCCACCAACGTCTGTATGTGCGAATAGGCTCACATGAGCATATTAAAGCAAAACTGACACTGGGGGATATCTGACAACATACATTAATAAAAATTTCCACAACATACCCCCCTAAAGTTTCAGTGGTGAATGGATATGGGCATAGGTGAAAGCATATTTGCCATTAGCGCAATGCAATTTATCTCTCGCTGATGGCACTTATGCGTTCGCCAAAGCATATATGCATATTCCACTGCAATTCTAGGGAGGTGGTAGCATGGGTGGGATTTGAACTCATGACCTAAGTGCTGCTAGCTAAAAGTGCTAAAGATTAAGTCACTGTGCTGAGTACAATTATACTTCAAATATAAAGAAGTACCATGATTACAGAATGAACATACAGTATATAAGTATAACTCAACATTTTCATAAAATACGAATTAGACATTAAAAAAGTTTGACATATATAGAATAGAGATATAACTCTTACATCAATGATAATAATATAAATATCAGCAAAAGAAGTGAAACAGATCATATCTACAAATTTAGACGATTTAGCAATGATCTTGCATTTGTATTTTAAGAGAATATAGATTCTCTTGATCTATGTTCATTCGTTATTCATTGTACTACTGAATATTCTAAGTATAATTGAGCTCATCTCAATGGCTTAGCGGGTAGCACTCCTACCTAGTAAGACTCAGACCATCCGTGCATGGTATCACCTGCTTAACTTCTGAATAGCCGAGTATGCTGAAAAAATACGGATGCTTAATGCCGCGAACACACGGGCGAACTTTTCGACCAGACTTGTCCGACAGACTTTCCAGCGGACTTTCGACGAACTTTTGACGAACTTCCGATGGACTTTTTAACGAACAGACTTGCCTACACACGATCACAACAAAGTCCGATGGATTTGTACGTGATGACGTACACTGGACTAAAATAAGGAAGTTGATAGCCAGTAGCCAATAGCTGCCCTAGCGTCGGTTTTTGTCCGTCGGACTAGCATACAGACGAGCGGATTTCTGGGTTCGGCAGAGTTACAACGTAAAGATTTGAAGCCTGTTCCAAATCTAAGGTCAGATTTGTGACTGGAAAAGTCCGCTGAAGGTCAGGTGAAGCCCATACACGATTGAATTTGGTCCGTCGGTGTCCGTCAGACCAGTCTGGTCGAAAAGTTCGACCCTGTGTACGCCCCATAATTGTCACTGCCACATCAGCATGGTTGTTTCCATTTGAATGCTCAATTGCATGCAATGGTATGTTATTTAGCAAAAATATTATTGTGCGGAAATAAAGTTATCAAACACTAGTGAACACACAGGGTGTCAGCATGGATGGGATTTGAACTCATGACCTAAGTGCTTTTTGTTCATGAGTCAGACCACTAAGCCAATGTGCTGAATAATATTAGGCTTGTATAATAGTTTAGTATGATTAACCACTTCAATACCAGGTACTTTCCCCTCTTCCTGCCCAGGACAATTTTCAGCTTTCAGTTTGAATCACAATTATGCGGTCGTGCAACACTGTATCCAAACTACATTTTTATCATTTTCTTCCCACAAATAGAGCTTTCTTTTTGTGGTATTTGATCACTTCTGAGGTTTTGATTTTCTATAAACAAAAAAAGACCGACAATTTTGGAAAAAAATGATGGGTACTGATAGGCGGCACTGATAGGCGGCACTAATGGGCACTGATAGGCGGCACTAATGGTCACTAATGAGCACAGATTGGTGACACTGGATAGGCAGGACCGATGAGGAGCTACTGACAGGCATTACTGAGTGGCATCTGAAGGGCACAGACATGCATTACTGATGGGGCACTGATTGACACTTTTATGGGCACTAAGTGGCACTGTTTTGGCATGTGATGGGCACTGATTGGCAGCTGATGGGCACATCTCATGGGGATTACACTGATCATCAATGTGCTGATTATCAGCGCAGACCCCCCTCAGACAGGGAGAGCTGAAGATCGGCTCTCTTTGTAAGCGTGAAAAGAGGAAAGCCGTTTACCGGCACTTCCTAGTTCACACAATGATAAGCTATGATTGGTCACAGCTGATCACATGGTAAGAAGCCTCTGTCAGAGGTGCCATACCATGATCAGAGTTGCGGTGTGTCAGACTGACACACAGCATCTCTGATCGCCATACTGCGTGCCTCCCACAGGCGTGCGCCAGCTTGTTATCCTATTCACGTCATAACACGTCTGATCAGGAAAACTAAAGCACTTTGCCGCCATCATATTGCTATATGGTGGGCGGCAAGTGGTTAAAAATGAACATAGATATTTAGAACTCTATACTCTCCTAAAAAAGAAATGTAACATGAAAAAAAAAAATTAACATATAACAGATATGTAACTGTAAATGATATATATGTAACCTTACGGAATAGCAGACATTACTCTGTAATAATCATTCAGAACAGCATTAGTTAGCAAAAGAAGAAAACAAATTATGCACAATAATTGTAATATAAATAAATAGCCACACATCCCATATAAGAATAGTTTATTGGCATATATATATACACACATGATCATAGCTAAATACTGCAGTGCAGTTCCATATAGGAAACCTGTATGCAATTGCCAGTTATGGAACTGCGTCTATGCCGAATTTACTAATGCATATTTGTGTATTTGTACTCACTTTTCCATTCGCAAGTTCACCTAGTTGAGGTCTTAATTGGCTTAATTGAGTATGTATGTATATATATAAATATATATATATATATTTAATAGAGTAACTTGATGTAGAGTGACTACCTTTTCTCCTTATTCTTAGTGAATTAGGCCCGAAATAAGAGATCAGCGAAACCGGTCAGGCATGGATCATATTTATCCACCTCCAATCCTTGACCCACCAGGGATTTACACAAATAAGGGAGAACTTCATGTTGAATGATGTATTTATGGACTAATGCCCCGTACACACGGTCAGAATTTCCAACAACAAATGTTCGATGTGTACTTGTTGTCGGTCATTTCAATTGTGTGTAGACTCCATCGGACATTTGTTGTCGGAATTTCCGGCAACAAAAATTTGAGAGCTGGCTCTCAAATTTATTCCAAACGTGTGTACACAATTACAACTCATAAGATTCCACGCATGCTCGGAATCAAGCAGCAGAGCCGCACTGGCTATTGAACTTCATTTTTCTCGGCTCGTCATACGTGTTGTACGTCACCACGTTCTTGACGTTCAGAATTTCCGACAACATTTGTGCGACCGTGTGTATGCAAGACAAGTTTGAGCCAACATCCGTTGGAAATAAATCCAGAATTTTGTTGTCGGAATGTCCGATCGTGTGTATGCGGCATAAGACTCATTCCAAAGGCAGTGAAATCTGATAAGTATATCATTCCAATGGATTTGTGATTTTTTGCTTGGAATGTGTTTTCTTACTTGCTTCCTTCTGCTCTGTTAAATGTACCGGTGTAAGTGTTTTATTGTATATTCACTCAATAAGTAAAAAATAAATCTGTTAACCTTGCCAAAAAGTTTTGAAAGCTGATAACTTCCCGTGCTCTCTGCCTCTGTTGCAATCTTATTACCGGTAGTCAGAATTGTTCAAAGGTATCTCTGTGAACTACAGAAAAAATCCTCCATATGTTATAAAAATGAGGAGGAACAGGTGTTCTGTAGTCTAATGCCGCGTAAACACGACCGGTTTTTCCATCAGAATAAACTTGCAGACTTGCGTACACATGATTACACCAAAGTGCGATCGTTTAGAACGCGGTGGCATACAACATGTATGACGGGACTAGAAAAAGGAAGTTAAATAGCCAGTAGCCAATAGCTGTCCTTGCGTCGTGTTTGGTTCGTGTTTGGTCCGTCAGAATAGCATACAGACGAACGGTTTTCCCGATAGGAATTGATTCCGTCGGAAAGATTTAAAACATGTTCTATTTCTAGGTCCGTCAGACTTTTCAAAAGAAAAAGTCCACACATGATCGGAATATCTGATGAAATGATTCCGTCGGACCTTTTCTGCCGGAAAGTCTGGTTGTGTGTACGCGGCATTAGTGAGTAAGCATTGTCACCCTAGAACAGGCAGGTGCCGGAATAACCAGGTGAAAATGATGGGAAAACCATGCCTGAAAAACAAATGTAACCATGATATCTAAAGATTTGTCAGCTGCTAAAAGTAAATTTTTTTCCTGGGTTTAGGTACAATTTAACTATGGATGTTTGAACAGCTTTTGGAAAGTTGCTTTCATACTGGGAAATTCATTTTAGGTTTGAGAAATAGTCACCAATTTCCTTGAAGCATCACAGAGACCTGCAGTGCTCTAACAGCTTTACCATCTTTCTAAGCGTAAGTTATATTCATTTTTAGTGTTCACAGATTTTGAGTTATTGTAGCTTTTAGCTTACAATCGTTTTATGTGGGTTTCACATGTTTAAATATTTTCTGTTTCACAATGTTATAATTTGATTACAAATACAGATGTATGCAATGTATTTTAGTAATGTCCAGTATATCAGGCAGAGTCAGTCACTCTCTTTCTAATGAAAATACAATTTCTGAGATATAAGTCTACAGCTATAAAAGCTACAAAAAAGAGAGCAATGTTTTCTGTCAGAAAAAAACTTCTTCTGTGAGAGAATCAGTTGCTCCAATTTACATACTGCATATAATTATAAACTTTACATCAGGCTGGCTTCTTTCACATGCAAGTCTAACAAATATGATTTTTTTTCTTAATGTGTTTTAAAAGGTTAGTGGAAATCCATATTGAAGGCTTTCATGCTGTTCCACCTTAAAGACCATATGTCAAGACATAAATTCATGTGAGATGCAGTATAGGTGCATAGTCTATAAAAATATTATTATGAAACAAATGAAAGTGTCTAGAAAGATGGCCAGGTAAATACTAATGACATATTATATTTTTATTATATAATATGATGTAAATCCTTGATACCGCAAAAGGGAAATCAATTCTGTAAATAGCAATAGGAGATTGCCTACTAGGATTTTTTTGGCTCCACATAATATATACGTTATGTCCATCTATCTATTTATGTAAGCCAGTGAGGGGTAAGGTTGCAAAAATGAATCTATTAAATGCAAAATATGTATGACACAATTTGAAAGAAGTCCCTGGCATGTACACATTTACAAATATTGTGCAGCATAGTGTAAGTCTGGGATGGTCATATAATCTGAGCAATCACTGGAGTGCACTGAAGTTGGACTTCTAGTTGTTTTACAGAAGCCAAACGTTGAATAATGTAAAGGAAGGGAACAAAAGTGTTGTAATGGGAGTTAGACCGAGGTATGGTCTCGTTAAGCTCTGCTCTTTTTTTCAGTGTGGCTGATTGAAAACATTGCACCATCACAGCATGAATATGATGGGAGGAAGGTGCATTTACATGTCTCTACTTTCAAGATAAATTATAGTGATTACAAAATGCAAAACAACTTGCATTGCCAACTTCACTGTTCATTTCTAAAGCTGAATACAAATAACTAGCTTTCTTGTAAATTAACTACACTATAATCAACCCTCCTGCATCTTGAGCTAAGCCAGACATTTGTTGAATCCTTGCTTTTTTATGGCAATGCAGGCATCTGTCTAAACAATTAGAGCACTTGTCATTGAACTTTCATCAAACATCATAATGTGTGTACCACCAGACATTCTGAATCTATACTTCAATCACTTCCCACCGGGAGGCCGTCATATGACGTCCTGGGCTTTAAGTGGTGATATCTGAATTATGCCTGCAGCTGTAGGCATCATTCACATAACCTTTTTTTTCAGCTGGAAATTCCCTGAAATGTAAAAGGCATCATAGCGGCTAAACTTGATTGCCACCCTCCGGTACTTCTCCCATGTGATTGGTGAGCCGAAGAATGCCAATGGCAGCGGTTTACCATAGTGCAGGCCGTGGATCACATGTCCTTGACCATCTCTATGACCCTTAGATTTAAAAACTTCAGTTTTTTTTGCTGGGAAACTTGAGTTTATTTTTCTCAGGCTTTCCAGCATAGAGGAGAGATGTGGGGACTAATAGACTCCAGATTTCTCTGTACAGAGGACCTGTCATGCCCTATTCCTATTACAAGGAATGTAAGAATAAAAGTGATAAAAAAATGTTTTAAAGGAAAAGTGGAAAAATAAAAACATTTAAAAAATAAAATAAAAAAAATAAAAATAAAATAAACACTAAAAAAATGTAAAGAGCCCCCACCCCTTGTGCTCGCACACAGAAGTGAATGCACATGTGGGGTATAGCCGCAAACTTTGGAGTGAGAGTAATAATGTTAGTCTAAGACCTCCTCTGTAACTCTAAACTGGTAACCTGTTAAAATTTTTAAAGCATATTCTATGAAGATTTTTAAGTACCAAAGTTTGGTGCCATTCTACAAGTGTGCACAATTTTAAAGTGTGATATGTTAGGTATTTCTTTACTCGGCATAACATCATCTTTCACAAAAAAGAATGGGCTAACTTTAGTATTTTGTTGTTTTTAATTTATTAAAGTGTTTTTTCTTCCAAAAATTGTTTGAAAAATTGCTGCACAAATATTGCGTGGCATAAAAAATTGCAACAACCACCATTGTATTATAACTGTATTGTCTCCCTTTTATATTGTAAAGCGCTGCGTAAACTGTTGGCGCTATATAAATCCTGTATAGTAATAATAATTGTATTTCCTAGGGTCTCTGCTAAAAAAAAATAATGTTTTGGGGTTCTAAGTAGTTTTCTAGCAAAAATCACTGATGTTTACTTATATGACAGAAATGTCAGAATTGGCCTGGATGGCAGGTGGTTAAATTATCGTAACATTGTATAATATTGTAACTTTACCGAAGAGAAGGAGAGGGGTAGGTGGTAAGAAGGGAAAATTGGTTAATTTGTTCTGTCTGAGTTTCATGTGATATGTATATAAAACTGCTGGAGCACATGTGACGCGACAGAAAGGTAAAATGACTGACTGCATGTTTATGCACTGGTCACAGTGGGGTTGATTCACTAAAACTGGAGAATGCAAAATTGGGTGCAGCTGTGCCTGAAAACCAATATATTTCCAGGCTTTAATGTTAGAGCTTAAAGTGTTACTAAACCCAGGACACTGCATCCACTATATCTGCTCTCCCACAGTACACATGTAGCGCACTACCCCCGTAGGAGCTGCTGGGTAGTTCATTCCTTTCTGTAGTGTGGTTCTGTTATCCCCCTTCCCTTCATAGATTGACACAGCAGACAGTCCATAACATTTAACCACTTGACCACTGGGCACTTAAACCCCCTTAATAACCAGACCAATTTTCAGCTTTTGGTGCTCTCACATTTTGAATGACAATTACTCAGTCATGCAACACTGTATCTATATGAATTTTTTGTCCTTTTTTTCACACAAATAGAGATTTCTTTTGGTGGTATTTAATCACCACTGGGTTCTTTATTTTTTGCGCTATAAAAGAAAAAAGACCGAAAAATCTGTAAAAAAATAAATTTTTCTTCGTTTCTGTTATAAAATTTTGAAAATTAGTAATTTTTCTTCATATATTTTGGCCAAAATTTATACCGCTACATATCTTTGGTAAAAATAACCCAAATTAGTGTATATTATTTGGTCTTTGTGAAAGTTATAGCGCCCACAAGCTATGGTGCGAATATCTGAAAATTGATCACACCTGAAGTACTGACGGCCTATCTCATTTCTTGAGACCCTAACATGCCAGAAAAGTACAAATACCCCCCAAATGACCCCTTCTTGGAAAGAAGACATTCCAAGGTATTTAGAAAGATGCATGATGAGTTTTTTGAAGTTGTAATTTTTTCCCACAATTCTTTGCAAAATCAAGTTTTTTTTTTTTTCGTTTTTTTTTTTTCACAAAATTGTCATATTAGCAGGTTATTTCTCACACACAGCATATGCATACCACAAATTACACCCCAAAACACATTCTGCTATTACTCCCGAGTATGGCGATACCACATGTGTGAGACATTTACACAGCGTGGCCACATACAGAGGCCCAACATGCAGGGGAGCACCTTCAGGCGTTCTGGAGCACCCAGGCCAATTCTGACATTTCTCTCCTACATGTAAAAATCATCATTTATTTGCTAGAAAATTACATAGAACCCCAAAACATTATATATATTTTTTTAGCAAAGACCCTAGAGAATACAATAGCGGTCATTGCAACTTTTTATCTCGCACGATATTTGCGCAGCAATTTTTCGAACGCGTTTTTTTTGGAAAAAAAACTGTTTTTTGCTTTAAAAAAAAACAAAACAGTAAGGATAGCCCAATGTTTTTGCATAATATGAAAGATGAAGTTACGCCAAGTTAATAGATACCTAACATGTCACCTTTCAAAATTGCACACGCTTGTAGAATGGTGCCAAACTTCGGCACTTAAAAATCCCCATAGGCGACGCTTTAAAATTTTTTACTGGTTACAAATTTTGAGTTACAGAGGAGGTCTAGGGCCAAAATTATTGCTCTCGCTCTACCGATCGCAGCGATACCTCACATGTGTGGTTTAAACACCGTTTTCATATGTGGGCGGGACTTACGTATGCGTTCGCTTCTGCATGCGAGCACACGGACAGGGGCGCTTTAAAATTTTTTTTTTTTTTTTTATTGTTCATTTTACTTTAATTATTTTAGTTTGACACTTTTTTCCCCCCAAAAAATTTTTTTGATCACTTTTATTCCTATTACAAGGAATGTAAACATCCCTTGTAATAGGAATATGGCATGACAGGTCCTCTTTACAGTGAGATATAGGGTCAATAAGACCCCACATCTCACCTCTAGGCTGTTCCTGAAATAAAAAAAAAAAAAAAAGATCCTGGCTTCGATCGTAGCGGTGAGTCGGTAGAAGCACCGGAGGGCGGCGGGAGGGGGGGCGTCCCCTCTCGCCTCCCGTAAGAACGATCAAGCAGTGTAACAGCTGCTATGATCATTCTCATGGTATAGGGAATCACCGGCTGAAAAATATGATATCTGAATGATGCCTGTAGCTGCACCCATCATTCAGATATCCCCGCACAAAGTCAAGGACGTCGTATGACGGAAGGCGGGAAGTGGTTAAAACGCTTTTTTTTTTTTTTAACACAAAGTTGTCCATTTATACAATATTTCTAACACATAGCATGTATATACCAAAAATGACCCCCCAAAATAGATTCTCCTGCTCCTCCTGAGTACGGCGATACCACATGTGTGAGACTTCCACAGCCTGGCCACATACAGAGGCTGGGTATGGCTGGGCATGGCCGAGTATGGCTGAGCGTGGCTGGGTATTGCAGAGTATCGCCGAGTATGACTGGGTATGGCAGAGTATGGCTGGGTATCACCGAGTATTGCAGAGTATGGCTGGGTATTGCGGGGTATTGCAGAGTATGGCTGGGTATGGCAGAGTATTGCGGGTTATGGCAGAGTATTGCAGATTTTTGCGATGTATTGCAGAGCATGGCTGGGTATGGCAGAGTATGGCTGGGTATCACTGAGTATTGCAGAGTATGGCTGGGTATTGCGGGGTATTCCAGGGTATGGCAGAGTATTGCGGGGTATTCCAGGGTATGGCAGAGTATTGCGGGGTATTGCGGGGTATGGCAGAGTATTGCGGGGTATGGCAGAGTATTGCGGGGTATGGCAGAGTATTGCGGGGTATGGCAGAGTATTGCGGGGTATGGCAGAGTATTGCGGGGTATTTTGGGGTATGGCAGAGTATTGCGGGGTATGGCAGAGTATTGCGGGGTATTCCAGGGTATGGCAGAGTATTGCGGGGTATTCCAGGATATGGCAGAGTATTGCGGGGTATTCCAGGGTATGGCAGAGTATTGCGGGATATTCCAGGGTATGGCAGAGTATTGCGGGGTATTCCAGGGTATGGCAGAGTATTGTGGGGTATTCCAGGGTATGGCAGAGTATTGCGGGGTATTGCAGGGTATGGCAGAGTATTGCGGGGTATTGCAGGGTATGGCAGAGTATTGCGGGGTATGGCAGAGTATTGCGGGGTATTCCAGGGTATGGCAGAGTATTGCGGGGTATTCCAGGGTATGGCAGAGTATTGCAGGGGTATTCCAGGGTATGGCAGAGTATTGCAGGGGTATTCCAGGGTATGGCAGAGTATTGCAGGGGTATTCCAGGGTATGGCAGAGTATTGCAGGGGTATTCCAGGGTATGGCAGAGTATTGCAGGGGTATTCCAGGGTATGGCAGAGTATTGCAGGGGTATTCCAGGGTATGGCAGATTATTGCAGGGGTATTCCAGGGTATGGCAGAGTATTGTGGGGCATTGCAGAGGGAATTGCAGAGTATTGCGGGGCATGCAGAGTAGTGGGGATGGCTGAGCATGGATGGATGGATGGCTGGATGTCTCTGTGCAGCGCTGTGGGCACTACAGATGCAGCCCACAACGCTGCAGCCATCCATCCATCCGCCTCTCCGGTCACTGTGTACCGATCGGTACACAGGAGGGGAGGAGAGGGGGAGGAGAGGAACCGGTGTCATCAGATGACGCCGGTTTGTTGACATGTGATCGCTCCGTCATTTGACAGAGCGATCACATGGTAAACGGCCGCGATCAGCGGCCATTTACCGGGATCTGTGATGCGCCGGGTCCTCTGGACCCGGCGGTCACGGATGCTCTCGAGTGCGCGCCCTAGGGGGCGCGCGAGAGCAGGATTCTGGGAGGACGTCCCTGGACGCCCTCCCAGAGTTAAACAACCGCCCTGTAGCCGTCATTTGGCTATGGGCCGGTTGTTAAGTGGTTAAACATTTAACTTTATTCTTTTCTGGCAATCAGTGCGGTACTGCATTACAGAGTCACTCTGAATAACTCTTACAGATTTGGCATTAAGTGAAGCAAATCTTGTGAGCACATAGTCCAGAACATGTAGAGCCACTGTAAATAACTTCTAACTTGCACTGGCTTCCAATTGTGTTATGCAGCTTTCCTTCCTCCTGTTTGTTACTATTTCCTGACCGTACAGCACTTACAAGTATTCCCAAAGAACATTACTCTGAATAAAGTTCCTTGAGCTGACTGATTGTATTTCTCCAAGGTATTAATTCTTTAAGGCCCAACTCCCTTTGCACAGACTTCTGTATTGACCCGCACACCAATGCTCTTTGCGAGGTATTGATTTTCTAAGGCCCATGATCTGTACCTCCTTCTCCAAGACCCGCACTTTAACACCTTTAAAGACTCTTAGAAGCACTGTTTCCCTGGGTTTACACTCATGTGTACTCCTGAGCAACTGTCCATGCTTGCCACAGAGGGACCTCTCCCAGTCTTTGTTTCTGTCAGTAGTAGCAACTTCCTCCTGATGTCTCCTCTATTTCTCCCCTCCACATGGCATGTTCCCCTCCCCAGAGGGGAGAGCACCCGAGCTGCACCAGCCCCTACATGCTGTCTTCTTCTTCTCCCAAACTAGAACTCCCCTGGAAGCATGTGACCTTCGCTTTTATAGTAGTCCCGCCTCTGCCCAAGCAAAACAATGATTGGTTCAGAGGGGTCTCCAAAAGACTACCTACCACTCTACTACTGTAGTCCACCCACTTTCCAGAACATTTCATGAAGAGTGATGGAAATCTTGCAGGGTAGAATTTAGGTGACCACACCTTCCTCTACTCTAACAAACCTCCCAACCACATTAACCAACCAGCTTACACCAACAGGGTAAAACACTGGCAATTTACCTAGCATTAATCCTAACTGCCTATTTTAGCACACACCTAAGTAGGTGGGTGCTACACACAGAACATGGAAATGCAATTATTTTAGTAAATATAAACTGCTAAATACCTTTTCTCATCAGCAGTCTATAGCAATCTTGTGACTTCTATCAGTTCCTGATAAAGCTTGTAGGAGGAGTTTTTATACTGCACTGAGCTGTTCTATCAGGATCCAGGGCCCCTGGCCCTTTTTCTGGACAGTGCTGATTGGCCCTGTGCTGATCACATGCACTCTCCCAAGTAAGAAAAAACCTCTATAGCAATACACACCAAACCTAGCATGTGCAGCCTGCCTCCAAAGAATCCGGACATGTTCTGGAGTCAGTGGAAGAACAGAAGGATCTGTGCATACAGGATCAAACAGTCTTTTTACACAATGCAGAGGAATAACCCCTTAGGTTCCACTGTGAATATAACAAGCATGCTTTACTGTATAGACAGGCTGATTTTACTGTTGTGGGTTTAGTAACTCTTTAATTGAACAAGCTGAAGTTAGAAGACATTAGGTAGAAACTGACACTTCGGAATCCTGAATTAAATTAATTACTATCTTTGCTAAAGAACCATATTCCTCTGTTCAAGAACAGTTCACTTGTCCACATTGAACATCAAAATATTTACCATTCACGTTTCCCTAAGTACATTAGTATTGCATGTTTACTGTATATTCAGATACATTTAAACCCTAATGGGGTTGATTTACTAAAGCAGAAGAGTGCAAAATTTGGCGCAGCTGTGCATAAAAAGCTATCGACTTCCAGGTTTAACTGAACAAGCTGAAGTTAGAAGCTGCAATGCACCAGATTTTGCACTCTCCAGCTTTTAGTAAATCTGCCCCAGTGTTTAAATTATTAGTTACATTTTAATGATTATCATAAATACATAAATATGACCTTTTTTTTTTTGCTCGAAGGTAAAAATACATTGTAAAAGAAATAAATGCAGAGCTTGCCACTGCTTACCTCCTTCTGGGAATAATAGGTTGCCATACTTATCCTTTAGCTTCAGTTTAGAATCTGAAGATTTTTTTTTTTTAATGTTTTGGACAGAGTTGTGAGGCATTAGGACATCAACAGATTTTTATTGCTGTCTGGGTCTCTGCTTGGGAGATTAAACCTCTCTAAAAAAGAGGTGAACTTTATGTGAACTTTCACAAAAAAGTGAACTGAACCTTTAAATCGATATTAACCCTTTTTTTTATTTTAATAAGTATGTTAAGACTTACATATAATGTATAATATCATACATTGTATAATATTGTTCCCTGACTCTCTAGTCATGCATGTGTCTCCTTTAGGTAGCCCATTGAAGCACAAAGTAACTGGAAACCCATGCCTCTGCCCTCTCCTCCCAGCTAATTGACATGCAGACTGGGAAACAGCATTGAATATCCTGGAGAAGATGTCGGTAACATGGTCAGTGTTTTTTTGGGACTGTGGAGGGTAGTTAAAGGGGTTGTAAAATCAGAAGGGTTTTTTACCTTAATGCATTCTATGCAATAAGATAAAAATCATGAGTGCAGTAGCCCCCCTCGGCCCCCCTAATACTTACCTGTGCCCCATCTCTGTCCAGCGATGTCCATGAGTCTGATGAGGAAGAAGACATTACTAATGTAAACGTCTAGATACATGGATGAGCACGGGAAAAATCTTTCGGATGGAGCTACCGTGATGTGTCTGGCTGCCTGGTTATTCTGGCCTTCCTCTATCCATACTGTTGATCCTAGTAGGACGCCACTATGATCCTGTGCCTGATTATATATAAGCTGTTTCCCAGCTTGTTGCTGGTAAGCATTCAATTTATCTGGTGGTGGATTTTTTCTCACGAGGTGCTATTGGAAGGATTTGCCCACTTCACTGCATTTTATGGGACTTTCTTTCGAATTTCACTTTTGGACTTATTATTTTATTGATTTAATATTCTTTATACACAATTATGTTGTGTTTTTTCTCATATTATCTATGTGATCCTTCAGAGATCCATATACAATTTGGTCATAGCGCGGTTCCTACCCACCCACTATTCTATTTGATTGTGCATATCCCACAATTTAGAACTGCTGCTAATTTATGTATTTTTCTTTTTTGTGTTAGCGCGGTAATATTTTTTGTTTATGGGATGTCCACGAGTGCCTTGGCCATCCGAGACTCTCCCTCCAGATTGGCTGAGACACAGCATTTTCACCATTGGCTCCTGCTGCTGTCAATCAAAGTCAGTAAATCAGGAGAGAGAGGGGGTGGGGTCGGGCCACAACTCTGTGTCTGAATGGACACAGGGAGCTGTGAATCAGGGGGCACTCGACGGTTAGGGATGGGCCAAGAGCACAGAAGAGGGACCCGAGAAAAGGAGGTTCCAGGCTGCTCTGTGCAAATCTACTGCAACAGAGCAGGTAAGTATAACATGTTTTTGTTTTTTTAATAGAAAAAAACTTCCCTTTAAAGTGATACTAAAGTCTTGATTTTTTTTGTTTAAAAATAACAAACATGTTATACTTACTTGCTCTGTGCAGTGGTTTTGCACGGAGCAACCCAGATCCTCCTCTTCTCAGGTCCTTCGCTGGTGCTCCTGGCCTCTTCCTCCTGCCAAGTGCCCCCAAAGCAAGCAGCTTCCTATGGGGGCACCCGAGCCAAGTGCTACACTAGTCCACTAGACGTGTCCATTCAGACAGGGAGCCACAACTTGGCCCTGCCTACCCTCTTCATTGGCTCACTGACTGATTGACAGAAGCGAGAGCCATTGACGCTCACTGCTGTCTCAGTCAATGAGGGTTCTGGACAGCTGAGACTCTCATTCAACATTGCTGGATCGAGATGGGGCTCAGGTAAGTATTAGGGGGGCTGACAGGAGGCTGCTGCACACAGAAGGTTTTTTATCCTAATGCATAGAATGCATTAAGATAAAAACCTTCTGCCTTTAGAACCACTTTAATGTACTGGAGTGTTTTTTTTTAACTTATTACAGCAAATGCATTAAGGTAAAAAAAATTATATTCTTTGAAAATACTTTAGGCGTGGTTGTCTTTATTTCAGCGCCCTTTGAAGTAACTTAAGTTTCTTTTGTACACTCTATAGAACTTTTAATTTGCAGATGGCCTGTTGGGGCAACTCTGGCAGCTCTGGAGGGCAAAGTCTTCCTCTATGCATCAGACAGTAGCTATCAAATTCATTACTTAAACAAAAAGAGGGGGTATTTGACCTGGTCTTTTCTCATACCTTTCTTAACTTTCTTGCAGTAGAATTTAGGAATACCTACGGCAGTAATT
Organism: Lithobates clamitans; assembly: GCA_037952925.1. Lineage (NCBI taxonomy): Eukaryota > Metazoa > Chordata > Amphibia > Anura > Ranidae > Lithobates > Lithobates clamitans. The sequence goes on from JBBGZY010000654.1 coordinate 190,184, forward strand.
CAAGTGGCCTTGTCCCTGTTGCTTCCCTGGTTCAATGTTCCATCTCCTGGTCTGTACTTCAGACTAAAATATAAACCTGGCAGAGCAACTAACTACTGATAACTTATGACCTTTAACTTGGTGGTTGTTGCAGGTGGGAATGTTTGTAAAAGCTGCTGTCACTGATAAAAGCTTTGTCAGTGGCAGTAAATGGGTTAAGGCCCTAGCTATGCCACTGGCCAGTGGAGTTAACAGCTCAGTCCTGTCAGTGTTGAGGCTCGTGGATCTCTTATTGGAGTGCTCTTTGTAATAGCGTTAGTAATTCCAAGTTGGGGAAGAAAAGCTCCAAAAAAATCCTGAGCCATCACTGGATGGTTGTAAGGTTTTTAAAGGACAGCTCAAAGAACGCTGATGACAAAGAGGCTTATCACCACAAATGCTAGTCTCTTGAAGGCTTGGCAACAGGTCATGCCACACACAGGCTGCCCTCCTGAGCTAGGGTTAGTCCAGCTACAGCACAGCTCAGTCTTTTCTTTTCCACCTGGAGTCAGTAATTTTACTCTCTAAGCTCTGTTAACTTCTCTTTGTGGTTCTGTCCTACTTTGCCATGTCACATTAGCTAGCTACACTCGCTCTCTCTCACCTGTGGAATCAATCATATGTCTCCTTCTGCAGCCCTACTTCCTGTAGGTTTGTTCTCTCTCTCAAGTTCCCCAAAATGCAGACCTCCTCCTCTAGCCAGCTCTATTGTGTGGACTCAACATTCAAAGCTGCAGCCAATCAGAATGCTGGAATGCTAGTTTCTTCAGGTTTTTACCAAGATGGCTGCTACTATATCTGTGCTGGGGATCTTTTTGCTCAATTCTTGTGCCAGAGTGTGGGGTAAAGTATGCTGGCCAATAAGGGCCCTTCTCTCTTTCTCTCTGCAGTTTTGTGAGTCCTTGCAGGAAGGAAACAATATTTGGAGTCTAGAGGAAGATTTTCTGCTGTATTACTTAAAGAGCTGACAGCTGGGCTAAACAATGTGTGCAGAGAATTACACAGAGAAACAGTGGCGGCTGGTGCTCCATCAGTGGGGGGGTGGCAGACAAACCTGACCATGGCCCCCCCATCACTCCAGCCCACACTATGCACCATACCCACACCCCCCTCGGTTACCGGTTCACTCACCCTGTGTTGCCCCCGGATTGACATGTGGGGACAGCGGTGGCGGCTGCTTTCCCCTTCAGTCTCCTCTGTGTCCCAGCCTCCGTGTTCCCCCTGTATCTGCTCTGCATTATGCCGGCTGTACCCCATCATGGATCCACTTCCTGATTGGCCTGGGAGGAGAATCAGTGTGACAATAGCGAATATTCACTCGCTGTTGTCACACAACTGAGTTGGCTCCAGGCGCAGTGCTCTGCGCCCAAGCCTGCCATTTTTTGAAGCCTATTAGGGCCTCTGGTTCTTTTTTCTGCATGCATTGTAATGTAATGTCAAAATTGGAATAAAGCTCTCCTAAAGTGCAGTGCATATATTCACTTTAAGCTTTACGAGTTTGCTACATTACACAAACGTTGCATTAATGTGATATTATTTTAACCAGACTTTGTTGATTATATTTTGTAGTAAATATTGCATATGTGATTGCACAACTTACTCAAATGTCGCATAAATTACTGGAAAGTGCTTAATTTTCTAATGTTGTATTATTTATTCCTAATAAAAACAAAGAAATTCAAATGATATGTTTTCAAATTTGCTAAAAAATGTAATTCCCTAAATAAATAATATATAATATTTTAGGGTAAACTACAAATGCTAAAGAAAAGATGTGCAGAGCTGAGACATTGCCAAAATAAAAAGAAAGAAGCTCTAGGACTCAAGGAGGATCAGGGATAAAAAGGCTGGGGGAAGTGAAGTGGTTAACTTATGTTGAGACTTGATCTTTAATATTAATAACACATTTTTGAATTTTTTTTACAATTTCAGGTCATTCCACTTTATATCTCATCAAATATTGATGCTCTCTTAATTTTTACTAGTTCTGTAAATCCCCTAAAAACACTTTATCACCTAATCATCTTAAATTTATAATTTCCTAAGCAGTTTGGAAAATGATCATACGTTTCATAAACTGTAACAATTTTCTGAACAATTCATTATCTTTACTAAAAAAAAAAAAAAAGAAAGAAAACCCTCTTAATCAGCGTTACATAAAATTAAGCCATAAATTTAGATTGTTCCTGCACTGCAACCATTAGGCAATGAAGGAAAAAGTTGACCCTAAAGTGTATTTAAAGAAAATATTTAAAATTTGCAGTTGAGTTAAAGTAGAAGTTCAGCCTAAAACTAAAATCTCTAAATCTACTTGCAGCCACAATCTAATGCCGCGTACACACGAGCGGACTTTACGTCAGACTTTGCCCGGCGGATAATTCGATCGTGTGTGGGCTCCAGCGGACCTTGTTTTCTCAAAAGTTGGACGGACTTAGATTTGAAACATGTTTCAAATCTATCTGACGGACTCAAGTCCGGTCGAAAAGTCCGCTCGTCTGTATGCTAGGATAAAAAGCCACGCTAGGGCAGCTATTGGCTACTGGCTATGAACTTTCCTTATTTTAGTCCGGTCATTCGTCATCATGTACAAATTCGATGAACTTTGGTTGATTGTGTGTAGGCAAGTCCGTTCATTCAGAAAGTCCATCGTAAACTCCGCTGAAAAGTCCACCGGGCAAAGTCTGCTGTAAAGTCCGCTCGTGTGTACGTGGCATTAGACTAGCCTATCTAGCCCTGTAAAGCAAAAATCGCTATACATACTTTTTCTGAGGCCGCTCCAATCTGGTCCCACACTGAGCTTTCAGAGGTGGCTTCTCTGGGTAGGCGGGTGCAGAAGAGGCTGGGTGATGTCACTTCCCAAGCATTTCCAAGCCACTGTCAGCTGCCTACTGCACACAGCTTCCATCACTGGAGACTGGACCGGAGCGGCTTCAGAAAAGGTATGTATAGCGATTTTTGCTTTAAAAGTCTAGATAGGTTAGTCTTAGATTGTGACTGCCAGTAGATTTAGAGATTTTAGTTTTAGGCTGAACTTCCACTTTAAATAAAGAATGGTTAAGACTCTTGTTAGGTTGCCTTTTCTCTTGTGAGATTTAAGTTAGATCAACAGTTAAATGATAATGCCAATACAAAATATAAAGACTAAACCACAAACCTGAGAGGCAAATCTAGCAACTATACAGTATTTGGACTGTATTATATATAAGATTGTAAGAAATATGTGTAAATTAGGTAACATTTTACTTTGCAATGCTTAACTGGATAATGTTTGCAGAATTGTAATCTATAACACAGGCTAGAAGCCAATTTACTAGCTTTAAAGTTATTTTTTATTGTGTATCCTGGTGCCAGGGTACAGTAACCTATAGGAAGCTGTATTTCCATTGCATTTGCCAAATTGGTGCAAGTAACAGCTAACAAAGTTGTATGCTATGTTTATGCAGATGGTGAAGTGAGGCGTCACATTTAAGCCAAATCTGACTTGTGTAATTTCAATATTTTCAGTGTTCATGCCAGGTGCAGATGGTAAGTACCTAGGCTTTGTTTGTTGAAGAGATCAGAAATTTTACTTGGATACCAGAATGCATGATGTGTTGGATTACTGAAGGAAATTATTCAGCATTTCCTATTGACAGTATAAACACTACTTTGTGAGCTTAAGAGGGGGAGACTAGAATTTGATTTCCATTCATGAAAAGTAAACATCCATTAATATATCTGAGCTTAAATTTGCTTATTCACTAAGTTAACTTTCAGAACATTGTATTATAGGTATTTGAATGTAAAAAAATACTTTGACACAAAACAAGAGTTTTTTTCTGTGGATACATCAAGCATACTATTTTTATTTTAAATCTCTATCTTATTTTGTTTAATATTATGAAACTGCAGCTTATCATGAGCAAACAAGTTCTGCATTCTGAGATTCAAATTCATTTCCACCAGCATTATTATCTCATCTCATGTCTCAGGTGTTTCTAAATATTTTCCAAAAAAACCAAAAACACGTCTCACACACTAAAATCATGGCAAAATTGCTCTTGAACTTATTTTACATGTCTGAATTTGTAAATATTTTTTTCCAAAATGTCAACTTAGATAATTGTTGTATAGTTTTTTTAGGTTCATAAAAAACATAAAACAATACAAACACCATATCTGTCATTCGAGTCTATTAACTCAGGAATTAAATTAGGAGTCTGCTACTGCATAATCTAAATTCTTTATACTAAAGAATTTAGATTATTATACTTGACTGTAGCAAATACAATGCTACCTAAAAATAAAGCCAAAACAATAAAAAAAAGATTCTAAAGCCCCAGACACTTATCGACCTATCGAGCAACACTTATCATGGGTATCCGTGAGGCATTGGGGAGTTAGCTTCCTAGGCTCCCCACCTCCATTGTGGCATGTCCTGGAAGGAGGGTGGCTCTCTGGGGTCTTCTTTGGCTACTTTCTTTTACTGTTCTTACTCATTCTTTCCTTATTCCCTCCCCCCTTTTTTTTGAACAATGTGACCTAGGTATTGATTTGGACAGCAGGCCTTTATAAGCCATTTTCCTCCCTCATGATGGTATAAACTTTTGATTAGAGATGTCACTGGGGAAGACCCATATGGTAGTAGTGAACACCTAACCTCTGTTATGCTACAAGACTTCCCAAAAGGGTCTACTCACCCTATTTTCCTAAACAGTACATGTATTTTTTTTAGTATGTTGTTCCATGCAGAGCCCCTCTGGGGTGACCATGATTCTTTTGTTTTTCCTTTAACCTCATATGATAGTATTCTGGAATCGAACTATTCCAAGTGTAAAACTTTTGAAAACTCAATAAAAATATTATGGAATTAAAAAAATATTCTATGTTTATTTTTCCCACAGTTATTACCTTTTGTATCACTTGACCCTCCCTCCTAGATTGTAAGCTCTAATGAGCAGGGCCTTCTGATTCCTCCTGTATTGAATTGTATTGTAACTGTACTGTCTGCCCTCATGTTGTAAAGCTCTGCACAAACTGTTGATGCTATATAACACATGTATAATAATAATAAACAAAGGAAAGGCTTTGAAATTCATTTTTATGGTTGTCCAAGACCCTGATAGGAAGATGTCTTTCAACCCCCAGAATATTTGTGACAGGCTGAGCTCATCCTCTCATCAGAGCTACTATTGTAATTGACCAAATCAATTTTTTCAATCATTCCTATGAAAAGTCCATTGAAGGATACAGGAAATTGATATGCTGTGAATGATGGCTTGGTTAAAAACATATTTTCTGATGTCTCAAACAGCAACAAAAATGTCCTGGGGATCAAACCCTATCCTTAAACACACATAGTTGAAATTAATTTTGGCTAGGGTTGCGGACATCATAGTAACACAGTAGCCAGTTTTAGAAAGTTTGGAATAAGCTGTACTAGACTTAAATCTTCCTCTGGGGATGGGTCACGTATGCAATGCAAAGGGTTATATTCCACAAGAACAGGTAGGCATTTATATCATGTTTACCTAAAATTTGTAGTATTGCTATATACAGTATGTTTTTGTAGTTATAGTTAGGTCATATCTCCAGTTAAAAGTGGCAATCTCTTTATATGAAAATATTTAGCATTCTGCAGTGTTAGCTGTTGGAAAGCCAATGTGACCAATAATAATTTACAGTCATGTTACTAATTCACTTTGTATATGATATCACGTGATTTCCCTGTTTTTTTTATTTTTTATTTTTTATATTATTTTTTTTCTTTATGCCAAAATACAAAACACTTCAAGGATCAAAAATAAATATGGTTAATCTGTACAATTCCCCCCCCCTTCCCTCTCAATCCCACCCTCTCTCTCTCTTTCTCTCTCTATACCTTTTAATTACCTACCCTCTCCCATTTCTCCCGACTCCCTCTCTCCTACACTCCCACCATTGTCTTCTTAAATTTTATCCAGTCTTTCCACTTAATTGCAAATCCCTCCATTTCCTCTTCCCCACTACATCTCAAATATTCCATGTTATATGTATCTTCTACTTTTTTTACCCACTCCCTTATTGTAGGGCTTTCCATTTCTTGCCAATGTCTTGATATCTGACTTTTGGCTGCATTCATCATATGAGGTCTCAATGATTCCTTATGTTGTTTTATTGAACATTTTACCCCATGAAATAAGTATGGATGAGCTTTCTGTTTGGGTCAAACATGAATTTGACTCGAACATTAGTCGTTTGCCCATTCGAGTGGTGCGCAAAAGGCCCATATTGCACTGCGGGAGCGCAGTGCATTGCTGTATGATGATTGGTCAAAACATGCACCATGACCTGTGTGCTTTGGCCAATAACAGCGCCCTCAGCTAAGAGAGCCATAATTGGTAGACATGTGCATTCATTTTCGTCCGAATTTCAGGTATTTTTGTTATCGTTTTAACAAACGATAACAAAAGTGCAGAATCCGAAAAAGGAAAGATCCGACATAAACAAATGTGCCTAACCTTAACTCTATTAGTCTAAGATTATTCTACATAGAGAGGAAAGATTCGACATAGAAAGAAAAGATTCGACGTACGGGAGAAAAGATTCGACGTAGGGTAGAAAAGATAAATAAAAATAAACTGCAAAAATCACACCTGGCCATGGAACAGCTGAGCAGCCAATTGTCCCATTACATTTGGTCCCTTAAAAAGTGGGAGGCACATATACAAACTGTTGTAATTCCTACACCATTAACCTGATTTGGATGTAAATACCCTCAACTCAAAGCTGAAAGTCTGCAGTTAAAGCACATCTTGTTCATTTCATTTCAAATCCATTGTGGTGGTGTATAGAGCCAAAAAGATTAGCATTGTGTCGATGTCCCAATATTTATGGACCTGACTGTATATATATCCACTGTATCCAGTTTAGCTATATCTGACTGCAGGCCGTTCGTAGTGTACTGTTTCTAATATACTTCAGGCGGTGTACACAGTGTACAGTACCGTGCACCCCTAGTGCTACTACTTTCCTGGTGGTGTACACAATACATACAGTGCACCCATAGTTGTTATTATACTTCGGTTGGTGTACACAGTACCGTGCACCCATAGTGCAGTTGCTACTACTTTCCTGGTGGTGTACACACTACATACAGTGCACCCATAGTTGTTGTTACACTTTTGTTGGTGTACACAGTAACGTGCACCCCTAGTGCAGTTGCTACTACTTTCCTGGTGGTGTACACAATACATACAGTGCACCCATAGTTGTTATTATACCTCTGTTGGTGTACACAGTACCGTGCACCCTTAGTGCACTTGCTACTACTTTCCTGGTGGTGTACACAATACATACAGTGCACCCATAGTTGTTATTAAACTTCTGTTGGTGTACACAATACCGTGCACCCCTAGTGCAGTTGCTACTACTTTCCTGGTGATGTACACAATACATACAATGCACTTATAGTTGTTATTACACTTCTGTTGGTGTACACAGTACCGTGCACCCCTAGTGCAGTTGCTACTACTTTCCTGGTGGTGTACACAGTACACAATACAGTGTAGTGTTTTTTGCTAAACAAAATTTACAGCATGTCCGGAAGGTCACCAAGGAGAGGCAGATGCTCACAGGCCACTAAAAGAGGGCAAGCAGGCTCTGTGTCTATAGTCAACAGTGCTGGTCGTGAACATGGTGCATCTGCAGCACATGGCTGTGGGGCACGCTTGTCCTTTTTTCCTGCAGCTGGCCATGTTATTGAGCCAAAACATGCAGAAGAGTTGGTGGAATGGATAACAAAGCCGTCCTCATCCTCCTCATCCTCTGTCACCCAGGCTCAGAGTAGTTTGCCTGCCAATGCAGCTGCCAAAGCAGCCTATTCCATCGGCTCCATATCAACGGTCACTCCTTCCTTAGCCCCACCATCATGCATGGAGGAGTCCTCCGAACTATTCGACCACAGTGTCGGGTACATGCTTCAGGAGGATGAGCAGCGATTTGAAGGCTCTGATGATGGTACCCAGGTTGAGGAAGGGAGTAACGTGAGCCTAGAGAGAGGGTGTGCCCAAGTAGGTCAAGAAACTGACAGTCATGTTCCCCCAGATGCAGCATACTGCCAAGTTTGCTCCAGTGATGAGGAGGGAGGGGATGATGAGGTCACTTACTCAACTTGGGTGCCTGATAGAAGAGAGGAGGAGGAGGCACATCTCAAATGGGGTAGGATGCCCTCCAGGGGGCAGCTTAAGGGCAGCCTCCCTATTGCATCACACCCAAGAGCTAAGCAGGTGCAGGGCGCTGCTGACTCCCCACATATTTTGAAAAGTTCTTTGGTGTATGCCTTTTTCGACAGGTGTGCAGCAGATCGCACCATTGCTGTTTGCAACATATGTCTGAAGCCTATCAAGCGTGGCCAAAACAGCAGCCGCTTGGGCGCCACATGCTTGACCGGACATATGATGACCTGACATGCAGTCCGTTGGCAACAGCACTTAAAAGACCCACATCAAAGAACAAGGCAAGCCTCTCCTTGCACCTCATCAGCTGGCATCTCCAACCCCACTATACCTCCAGTCCTCTCAGAAACCTGCACTGAGAGGAATGAAGGTATAGAAATAGGTGTCCCAAGTACTTGTGGCCAATCTGCTAGCGGTACACCAACATCCGATTTTAGCAGGCAAATTTCCCTACCCCAGTTGCTAAACCGTCCAAAAGAAATTCGGTCCCAGCCATCCACATGCTCAGCATCAGAATGCTAGCATGGCCAAATTGCTAGCACTGCAACTGCTGCCTTTTAAGCTGGTAGACTCTACCCCCTTTTGTGAATTTGTGGTATGTGTGGTACCTCGGTGGCAGGTTCCCAAACGCCATTTCTTTTCATAAAAGGCCATTCCGGCTCTCTACCAGCATGTGGAAGGCAATGTATTGGCCTCGTTGGACATAGCGGTCAGTAGTAAGGTCCATATTACTGCTGACTCATGGTCCAGCAGGCATGGACAGGGACGTTACCTTTCTTTCACGGCGCACTGGGTAACTCTGCTGGCAGCTGGGAAGCATGCAGGACAGGGTTCAGTATTGCTGGAGCTTGTTCCGCCACCACGCCTCCAAAATGCTAGTGGTGATTCTGCCACAGCTTTCTCCCCCACCCCTTCCTCTTTTTCTTCCTCTATGACCTCTTCCTCTGCAGATTTCTTTCTGGACACACATTCAGTGCTGCTGGAGGCTTTGTAACTGATCACAGAGTGTGCCTGTCCACAGACTCTGTTGATCGGCTTACATTCATAAAAATGAATCAGTCTTGGATCACCAGCTACCACTACCACTGCCTAAGGCCAAATTTTTCTGCCCCTGTTTAACAGGGGCATGTAATTACAATTTTTGATCTAATATTTCACAGCAGGGCCGGTTCCTGCACTCAACAAAAGTTTCTGTGAGGCTTTACAGTGTTGTGCCACCACCACCAACACCACTGCCTAAGGCCAAATTTTTCTGCCCCTGTTTAACAGGGGCACGTAATTATAATTTTTGATCTAATATTTCACAGCAGGGCCTGTTCCTGTGCTCAACAAAAGTATCTGTGAGGCTTTACAGTGTTGTGCCACCACCACCACCACCGCCTAAGGCCCAATTTTTCTGCCCCTGTTTAACAGGGGCGCGTAATTACAATTTTTGATCTAATATTTTACAGCAGGGCCTGTTCCTGCACCCACCAAGAGTAACTGTGAGGGCTTACAGTGTTCTGGTACCACCAACACCTAAGGCCCAATTTTCCACAGAGTGTATCGGGCAGGCCGTGTAGTATATACAGTAGGTCCCATATTTTCAAACATCTGACTTATAAATGACTCCTACTTACAAATGGAGGGAGACAACAGGAAGTGAGAGGAAATCTACCCATAGGAAGGGAAATTCTCTCCTGTAAGAGTTAATATGGGAAAAACGTGTCTCCCAACTGATGCTTTATCACCAATCCTTGTTTCCCTAATAACCCAAAATTTTCAAAATCCAATTGTCATTGGGACAGAAAGTGAGGTGAAATCTTCTGAACAGGGGCACAGACAGCAAAACAAATATTACAGGGGTGATGATAAGTTGATAACCCTTCCCTATGTTATCCAAAAAGCTTAAAAATAGATTTTTTTGGCTGGAGCTACACTTATAAAATGTACCTGTTCCAAATTACAAACAGATTCAACTTAAGAACAAACCTACAGTCCCTATCTTGTTTGTAACCCGTGGACCGTCTGTATACTGCTGCTGTTCAGAGTATATAGGGCCTGAGGGCCCCACACCTTTTTTTTTAAATTTGGGTGTGGGGTTCACCTTAATATCCATACTAGACCCAAACAGGAAAGAGAGGAGAGAAAGAGAATAGAGAGAGAGAGGAGGGGGGGGCAACATTACATTACAGCTGCAAGCAGTTTTAAATGACTTTTTTACCTTTAGAAATGTCATTTTGTGCAGGGACTGTTCTAAACACAGGAAAAATGCACCACTTTACAGGCATACTATAGACACCCCCCAGGCATGATATTTTATTGTTTCACTTTAAGCATTATTAAAATCACTGCTCCCGAAAAAATGGCCATTTTTAAAACTTTTTTTTGCATTGATACATGTCCCCTGAGGCAGGACCTAGGTCCCCAAACACTTTTTATGACAATAACTTGCATATTAGCCTTTAAAATTAGCACTTTTGGTTTTTTACGTTTGAGTCCCATAGACTTTAACAGTGTTCACGTGTTCGCACAAATTTTTGGTCTATTCGCATGTTCTACCGTGAACCAAACCGGGGGGTGTTCAGCCCATCCCTAGAAATAAGCATGTCCAAGGCTCTTCTGGTATTTCTATATGTAGCGCAGGGGTTTGCGACCAAAGCTATCCTGCTAAGTAATATACTATTTCTTAAGCAAGGGTTTGGCTCTCTCTAGTGACCGCTAAAACTTTGTCAGGACCATTTCTTTAATTAAGTGTGCAAACAGTTATGCATTGTGGGAAGTGTAGTTTAAGGAGGAAGTGACTCATGTGGTTAACTTAGTTTGGGAACTACTGGACCCACAATGCCAAGTCACTGAACAGCCTGCCGGGTAAACAGATAAAAGGACAGGCGTGGCTTTGGGGCTCTCTGGACGCCATGCAACAACCAGCAAGGAGGTCTGTGTGTGTGTGACTGAAAGACTGAGGCCTTCACGGCGCGGAGCGGGATTTCCAGCCTCTGAGGGACTTCAGAATACAGCCCTACCAGTTTAGCAAGCAGATCGGTGTGTAATCCCAGGACATCTAGAAGTTTCCTGCATTCCAGCCATCTGGAGGAGCAGTATGGCGCGGCTGCGCCATCTTTCATCAGACTGAGACATCAGGAGGAGAGTCTGGACAGAGCCTCACAGCCTCTGGGTCTATTGTGGTGAGAGAACACCTGCCCATTCCAGTAAAATGCACTATTTGTTGAGTGAGTTAGTTACAGACTGCTGGTGAGACTTGTATTCCCACAGAAGTGATTCCACCTACTCACAGGACGCATACAGCTGAACTCTAGGATTTGCTCTTACACCCACTGATAAGGAGGAAGTGTCACAAGTACCATATATATATATTCAGTGAACAGTTACCAGCGCATCATTTATTCTATGGTTTGCTTTCCTTTTGTTTCCCTGTTGGATTACAAATACTGCAGTCTAAAGCTACAAGCTAGCTGAAGATACCTGAAGACAAGGAACTTTTATCACCTTCTACAAAGCGTCACGGTTCTACTTTGTAGTTGTGACATTGAATTACAACCTAGTTGGAGCCCTTGAGTACAGGTTAAATATTGTATTGTTTTATTATATGAGAGAGACGTTGCCTTGTAATTTGGTGTATGTGTTGAGGTTTCAGTGGGAAGGTGTTTAATATAGGTCTTTGAGAATATTAGGCATTTGTCCCACTGTACCCCTATCCATCTATATATATATACATATATATATATACCCTCCACATGGATTATTAAATCCACAGTTTCAAAACCGTTTTATAAACTGTCATTTATTGTTTATAGTTGATCTTATTGTTCCTTATGATTAATACCCACTTTAGTAAACTTTCTGAGTGGTTAATTGATATTCTGTGTGTGTCTCTATTACTACCACAGCTGGTGAAGGGATGGGATCCAGGGCTACGGTAAATAATTTTTATGGGTTGTCATTAATGCGTTTCTCTCTATTGCTGGGTCCCATACTAATTTTACCAAGCAGGTGTGCCAGAGGGGTTGAGAGGCAGGGTGCTGAATCAAAATGTTCATCAGCAGCTCCTGCGGGGGTAGTGCTACATATATTAATAATCTCTTTTATAAATTGCAACACCTCTCTCCAATATTTTTTATTTTTTTTGCAGTTCCACCAAATGTTGGCCATGGTTTCCACTGCTCTGCATCCTCGCCAACAATATGGTGATTTCCCTATTTGATATTTATGTACTTTTTCTGGTGTTATATACCATCTTGTCAGAAATTTAAAGTTCATTTCAACTGTATTAGTGTCTACCATGGAACTATGTACCATCCTCAAGATTTTTCCTAAATGTTGTTCGTTCTCTCATGCTTACATTTCTTTTTACCATTTTTTTATGTATGGCGGGATTTCCAGCCCGTCCATTGCCAGCAATATTTTGTATATCCAGGAGATACCATTTCTAGTATTCTTTGCTATGCACAAATGCTCCAAAGGTAATAAATACTCTCCGGATCTTATTGGTTTTTGCAATGTTGTGACAAAATGCTTCAGCTGAAAATACCACCATTGATCTATCACCATCAGATCTGGTTTGGGCTTTAGTTTTTGTATTGTGCATATTTTCCCCTTTTCCATTATATCTTTTGGTTGTGCATTTTCATCTTTTATCCATTTCCCAAATAATTTCCCTTTTCCCGGTGAAAAAGAATTAGTGGGATTAATGGTGAATTATACTTCCATTTTCCTTGTTTGTGAATGAAATCCTAAATTTTAAGTGCATTTTGTGTCATTACATATGTATTACATATGTATTCTTATCTAACGCTCTATATACTGTGGTGGTATCCATATAATCTTACCCAACCATTACCCAAGCATTACTAATTGTGTTCTCCAATTTTACCCATCTTTTTTCATTTACTTTTTTTGCCCACTCTATTACTCTTGATAACTGCATTATAATATTTTTTTTAAAACTGGTACTGTCAATCTCCTTGCAATGTATCTGTATTTAATACCAAGAATTGTATTCTCGGCGGTTTCTTGTTCTGCCATATGAACTTATGATTTTGTTATTGTTACTGTTTTTATTATCTAAAAATATGTCTGTGGTAGGGAGATCAGTAACATTTGAAATTTATACATAACTTTTGGTAATATTACCATCTTTATAATATATGATCACCCTATCCAGGAGAGTGATCTTGTTGCTATTATTTTAACTTCCATTTTTATTTCATTTAGTAATGGGATATAATTTGCTTGATATATTTTTCCTAGGGATGGTGTTAATTTTATTCCAAATTATTTTAATTCTGTTTTCCTTCATGTTAATTGGAATTCTTGTTGTAAAATCTGTTCTTCCTGTTTACTCATATTTATATTTAAGATCTCTGTCACGGAACGTCCCACACTCCGCTTGAGTGCTTCCGTCATATACCACTTCCTCCCAGTCTGTATACAGATATCAGATATTCCAACCTCTCTGAGCACAAAACAAGGCAAGACTTGCTTGTTGCTACCATGAACTGTTTATTTAGAATCAAAGTTACAAGACTTTATATGCCGTTGGAACCTCCTCTAACAATACAACTGTAACCTAATTAACATAATTAACATGAGCTAAGTAACTAAAAAATTTACCCAGACCAGATGAGAGACTTGTGGGCACCGAGCTTCACACAGTGGTATAAACACAATAGCTGCAGCTCCAATAGGAGTCGTCCCGTTTCCTACATTGTATAGAGGACAATGTGATCAGCTCATTCAATTAACATAAACACAGGTAGTTGGAGCTGATGACACCAGCATCTCCTCACAGGATGTGTCACGACAGAATGAATCAGTCTTATCAGCAGGGGGCTGCTGGAGGAATCCCCCGTCCCTCTTCAGGGACACAAATCCACAGCAAAGAGTCCCCAACAGAATCAAACAACATACAATATATACATATATACACGACGGAGTCCGATTAGTACAGTTCAGACTGGATTTCTCATTCACCTCACAAAGAGTATTGTTCCATTGAAAATCCAGGGCCCATAATCAAAAGGCAACAGGCTTGCATTCAGTCCTCTCCAACAGCCTCTGTCCCGGCTAGGTCTGTCACATTTCTCCCCTTTCGGCAGGAGACTAACACAGGAGGAGACCCCAGACGGGTTGACTCCGAAGTTAGTCAGTAGTTCCAGTCCTCTACTGCCTGTACCCACACAGTACCCCAAAAAAATTGTTCCAAACAGAGTATTACTCACCCAGCCAACCTCTGCCTCTCTCAGAGAACATATCTGCCGCTGGGGAGAGGCCTGGACTGGCCCTTCTCCCTGGAGTCCTTTCTGCCGCTGGAGAGAAGACAGGGGGACTGGGCTCACTCTGTCATGCTGTTGGGGATCTGGGCCGACTGCCCAGCATCCCTGGAGTATACAGGTGGAGACTGAAGTCCCATCCACCCTCACAGGAAATCCATCTCCTCTTAGTTGAGGGCAGAGTCCAGCAGTACTCGGCCCTGTTGCCAGCCCTTCTGCTGGAAACCCCACACCATCTGCTCCGGCTACCTGTTGGGGAGGGAGGCCGACTGCCCCACCTCCCTGGAACTCTGTAGTTGTTGCCGGTGATGGCCAGAGGTTGGTAGCACTCTGCCCGGTTGCCGGTGCTTCAACTGGGGAAGTTCCCTGTAACTCCACAGATACTGCTGTTGGTGCGGGGCAGAGCACAGTGAAGTTTGGCCCCAATAGCAGCTCTTCTGCTGGAGGCTCATCAGGTTGTTCTTCCTTAGCAGAAAAGTCTATTAAATCTCCTACCTCTATAACTGGTGTCTGTGGATAGAGGTTCACCATCTCCTGTCCGTGGAACTCAGAAGATGCCATCAGTGCTGAGCAGAGCGCAATGAAGTTTTGCCCTAATCCCAACTCTTCTGCTGGGGGCTCACTCGATGGTTCTTCCTCAGCAGAAAAGTCTATCAAATCCCCTGTCTCTGCAACTGGTGTCTGGGGATGGAGGTTCACCATCTCCTGTCCATGGAATCCAGAAGATGCTATCAGTGCTGGGTAGAGGTTAGCAGAGCTCTGCCCTGTTGTCAGCACTTCAGGTTTGGGGATGGCAATCTCCAGATTTTCCACTGCAGATTCTCTGGCATGCTGCTGGACAGGCACATTCCTCCATCCAATATCATCCCATGCAGAAACAGGATCATCAAGGTCAGTCAGCACTTGCTGCATCCGCCATAAGACCTCCGCCTCCATAGCTGCGGGGGCAGGTTGGCAAAGCACACTATTGCTCTGCCACATTGCCGACTCTTCAGCCAGGATTTCAGGGTTGTCAGCTGGTATTTTCTGATAGTCCCAGGCAAAGGGAGCCCAGCCCTGGCACTGAGCAATGTCTAGCAGCCGTCTGTAGGCGATCTCTAGCTCCCATTCCTAAACGGCCAGAAACTCCAAATCTTCCTTTGCCCAGTGCACTTCCGGAATGTTCAGTAGCCCTTCTCTGAAATCCATGATTTCATCCAACCGCCACTCCAAATCACTCCCAAAGTTAGAGTCCCCTGTCAGCTTCACATACAACAGTCCCAAGCCACCGTAGCTTAAGCCTTCCGTTGGGCTGTCATCCGCTATCCAGGGACATGCTTGGGATACATGCCACCGGAGGGCTCTGTAGCTCTCATCCAGCTTTATCTCTGCCCAGACCAGCCTGCTTAATTCAGCTTCTGCTTCTTGTGTGGTTTTTCTCCCAAAAACCGCACCCACAGTCTGTACTGCGACCAGTACCTTTCCTCGATGGAGGGGAGAACTTTTCCCTGGTGTCGCTGCTCATGGGCTAGCGCTTCCTTCCAGAGTTTGCAGCGAATAAAATCACACCATCCCAGCAGGACCTGCTCCGATACTGGTCCTCTGTGCTGTAACTGCATCTCTCGCAACCTCCTTCTGAATTTCTCATCCATGGCGGCTGGTATCTGTACCTCTCCTCTCCTGCTATCTGGACCTTGGATCCAGATGTAAATTTGGATATCCCAGACTGCAGGAAGCTTTCCCGCTGCTTGCCACCAATGTCACGGAACATCCCACACTCCGCTTGAGTGCTTCTGTCATATACCACTTCCTCCCAGTCTGTATACAGATATCAGATATTCCAACCTCTCTGAGCACAAAACAAGGCGACACTTGCTTGTTGCTACCATGAACTGTTTATTTAGAATCAAAGTTACAAGACTTTATATGCCGTTGGAACCTCCTCTAACAATACAACTGTAACCTAATTAACATAATTAACATGAGCTAATTAACTAAAAAATTTACCCAGACCAGATGAGAGACTTGTGGGCACCGAGCTTCACACAGTGGTATAAACACAATAGCTGCAGCTCCAATAGGAGTCGTCCCGTCACCTACATTGTATAGAGGACAATGTGATCAGCTCATTCAATTAACATAAACACAGGTAGTTGGAGCTGATGACACCAGCATCTCCTCACAGGATGTGTCCCGACAGAATGAATCAGTCTTATCAGCAGGGGGCTGCTGGAGGAATCCCCCCTCCCTCTTCAGGGACACAAATCCACAGCAAAGAGTCCCCAACAGAATCAAACAACATACAATATATACATATATACATGACGGAGTACGATTAGTACAGTTCAGACTGGATTTCTCATTCACCTCACAAAGAGTATTGTTCCATTGAAAATCCAGGGCTCATAATCAAAAGGCAACAGGCTTGCATTCAGTCCTCTCCAACAGCCTCTGTCCCAGCTAGGTCTGTCACAATCTCTAATTTAGAGGGATTTACATTTATGTTTGATAGTTCTCCATAGAATTTTAGTATCTTCATTAAGTTAGGCATTGTGATCCTAGGATTGGAGATGTAGAACAATACATCACCCGCATAAGCCGCTATTTTATGCTCCTCATCTCCTATCTTAATCCCTCCTATGTCTGGACTATTTCAGGTCTTTGCCAAGAGGGGTTCTAGCGACAATACAAATAATAAGGGTGAAAGAATACACCCCTGTCTCATTCCATTAAACATTTCTAAAGGTAGAGATGAAATCTACACTGATAGACAGCACTGCTAGGGGGCACTGATTGGCACTACTAGTGGGCATTGATAGCTGGCACTTGTGGGCATTGATATTTTGCACTTGTGGGCATTGATAGGTGGCACTGCGGGCACTGTTAGGTGGCAATGGCAGGTGGCACAGATATGGCAGATGTGCCTCTTCCACTTCGGGACCGATGTCCCTTGCAGCAGAGCCAGTGATCGGCTTTTTTTTTTACTCAAAAATGTCCTGGGGATTAAACCCTATACTTAACCACTTGCTTACTGGGCACTTAAATCCCCCTCCAATCTAGAGCAATTTTCAGCTTTCAGCGTTGACGCACTTTAAGTGACAATTGCGCGGTCACGCAACACTGTACCCAAATTAAATTTGTATAATTTTTTCCCCATAATAGAGCTCTCTTTTGGTGGTATTTGATCACCTCTGCATTTTTTTATTTTTTGAGTAGAAAAAAAAACGATTACCGATCTTTTGTTTACACCATGTGATCAGCTGTCATTGGCTGACAGCTAATCACATGGTAGGGGCTGGGACCGACCCTTACTCGGATCGGTGATCACCCGAGTCTTAGACCTCCCTCTTGGTGGGCCCTGGAATGGACCCTGCTGTGAAATATTAGATCAAGAATTGTAATTACATGCACCTGTTGAACAGGGGCAGAAAAAGTGGGCCTTTGGTGGTGGTGGTGGTGCCACTGTAATTCCTCACAGTTACTTATGGTGGGCGCAAGAATGAGCCCACCAAGAGTGGGCCTTAGGCACTGGTGCCACAACACTGTAACCCCTCACAGATACTCTAGTTGGAGCGCAAGAATAAGCCCTCATGCAAAATATTGCATCAAAAATTGTAATTACATGCCCCTGTTAGTGTGGAAAGCAGGAGTAGATATGGCGCTGCCCTAATGGAGTGAAGAAAATTTTTTCCTTTTACTGGTACACAGCTATTTTGTGTGTTTTTTGTGAGCCTTAGGTGATGTTTAAAACTGATAACCCATACAAAATGGTTGGAATTCCTATGTGCCTAGAATGAATAAATAAATGGTGGTCTCTTTAATGTGCGTGCGTGATTAGATCACAATCTGTGATTAAATAGTTAATTTCTGTCCCATTGTGATATGGGAGAAATACCAAGATAAAGTGCTGCTGTCTTAAATTAACAATATGCAAAATGACAACGTGCAATTAGTGCAAAAAAGTGCTAAGTTGCAATAAAGTGACTAGTGCTAGATTATACAAGTGACTTATGTGTATAAAACAGTATTTGTTGGATAAGAAAATTTCCATTGCATGTATAGAAAGTTCTTTTTGGATTGATTCTGAGGGAATTCCCTCTTTGGGGAGCGAATTAATATGGGAAGCTTCTTGTCCAGGTGCTGGCTGGTTAGTGGTGCCTCAACGGCGTGCTCTTATTCTGCTTGCACTCACCGGATAAACTTCCCCCTGCAGGGGTGCAGACAGTCACATTATTTGCGACTGTGTAGCACACCTGGATGTCCCCGGTCCATGCTTTTACATGTTGTTACCATTTACATGTGAAAGAAAGGAGGGATGTCCATAGTGTAAAGCCGCATAGAGAGCTTTATTGTAACTGGTAAATTAGTACTCACATTTACAAGGCAAAAACGAGCATAAGAGAGAGCGTTGTGAACAGCTTGTCTAGAGGTGCTGCAAGACGTCCGTGAGTCCCGCCCTACACGCGTTTCGTCATCAGACTTCTACTGGGGCGTCCATCTTGCTGCACCTCATCTGTTTAAATAATATGCCGTGTGCTTAGTGAGCCTGCGTGCCTGTAAGTAGGCGGCCATCTTCATAAGGATATTAGAGACTGAAGTCTATTACCTGCTATTGTGTTGGTGGCCATTTTTGTGGGGATTTTGGAGACCGAAGCCTCAGCCCCGCGTCTGCGTGCTGCTGTATTATCGGCTGTATTGGAAATGGTGACGTGAGCCGGAGTATGGGCTGCTAACGTGGAAATGTTTAGCTGGCGGCATTCGGCTGTGTGTTTCATCCTGTGTTACATGGCCCTTTTTGAGCTAACATCCGGATTAGTGACACGTTTGGGACAAAGCCCTTAGTGTCTGGAGCTTGTTTTTTATTATCTAAGCGCACACTGGGCACATTACTTAAACGGTGCAAATACAATTTGGTACATAAATTACATTATAATTAAAAATAAAATATAAATATATATATAAATATATAAAAATGAAAAATAAAAAAATGAGATAATGAAAAAAATGAAAAGTAAAAATTGTGAATTATGTAAAAATATGTAAAAATAGGGGATCTCAGGTATTCATAGATGGGGAACTGTTAGGTGCCTCAGACCTATTGAAGTTTTTATATGTATATACAATATTGTGTTTGTAGGTCGTACTGGAGACATGGCTTAAAAATAAGATTAGGATTAAAATTGGTAGCATTCTAAATTAAGTGGTCCAATTTATTTTAGGAGAATCCATTGGTATATTTCCTGGAGCCTATTCATGGGTTTGCTGGTCTGGGTCCTTAGTGTACAGCGGTAATAGGGACAGTGTGAAAAAGCAAAGTCTCTAAACCAATATAATGTGTAAATATTGGATCTTGATATATGTTCTTGTTTGACCTTTGTTTAAATTAAATTGAAGTTAAAATTAAATTAAAACTCTTTATTGTATTCATTGAGAGTTTGGGGCATTAAAAGTTTTGGTATGATGATTAATTCAATTCATACAATTTATCATATCGTAATATTGCATATATATTTGAAATTGTATCGTTAGAAGTTGGTGAGGAAACAGTTCAAATCAACATCAATATTCATTCCTGCTGGTTGGAGGGTGTCTAACAAAAAAATCCATTTGGTTTCATTTTGTGAGATTTTAATTTTCTTGTTGTCCCCCCTCCAGTGCCCTTTTATTTTATCAATCCCATAGAAGACCATGCAGGCTGGATCTTTGTTATGGTGGCTTTTGAAGTGTCTCGAGACGCTGTGTTTGTGGAACCCATTTCTTATGTTGGTAATATGTTCCCTGATTCTTACATGTAGTTGCCTGGTTGTCCTGCCCACATATTGTATGTGGCAAGGACATTCCAAGACGTAGGTCACGTGGGTGCTATTGCAGGTTATGAGCTTTTTGATGAGCTTTTCTGTAGATGAAGCTGGGTTTTCTTGGCAGTATAGAGTTCAGAACTTGATCAGATTGTAAAATGGACCAGTGTTTTTTATTATGGACTCCATGGTTTTGTATTGTCTATTGTAACCTGTTAAGAAGGCCATGTCCATATTTCCGTTCTTTTTCTTGTTGTTATGGGTTGATTTACCTTAATATATTTCTGTCCATTTTCTTAACTTTATCTTTTAGGTTCATTAACTCTTTCTTGTTGTATCCTTTTTCAACAAATCTAATAATTATGATATTTGCTTGTTCTTCATAGTCGTTTGCGTTGCTACAGTTTCTGTATATCCACATAAGTTGTCCCTTTGGAATGTTTCCAATCCATTGTGGATGGTGGCAGCTACTGGTTGGGATGTACCCATTCCTGTCAGTGCTCTTAAAATATGTTCTGGTGTTGAGATTCCCATTATTTTTATATATCTGTAAATCTAGATAGTTTATACTTTGTTCCAGCTGCCAGAGAAAGTAATTCCATATATATTGCAATTTATTTAATCAAAAAAGGTTTGTACTTCTTCCTTCATGCCTCTCCA
Organism: Lithobates clamitans; assembly: GCA_037952925.1. NCBI lineage: Eukaryota > Metazoa > Chordata > Amphibia > Anura > Ranidae > Lithobates > Lithobates clamitans. Next base: position 211,106 of record JBBGZY010000654.1, read on the forward strand.
TACTATAACTATGTCGTCTATATAGCGTCGATATAGCTTCATATTTCTTCTCTGTTTGCTGAAAATTTGCTCCTCCTCCCACCTGTTGAGGAACAAATTCGCTACACTGGCCTAAGTGAGGCAGGTTTAATGAAGAAGAAATGAGAGTATTGGATCTAGACTTGAAATATGCCCGGAGAAAGAGTTGGACAAATTTGAAGTGTACATAGGAGAATACGAGAAAAAATTGAAGGCCTATATCCAAAGGGGGAACAAAGAGGAATATTAACAAAAAAAGAAGCCAGATATTTAATCCCAGAAACAGCAAAAACCCCAGTGATTTACTATGTGCCGAAAATTCACAAAGGCCAATCTAATCCTCCAGGAAGACCAATAATAAGTGGCATAGACTCACTGTTTTCCAGACTGGGAGCGTACCTAGATGGGTTCTTACAACCACTCGTACCGGAAGGAAAATCATACTTGAAAGATAGCAGACAACTAATTCAGGAACTGAGAAATTTTAAGATAGAAGAAGATGACATTCTGGTAACCATAGACGTCAATTCCCTGTACACAAATATCAGACAGGATGATGGTTTGAGCAGTGTTGAATGGGCGTTACACAAGCAAACTGATCTGAAAGGAGAACAAATTAAATATATCATGGGCCTACAAATGGCCATGAGCCATAACTACTTTTGGCACAAAAGGGATTACTACACCCAAACAAATGGAGTGGCCATGGGGGCAAAATAAGTCCCCAGTGCAGCGAATTTGTTCCTCAACAGGTGGGAGGAGGAGCAAATTTTCAGCACACAGAGAAGAAATATGAAGCTACTGTATATCGATGCTATATAGACGACATAGTTATAGTATGGAGAGGCACGAAGGAAGAACTACAAACCTTTTTTGATTAAATAAATTGCACTATATATGGAATTACTTTCTCTGGCAGCTGGAACAAACAAAGTATAAACTATCTAGATTTACAGATATATAAAAATAATGGGAATCTTAACACCAGGACATATTTTAAGAGCACTGACAGGAATGGGTACATCCCAACCAGTAGCTGCCACCATCCACAATGGATTGGAAACATTCCAAAGGGACAACATATGTGGATATACAGAAACTGTAGCAACGCAAACAACTATGAAGAACAAGCAAATATCATAATTAATAGATTTGTTGAAAAAGGATACAACAAGAAAGAGTTAATGAACCAAAAAGATAAAGTAAAGAAAATGGACAGAAATATATTAATAGAAGGTAAATCAACCCATAACAACAAGAAAAAGAACGGAAATACAATATCCATATCCATACAAGTCCATAATAAAAAAAAACTGGTCCATTTTACAATCTGATCAAGTTCTGAACTCTATACTGCCAAGAAAACCCAGCTTCATCTACAGAAAAGCTCCACCCCTCAGAAAAGAATTAGTGCATAATGCCCTTGACCCACTGAAACAGATAAAATTAGTAAAAAACTTAAAAGGATTTTTTAAGTGTGGGAAATGCCTACCGTGCAAAAACAGTAAAAAAACAAACAGGGAAATAACAAAATTCAGATCAGCAACCAATGGAAAGGAATACAACATCAAATAGCTCATAACCTGCAATACCACCCACGTGACCTACGTCTTGGAATGTCCTTGCCACATACAATATGTGGGCAGGACAACCAAGCAACTACATGTAAGAATCAGGGAACATATTACCGACATAAGAAATGGGTTCCACAAACACAGCGTCTCGAGACACTTCAAAAACCACCATAACAAAGATCCAGCCTGCATGGTCTTCTATGGGATTCATAAAATAAAAGGGCACTGGAGGGGGGACAACAAGAAAATTAAAATCTCACAAAATGAGACCAAATGGATTTTTTTGTTAGACACCCTCCAACCAGCAGGAATGAATATCGATGTTGATTTGAACTGTTTCCTCACCAACTTCTAACTATACAATTTCAAATATATATGCAATATTACGATATGATAAATTGTATGAATTGAATCAATCACCATACCAAAATTATTAATGCCCCAAACTCTCAATGAATACGATAAAGAGTTTTAATTGAATTTTAACTTTAATTTAATTTAAACAAAGGTCAAAAAAGGACATATATCAAGATCCAATACTTACACATTATATTGGTTTAGAGACTTTGCTTTTTCACACTGTCCCTATTACCGCTGTACACTAAGGACCCAGACCAGCAAACCTATGAATAGGCTCCAGGAAATATACCAATGGATTCTCCTAAAATAAATTGGACCACTTAATTTAGAATGCCACCAATTTTAATACTAATCTTATTTTTAAGCCATGTCTCCAGTATGACCTACAAACACTATATTGTATATACATATAAAAACTTCAATAGGTCTGAGGCACCTAACAGTTCCCCATCTATGAATACCTGAGATCCCATATTTTTACATATTTTTACATAATTCACAATTTTTACTTTTCATTTTTTTCATTATCTCATTTTTTTTATTTTTCATTTTTATATATTTATATATATTTTTATATTTTATTTTTAATTATAATGTAATTTATGTACCAAATTGTATTTGCACCGTTTAAGTAATGTGCCCAGTGTGCGCTTAGATAATGAAAACCAGCTCCAGACACTAAGGGCTTTGTCCCGAATGTGTCACTAGTCCGGATGTTAGCTCAAAAAGTGCCATGTAACACAGGATGAAACACACAGCTGAATGCCGCCAGCTAAACGTTTCCACGTTAGCAGCCCAGACCCGGGTCACGTCACCATTTCCAATACGGTCGATAATACAGCAGCACGCAGACGTGGGGCTGAGGCTTCGGTCTCCAAAATGCCCACAAAAATGGCCACCAACACAATAGCAGGTAATAGACTCCGGTCTCTAATATCCTTATGAAGATGGCCACCTACTTACAGGCGCGCAGGCACACTAAGCACACGACATATTATTTAAACAGATGAGGTGCAGCAAAATGGACGCCCCAGTAGAAGTCTGATGACGAAACGCGTGTAGGGCGGGACTCACAGACGTCTTGCAGCACCTCTAGACAAGCTGTTCACAAAGCTCTCTCTTATGCTCGTTTTTGCCTTGTAAATGTGAGTACTAATTTACCAGTTACAATAAAGCTCTCTATGCGGTTTTACACTATGGGCATCCCTCCTTTCTTTCACATGTAAATGGTAACAACATGTAAAAGCACGGACCGGGGACATCCAGGAGTGCTACACAGTGGCAAATACTGTGACTGCCTGCACCCCTGCAGGGGGAAGTTCATCCGGTGAGTGCAAGCAGAATAAGACCACGCCGTTGAGGCACCACTAACCAGCCGGCACCTGGACAAGAAGCTTCCCATATTAATTCGCTCCCCAAAGAGGGAATTCCCTCAGAATCAATCCAAAAAGAACTTTCTATACATCCAATGGAAATTTTCTTATCCAACAAATACTGGTTTATACACATAAGTCACTTGTATAATCTAGCACTAGTCACTTTATTGCACTTTTTTTACACTAATTGTACGTTGTCATTTTGCTTATTGTTAATTTAAGACTGCAGCACTTTATCTTGGTATTTCTCCCATATCACAATGATACAGAAATTAACAATTTAATCACAGATTGTGATCTAATCACGCATGTACATTAAAGAGACCACCATTTATTTATTCATTCTATGCACATAGGAATTCCAACCATTTTGTATGGGTTATCAGTTATAAACATCACCTAAGGCTCACAAAAAACACACAGAATAGCTGTTTACCGGTAAAAGCGAAACATTTTCTTTACTCCATTAGGGCAGCGCCATATCTACTCCTGCTTTCCACACTATTTCCAATACACTCCACCTAGGTGGAATTGTATTCGTAGAGGCAGCAGCTCTATATTTTAGGAAAGGTCTAACCACTGCGCGGAATTACCCTACACACTCCCTACATGCCCCTGTTAAACAGGGGCTGAAAAATTGGGCCTTAGGCACTGGTGCTGGTGCCACAACACTGCAACCCCTCACAGATACTCTAGTTGGAGCGCAGGAATTAGCCATGCTGCAAAGTATTGCATCAAAAATTGTAATTACACGCCCCTGTTAAACAGGGGCTGAAAAATTGAGCCTTAGCCACTGGTGGCAGTGCCCAGAACCAAAAATATTCTTACAAGCTATCAGCATGATCATTGAGGAAGAAGAGGATAGTCACTCAACATAACAGGATAGTCACTCAGCATCAGCATAGGCAGTCTTGAAGGGATCTGACATTTCAAAAAAAATTATTCGGTTACATCAGCAGTTGATCGACCGTGTCGGTGGACAGGCGCACCTTGTGATCGGTTACAAAGCCTCCAGCAGCACTGAATGTGCATTCCGAAAAAACGCTGGATGCAAGACAGGCCAGTATCTAAATTGCATACTGTGCAAGCTCTGGCCAGTGATCCATCCTCAAGACTAGGGATAAGCCGAACACCCCCCCTGTTCGGTTCGCACCAGAACTTGCGAACAGGCAAAAAATGTGTTCGAACACGTGAACACCGTTAAGGTCTATGGGACACAAACATGAATAATCAATATTATTCAATATTTTTAAATGGCGTGGGGTCCCCCTCAAAATCTATACCAGACCCTTCAGGTCTGGTATGGATTTTAAGGAGAACCCCGCGCCATTTTTTTTAAAATTTTGGCCGGGGTTCTCCTTAATATCTATACCAGACCTGAAGGGCCTGGTAAGGAATTTAGGGGGACCCCCACGTCATTTTTTTTTTAAAATTTTGTTTTGGGGTTCCCCTGTGGGAAATTCCCATGCCGTTTTTATCAATGAACTCTGATGTGTATTGTCGGACCGGCAATTCATTAATAGCTGCGAGTAGTTTAAATGACTTTTTCTCCTTTGAAATGTCATTTTGCTGTCAGACTGTTCTAAACACTCCAGGTATCTTCATTTTCATTATCACCGGGGAGTGATCTGACAATGTTGTTATTTCAATATTTGTTTTGGTCACCAAGTCTAGTAATTTGTGTTCAACCATTATGTACTCAATCCTAGAGTACAACCCATGCACAGGGGAGCAGAATGTATAATCTTGTGTTTTAGGATGTTGCACTCTCCATACATCCAACATTTGATATTAGTATAGCTTCTTTTTTATGGTCTTCAACTGTGAATTCTTAATCCCCTGTACCCGGGACGTTCTATATATTCTTAGCTCCATATAAAAGTTTAAATTTCCTGTCATGATCACACTTCCATTTTTGAAATCCATTCATTTCCCCATGACCTCCTTCAAGTAATTTATTAGGTTCCTATTGGGACAATAGATGTTTGCTAAAGTACAATCCATTTCCCTTTAGGAATAGGTACTGACCTTCAGGGTCCATCATCCTTTCCTCCAGGGCGAACCGTACCCCTCTGGCCAGCCCAATGGCTACTCCTCTTGCCCTTCTTGTTATAGAATCACCATAATATCATGTTGGATAGTCTTTTGAATACAGCTTCACACACTACCCCTGCATCATATTGTTTAACCTCTTTTAAAGTTTTATGTTTCTTTGCAGGTGTATTTAACCCAAGAAAATTATATGTTAAAAAGTTTATTGATGTCATCTTTGCTCTCCATACTCACTTCCCCTCCTTCTGCACTCTATTTTCGCCTTCACCAGTGGCTTCAATCAATTAGACATATTTATGAGAAATTAGAGAGTTAGTAGGCATAGGTAGCGCAAAGAGGAGGCTCCAAGTCTCCACCGAGATTCCTCTATTATGTCCTGAAAGATTCCCTCTCCCTCCCCATTCCTCCCTCTTAACCCATTCCCCTCCCTTTCTTCCTTTTGTTGGGGTATTTTGGCCCTATTATAGCCTACAAGTTGAAGGCAGATTCCCCCATTTTGTTCCTACCTGCCCTTCGACACACTCTCCTTAAGGTTGAGCTCTGTCCTTGTACCCCATCCAGTACAGACACTTCTACCCAAACATGTGTCCTAAAGTCGGCTCCACTCCCCAAGTCCCACCCCCTATTTATTGCTCACTTCTATCTCCTTGTCCCCTCCTCTTCCCCCTGCTGTTCCATCCCTGCACCCTCATTAGTCAGTTTTTTCGCTTCATCTTTGTCTAAGTATTTCTTTTTGTTGATGTTTTCTTCTTTGGGGCTAGATGTCATTGCTGGTGCTCTAAGCTTGTCACTTCTTCCTGTGGTTCTGACCAGCCTGGCATATCTGGTACAGGCAAGTCCAATTTCTTACAGAATTCTTCCATTTCCTCTGGGAATTTTAGTCTTGCTGAGTGACCCTCTTTCCATCCTATTAGACATGCCAGGAAACACCAGAAATACTGGATATTATGTGCTCTCAGTTGTTCCAGTAGGGGCTTAAGTTGTCTTCTTCTTGCCAGCGTTTCAGATGTTAGATCTGCAAATATCTGGAGGGTGGCTTCTTCATATTTCACAGTGTGAACTGTTCTAAGTTTCTCCCAGATCTGTTCTTTATCTTTGTAATTGGGAAATCTCACAATTACATCTCTTGGAATTTCCCTAGCAATATTTGAAGGTTTTCTAACCCTGTGTACTCTTTCAATCTTTAGTGTTGCGATTATTGGTTTTTCAATCAGTGGGCAAAAAACTTTGTTTATTATATTTTGTAAATCCTCTTCCTGCGTTTTTTCTGGTAGACCCCGGATTCTTAGATTTTTCCTTCTATTTCGGTTGTCCTGGTCTTCCAATATATACCACATGTTCCTTTGCTCCATTTGTCATTTTTTTGTTTGTTCCTTAAGTTTTTTTATTTCTACCACATGAATATCCAGTTTTTCTTCCATGTCTTCAACCCATTTTACTATCAGGCTCAGGTCCCTGTGTAAAGTTACCATATCCCCTTTTAGGGACTGTTCCAATTTTGAGGACATATCCACCATTTTTAGATTTAGTTGGAAGTTGACTTTTTGCTCTATGAACTTCTTTATTCCTCCTTTTCTGAGTCGCTATCTGTCTGATGCTCTTCCTTTGTATGATTTGAGCTACTTAATCCCAGGGAATGCCTATTCTGCTCATTTTTATGAACTCCATCTGGGTACTTGCTCCTTGACCCTAATTGTTTCCCAGGACTATCTTGACTCCCCTCTTGTGTCATGTACTTTTTTATTGAGCCAGGGCTCGAGTTTACTTTAAGGGGGTTTACCCCCACCCCTCTCACTGGTTTACCTATCATTGTCTTCTTAAATTATGTGTTTTCAGTCATCCAGCTAAACTTAGGGAAACTTCCTTACTGCACGAGGCCACCAGCTCTTAGAATGATGGGGTTCAGTTATCTCCAAGTCTCAGTTAAAAAAAAAAAGAAAAACACATGCCCTAGTGTTCATTGACCTGGGGAACATAGTCCGACTTCCCCAGGTTAAACACTTAAGACCTTAGATCCAGAATACCTGAGCTGACACCCGATAGGCAGGGCAGGAGGATACAAAGTACTGTTCCTAGATTGAAAATATCTGGGCCAACCTTCACTGGTGGAATATATCTAGGCCCGTCTCTGTAAATTAAAGATTTATTGTGCCAGTAACTGTCGTCCTGACCTCTTAGAGTCTTCTTCAACTGTTATGAACCATCTGGGAGAGCCTGACGAGGGGTAGAGGGAGACCTCTCGTACAGCTCAAGCTCAAGGGCCACTGGAGTTGCAACAGTGGCCACGAGAGCACAGTAAGGTATGAGCGCCTGCAAAGTCCTCTGTTGGTAGCGGTAGTGGCAGCTGATGAGTAACAGGACCAGACTGGATTGCTGAGCAGCAGAAGGTAGCAGGAACAGCGGAAGCAGGTATGCTGTGGATGTAGGACAGCGGATGTAGGTAAGCTGTAGATGCAGGACGGCAGTACTGGAGCTACACAGGCTTGAAGCAGAAGACTGGAGCAGAGTCAGACAAGCCAGGTCATACACGGAGGATCAGTCTGTCATAAACAGCAGGCAGAGAGTGGTCAGAGTTCAAGCTGGGCTTGGTAACAGGACATCAGGCAGACAGTCAGGAATAATCAGGGTCAGGGTCCGTATGGACTCAATTAAAATATGCTCTTATAATGTTAGAGGTTTCAATTCAGCGGCAAAGAGGGCGCAGGTTCTGTACTCTTTCCACAGACAAAAAGTAAATGTGATTTTTTTTCAAGAGACCCATTTTTGGGTGGACCATATACCCAAGTTGCAAAAGGGATATTATAACGCTTGGTATCATGACTCCTTTGCATATTCAAAATCGAGAGGAGCCTCTATAGCGATACATAAGTCATTACCACATCAGGTTTTGGAAGAATGGAGAAATAGAGACGGTAGGGCAATATTTCTTATGCTCCTAATATTTGGTAAGAAATATACATTTATTAATGTATATTTACCTAACCAGGGACAATCTAAAGTAGGAGCACAATTGATCACAGATCTTATGGAAAAAGCGGAAGGGATTACGATAATTGGGGGAGACTTTAATTTTATATTGGATAATGATAGGGATACTTCAGCAACATTAATAATGCAGAAGGCTAAGGATAAAGTCAAATTTAGGGAAGTAATGGCTAAGCATCATCTGGTCGATATATGGCGCTCCATCCCCTGGAAAGGGACTATACGTTCCACTCCAAGGTTCATGGTACTTATCACAGAATCGATTTCTTTCTGATGAATCAGCTGGGAGTAGCTGTGACTTCCTCCTCTTAAATTGGCAATGCCATATGGTCAGATCATGCACCGATATTTCTAGTATTAGATATTTCCAGGGAGAGGAGCTCAAGAGGTACCTGGAAATTGAATGATAATTTGCTATTTGATGAGGTATGCGTTTCAGAAATAAAGAGGGCAATAATAAACTTTTCTAAAGATCATATAAGCGTTACTACCTCCCTTTTGATCCAATGGGAAGTGTTGAAATGCGTAGTTCGGGGCCTATTCATAAAGCATGGGGCTAGATTAAAAAAGGCAAAAAGGAATAGAACGACCCACCTCCTGAAGGAGATATCTAAACTGAAAACTCAGCATAAGCAAAATCCTCTTGGAGAAGTATTATTAGAATTAACAGAAAAGAAAACGGAACTGCAAAATCTACTTAATGAGCAGACATTACAAATTAGGGATAAAAATCGTACGTTATTTTACCAACATGGCAATAAACCGGGTAAATTACTGGCAAGAGCTTTATGTCAGCGAATTAACGCCTCATCCATTGTTAAAATCAAAGCAGATAATGATGAAATGATATATAATCCAAAAGGTATCTTGAAAGCATTCCATACTTTTTATAATAATCTATATAATTTACCAAACCAATTAGCAAATACAGATCCGATAAGATATCAAGAAAATATACAACAATATATCAAAGACACAGCATTACCATCACTAGCAACAACAGATATAGAACAGTTAGAACAAGAATTTTCAGAGATAGAAATACAAAAAGTAATAGATTCATTAGTGATAGGGAAAAGCCCAGGCCCGGATGGTTTTAACCCACGGTTTTATAAAACATTTAAAGACGTCTTAATCCCTATTATTAAAAGAACATTTAACTCTGTATCTACCTCTCAACCGTTTGTCCCATATAGCCTACAGGCATATATCTCACTCATACCTAAACCGGAAAAGGATCCCTCTTTCTGTGGTAATTATAGGCCAATATCCTTGACTAATATTGATATTAGATTGTATTCAAAGATTATCGCTAACAGACTTACCCCAATAATACCGGCACATATACATCTAAACCAGGTGGGATTTATAAAGGGGCGAGAAGCGAGAGATAATACGCTTAAAACATTGACACTGGTGGAATATGCCCAGAGACGCTCCATCCCATCCTGCCTGTTGGCAGTGGACGCCGAAAAAGCATTTGACAGGGTGGGATGGAGCTTTCTCAGGGAGACATTAAAGCAGTGGGGGATTGGTCCCCTACTGCAGGATAAAATAATGGCCCTTTATCATAATCCAATGGCCAGAATACGGGCAAATGGGGAGTTATCGGATACAGTAAATATCACCAATGGAACTCGTCAAGGATGTCCATTGTCCCCAATTTTATTTGTATTAGTTATGGAACACCTTTTAATAGCGATTCAGAAGAATAATGACATTAAAGGCATCAAGGTAGGGCAGATTGACTATAAAATGTCAGTATATGCAGATGACTTGTTATTGTACATCACAAATCCGGTGGTGACAATACCAAATCTAATAGCAGAATTTAAAAGATTTGGAGATTTGAGTAATTTTAAGGTGAATTATAATAAATCTGAGGCCTTAAATATTTCTCTGTCTAACTCTTTGGTTGAGCTCCTAAAAAAAAACTTTTCATTTAAATGGCAGAAGGAGGCAATTAAATACCTCAGAATTTTTATCCCTAGAGAGATGAATAAGATACAGGAACTTAACTATATTCCACTAATACGTAAAATAACAAAGACACTACAACTTTATGATAGAGGGACCTTTTCCTGGATGGGAAGGATAAACATTGTAAAAATGGATATACTGCCTAAAATCATTTATATACTCCAAATGATACCTATATATCCCTTAAGAACCGTAATGAATCAAATCCGTAAGGTTATAGGAAGTTTCATTTGGGCAAAAAAGAGCGCCAGAATAAATAGGAAAACTTTATATAGACTAAAAAAGGATGGTGGACTGACTCTCCCAGACATTTCGTTGTACCTCAGATCAATATTTATAACCAGGATTGTGGATTGGTTCCATAATATGGACAACAAACAATGGGTGAAACTGGAGGAAGAAGTCACAGACATAAAACTGAAATCATTACCTTGGATTAAGAGGGAATATAGACCCCTGGAAGGGGATATGCCCTCCTTGGTTGTATCAACCTTGAAAGTGTGGGACGATTTGATAAAAAGGGGGATAGGATCTACATTGAGAGGTCCAATGACCCCCCTCTTTAGCAACCCGGAATTCCCACTTGCTTTTAAAGCCAAGACCTTCCTAAAGTGGCAAAGGAGGGATGATACGAGGATAGTGGAAATAATGGAAGAAAATAAACTCCCCCCAGTGGAGGCCCTTGGTACCGAATATAGAAAGAAATGGTTTCAGCATGGACAACTCCAGCAATACATTTCATCTTTGACGAAGGAGTCCATAATGAATAGACCATTGTTAGGGTTAGAAAAAATACTGTTACAGAAACATAGACCTACACATATCTTATCTGTTGTGTATAAATATTTAATTTCAGAAAACAAGGAGGAAGGGTTACAATACATAAAAAAATGGGAGGAGGAACTAGGGATGGTTATCCCTAGAGCTAAATGGGAAAAAGCAATTACAGTAACTCATAAATTATCAATCTCTACTAGGCATCAAGAAAGAAATTACAAAATACTAGCCAGGTGGTATAAATGCCCAGTCGATATGAACAAAATAAATTCAGATAATACAGACAGATGTTGGAGATGTGAAGTAGCAAAAGGCTCAATGTCGCATATCTGGTATTTTTGTCCAGAAATTCAATCATTTTGGGAAAAGGTATTTAAAATATACAGGGCTACAACCGGGGTAAAGATACAACCAGATATATATGTAGCGATATTGTCAATGATCCCTGGATCAATAAAAAATATAAAAAAGGGAACTTTGAAGTACTATATAACTGCGGCACGTACCGTCATAGCTAGAAATTGGAAAAATAAAAAAGCCTCCTCCATAAAAGAATGGGAATGTGAAATGGGAGTGATGCGATCCTTAGAGGAGAGGATGATATTAGAGGGAAGGAGATGAGTATGTACAGGAAGAGCGTGGGAAGAGTCTAGAACCTCGCCGCGATAGGGGAACGAGAAAAAGGGGATAAAGATAGAGCAAATAGTGTGATGAAGAGTTGGAGAAGGGGGGAGAGTTCTTCTGAATTGGAGAAATTTTTTTTTTGTTTGTTTGCTTTTCAGTTAGCTGAGTGGTGTTGTGTAAGAGGATTGGTTGAGGGTGTATGATGGGTATGGATGGGGGGTACTGGGATAGTATTGTGTTGCAGATATAGGGGCTGTGCAAAGATAGAGTAACGAATTATATCCAGAAATGTATACAGATGATGCTAGTATAGACCATGGGGATATATAAAATGATCTGAATATTAATTGTGAATGCCCCTATACACCATGATTTATTCTTTTTCTGTGTAGATGTATGTATGTGTATATGTTTTATATAAAAATTTTGTAAAAATGTTTGATAAATAAAGATTGTAAAAAACAAGCCAAGGGTCCCGACTGGAGACAACAGCGTGGTCAGAAAGCCAGATCAAATACTGGATCAGATACAGGCACAGGATTAGAACACAGGGTAATGCTGCAGATCAGACAGCACTGCACTTGTGCAGCTGCTGTCTTTATACAGGCCATTTGGCGCCAGCATTAGTGGCTAACGTGCACGCATATTTTCAAGCATTCGCATATGCGTTCGCCTGTTAGCACTAATGTTCCCACGCATGCGCATAGGCTTTTAACCTATGCCCAGCAAGACAGGCACCTGCTAATGCATGTCTGCATGCCATGTCCCTGACACAAGCTGTCAAGTTTATAGGTTAATGTTCACACTCAAGATTCAATGTTCGCAAATCAGATAAAATTTTAGCCAGTATTTACCGTATATTTAGTTGACAGGAATGTATGGGTCTGTAATTCACTAGGAGAGAGGCTACGCAGAGCGTACAGGTAGTATTCCCTGTTCAAGAGTATCAGGGTCATTATCCCCCCAGCCGACCAGGGTGCGATCCCCTGTTCACAAGCCATGCATATCTATAATAGGTACAAGTCTCTTCCCACGCTCCATATATGTCATATAGAACAATAATAAAAAGGCGACTTACCACTCTGGCGGATGACATGGAATGTTGACTCAAATGAGCAGGGATCTTGCTGTAAGTTTATGTTCCTGTGGGGCTTTTAACCCATATGCTTTAGATACTTTTAAAGCTTTGCATAGATTCTGCTTGCAATTGTCCCCTCTCTCCTGCCAGTCCCGGAATCCTTTTTCTCTCCCTTGGGGGGGCAACTCATCTCTCTGCACTGCCTTTTCTACCCGGCTCGTAGGCAGACTCCGTACCAACTTCCAATTCGGATCGAGCCCCTCTGGATTATTCCAACAGCAGCTGAGCCTCTCCAGACTCAGCCACCCACGCTCCTCCTCCAGGCGCTCGGCGTCCCAGCTTCTCTCCCACTCTCCTTCGGGTTTCCAACTGCACTTTTCTCACAGGTCCCCATGCCCACACACTGCTGCTTCCACCTGAGGAGTCACGCCAGGTGCCACAATGGCAGTGCAGACACAGATAGGACCGCCTTACTGGGGGAATGAAGTTGCGGGTAATCTTGCTTCCAGCATTCGGGTGCGTACTCTGTTAGCCTAAAGCCTAACTCCTAGCTGACACCATCTTCAGGCTCCTCCCTCACAGGTTTTTTTTTCTAATACCCATTTTCTGAAGTGAAATGCTCAAACCCACTCCTATGACTGAAAACTTGTCAACTGTTTCTTATTTTCAGGGTCACCTAAAAATTTTTAAGGTTTTTCCTGGACTAGATATATCATTTTTTCTCAAATGATAGCTGCACCAGAAACATATTGCTCATGTTTGAACAAACATGAATAAATAAATATAATTAAATATAATCATTTTTATTGTTATCTCAGGGAATGTAAATATCCCCTATGATAGCAATAGGTAGTGACAGGTACTCTTTTTTGAAAAAATTGGGGTCTATTAGACCCTAAATCTCTCCTCTGCCCTCAAAGCATCTGACCACACCAAGATTGGTGTGATAAAATGCTTTCCCAATTTCCCAATGGCGCTGTTTACATCCAGCGAAATCTAAGTCATGAAATGCTTGTAGCTTCCAGTTTCTTAGGCCATAGAAATGATTGGAGCCATTCTGATCTTTGATCAGCTCTATGGTCAGCTGGCCGAATCACCGGCTGCATTCTCGGGTTCCCTGTTGGGACAGGAGAGCCAGAGAAAAACATTGAAGACGGTGGGACATTCCCTTCCACTGCTTGTAAAAGCAGTCTAGAGGCTAATTAGCCACTAGGATTGCTTTTACATGAAAGCCGACCGCTGGCTGAAAAGAATGATACCAAGATGATACCTAAACCTGCAGGCATCATTCTGGTATAACCACTCAAAGTCCAGCAACATACCAGTACATTGCTGGTCCTTGTTGGGCATATGTTGTAATCTTTTTTTTCATGCAGCCTGTGGGCTGAATGAAAAAAAGAGATTGAAAGGTGGGTATGCCCACCATTAGAATACCTCCCTTAATCCACCCACTTCTAATGTTGGGCATACATGCACCATTTATATATGCCGAAGCATGGGGGCATCCGCCCCAAAAGTTAGGAGCAAATCGCTCCTCCGCCCCTGCTGCCCCCATGCTTCGGCATATATGCTCTTTTTTTTTAACTGTGGTGGTGAAATCACCTCTTACAGCAATGGAGTCACGGCTTTATGTTTCGTGGGAGAAAACGCTGTTGCTGTCAAGATAAATAAATCTGCGCTGCAACTGAATGGCGTACCTGCTAATCAAATGATGGTTAACAATAAAACAAAGTAACATTACAGTATAACAGTAATGCCCTGTACACGTAGTCGGATTTTCCAATGAAAAATGTGTGATAGGACCTTGTTTTCGGAAATTCTGACCGCGTGTGGGTCTCTCAAAATGTGATGGCATCTTGGGAGACCCTGTGAAAGTGTGCCTAGTCTGTACAATGCTGTGGCCTACGCTAATACTCAACTAGTGTATGGTAGCATTCAAAACATTCACCAATGCAAAGAACAGGATTGTCAGGACAGGAGGGACAATAATAGCGGGTGTCATGCCTATATCCGCGCTTGCTGCAGACACGACATCTTCTTTTGGGGGGCTCGTTGGGTAAGGGTACTCGGGAGGATATAAGGAAAATGCCTCTCATGTAGCCGGCTTACTGCATTTGGTTGGGGATGGTGAGGTGGAGCACCGTCTGGAAACAGAAGGGCTCTGACGATCTCTTCCTGGAATTTAAGGAAGGATCCAGCCTGTCCTGATGCTCTGTATAGCACATGAGCATTCAGCAAAGCCAAATGTAATAAATAAACAGACACTTTCTTGTACCAGCGTCTGGCCTTACGGGCAACTAGGTACGGTGACAACAACTGGTTGTTGAGGTCCACCCCTCCTATGTTAAGGTTATATTCATGGACACAGAGGGATTTCTCCACAACACGAGTCGCCATAGTAATTTGGACCGTCGTGTCTGCATGAAGGGAGGTAAGAACGAAAACATTCATATTATCCCTCCACTTCATAGCGAGCAAGTTATTACACTTCAAGCAGGCTCTCTCCCCAAGCCTAAGACGGGAATCTACAAGCCGCTGGGGAAAGCCCCGGCGATTAGGTCACACGGTGCCACATGCTCCAATCTGATGATCAAACAAGTGACTAAAATAATTGTCCACGTACAAGTGGTACCCCTTTCTGAATAAGGGTGACACCAAGTCCCACACAATCTTGCCAGCACTTCCTATGTAGTCAGGACAGTTTGTCGGCTCTACGTGACTATCTTTGCCCTTGTAAACCATAAAACTACATGCATAGCCTGTGGCCCTGTCACAGAGCTTATACATCTTGACCCCATATCTGGCACGCTTGCTGGGAAGGCACTGTTTGAATGACAAGCGACCAGAAAACTTAATCAGGGACTCATCAACGCAGACAACTTGATGGGTAGTAAACAAGTCTGCAAAACGTTGGTTGAAGTGGTTTACAAGGAACCGAATTTTGTAGAGCCGATCATATCCAAGGTCTCTACGAGGACGACAGAGTTCATTGTTGTTGAAATGCATGAACCGCAAGATCTGCTTGTATCGTGCCCTGGTCATGGAGGCAGAGAACAAGGTCATATGGGGAATTGGGTCAGTGAACCAATATGACCGCAACTCACTCTTTTTAGTTATGCCCATGTTGAGGCATAGGCCCAGAAAGAGCTTAAATTCGGAAACCGTAATTGGTTTCCAATCTCTGGCAAGGGAGGACTGGGGAATAGTGGTGATGTGTTGACCAGTGTACAAATTGTTTTGGTCCACAATAGATCTATAGAGATCTTCAGTGAAAAACAGCGAATAAAAATCAAGTGATGTAAAAATCAACTGTTTCCACCTGAATGCCGGGTTGGCCAGTGAATGGGGGAAGTACAGGTGCTGCAGAAGTGGTGGGTTCCCAATTAGGATTGGCGAAAGCAGCAGGAAGGACACTATGGGCACGACAGGCCTGTGTTTGTCTTCTTCTTGGTGACAGCGGGACACTACTTGTGCTTGCCACCTCACCAGCTTGAACTGCACTTATGGGACTCACCACATCACCACGTGATACTGCAGTGCTGGTTTGACTATGACCAGGGTGTACTAGGCCACTGGTGCTTGCCAGTTCACCAGAAGGAATAGCGACACTAGTACTGCTCTGCTCCATACGAGGGACCTGCGGTTCTTGCACCTCAATGACAGCAGAAGAAGATCGGGGTCTGGTACGCCTGACGTTGGCAGGGACCACAACTCCATCGTCAGAGATATCTGTCATGGAGCCGCTGTCCTCTACAGGATCGTATTCTGAGCCTGAATCTGACAGATGAGTGACTTCCTTTTCACTAGGGATGGGCTTTATGTTTGGGTCAAACGCAACACCCTTTAAAAGTCTATGGGAGAAATTAAAAGTGCTAATTTTAAAGGCTTATATGCATGGTATTGTCATAAAAAGTGTTTGGGGATCTGGGTCCTGCCCCAGGGGACATGTATCAATGCAAAAAAAGTTTTAAAAGCGGCCGTTTTTTTGGGAGCAGTGATTTTAATAATGCCTAAAGTGAAACAATAAAAGTGTAAATTTTGTACCTGGGGGGTGTTTATAGTATGCCTGTAAAGGGGTGTATGTTTCCCATGTTTAGAACAGTCTGACAGCAAAATTACATTTCTAAAGGAAAAAAGTCATGTAAAACTACTATCGCTAGCGTCGGCTATAATAAATTGTCGGTCAGACAATACGCATAAAAGTTCATTGATAAAAACGGCATGGAATTTCCCCACAGGGAAACCCCGAACCAAAATTTAGAAAAAAATGTGTGGGGGTCCCCCTAAACTCCATACCAGGCCCTTCAGATCTGATATGGATATTAAGGGGAACCTTGTGCCAAAATAAAAAAAATGGCGTGGGGGTCCCCCTCAAAATCCATACCAGACCCTTCAGGTCAGGTATGGATTTTAAGGGGAACCCCGCGCCAAATGTTTTTAAAAAAAATGGCGTGGGGTCCCCCTCAAAATCCATACCAGACCATTATCTGAGCATGCAGTCTGGCAGGCCACAGGAAAAGAGGGGGATGATAGAGCGCCCCCCCGAACCGTACCAGGCCAAATGCCCTCAACATTGGGAGGGTGCTTTGGGGTAGCCCCCCAAAGCACCTTGTTCCCATGTTGATGGGGAGAAGGGCCTCCGGGGTCTGTGGATGATGGGCTTATCAGAATCTGGAGCCCCCTTTAACAAGGGGACCCCCAGATCCTGGCCCCCCTGTGTAAATTGGTAATGGGGTACAAATGTACCCCTACCATTTCACAAAAAAAGTGTCAAAAAGGTTAAAAAACACAAGAGAGTCTTTGACAAGTCCTTTATTCATTTCTTCTTCTTTCATCTTCTTTCTTCTGGTCTTCCTTCAGTGTTCTTCTTCTTCCTCTATCTTCTTCTTCTCCATCTTATTCTTCTCCATCTTCTTCTTCCTCCGCTCTTCTTGTCCGGCATCTTCCTCCGGCTTCTTCCCCGCTCCGTCTGCACGATCCGCCTCAGTGGGAGTCCTCTGCTGTGTGATGCTTCGGTACACTTCTTATATAAGGCCACCCGGTGACCCCACCCTCCTCTGACGCACAGGGACTTCCCTGTGGCTTTCCCCGTGTTGTCAGAGGGGGCGAAGTCACCCGTTTACGTTATATGACTTTTTTTCCTTTAGAAATGTAAATTTGCTGTCAGACTGTTCTAAACACGGGCCTACTATAGACACCCCCCAGCTAGGAAATTTAAAGGAATATTATACTTTTATTGTTTTACTTTTAGCATTATTAAAATCACTGCTCCCGAAAAAACTGATGTTTTTAAAACTTCTTTTTGCATTGATACATGTCCCCTGGGGCAGGACCCAGGTCCCCAAACACTTTTTAAGACAATAACTTGCATAGAAGCCTTTAAAATGAGCACTTTTGATTATGCATGTTCGTGTCCTATAGACTTTAATGGTGTTCGCATGTTCGAACACATTTTTTGCCTGTTCACATGTTCTGGATGCAAACCGAACTGGGGGTGTTCGGCTCATCCCTACTATTCACTATCTGTCATGCTCAGAAACATGGAGGCCACTTCACTACTGTACCTTCGATTTGCCATTTTGGGCTCTAAATTTAGTGGTACAGTAGTGAGACTCACAGGTAAAAAAGCTCCTGACTGTTAGCGACTGTATCAAAATGCTACAAAAAAAACTGTTAGCGATCACAGGGATCAGGCCTGACTCTGCGAACGCTGCAGTTATGCGTGTTTAGTGTTTTGTAAGTGACGGTGATCGATCGATACTGCACTTGGGTGGGCTGGGCTGGGCCGGGCGGAGGGGCAAAACGCAGGTGCTAGCAGGTATCTGGGCTAATCCCGCTAACACTGCATTTTTGGGAACCCTAAACTGCTGGGGACACTAGTATAGATCTGATCAGATCAGATATTGATCCATTCAGATACTATACCACTAAGGGAAGTGTATGTTGCGTGCATGGGTGTTAGCAGTACTGGCACTAACCTGACGCTGCCTGGGGTGATGCAGACTCTATCTGACCCTAAAACCTAACTTATATCACCGGCCGGGCCATCAGGGGGTTAAACCCTTTTTAGGTAATAAACTAACAATCAAACTAACTAACCAGCATCACCCGTAACAGTTATACAGTGATCACTGGTGAAAGGATTAACTAGGAGGCAATCAGGGGGTTAAAACCTTTACTAGGTAGTATATGGGGGTATCTGAAGCTATAAAAAGCTGACGGCGAACCTAAATACTTACCTGCCTAACTAGCGTCACCTGTGACACTAATATAGCGATCAGAAAAACGATTGCTTAGTGACACTGGCGATGGGGGGTGATCAAGGAGTTAAACCTTTATTAGGGGGGTTAGGGGGGTACCCTAGACCTAAAGGGGCCTACCACTAACTGCCCCACCACTTATAACAGTTACAAAATGACACCAATGCAATAATCAGTAAAAAAACAAAAACAAAAAAAAACTGCTATTGGTGTCACTGTGACAGGGGGTGCAGGGGGGTGATCGGGGGGTGAATGGGGGGTGATTGGGGGGTGAAAAGTGTGCCTGTGTGTTCTACTGTTAGTGTAGTGTTGGTGCACTTACTTGGATGTCTTCTCTCCTCACGTGCTGGACTGAAAAGACAGACACGAGGAGAGATGACATCACTTCCTCTGCCTCTGTTTACATTACTGAGGCAGAAGAAGCTTCTCATTCACCAGGAGCGATCGCGAGGGGGTGGCCATGAATCAGTGGCCTCCCCCTCAAAACGGATCGCTTCAGGAGGGATGCTGACCACCTCGTTACTTTGCCTGCCCATACGTTACTTTGCCTGCCCGTGCCATTCTGCGTGAGGCGGTCGGCAAGTGGTTAAGGGTCTCAAGAAATGATATAGGCCATCAGGACTGATCCGTTTTTTAAATATATACAACATAGTTTGTAAACGCTTTAACTTTCACGCAAACCAATTAATATACACTTATTGTTTGTTTTTTTACCAAAGACATGTAGCATAATAGAATTTGGCCTAAATTTATGAAGACATTTGATTTTTTGGGGATTTGTTTTATAACAGAAATTAGAAAATATATTTTTTTCACAATTTTCTGTCTTTTTTCATTAATATATTAAAAAACAAAAAACCTAGTGGTGATCAAATACCACCAAAAGAAAGCTCTATTTGGGTGAAATTTTTTTTTAAAATTTCATTTTTGTACAGTGTTGCATGACCATGATTAAAGTTAAAGTAGCACAGTGCTGAATAGTAAAGAATGACCTGGTCATGAAAGGGGATAAAACCTTCCGGAGGTCAAGTGGTTAAACATGCCGAGTTTAAGATCCTGTGATGCCATCACTGACTCCCTATTCTTTTCTATGCTATGGAGAATGATTTTGGCTGGTCTAAGGATCCAGAAAGATGACATACATAACTTCCCCCCCAAAAAAAATCACAAGACCCTGCCTATGAGCAAACAAAATGCTTGACAAAGGGGCATATTGGCCAAAAAAACATGTTGTTTATCCCCCCCAGTGCCCCCACACATTACAGGCTAGTGTGTCAGCTGATCCTACTGCAGTGTTGCTGACATATGCTGGTAGAATGGAGCTGCTCCGGTCCTTGCTCTTGGCCCCTGCTGGCTGCCTGTCAGTTTTGGTTGCAGCGGTTATTCTACAGCAGCATGTGGAACCTGACTCTTTACTCCTCACCCCACTGGTGCTTGTTGTGAACATATACAGGCTGATGTAATGCTCTGATACCAGGCTGGATGTTCTTTACTTAACATGCACAGTGACTTGAAATTTTGCACATTTTATCATGTTACAACCAAAACGTAAATGTATTTTATTGGGATTTTATGTGATAGACCAACACAAAGTGGCACATAATTATGAAGTGGTAGGAAAATGATAAATGGTTTTCAAAATTGTTTACAAATAAATATCTAAAAACGTGGCATGCATTTGTATTCAGCCCCCTTTACTCTGATACCCCTAACTAAAATCTAGTGGAACCAATTGCCATCAGAAAAAACCTAATTAGTAAAAAGAGTCCACCTGTGTGTAATTTACAGCTGTTCTGTGAAGCCCTCAGAGGTTTGTTAGAGGACACTAGACTGGTCAGGGATAAAATTGTGGAGAAGGTTAAAGCATGGTTACATTATAAAAAAAATATCCCAAGCTTTGAATATCTCATAGAGCACTGTTCAATCCATCATTCAAAAATGGAAAGAGTGTGGCACAACTGCAAACCTACTAAGACATGACCGTCCACCTAAAAAGACAGGCCGGGCAAGGAGAGTATTCAGAGAAGCAGCCAAGAGGCCCATGGTAACTCTGAAGGAGCTGCAGAGATCCACAGCTCAGGTGGGAGAATCTGCCCACAGGACAACTATTAGCTATTAACTATTGAATAAAAGCCATAAAAAGTCCAGTTTGCAGTTTTTAAGAAGCCATGTGGGGGGCACAGCAAACATGTGAAAGAAGGTGCTCTGGTCAGATGAGACCAAAATTGAACCTTGTAGCCCAAAAGTAAAACGCTATGTGTGGCAGAAAACTAATACTGCACATCACCTTGAACACATTATCCCCACCGTGAAACATGGTGGTGGCAGCATCATGTTGTGGGGATGCTTTTCTTCAGCAGGAACAGGGAAGCTGGTCAGAGTTGATGGGAAGATAAGTGAAGCCAAATACAGGGCAATCTTTGAAGAAAACCTGTTAGAGCTTGCAAAAAATGGAATGGTTTAGATCAAAGCATATGCATGTGTTAGAATGGCCCAGTCAAAGTCCAGACCTAAATCCAATTGAGAATTACTGTATATTATGTTCCGCGCCTAGGTTCAAAGAAAGGCTGCTGCCACCCCTAAGATGCTAGGCTCCTATATGAAAAAGAATGTGTATATATACATATATGGGGTAAATGGCGCTGCCTATCACCTGAAGAGTGATTCTCTCCAACAACTCACTCCTCCGGGTGTATGTGCAATAGACAAATATTCTATTACTATAAATAGAAGATCCTGTCACCTGAAGGGCGACTCTACACAGTGAGTCTTTCCTCCCAGGTGAATAAGCAAATATATGACATGTGCAGTAAGTAAGTGTTGCAACTTAAAAAGTGATTTGTGCTTTTCTAAAGTGACTCGTGCCTGGATTTCCAACAGTTTGCAAAATAATCAGGTGACTTCCGTGCTACCCTGCAGGGGTAAGATGCATGTACTGAGTTTACTTGCTGTCTCCGGAACGGCACCTTCACCTCTGGCTCAGTGGTCACTGTGGTGTTCTAATCCCTCGACCACTTCCTGGGGAAGATCTCTCTCACTGTAGTGTGCACTTCATACGTGGCAGAAACATAGGGGATCCTGTCCCCGATCTCGTCTCTATACACTCTGAAGATCGCTCTCCGTCCAATCTGACAGAGCTTAGGCTATTTTGCAAAGAAGAATGGGCAAAAATTTCACTCTCTAGATGTGCAAAGCTGGTAGAGACATCCCCAAAAAGACTTGCAGCTGTAATTGCAGTGAAAGGTGGTTCTACAAAGTATTGACTTAGGGGGGCTGAAAACAAATGCACCCCACACTTTTCACATAATTATTTGTAAAAAAAAATGAAAACCATTTATCATTTTCCTTCCACTTCTTGATCTATCACATAAAATCCCAATAAAATACATTTACATTTTTGGTTGTAACATGACAAAATGAGGAAAATTTCAAGGGGTATGAATACTCTTTTAAGGCACTGTAAGTGGATGCTGATTTTATCTCCAATAAAGTTTATTTAATTCTCTGCATTTCTGTTTTTCTCCTCTGACGCTGATCCTCTGACGAAAGATGTCTTTGCAGATGCTGCATCTGATGGTCAGATGATCCTGGCATCTAGCATCATCTCCACCATTTTCTACACATCCTCACACATCCTCACCTTGCAGACAAGAATCCCATTGCTCCTGGACTTTATATGTTTTTTATTTTATTTTATTTATTATTTTTATCTCAGCTTTTTTGTCTCCCAGGCTTATTTCCCATAATCCATCAGTACACAGGCTAGTGCTACAGTTTTTATGTCTTTCCTGCCTTTAAGCAATTGTTATTTGCATAAGAGGTAAAACAGCTATATAATAAAAAATGTATGAAGATAGGAATGTTCAGCAAATCAGGATTGCATGGGACTTAACTATTTCTAAAGTAGGAATTTTCTTGAATTATTTGGTGGAATATAAAAAAATTGAATTTCTAAAAGACCACAATCATGGGAGCTCCCATTGCTTGTCTCCCTAAGTTGGTTCTATATGTGGTATATATCACTAATTGTAGAACATGTGTGCAATATCATGTAAATATGAACTAATCAAGATTTGGTTAACAAATAATGCAATACTTAAAGCACCTAGGAAGCACAGGCAACATGCACCTCTAGTAATAACCTAAGGTGAAAGACAGTATGCCAGGATGTTATCTATCACTTAATTTTCCAAACAAAGTTTTAACACAGAATCAAGCCTACACAAAACTGGTGTATCAAACCCAGTGCTAAATTGCAGACCAACTACACCAACATGTAGCTAAAAATCTCCTCTTCCCTTTGGCGGTCACTCTGTTTGATTCAGATACGCAATTTATGTTTGCATTACTTATATTAATGTAATATGTACTTTATATGTAATCCACTTTATACATTATACAGCTATCAGTCTTGTGTTTGAAAACCCATGAGTCTGCATGCTAAATTGATTTTAAACCTTGACATACCACTACACAAAGGATCTCTGTAAGCTTCAGGAATTATTTGAAACAGTGTTGTAAATCTGGTATTACAATGCTGATCTTCTGTGGTTGTTTAGCAACAGCCTCCCATTACTTGATAAATTCTGGGTAATGTCTATTTTAATGTTTGCAAGTTAGTAAGTAACTGGAGCATTTGCAAAAGCCATGGTAAATCAGCCCTTATGTTTCTGGTAATGAGGCCACCGTCTATACACTCCAGCATTTATGTCTTCTCCCAGTGGTTTTGTTATCACCTGCAAAAACATACTGGTAGATGATTGTATTTCACTTATACTGACGTGTGTGTATGTGTGTGTGTGTGTATGCACCAGTGTGTGTGAGATGTAAGAGTAAATCAAGCAATGATTCACTAGATAATGGATGAGATCTCAATTAGTGTCAGTTACTAAAACATTTAACATTGAAATACACATGTCAATAGTGATAAACCCTGTTCTGCCTGAGGAATTTAAAATTAATAATTTACAAAACAGCAGGTAGGAAGGATAATTATAAAACTGACAGACAATCATTAAGTGACCCACATTTCAAGTAACATATATATTAATTACATCTGTTTTAGTCAGTCTTGTATATTGGAGATTATTGGAGACTTTCAGTTTCAATGTCATGAAGGTACTGTGGGTAAGTGTCAGAGCATGCTATGCTGATTTTTTTGAAAAAATTGGTTGAGTAGGCACATAAAAATAAAACACATTTAATATTTTTCATTCAGGGTAAAATAAACATTTCTTTGGGGGCTACTGAACATCTGAATGTAAGAAATAGGGATGAATGTAAGAGAAAATATTTTAGATTCTCTAAGGGTCCTTTCACACGGGCTTTCACACCTGATTGGACCCTCCAGTCTCCCCAATGGAGTGGCAGATGTCAACGGACACATGTCCGCTGACACCCGCTGCCATCCGATCTGATTCTGCCTGCAAAATCCAGACCAATAGTGGTCCTGTTTTCCATCCATCTGGGGGATCGGATAAGATTAGATGAAAACAGACAGGCGGTCACCAATTCCCGTTTCCACCCGATTTCCCCTATAGAGGATATTGGAACTGTGTCCGTGTCTGCTCTGCACAGTGGAAAGGACAGGGCTTGTCATCCGCCTGCTCAGTGGGAATCAGGGGAGCAATCCTCTACTGGGCAAGCAGATCCACAAGGACCTAAAGGTTATTGGTTGTTTTTTTAATTTAACAATTTCACAATCCAGGGTTAAATATTTAAATGAAAAGCCAAGTTGATTAAGACAATATGAATATAGAAAAATTAAAAAAAATTAAAAATGTTTGGGAGAATATGAGCAGGCAGTCAAGTAGATGCCAAGTGGGAAATTAAAATGAAAGCCACTAGAAACAGGAAAATTATAAACACACAATACCTACCAGAAACCAGAGAGTCTAGGATTCAAAACGTCTAGATGCCTAGAAAGAAAATACCACATAAAGTTTAGAAATCATTGAAAACTGTTAGATACAAGGGAGATTATGGAGTGAAAAAATCTCTAAACACTAAATGAAAAGTAAGCACAAAACACTAGACCCAAAAAAACTTAAAAGTCATATTAAAACTCGTTTGATACTAAGGAGAATGCTAAGATAAGACCACTTAAATAACACTAGCTACCAGACAGTATCATGTGTACCAGCCACACTCCAAAAGCTCCTCTTACCAGTCAGTGGAGACATTTTTAAATAAATAGCAGAGTATCTGAGGTCCCAGTGAGGGGCCTGCTTCCTGGTTACACATAGAACAGCAATGCTAACATAATATTCCTACATTTGCCAAGCTTTAAGAAATTATTATTTATTGCTTTAAAATCCACCGAGCCACAAATAGTAGACCTAGACAACTGCCAAAAGCTGCCAACTGAGGCAACCAGCACAGACTTTTTCATGGTATGCATATCCCTGCCTGTGGTTCAAGTGAATGTGTAAGAAACCTAAAATAATTCTTACCAGTTCCTCTTGAAGAGGTAGGTAGACTACATATTCTCTATGCTGACACCTCCTCCAGGGCACCAAGGGTGCTGTTGGGATTAAGTGTTTGTGCTAGATTACTTTTTGTTTTGATTACCCCTCCAAAAGAATTCCCAATACTAAGGACCAAACAGACATGATTATTTCATTTGTTTTAAAGTCAATGCAATTTCTGCCACATGCTTGGATCAGGTAACATAAAACAACCTTAACCTTAACCCTTTTGCTGCCAAGGCTATCTTTGCATTTTTTTCACACACGTTCTAAAAAATCATTTTAGGCCTGAACAATATTTCAGAATCCCAAACATTACATATTTTCTGAAAGTAGAGACCCTAGAAAATAAAAGCGTTGTAGGTCCAGTTTTTTTTATGTCACACGATTTGTGTAACAATTTACCAAGCACAAATCTTTGGTAAAAAAATGCAATGAAGTTAATTTTAGGGGACACACATGTAACATGCTACCCATTTTTAATACATTATGAAAGATGAGGTTGTGCCAATTAAATAGATGCCCAACATATGAAGCTTTAAATCTGTGCATACACAAAAAAGTACCACAGACTTCAGTACTTTATATTTTCTATAGGGGACACTTTAAAAGCCCCTACAGTTCATCACTTTAGAGTTAACTATTAATATTGGGTCTAGAGTTATTGTTCTCACTCTGACGTGAGCAGCGTTCAGAAGTGGACTTGCCTAGGAGCAGCAGTGCATTCAAACACTGCATTTAAAACACCCATTTGTTGTGTGCTTTTGATGTCTTTTCAATGGTGATAAGATATTTTTAAGGCATGAGGCAAAATTAGTTGTAAGAGGAATGTGTAAAATCAAAATAAGCAAGAAAAATCCTCATACAATAGTTCACATCTTTATGTCCATTAAAAAGGCACACTAGGTTACAAAGTCTATATTCTATTTTCTATCATCTCAGACAAGTGACCTGTACTTTGGTAGAGGTAACAAAGAGTTCCCTTTTTACCTTTTTGTTTGCTCCTTTTAATTTTGTGGCTCACAAAAATAATATGATGTGGTCACTAGGATACAGAAAACAATATTAATACCTTTATTTTGTATAGTAGTACGCATCCATGCCTATAAATTGACTGTCTGTGGGAGTTCTTAAAAATCCTTTTTTTTTTATCTTTTTTTTTTCCAATAATAGCTTTGTAAAGCTTAGTTCATATTTTATTGTTTTCCCACAAATGGCATAACTGTTTATAGTGATTGTTTGTTAAGAAAAAAGAATTGAGTTTTGCGTTCTGTAGAATATTGCAGGAAGCACACTGTGCAAGCTTTGGCACAGTACATGATGCATTCAAACCGCTGTTTGCAATTACAGAAAGAGAGAGAGCATAAGAAAAACACACTAATTAGTTATCGAGTCTCCTTATTCTTCTTAAAGAAAAAATAATTGATTTTTGCCATCAAATAGTTGTTTACAGTGATATGTACCAGCTTGAGTTTGGAAACCTGTAGCTGCTGACATTCTACTTCCTAAGTGGGGAAATCAATCAACAGACTTTGAGTTATTTAGATTAAAAAAAATTACACATCTTCATTTTTATACCTTTACCTATACGTATTGCTTAAGCGAGGGTATAATTTGTTGCATCCTGTAAAAATAATCACTGCAAACATTAAATGCTCATATCTTTACAGTAACAGTTGACCATGCACAACACTTTACAATTACATATCAGGTCACAAGTGCCTAAATTTTGTTCTGTGTAATTGTATTAAACTTTAAAAGGGTTTTCAAACTAAAAAAAAATATAGTAAAAGCTTAAAGCTGGTTAAAAAAGGGTAGTTCGATGGTTACCTGCAACCATCAAGCTGAATGAAAAAAAAAGAATCCCCCCTGCTGGGATCAAATGATCGACTTCTGTTGAGCAGGGATGGCCACACACAGATCAAAATTTGGCCTGTCCCTGCTGAACCAGCCCGATTTTTGATCCGTATATGACCAGCTTTACTTATTTAATGCCCATCTCTGGATAAAAAAAATAAAGAACTGCTGTGATCAGTAACTACTCTAAATTGTTTATTTATATCTATTTTACAAACACATACCTACCTCGGTTGACTCAGCATCACATGTTGCTTTATCCCAGGTGTGCCCCAGCCCGCTCCTGCCATGATTAAGTGCAACCAGGACACGTTTATACCAACCAGCCAAAATGGAACATTGCCACAGCAGCTTGCCAAAAATAAAAATAAGGATGCAGTGCAAAAGCTGGAGAGACTAAAACTGATATCTGGGAATAATGTTCACCAACCCCTATGATTACAGATTCAGACTCAGTGGATGCCGACCCAATGGAGGATCAAGTGATAACACCTGGGACACAATGAGTACATAATATCAAGCTCCTGGGGACACGCAGGCATCCTAAGCAGTATCTGCAATAACACACACAGGAGGGCACAAATGCCTAGTGCATTGCCACCATACAACTTTATTTAATACTAAAATACAATTATAAACTCAAAAACATAAGTATCACAGGTGTAGCACATAGAATTTTCAGCAGTATGCAATGTCATCTAGCCATGTAGTGAACGGTTGGAAGGCTGATTAGTTTTGGGGGACATACCCTCTAACTCAGAGCTGACAGAGAAGAGCTGACATCCCCAGTATGCCTGAGATTGAGGATAGAGATGTGGATTCGGAGTCTACTCTCTGTGATATATTTGCTATAGTGCAATATGTACATGTAATACTTCCCCATGTGACCTTACTACTGAGATTAACGGTTCTGACCGGCGACGCAGTTATACTGCGCAAGAATGGCTCCCCTGGGTGAGCCACCGTAGCTGTACACCTGCCCTTTAGGACGCTGTGGGACTCTGTGGGAGGCCCGCACTGTTTGCCCAGAGCCGATGCGAGTGCCTGGCAGGCGCGATGACTGCCAGGTTCCCGCGATCACTTGTGACAGAGCGAGAACCAGGATCTGTGTGTGTAAACACACAAATCCCGGTTCTCTCAGGGGAGAGGACTGCTAAGTATGAACGCCGATCTCTCTCCTCCCCTAGTCAGTCCCATCCCCCCTACAGTTAGACCACACCTAGGGAACACAGTTAACCTCTTGATCACCCCCTAGTGTTAACCCCTTCCCTGCCAGTGATATTTATACAGTAATCAGTGCATTTTTATAGCACTGATCGCTGTATTGTCAATGGTCTCAAAAATGTGTCAAAAGTGTCCAATTTGTCTGCCACAATATCGCAGTCCCAATAAAAATCGCAGATCACCGCCATTACTAGTAAAAAATAATAATAATAAAAATTCCTTAAATCTATCCCCTATTTTGTAGACGCTATAACTTTTGCACAAACCAATAAATATACACTTATTGGGCTATTTTTTTTTAAATATTTAGAATACATATCAGCCTAAACTGAGGATTTTTTTTTTTTTTATTTGGGATATTTATTATAGCAAAAAGTTAACGATATTGTGTTTTTTTCAAAATTGTTGCTTTTCTTTTGTTTATAGCGCAAAAAAGAAAAACCGCAGAGGTGATCAAATACCACCAAAAGAAATCTCTATTTGTGGGAAAAAAAGGGCATCAGTTTTGTTTGGTTACAGCGTCGCACGACCATGCAATTGTCAGTTGAAGCGATGCAGTGCCGTATCGCAAAAAATGGCTTGGTCATTGAGCAGCCAAATCTTCTGGGGCTGAAGTGGTTAAGGAGATTAAGGTTGAAATCTCCTTGGTTACACAAGATACTGTATGTGGAAATTAGGGGAATGTACCTCTGTGCTGGAGGATCATGTTTCTGTGATTGAGCATGACATGTTACCTCTCCAAAACAATGTTCACTATGCCAAGTCTTTCATATATGGCCACAGTGCATGGAAGATTTGGAAAATGGGATGTGCAGAAACAACGTGTGAGTCATTGGGATCCCAGAATACATGGAACATAAGTGATTTAAATTGTCAAGCAATAACCTCCTCTATACTCCTCCTGAACTCCTTGATCACCAGCTCCCATCAGCAAGATCGTAGGATACATTACATACATGCAATGAAAAAGATGCTTCACATACTGTAATGAAAAACCATAAAAACACTTGTATTGTTGTTTTATGCTATGTGAAGCAACTTTTTCATTGCATGCATGTATGCATTGCTGTTGTTTGACCATTTAAAAATGTTTCTGGATATACTGTGAAGATTATTTCTACATTGCAGTAATAAGCATTTTAAATCACTCTTATATGGGGTCACAGTTGTTCTGGTAAACCTTGCATTAGAGTGAGAGGTATCACCCTGGCTATCTTTAGAGTTGGACTTTTCTACTTTTGAACTTTGATTATATTTTTTAATATACTCTATAGACTTTCTTTATATTATATATCAGTTTGAGTACCAATATATACTATTTCTAAACACTGGTATGATCATGGTGATATTTAGCACTATCGTTTAGGTGTTTGTTTTTCTGCACTGGTTGTAAAAATATACATGACCATGGACACATAGTCCAGCAAGCATGGGCAAGGATGCTCCATATCCTTTAAGGCACACTGGGTCAATATGCAGTGGCTGAGAAGGATGCAGCATGGGGCACACCACTACAGCTGGCGGTGATGTCCTATATCTTTTATGTTGGTAAAAGTGCAGTCATATCTACCCCAGTCATATCTACACAGTCCTCCTCAAGCGTTTCAGTGCATGTTCAACATCCTAGGGTGAACACTGCAATGCTGTTTTGCAGCTGGTATGCCTGGAGAACATTAACCACACTGGGCCAGAAGTTCTGGCAGCTCTCCAGGCCCAGCCTAAGGGGGGCTGATTCCATGCCTCCTTGAGCCAAACAAAGTTGTGTGTGATAATGGCACTAAGCTTCTGGCTACCCTTTGGCAGGAAAAATTCACAAACGTACCTTGCTTGGCAAATGTCCCCAACAGGCCGGTGGTTTGCTAGCTTCCAGGCATCCTTCATCAGACCAGAAAAGTTTGTGGCTACTATAGGTAGTCATATCCTGCTAGTGTTTGGCTACCAAAAATGCAGTGACAACACAAGCTATCTGAAAACCACATGATCTGACACCCCACAATTTTGAACGCAATGTTAGCCATGCTACAGAGACTGCACTTCTTCCCACCTCCTCAGTTGCTCATTATTCAGGCATGGCTCACATGTACATATTGAGAGGTTCAAATCACCTACAGGCACACATGATGTGTAATGTAAAGGCAAGCAATGACCTTCTTCAAAAAGGCTCAGTTAAAAAAAAAAATTGTATCATACGGTAGGTGTATAATGAAAGGCATTTTCAGGTGTTTTTTTTTTTTTTTTTTAAAGAAAGGTGGACACACTAGGTGTCTAAAAAGGGGAGAAAAAGTAGAGAAGAAGAAAAGTAAGAGCGGGAGAAAGGGGGTGAGTGGTGAGAGACATAAAAAAAGAAAAAAAGAAAAAAAGAAAAAAAATGGGGTGGGGGAGTTAGGGAAATAAAGGGAACTTCTGTGGTGTTCACAGCATAAGGAACCCAAGTTTCCTTTGGGATTTTTCAAATTACGCTAGTAATATGGATCTGAGTTCCTGAAGTAGGGAGAAGATCCTGCAGAGGTAATGAAGAGTTTGTTTTATTAAGGGATTCTGAGGCTGCTAGATCAGCTGTCAGCTCATCTAAGCGCTGCATCCTCTTTCTCTTTACTCGGGAGCCTAATTGGATAAAGGTACCTCTAATTACTTCCTTGTGTGCATTCCACACTGTCGCTGGGTCAGCCACCGAGTCAGCGTTAAGTGAAAAAAGTCTTTTAGGTTTTTTAGGAGTGTAGAGGCATGCATGGGATCTTGTAAGAGGAAGTTATTGGCTTGCCATAGGTATGTGTTAGGATGGGAAGGTTTACTAAACAGGGTAATGCTGATAGGGGAGTGGTCTGACCAAGTGACAGTGTGGATTATGGAGGCTGATATTTTTTGCAATAACCATTTATCTGTTACGTGAGTAGGTGTTGTGACGCAGGGAGAGATATGTGTAATCTTGTTCGTCAGCACGACAACATCTCCATACGTCGTACAAGTCGTTGGTAGCCACATATTTACTCAAGGGTGATTCATGTCTCCTAGGGCCTGAGGTTGTGTCCATTTTATTGTCAGGTACTAGATTGAAATCTCCACATTGTAGGAGATGGCCCTGTTGGAGGTTCTTAGCCTTCTCAATGACCTGTCGTAAGAATGGCATTTGGCGATGGTTAGGAGCATATAGGGATACCAAAGTGTATTGAGTATTGTCAATAGAACATATTAAGATGATAAACCAACATTCTTGGTCTGCAATGCATTTGGAATGCGACAGTCTCGAATAGCTATGAGCACCCCTCTTTGTTTCTTCATGTAGGAAGATTTGAATATGTGGGGAAAGTTTTTATGGGTGCAAGAAGGTGTTGCCGCTAGGTCAAAGTGAGTCTCTTGTATGCAAAGGACATCACATTTACGTTTTCCACATTGAAGCTCATTTGGCTGGGTGGTTGAGGCCCTTTGCGTTGAGTGAGAGTACAGTGAAAGTCATGGTCTGAAGTTGGCGGGCTGTGTCGAGCTGAGGAAAGACTTACGATTGTAGAGTTTGCAGAGGGCAGGTGTCTAGGCGGTGGAGAGATGATTGCGGGACTATCTGTGTTGGAGGAGATCCAGAAAAGGTGCAGAGGGGGTGGTCAGGTGGCAAACCGTGGTATGGAGAATGAAGATGGCGTTGACTTAGCTCCCAGGGGAGTAGTAGTGTAATGGAATGTGATTATGAGCGTTATTGTGAAATGTCTATTTCTAATATAATCGCATAGATATAAGTGCTCATTTTCTTATAACCAGCTATTAGCCTTAATCATGCTCAAATTAGATGTCTGCCAGCTTCTCCTTTCATGTGAAACAGAACTACAAGAGTTAAAGTACAAAGAACAAAGTTAAGAAGATTGCACCTATTTTTCAGGCCTATGAGGCTACACTCAAGACAAACAGGAACTGAAAATAAGACATAATTAGCTATGATAGTCTGCTATGTCCTTATACAGATATAACCCAACAAAGCTTACATTTTGTCACCATAATGAATATGTATAATTTGCGGTTTGTACACGCTTGTTTTATTCGATGTTTGATTTGATAACGAAACATCCGGCTCTCAATATATCATTTTTGAGCCAAGGAAATAAACGTCAGAAGTACCAAACTTACTGAACATGTCCATGTCAGTGATTGTGGTTAAATGTGCACATTTTCACATCGAAGGTTAATTTGGCCGGGGGGACAGAAACAAGACTACAGAGCGGTTCTGTTCGGTCCAAAACATTTGGCGCCCAACGTGGGGCTCGAGATTTTGGCCCAAAAGGAAGCCGTACTTAGAGAACGCTGAAACAGAATCAAATACGGGTGGAGCAGAGCCTGATCAACTCTGGAGAAAACGGTAAGACATTTTTTAATAATTTGTCTGCTGTTTGATCCGCATCCGTATTTGGTTAATTTCTGTCTCCGCATTGGCTTCCCGAGGTCCACAAAGACAGGTATATATCTTGTCTCGAGCCTATTTATATAGTACGAACCTGCGATTGTTTCTGACCCGCCTGTATTTGTATTTGGAGTATATTGTGTTTTGTTTTGTCGATCGATCGTGTTGTGTGACGGCTGTTGTGAATGAGGGATTGATTATATGTTCACGGATGGAGGTGACGTGGTTAAACTTCTCTTGAGGATTGATATCAAGAGAGGGCGTCAGGACGCAGTAAACTCCTCCTGGGGCAAATTGTGCGGTAAAGCACGGGTGCGGTAAAGCAGGGGTTACCAGGAAAGGGGGCGTCAAACTACGCCCAGCGGTGGCGTGGGGATCCCGTGAGGATCTGATTAAGTCCAGAATTCACTCCAGTCGTCACATCAATTTTTGTTGGTAATGTCATGTCCTAGATGTGTCTGTGGACTGTTATTTGGCATTAATGAGGAGGCCTGGGGCTTGGTCACAAAGGTAGAGCCAGGTTATAAGAGATCTATTCTCGGTTACAAACCCCTAGTGCCAGAGGTCCCCCAAGTAATGGTATTCAGATTGAATGTACATTATCCAGTGAAGTTTTCAGTTGGTAAGAAATTGGAAGTTATTTAGGCTGAGGCTAGGATTAGAGGACAGGGAAGTAAAAGGTGTACCCTGCAACCTCAGCAGCCAGAAGATTACGAGGAGGCAGAGAAAGCCAGAGTGAGGAGTTTGGGTTTTGAGTTGGGACGTGTAGAAGACGTTTAAAATGGGTCACTGAATACCAGCTGTTGACTCACATTCTGTGTTTTGTCTGGTCTGTTTCATGTCTCCCCTTTTGCAGATTTAACAGAGATCTCTTCACTTCCTCATCTTCCATATCACCCTGTCACTGCATATCTTCATTTCTTTTCTGTTTTACTTCAACCTTTCTTCGTTTCCTCTCCTCCTATTCAATTCAAGAGTTGTGTGAAATGGGAAATAAGTTAAATATGCCCACAGAGGGCAGTTTGGCTTGTGATTTGGTATTAGAATGGGAGGGAGAGGCTGCTGTAAAAAAGGGAAAGAAATTAGCAAAAGTTTGTGGAATTGATATGCATTTGGGTGGGAGATTAGAAGTAGATGAATGGCGTACTGTTTTTTGAAACGTAAATAAGGTCTGTTGTCAGATTATAGGTTGCTACGGGCAGCAGATGCTTGGTTTAAAGTTGCAAACGCTATTCATGAAGAAGAAGGTGGATGGAACCAAAATAGTTGCATCGTGTACATGTACAAGAAAATTAGAAAAGAGGAAGCTAAGTAGTCAGCCACCGCCCTATAATGGCGTCTGGTCCCCAAGTAGACACTGCCCTTCGTCTACCACCCCTCTGTTCTAAGTGACACCTCCCCCTGTAGCAACCGCCTACACCAAAACCCGCCCACATGTTTCCAGTGATGGTGCATAGTAGCAACCAATGTAGCATTTTAATTGAATAAATAATTTATGTATAGGATGTATTGAATATTTCTGAATATTTCAGTCAGAGTCTGAATTTATTTTGGTTTTAATTGTGTTTAAGTTGTATTAGCAAAAGAGGAAGTTTATGTATTCTAGGCATTATGCCAGAAAAGCAAAAGAGGAAGTGCTTTCTTTGCTTAAATCTATGCACTAGTTTTCCTCACAGCGTTTTGTATTCTAAAAAAAAAAAAGAGTCAGTATCTAATTAGAATGTTTAGAAAGAAAGATAAATATCTATGTTGTGGAGATCGGCTGGACCGAGGCTCCCTATAAAAAACTATTCTGTATGGAGATGGTTCACATCTCTACTCTAAAATGCCTGAAGTCAATATGTGTACAAGAAGTTTACTGATTTGAGTTTTAGCGTGCTGAAGAGAGAGCATAGACACATGTTAGCTGCCGCATTTATTTCAGGTCTTAAAGAGTCAATATGAAAGGGTTTGAGTATAGAGAACCCACAACTTTGAGCTTGAGACGTTGTTATTAGTAGTTATTAGGTCCAGAATCCTCACAGAACAGTAGAGAGTAGCTCCTCCCATGATGGCCTCTGACACACCCTATCCGCGCCCACCAGTACCAACTCCATGTGTCTGCTTGCTACAACTGCGAAAGACCCAGTCACTCCAGAAGGGAATACCGAAGCCCATGGAAATTCACCCATAGTCCCCCAAATCCCAACTACAGTCAAACTGGGCTGTACAGAACCAGTCACACTCGTCGCCAAGAATCTCAGGACCCACCTCACCAACCGCCACACCCCACTTCGGAACACATGGACCTTCTCTGCTAGGATTCTGGCAAGCCTGTGTCACCTGCCCCTGTCATGACACAGGTGCAGCCTGGTCCGTAATCAGGGCAGAAGAATTACCCGATACCTCATTCCTATCGGACTTTAACATAGCATGTGTAGGGGTTGATGGAACGCCCAGAAAGAGCCCGTTGACCCGCCCCCTGCAAGTCGGCAACTTTCCTGACTTATTAGCGAGATTTGTGGTCTCATCCACATGCCCCTGAACCTACTAGGAACTGATGTTCTGTCCAGGCTCCAAGCCTCTATCTCCTTCCATCCTGATGGTGGTGTTCTGATCACCTCACCACTGGCCATCAATGACGCATTGGCACTCTGCTTCATCCCACTCCTGTTATCCCTGAACCGAAAAGACGAACCTAAAGTCCCCGAAGAAGTTTTGGATCGGGTCCCCACATGCCTATGGTCCACAGGGCCGGAAGACATAGGGATGCCCTTGATTGTCTTCCGGCCCTGTGGACCATAGGCATGTGGGGACCCGATCCAAAACTTCTTCGGGGACTTTAGGTTCGTCTTTTCGGTTCAGGGATAACAGTAGTGGGATGAAGCAGAGTGCCAATGCATCATTGATGGCCAGTGGTGAGGTGATCAGAACACCACCATCAGGTTGGAAGGAGATAGAGGCTTGGAGCCTGGACAGAACATCAGTTCCTAGTAGGTTCAGGGGGCATGTGGATGAGACCACAAATCTCGCTAATAACATCTGAAAGTGCCGCCAGTCATGGTACAATTGAAGCCTGGGGCTCTCCTACCCAGAAAACCACAATACCCCTTGAAGCCTGCACAATCGACATCCATCTCAAGACAAGTTGAGGCTCTTCTGTCAAATTGAGCCTTGGTACCCTGTAAATCTCCTTGTAACACACCACTGTTCCCAGTGAAGATGCGAACCGCAAAAGAGGAACCAGAAAAGTACAGGATGGTACAAGACCTCAGAGCAGTGAATGAAGCTACCATCCTGGAGACCCCCACCGTCCCCAATCCCCACATGTTGATAGCAGAGCTACACCTGGACTGTTATGCCACAAGGTGCCCAGAACTCCCCTACTCAATTTGCCAAAGCAATGGCTCTCATCCTGGACACATGGATGAGACTACACCCAGATGTTGTACTTCTCCAATATGTAGATGACCTCCTGCTGTGTGCAGATTCCTTCGGTGACGCCTCCATATTCTCAGAAAGTCTCCTTCACTACCTGGTTGAGCAAGGTTGCAAAGCCTTAAAAAGCAAAAAGTCCAGAAAGAAGGTGATTTTCCCAGGCCTCTGCATCCACCAAGGCACCTGACATCTCACTGAAGAAAGAGTTGCTGCAATCAAGGGCATCTCTTTGCCTCAAGGTCAAGCAATCCCTTTATGATGCCCTGAGATCTGACCCTTTCCTGCTTTCTCCAGAAGCTGTGGACAATTTTGAAACTCTGAAGGAGATCCTCTCAACAGCTTCTGCTTTTGGACTAAAAGACTTTCAAGACTTTTCAAACTGTTTGTCTCAGAGAGGCAAGGACATGTCACAGAAATTTTGTCTCAGGCCCATAATAACAGACTCAGGGTATCACTCCTGTCAACTGGACTCAGTGATCAAGGGGGGACCTTCCTGCCTCAGAGCCGTCTTTGCAACCCAATTTCTCTTGGACAAGACTGCGGACCTCGTCTTGGGTCACCCCTTAATCCTCCTTGCTCCTCATGACATCACTGCCATCCTGAACCAGATCCAACCCAGACACCTGTCTTCACAAAGGCACCTCAGACACCAGTGTGTCTTACCTCCCCCTGACAACATCACCATTCTCCGATGTGATACCCTCATCCCATCCACTCTACTTCCCTCTCTCGAGGGGGGAACCTCTGTGGAAGATGATTACCACTATATCGCCCATGACTGTTTTGAAGTGATGAAGATGGAGACATCACACCTGCCGACAGTCAGTGAAACTGCCCTTGAAAATCCTGACCTGACAATCTTTGTGGATGGTTCCAGATATGCAGATGATGCTGGGCGGTACCATACAGGATATGCAGTTACCACAGAAGATACAGTCCTCCAAGCCTCAGCGTTACACCCTCCATGTCTGCACAAGAAGCACAGTTGCAAGCCCTAACTATGGCATGCAAGTTGGCAGAAGGAAAACGAGCTAACATCTACACAGACTCAAGATATGCTCTAGGAGTAGCCTGTGATTTTGGGATCATCTGGAAAACTAGAGGATTCCTGACAGCAGCAGGAACTCCTGTAAAACACAGCACAGCTATCAAGAACCTGATGGATGCCTTACTGCTCCCAACGCAGGTGGCCATACTTAAAGTGAAAGCACATGGCAAACTGGTTTCCCAAGAAGCACGAGGCAATTATTTGGCAGATACTGCCGCAAAGCAAGCTGCAGATGGAACGCGAGAAGTGGTCAGCAGAGTGAATGCACCTATCCTGGATGACCCAATAGACAGCCCTGAAGAGACAACACAAACGACCATGATTCTACAAAACCTTCCTGTAAACAGGACTCACCTCAAGGAGCAACAAGAGACAGCTGACAAAGAGGAAAAAGAACTGTGGATCAAAAAAGGAGCCACAGAAGTTGAAGGAATCACTGAATTAAACAAGAGACTGCGTCTGCCACGTAGGCCGGAAGCCTACCACGTTACCAACATGACGGCGAACACCACAGCTAAAAGACTTTTAACAGAATTAGTGTGCAGATATGGTGTTCCAGAGGTTATAGAGAGTGATCAGGGGCCGGCTTTCACAACCTCAGTAACCAGGGAGATATGGACAGCCTTAGGGGTCACACTAGCTTTCCACACTCCATATCATCCTCAGAGTAGTGGGAAGGTGGAAAGACTAAATGGCACAATAAAGTCTAGAATGCTAAAAATGTCTCAGGAAACAGGAATGAGTTGGCCAGACAGCCTACCCATTGTCTTGTTCAGTGTCAGGTACACCCGAAGGGGAAATCATGGTTTGTCACCCTATGAGATATTGTTTGGTTCAGCCCCCAGACTGGGTTGTTACTTTCCACAACAGCTGCAACTGCAATCTGATGTATTAACTGATTATGTGACTGCCTTATCTCGAGAATTAACTCGTATCCATGCGCAAGTGTTTTCTTCCATTCCAGATCCTGAGTTAGACACAGGATCGCAAAAGTTGGTCCCTGGTGATTGGGTCCTTAAAGAAGTTTTTGAGGAAACACACCCTTGAACCCAGATATGATGGTCCTTTCTAAGTCCTTCTGACAACCACCACATCAGTAAAAGCGGCCGGAAAGAACTCGTGGATACACGCCTCTCATTGCAAGAAAGTCCCCGTGCCCGAAGAGGAGGCTGAGGAGACCAAACCATGATCCTGCTTATCCTTTTTGTCATAATCTTTGCTCAAGCCCAAGAGGTGGCCATCAAACAGGAAAATGGTATAACTCATTTCTGGTACAACTCATCCAACACACGTTGCCACGTTTATATCCCCTTATAGTAAGATACTTCCAGGTGCAGATTACAAAATCCGAACCTATGAAGGAACAGTAGGTCCCATGACTGTGTATGTATGTGTCACTGACGACTACTGGGGCGACAACTGTGATTACTGGGGACACAAACTGGGGGTATAAGCCTGAAATCGCCCAAAATAAGAAAGACAAGAATGGGAAATCACTCCTAGACAGAATGACAATCAACAAGCACACAGATCAATACTTCACAAAAGAGTTTAGACTAACCATTGAGAATCCCAGCCCAGGGGACAGTGGGACCTATGTATTGGGTCTGTGGTGGGAAAATGGGTATTCAAGCTAAAAAAAACAGAAAAGAAAGAGGGCGCACCAACCTAGTGCATTACCACTGATAAACTTTAATGCAGCATAAAAACAGTAAAAATTATACTCACAAACAAGCTAGTATAAATAACTTTCAAAAGGGCGCAAAAGCGCTGTTTCTGTGGATCGACACCCCAGGACCTGTTGCAGAGAGGATAAGACCAGCGCAAATGTGTATCATCTGCCAATGATAATGTTGCTAGTGGAGCGATTGGTAGACAGCGCGCGGCCGTACTGAGATGCGCGCGCATTACTCACCACAGGTTGACGGTCGGAAGCAGTGGGTGGAACGCAAACACACCCAGGCTTCTGGACCGTGTTCCTGGCGCACAGTGACCTCTGACGCCTTTGGAGGAGGGGGAAATGACGCCATGATCGGCCGGAAGTTGCGGGTGGAACGCAGGTACGCCCGCACTTCCTGGCCTTTTGAATGGCGTGCGTTCCACACATGGCATGCGGCACTTTTATGGCTCCTGGGAGCCGGAGGAGCCTGGCATCATCCACCCCAGTAGATCGGAGGCATGGGGACACAATTAGAGCTGCATGAAGGAGGTGAGGTGTCTTTGTTTTGACGCACCTAATCCCCCTTCCCCTGCCCTGTTGCACATAGTATATGGTGAGAGTGAAATTGATCTACTGGTCCAGTGTTTCTATATTTTTATTTATATCTATTTATTTTTTCAACTAATCAATTTCTTTTTGTACTAGTATTACTACTACCATTATCTTTTTAGCAGATTACATAGAGTGATGTTTGCCCTCTATATATTGGCTACAAATGGGGAATCACACTCAGGGGGATGGGATAGAGAGGGTTAACCCGAATGGGTGGGTGGTGCCTAATATCTGTGGGAAGGGGCGTCGTCACTAATTGGGTGGGGTAGACACAGGCACAAACATACATTTATAGAGAGAGCAATTCGAGAGACCAACCATTGCCTGCTTAGGCTCTGAAGAAAGGGGTGCTCCCCCGAAACGCGTAAGCCATCAGCCATTTGCGCTGGTCTTATCCTCTCGGCAACAGGTCCTGGGGTGTCGATGCAGAGAAACAGCGCTTTTGCGCCCTTTTGAAAGCTATTTATACTAGCTCGTTTGTGAGTATAATTTTTACTGTTTTTATGCTGCATTAAAGTTTATCAGTGGTAATGCACTAGGTTGGTGCGTCCTCTTTCTTTTCTGTGTTTTTTTTAGCTTGAATACCCATTGTTCAAATGAGGGCTGCAAGACGCTAGGCATTACTTCTATAGGTGGCTGCACCACATATCCAGTTCATGGACACCTGAGCGCAGGAGAGGTCTTTTTTCTTGGGAAAATGGGTATCCCAGCTTTAGGAAACCTTTTCAACTGAAAGACATGTTCAATAACCCAGAGTGGACAATTCCCCAATCTACATCCAATTCGAACCCCCTAAAGCCTCACATACAAACATTATGAGACATGGTAGCCATAGCAGACCCTACCTTTGAGGACATCATGGCTGCTGAGACTGTTTTTTCAGATGTCAACTTATGGCTCGAATGGATGAGGTACAATGCAGGGAAACATAACAAGACTAATTGCTACGTGTGTGGGGGGGGCTAAACCACATCTAGGAATAGTCCCCCTTAACTTACCCCCAGGACATGAGACCTGTGTCCTTTGTTCACAAACACAGCTACAAACCACTCCCTATGCGAGTATTGGAAAAAGGAGTACCCCATAGTCACTAAAGCCCCTAAACCAGCAGAAGGTATTACCATATATCCTGGCAATTATACATGTTATAGGAAGTACCATGGGGTGGGAAAACCCCTTGGGAACTTCACTGAGGGTTACTGCGAGTCTTATAGTAAGGTGTCTGCAGACCTAGTGCAGAATCAAGTCCAGTCCCTAGGAGATGTGTACTGGATTTGTGGGGACATGAAAGTTAGAAGTAGAATGACAGGACAGTGAACAGGAGAATGTGCAATGGCTAAAACCATAATGCCCCTGCATATTTTCTCAGAGAACCCAGAGCCAGAAGCAAGCGATGTACCCAAACCCAACAGGAAATGTAGGAGTGCCCCAGCAGGAGGCTTTGACCCCCATGCATACATAGACGCCATAGGGGTCCCAAGGGGGGTCCCAGATGAATTCAAAGCAAGAGACCAAGTAGCAGCAGGTTTCGAGTCACTGATTCCCATTATCACTGTAAACAAGAATGTAGACTGGATAAATGACATCTACTACAACCAGCAAAAATTTGTCAATTACACCAGGGACGCACTCCAAGGTCTGGCCAAACAGTTAGAGGCAGCATCACACATGACTTTCCAAAACCGTATGGTCTTAGACATGCTCCTAGCTGAGAAGGGGGGTGTATGCAAGATGATCCCTGAGACAAGTACATGCTGCGCTTACATCCCAGACAACACCGGCCCAAATGGTAAAGTGACTTTAGCCATCCAAAAACTAGAGAATC
This sequence comes from Lithobates clamitans, assembly GCA_037952925.1. Lineage (NCBI taxonomy): Eukaryota > Metazoa > Chordata > Amphibia > Anura > Ranidae > Lithobates > Lithobates clamitans. The sequence goes on from JBBGZY010000654.1 coordinate 252,684, forward strand.
TGTCCAAAGAATTAAAACAGAATTCAGGGCTCACCAACCCATGGGACCAGTATTTTACCTGGATAAAGGGAGGATGGCAGGGACTACTGACCCAGATAGGGATAGCTGTCCTGACAATAGCAGCCATAATCTGCTGTGTCTTCCCCTGTATTAAGAAGTGTGTAGAAAAAGCGGTTGACCAAAATATCCCCACATTTGTGAACCAAGAGATCCCAGATGACGACGATGTCTATGTAGGGCTTGATGAAACCCATGATGAAAGTTACACATTATGCTCCGTTACAGTCACCCTTCCCCGAGATGCAACACCGTAGGGCTATAGGGACAGATAGCACCTGGCGGCGTTTCACCAGCTGTGTTGAGGGGGGTGGTGAGCTAGTTACAGCCCTTTCTCTACATACAGCTTAAAAGAGTTGCAGTCAGTGAAATGAGCCGGGTGAAAATGAGAGGTTGTTCTCCAGTGTGAGGGACAGTTTTAGAAAATACGCATTTCAAGGGGGGACTGTAATGGAATGTGATTAAGAGCGTTATTGTGAAATGCCTATTTCTAATATAATCGCATAGATATAAGTGCTTATTTTCTTATAACCAGCTATTAGCCTTAATCATGCTCAAATTAGATGTCTGCCAGCTTCTCCTTTCATGTGAAACAGAACTACAAGAGTTAAAGTACAAAAAACAAAGTTAAGAAGATTGCACCTATTTTTCAGGCCTATGAGGCTACACTCAAGACAAACAGGAACTGAAAATAAGACATAATTAGCTATGATAGTCTGCTATCTCCTTATACAGATATAACCCAACAAAGCTTACATTTTGTCACCATAATGAATATGTATAATTTGCGGTTCGTACACGCTTGTTTTATTCGATATTTGATTTGATAACGAAACATCCGGCTCTCAATATATCATTTTTGAGCCCAGGAAATAAACGTCAGAAGTACCAAACTTACTGAACGTGTCCGTGTCAGTGATTGTGGTTACATGTGCACATTTTCACATCGAAGGTTAATTTGGCCAGGGGGACAGAAACAAGACTACCGAGCGGTTCTGTTCGTTCCAAAACAGTAGTATGTAGTGCTGATATGTGCTGGAGGCTGTATCCTGATGCGCTTGTTGTCCTGTAGGGAAAAAGGAAGAAACAAAACAGATGTGGGAAAAGGAAATAAGTGGTCAGCAGTGGAAAACTCTGGGAGTCGCTGACTAAACTGGGGTGAAAGTTCAGAAACTGTATAGATTCAAGCATTCGGTCGAGCCGGAGATTAAGTTGACTTGTAGCGTGGTAGACAGGAACAGTCATGTATAGTTGGTCTTGAGATTTCCCTGACGATGTTGCCTGTAGCAAGGTGGTTTGGTGGAGGTGGAGGCAGCTGGGTCATCCATAGGGAGCTCTGGAACGAATCCCCACGAGTGGAGGAGTTTCATGCCACTCGCAATGTTGGAGACAGTGTGGACTGCGCCATTTTGGGTAATCAGTAAAATGGCTGGGTGGCACCATTTGTAGGTCAGCTTGTGGTTGTTGAGGGCTTTGGTAACTGTTTTTAATCGCCTTCTCATTTGGAGGGTATGTTGTGATAAATCCGCATAGATTTGGATGCCATTGTATGGCGTGGGTAGGAGTGGTGATTGCTCTGGCTTTTGCGAGTATTCACTCTTTGGCTTGATAAAACTTAATTCTCATAAGAACATCTCTGGGGATTGAGTCCTCTAGGTGCCGTGGTTTAGGGATCCTGTGTATGCGGTCTATGGTAAGCTCAATTGGTGTCAGTTTGGGTATTAGAGCAGAGAAAAGGCTGGTGGTCTAAGCCTGGAGCTCAGCGGGTGGAATGGATTCAGGGACCCCGCACATTTTTATATTATTGCATCTCAAGCGATCTTCGAGATCTGCGAGTTTCACTTTAATCCATAATGTGTCATCTTTCTGTTCTGCATACACATCTACAAGATCATTAACTGTGTCAGTACACTCCTCCATTTTGTTTTCTATGTACTGTACCCTGTGATCCATTTGCTGCATATCTGTTGTAAACTTATTGATGAGGGAGGAAAAATTTGCCATGAGGGAGGATTGCAGTAATAGTAGCATACCCTTCATTGTTTTGTCCAGGACAGGCTGGCCTGTGGTGGGGAAGACCGCTATGGGTGACTGCAATGGGGCAGTCTCTGTGAGGGTTTCCGTACTTACTGCGGCCTGGTGATTAGGATCTATCCTCATCCTGGCATTAGCTGGGCTTTGGGAGCTCGGGCTGGTCGGAAGCGAGTGATTAGGGGAAGCAGCTGCTCATCATCCATTCAGGTTGTCCGGATCAGCATCAGGGAGGTCTGTGTAGGATGAGAGAGAGCGCGAGGCCCGGGCTGCTGTGCCATCTTGAGAGAGCTCCGTCCTCGGCGCTGGCTGCAGGAGGAATGCTGTAAGCTTCTTAGGGCACTGATCGTCCCTCCGTTTGTGGGACATTATCGGCGGGGAGTCTGCTGAGTGGTGTGGGGAGTTTGTGTGTTGTCAGTCGCGGGATTCCCGTTGTTGAGCTGGTGTTCTCTGGCCAGCCGTGGAGAGCTCTCGGCTTAAGCTGCCATCACAAGCACTCGCAAGCCATGCCCCCACACACCTTCTTTTTGTTGTTAATGTATGTAATGCATTAATGATAATAATAATCATCATTTTCAGCACCCTGAATTAATTTTTTGGAGTGACGATAATGGCCTGATTTATGCAAATTATAAAGCACTGTGGGTATTATTTACTAAAGGAAAATCCACGTTGCACTGCAAAAGTGCACTGAAACTGCACTGAAAGTGCACTCTTATGCCCCGTACACACGGTCGGATTTTCCGATGGACAATGTCCGATCGGAGCGTGTTGTCAGAAATTCCGACCGTGTGTGGGCGCCATCGGACATTTTCCATCGGATTTTCCGACAACAAAGTTGGAGAGCAGGAGATAAAATTTTCCGACAACAAAATCCGATCGCGTCAAGTCCGACCATGTGTGGCCTGTTCCGACGCACAAAGTGCCACGCATGCTCAGAAGAAATTCCGAGACGGGACAGCTCGTTCTGGTAAACTTAGCGTTCGCAATGGATACAGCACTTTCGTCACGCTGCAATGTTCAAAATGGTTTAATACAGCGCACTCTCTTCTTCTTTATAATGTGCCAAGAATATATTAGTTTTGATGCTCATATTCACATACACTTCTCACAAACTTCTTTTGTTACTATTTATCGGGATTCCCTCAATATATTTTGATTTCTCACATCTGACAACATATTTTTTGTTTTGTTTTTTGACTTTAATGTAGAATCTTTTTTTGTGTTTCTCTTTTTTAATTTTTTTTTTGGTCATTTTGATTTGTACTCCCGAAAATGTTTGTGTGTTTTTTGTGACAAGTTCCCACAACACCATTTATATGTTGTTCTATTTAATCTGTAGGAGATTGTTTGGTGTTGTTGTCCCTTGTTAATTTCACATTTTATGTTAGAAATGTACCTGAATCGTCACCAACAAACTGTCCTTTTTGGATGAAAACACACACAGTAGAGTAGAATTTACCAAAAAAATTTTTATTAAGGGGTCACAACTATAAACAAAGAGGGAGGCAACGCTGGAGAAACTGCAGAAGTGGGCGAAGCCTTGGACCCCCAGGGCAGACATCAATTATTTAAAAGCAAAATTGGTGGCCTAAGGAATCCATATCTAAGGGAGGGCAGTCTGGTCCAGAAGTCCCAGAGATCCGGAAAGCAGCAGATGACATCTGTGTCCCCAGGCTGTGGTCATACGAGAGACTGCATCTTCTGTCAGACCAGACTGAACCCAGGGTCATCACTCTTTGGTCTTCCTTCCATGCTTCCTTCCAGCCTTTGGCTGTGGTGGTGGAGTTGTGGCAGCAGGAGGAGGAGGAGGATCGTCCATCTCAATGACATCCGTCTTGTGTGTCAGTTCCCCACTCTCCCCCTTACGTAGGACTTTATAAATCAGGTCCTCAGAGATCTTGCGTTGGCCCTCCTGCATGCCCAGCAATTTGGTGGCAGCCATGCAGGCAAAGGCCTCTTCAGGACTGGGGAAGGCTCTGAGGGACGCCGAAGCCTCCTGGATCAGCCTGTATGCTGAATCCTGCACAGGACTGGGAGTGGCCTTCCTGGCTCGTTTATGTGGCAGGCGGAGGGTAGGAACCTGAGACTCAGTCAGGCTGTGACTTGTCCCAGGTTTCTCTTGGCTGACACTTAGCCCCGCCTCCTCCTGGCTGACACTAATCCCCGCCTCCTCCTGGCTGACACTAATAATCCCCGCCTCCTCCTGACTGCCACATTCCACAGCCTCCTCCTGGCTGAGGTCTTCCTGTGTATGAAAAAGGGACATAGTTTTAGTATTTTTTACATCAATCACACACAATTTTCACCTCCTGACTGCTGCAAATTGAATGTTAACAAATATAACAGACTATCATTCTGAGATCAGCATTTTTCATTCTTGTCCCAATTTTGGGTGCCCACTACTGTCTATTGATATGTAAAACACTTTCAATTAATGATCAATAATAACATCTAGTAAACATCATTTATTTATTGGCCAGAAATCTGTAGAAGAATGCTATACCTGACTCCAGCTGGGCTCCTCCACTTCTTCCTGGCTGGAAGGCCCAGGTTGGACATCAGAAGCCTCAGCTGGGGTGGAAGGAAGCGTGGAAGGAAGAGTGGAGAGGGATTCCCTGACTTCAGTGTGGTCTGGCAGTCTCTCATAATACCACAGCCTGGGGACATAAACGTCATCTGCTGCAGCTCCGGATCTCTGGGAATCTGTGACCTTCTTGCGCTCCCTAAGATAAGTGCTCCTCAGGCCACCAATTTTGGCTTTTAAATAAGGGATGGTTGCTGTGGGGACCACCGGCTTCACCAACTCCAGCAGTTTCTCCAGCGCTGCCTGCCTCTTCTGTTTGTGATTATAGTGGGGGTGTCTGACCTGCCACAGACAGGGCAGCTCCCTGTACTTGTCAATAAACAGGGGCAGGAAATTGTGGTCATTGAACCCATCCATTTTCTCTGCAAGACACAACACAAGACAAACCCTAATGTCAGGCCAAACTCCCCTAATCTTCTTACAATATAGGCTTCCATTTCGAAGCAGTATAGGCCCAAGTTTAGATCCTACCTTCGTTAGCATGATCGGCGTCTCCGATGCCCCTTCCTCCGCTCAGAGATCGTACGTAAGACGCGCGCGCGTTACGATTTATACACACTGCGCATGCGTATAACTCCGCCCGCCCCTGACGTTCTTTCTATTCTATTCCCCGCCCCTTTTCGTTCGGCGCAGTGGAGGAAGAGCACATGGCGGATAGACAGCAGGATCGTGCTAATTACAGCAACGAGGAGGAGGAGGAGGAGGAAAGGCCGGAGCCTGAAACGTCCCCATCCAGAAGGAGATTAAAGGACTCAAATATGTCCTTTGGGGAGATGTTGGAGATGGTGGACATCCTGAAGAAGGCCGACTATGATGGAAAGTATGGGCCTTACCCCAACCACAATGTCTGAAAAGCCGAGATCATAGCGAAAGTGGTCAGGAGTCTGCACCGGAAATTCGGGGTTCGACGATCGAAAGATCAGCTCAGGAAGCGGTGGTCGGACCTGAAATTACGAGAACATGAGCAGTACAGAAAGATCCGGAGAGTGCTGCAAAAAAGTAAGTAGTTGTGCTGTGTTCCTATTGTTCTTGTGTTTCTTACGTTCGTGCTGCTCCATGTGCTTTTAGGAACTGTTGTACAGTTTAAAATGGCAACTTTCATGTTCATGGGCACATTATTCGTTCGGATCACACATTTTAATTTCAGACGATAAAATACCATTGTTTAGGCCATATGCATTTGGCCACCATTTTGACGCCCTATACTTGTCTTCAAAGAATTGGGTTGTGTAGATGGCTTTGTTACTAGAATGAAATGCAAACTAGATTGTGTGTAAGGAGAGGACACTCAGCAGCTGTTTTCACATCTGGACACTGGAGCACTAGTGTGGGACCCCAGAACACCATTTTTATTAGGGGGGGCACACAGGTGCTCCAGGGTATACTATAGGGGGGTCTCCATCTGTGAAGCTTGTACCAAACAGGTAAAGTATTGCAGGTTGACAAAGGGCATTAAAAAACCTACATCTTGGAACTCTGCTAAAACAGACAATTGTACCCCACTTCCAAGCAATGTTTCATCTTTATAGTTCTGCCATCAAATATCTGTGTGCTAATTATACCATTTTTGTTTTACATAGAGGAGAAAAGACTCGGAGGACACCCCTCATTCGAGGAGACCAGAGCCCCCCCCCTGGAAGAAGGGGAAATCCCCCCAACACAAGATGAGCAGGAGGAAGAAGACATGGTGGAACTAGTCACCACAACAGGTGAGTGTCTGCAACCACAGGCTCACGTAAGAGATGGATGGCGGCATTTTTTAGACCTAATTTATTTTGGGGTTCCTCTCTTTTTAGGTGATCGTGAGGTTGTGGATGAAGATCCTTTCACATCCGAAAGTGCCCAGATCCTGATTGGGGAGATCATGGGGTGTAATTTACAATTGGAAAACATCAAGTAAAACATCAATGATGTTATTCCAAAATATAAAAGCATCATTGATGTTTTGGGGAGAGTTTAAAACCCCTCCAAATCACTTTCTTCTTTTGTGTGCTACAATGTGCGAAATGTTTTTGTGATTTTTCCCAAAGCCAAATTTGGAGGATGCATACAGTGTGTCAACATGTGCTATCTGCCATCACAGGAGATCAATGGACGCGTTTTGGGGGTGCAACCCCTTCCTCAATAATAAAGTAGCGGTGAGGAAGGGCTTTCTCCCCCAAAACACGTCCCTTCATCCCCCGTGATGGCAGATAGCACATGTTGACATTGTGAAATTTGTGTGCATCTTCCAAATTTGGCTTTTCCAGGGGTGATTTCCCCCCATCTGAACGCAATATCAAACACAGTTCCTAAATACTCATGTCTGATATTGCCTTCAAGTTCTACCAAATGTGAACTTTGTAAGATCAAGATTTGTGTCTTTCTTGTTGGTTTTACACAGGCCTGTTTTCTTTAAAATGGACATTTTGATTTTGGATAATGACACCACAAAAATTGTTATACAACAAACATGTTGGTTTGTCAGAAAAACCTTTGGTAAATGCACATGTGATTGTGCAGGTATTAAAAAGATTGTTAATCAAGAATGTGTGGATTATTGTCTCAACACTACAACACTTTTGGGGTGATGTAATTGTTGTTTTATGAGAAAATGGGGGTAATTTCCTAAGGGCAAATCCACTTTGCACTACAAGTGCAGTTTCAGTGCAGTTGCAAGTGCACTTGTAGTGAAAAGTGTCTTTGCATTTAGTAAATAATAGCCAACAGTGCTTTGTATAAGGTTACACAATCACGACATTTTCTGCACTCCACACATTTCTGTGAGGGTCAGCTCAAACAAACACAAGCAGTAAATGTCCACAAAGAAGAGCCTGGGGGGAGATGCCTGTCGAGAACTTGAGGTCCTGCAGGCTTCTCCCTGTGGCCAAATACCGCAGGGTAGCGACCAACCTCTGCTCCGGAGTGATGGCTTGCCTCATGTAGGTATCCTGCCTGCTGATATAGGGGGTCAGCGAAGCCAACAAACGGTGAAACACGGGGTCCGTCATCTGGAGAAAGTTCCTGAAATCATCAGGATATTTCTCACGGATCTCACGGAACAAAGGCATATGAGAGAACTGGTCACCCTGAAGCAAACAATTCTTGGTCCATGAACTCCTCCCCACCCTGTTCATGGACTGGACTTGTGTCAAGGTCAGGACCCCAACACCAAGCCCCCGCACAGCACGAACTTTACGAGGAGTACGCATACGAAACATGGCTAGAAAACGGTCGGCTGCTCAGAACGAAGTAACAGAACGCACTGAAGAACAGCAAGGCCTGTGAAGAGCGACCTGAAAACCAGTAACGAACAAACAAGAATACAATGACTAAGTCACGCGGAACTTGCTTGCACGCACTGAAGAGCAGATACAAACCCACAAGCACAAACTGAATGGCAGAAAACGATCTGAAAGCCACGAGTCTGAAAAAGCGCGAATCGTCTCTCACCAAACTTTTACTAACACGAGATTAGCAAAAGAAGCCCAAAGGGTGCCGCGCTTGGTTCTGAACCGGCCTTTTCTAGTCTCGTCGTACGTGGTGTACGTAACCGCGTGGTTGTCGATCGGAAATTCCGACAACTTTGTGCGACCGTGTGTAGGCAAAACAAGTTTGAGCCAACATCCGTCAGAAAAAATCCTAGGATTTTGTTGTCGGAATGTCCGAACAAAGCCCGACCGTGTGTACGGGGCATTAGTGCAAATTGGATTTGCCTTTAATAACCCCCATTGTCATTGTAAACACCAACTTAAGCAAAAAACTGCTATTGAGCATTGAAAGAAGAAGCCACACATTGTTGAGTAGAAAAAACTTTACTCTGTGCACATTCACATATGCGTTTAGAAAAGGATTTTTGAACAAACCAACATATTTTTTGGTATATATTTTTTTGGGACAATAGAAATATCCTTTTTTGTGGTAAACAGGCATGTTTTTCAAAACGTAAAACAATACACAACTCAGGAACTTGCAAAGTTCAACTTTGATAAATTGAAGGCAATATCAGACATTAGTATGTCCAAACTGTATTGATATTGCCTTCATCAGATGGGGTGATGTCACCCCTGTGAAAGTCAAATTTTGACAATGCACACAAATTGGGAGTCAAAATGGGGATTTAACTGCTGATCCAATGCCTAAGGTCAACATGTGCTAGCTCCCATCATGGGGGATCAATGGACATGTTTCGGGGGTACAACCCCTTCCTCTCAGCTACTTGAGTTGTAAGGAAGTGGTTGCACCCCCAAAATGTGTACCTTGATATCCCCTGATGGCAGATAGCACATGTTGACACACTGCATTTTCAAAATTTGGCTTTAAACATTTTTTTGAAAAGTTATAATAAAAATAAAAAAGTTCTAAAATGTTAATGTATTTTATATTCTGCCTAAAACATCAATGATGTTTTTGAGTCTTTTTTCAGCATCATTGATGTCTTCCTTGATCGTCTGTAAATCCCGATTGCACACCATGATCTCCCCAATGAGGACGTGTGTACTTGCACTTGTGAAATGAGATTCTTCTTCAGCAACATCCACCTCTCCTAAAAGAAAATAACACATCATATATTATAAATATGCAGGCATACATCTATTACCTAAAGCTGTGGTCTCAGACACTCACTTGTTGTGGTCACTATTTTGCCCACTTCATAAACCTCTCCTTCCTCCACATCCTGAGGTTGTGTTGTGGTGACTTCCCCTTCTTTTCTCCCCTAGGTGAATACAATTAATTTATACTTAGCACACAGATATTTGAGGCAAGAAATAGGAAAATGAAACATTGCTTGGAAGTGTCGTGCAATTGTCTGTGTTGGCAAAGTTCCAAGCTGAAGACATGATTTTTTCCCTTTCTTCAAGCTGAATACTTACCTTTTTAGGTAAAGTTTCACACATGGAGACACCCCTAGTATCCACTGGAGCACCTGTGTGGGACACTCTGAAATGTTTGTTCTGGTGTTCCACACTAGTGCTCCTGCGTCCAGATGTGTAAACAGCTGCTGAGCGTCCTCTCCTTACACTGAATCAAGTTTGCATTTCATTCTAGTTACAAACCCATCTGGACAACAATTTACTAAACTTCTTTTAATACAAATATGCCTGAACAAATGTAGTTAACCTGCACCTGCCAAAAACATGGTATTAGTGGGGCGAACAAACAATGTTTACTACGAACGATTACTGTGCCCACGAACCTAAAACTTACCATTTTAAATTGTATAACAGTAAAGCAAAGCACATGGAGCAGCACCAACGTAATAAGAATAGGAACACACAAAAAAGTACTTACTTTTTTGCAGCACTCTCTTCATTATTCTGTACTGATCCTGCTCCCTCAATTTGAGGTCTGACCATCGTTTCCTCAGTTGATCCTTTGCTCGCCATATCCCAAAATTCTTATGCAGACTTTTCACAACTTTAGTTTTGATCTTGGCCTTTCTCACATTTGGGTTTGGGTAAGGTCCATGCTTCCCATCATAGAAGGCCCTCTTCAAGATGTCCACCATCTCCACTATTTCTACAAAGGACATATTAGAGGCCTTAAATTTCCTCTGGGATAGGGACGCTCATGGCTCCGGGCTTTTGTCATTGCTGCTGTCTTTATGCACCTATTGTCTCTCCGCCATGTGCTCTCCCGCTGCACCGAAAGACAAGGGATGGGGAATATACTTTAAAGAAGGTCAGGGGCAGGCGGAGTTTCACGCATGCAAAGTTTATATAAAGTGTAACACGCGTGCGTTGTATGTATGATCTGTGAGTGGAGGACAGAGCATCAGAAGTGCCGATCGCTCTAATGACAGTACAATTTTAACTTGGGGCATCAGTGGCCTATACTTCTTAGAGATTGAGGCCTATATTGGGACAAGATTATGTGAGTTTAGCCTGACATTAGGGTTTGTCTTGTGCTGTGTCTTGCATAGAAAATGGATCGATTCAACGATCAAGATTTCCTCCCCCAATTCATTGATTTGTACAGAGAGCTGCCCTGTCTGTGGCAGACAAAACACCCTTTTATACAAATCAACTAAAGAGGAAGGCAGTACTGGATAAATTGCTGGAATTTGTGAAGCACAGCTTGAGTCAGATATAGCATTGTTCAACATATTTCTCAAAATTGTGTGTGATGTCCCTTTTTCATACACAGGAAATCCTCAGCCAGGAGGAGGCTGTTGAAAGTGGCAGCCAGGAGGTGGCAGGGGAAAGTGGCAGCCGGGAGGTGGTGGGGGTAAGTGGCAGCCAGGAGTTGGCCAGGCCCAGTAGCCTGACCGAATCCCAGGTCCCTCCCCTCCACCTTCAACAAAAAAGGCCCAGGAAGGGGAGGAGCGTGGAGGAGTTAGCACTTGGGTTAATTCAGCAGGCTTCTGCGGCCCTCAGAACCCCCACCAGTCTTCTTGAGGCTTATGCCTGCATGGCTGCTAACAAAATGCAGGAAATGGAGGTGGGCCAATGCCTCTTTTGTGAGGAACTAATATATATGGCCCTAAATAAGGGGTTGAGGGGTGAAATCACAAGCAAAACCCACCTGTGTGAGTTGGACCATCCTCCTCCTCCTCCACCTCCTGCCACAACTCCAACGCCAGAGCCACAGCCTGGAAGCAAGCGTGGAAGCAAGCATGAAAGGAAGAAAAGAGAGTGATGGCCTGGGTTCAGTCTGGTCTGGCAAAAGACGCAGGCTGTTGTAAGACCACAGCCTCAGAACATATATGTCACCTGCTGCTCTTCCTGATATCTCGGAGTCCTGGACCGGATTGTGCTCCCTATTAAATTGACTCCTCAGGCTCCCAATTTTGCCTGTCCATTAATTGATGTGTGCCCTAGGGTACAAAGGCTTCACTAATTTCACCAGTTTATCCAGCATTGCCTTCCTCTTTATTTTGTTATAACCCCTAATAAATGTAATTTTTTTTAAAATCACTGGCTATGTGTTATAATTAAAAAAGGACAGTTTGTTTGTGAGTAGGCAGGTACATTTCAAATAGACAATGTAAAATTAACAAGGGACACCAACACCAACCAATCTCCTTGAGGTTAAAAAATACAAGATAATAATGGTGTTGTGGTAACTTGACACACAAAACAAAACAAAATATTATGGAGATCACTAGAAAAATAATAAAATACAGGTGATCTTGATTTAAAAAAAAGGAGATTACTATAAACAAAAATTAAAGACATTATTCTGGAGATCTGGCGAAAAAAAAATAATTTATTCATGAGATCACAAGAAATAATAAAGAAATCAGTTTGTGAGAACTCTGTGTGAAGATCAGCAGCAAAACAACTTCATTCTTCTAGCATTATAAAGAAGAAGAGAATGCGCTGCATTAAAAGATTAAAAAATGTGCAGCATGACGAATGTGCTATCTCCATTATGAACGCTAGTTTTACCAGACCGAGCGCTTCCATCTCGTACTTGATTCAAAGCATGCGTGGAATTTTGTGTGTCGGAATTGTGTACACATGCTCTGAATTTACGACAACGGATTTTGTTGTCGGAAAATTTAAGAACCAGCTCTCAAATTTTTGTCGTCGGAAATTCTGACAAAAAATGTCTGATGGAGCCTACACACAGTCCGAATTTCTGACAACAAGCTCCCATCGAACATTTGTTGTTGGAAAATCTGATCGTGTGTACGCAGCATTAGAGGTGTAAATCTGTTGCATTATTATTCTGTTGCAGAAATACTTTTGAAATCTATGAAGAATATATGCTAATTTCTGCAAAAGTAACCAAAAAATGCAATATAGAAGCTGCACACATAAAGTGATATTAAAGGCAAGATTTAAAAAAACAAAAACAAACATGTTATACTTACCTGCTCTGTGCAATGAACAATGACAATGAACGTCCATAGGACACACAGAATGGGGCTCAGCTCTGCTCTCCGCTCCCTCCTCACTGGGTGTGATTGACAGCTGCAAGAGCCAATGGCAGCCAATGAGGAAGCAGCAGTCGCTCCCATGCACATCACTGGCTCGGGATCAGGAAAGTATTAGGGGGCTGTGGGGGGACCTGCATACTGAAGGTTTTTTACCTTCATGCATAGAATGCATGAAAGTAAAATCCTTCAGCCTATACAACTACTTTAACCCCCAATAGAAAGGTCCTTAGAATTGAAATAAACTAATATAAGCAGTGCTTCTACAATCTAACCTCATCTATCCAGTAAATAGTGTCCCAAAATCAGCAAAGTCTTCCAATCTGTTGTGTTATACTTTGGCATGTTCCAAATTAGTAAGACATGCTTCAGTGCAAGAAGATTCCCCTGTGATACACACTCTGACACCACAAGCAACACAGCCGCTTTCCAGTGGCTTAGTCAGACAGCAGCGTTTAGTCTAACTGCAGGATACAGAAGGTCAAAAGTCACATATGAATTGAATAATCCCCATACAGGATATGAGAAGATGCCTGTAATCCTCCTATTTAAACCACTCAATATTCCAAAACCCCTCCAATGCACATATGAAAGGAGAGAAAGGCTGCAGTTAATCCAAGTCATTTATTGGTTAAAAACAGACAAATAGCGCCAGTAAATAATATACAAAAATGCCACCAAGGTTAAAACAGGGCCAAAAAAATGTGGTGATTTCAGTGTCATATGCTTCACCCTACGTCTTTTGTCATCAAAAGATTTTGCCTGGGCTTATAGACGCTGAATGCCATAATTCCTATATACTGTATATACATAAAAAGACTAGCACAGCCCCACTGCTACACCTACTGACCATAACCTAGTATTGGCAAAAGAGGTTGCTACCTTGTGTGCACTCATGCAGTTACAAAGAGATGGAAAGAAGCCACCGTTGGAGTGGCTCATTTCATCTATTAGGCTGCAGAAGGAGCACTTACCTTTCAATCTCTTTGTGACTGCATAGGTCCACACAAGGTGGCAACCTCTTTTGCCAATACTAATATTTGGTTGGTAGGGGTAGCCAGTGGCATAGCGTGGGTTGTCAGCGCCCAGGGCAAGGCAAGTAATTTGCGCCCCCTAACCTGCGGACAATTCGCACTCCCTGAGTGCCTTCCCTTCCTACAATAATACTGACCTACCTGACCACTAATCTGATTCCTATACTGACCACTACACTATACTACTACACTATACAATACACTGACCTATCTCATTCCAATATTGACCCTTACACTGACCTACCCGATTCCTACATCGACCACTACACTACACACTGACCTACCTGATTCCTATACTGACCACTACATACCCCACCAACCTACCTGATTCCTACATCGACCACTACACTACACACTGACCACTACACTATACAATCCACTACACAATCCACTATACACTGACCATTACACTACACACCACACCAACCTACCTGATTCCTATACTGACCACTACACTATACTACTACACTACCCACTACACAATACACTATCCACTGACCACTACACACCACACTGACCACTACACTAAACACCACACACTGACCTACCTGATTCTTATACTGACCACTACACTACTACACAATACACTACACTATCCACTGACCACTACACTACACACCACACACCACTAACCACTAACCAACACACACTGACCACTACACACCACTAACCACTACACACTGACCACTACACAACACTAACCACTACACACTGACCACTACACACCACTAACCACTACACACCACTAACCACTACACACTGACCACTACACACCACTACACATTGACCACACTACACTACACACTGACCACTACACACTGACCACACTACACACCACACTGACCACTATACTACACACCACACTGACCACTACACACCACTACACACTGACCACACACCACACACTGACCACTACACCACACTGACCACTACACTACACACTGACCACTACACTACACACTGACCACTACACTACACCACACACTGACCACCACTAACCACTACACACCACTAACCACTACGCTACACACTGACCACTACACACCACACTGACCACTACACTACACTACACTACACATTGACCACACTACACACTGACCACACTACACTACACACCACACTGAAAACTACACTACACACTGACCACTACACAATACACTACCCACAGACCACTACTACTCAATACACTACATACTGACTGCTACACAACACTCTATCCACAGACCAATACACTACACACAATACACTAAACGCTACCGACAACACTATACATTACACTATACACTAACTTTCTGGCTGCTCCCTCTCCCCAGACCATATCTAGTCCCCCCGGGCCGAGTGAGTCTCTTACCTTTTTTTCTTCTGCTCTGCCTCTGTGCTGCCGACTGTCACATTGCCTGCCCCGGTGGGGACATGATGATCAGTGACCCGGGCCGGAGAGGAGGAGGAGGAAAGGAGGAGAAGACAGTGGCAACAGACTGCCTGCCGCGACGGCCGATGGGGACATGATTGGTGACCCGGGCCGGAGAGGAGGAGCAGGAGAAGATGGCGGCCACAACGAAGGCCAGCCCCGCTCCCCCGCGATTGAGGAGAGGCCAGCCCCACCTGCCGCACATGATCCCTTATGTCCAATCACAGGGCGCCAGGGGCCGGCCTGAAAATTAACATGGCGGCCGGAGTGCGGGGTCACAGAACATAGAATTTAGATGTATGGAGAGAGGGGGACACATACTGTAGCAGGATTTCACCCCCCAAATGTTGTGCCCGGGGCTTATGCCCCCCTCGCACCCCCCACGCTACGCCACTGGGGGTAGCAGTCCCTTTTGGATTTTATTGGGACTGGGATAGTCTTTGTATGCATATATAGAGTAATGATGGTATTCAGCATCTATGGCCCCTGACGACATCTTTTGATGATGAAGCACATAAGGTGGAACATATGATTCTGATGCCACCAAGTTCTTTTTTAGCCCTACTGCATTTTTTTACCTTGGTGGTGTTTTTGGATTTTATTTACTGGAACTATTTGTATGTTTTTAACCAAGAAATAATTTGGATTACCTGCATTATATGGAGCCTTCTCCTTTTTTCACATGAGCATTGGAGGGGCACTGAAAAATTGAGTGGTTTGAATGGGAGTATAACAGGCATTTTCTCACATCCTGTACGAAGATGAGTCCATGCATGTTTGACTTTTGACCTCCTTTTTCCCGAGGTCTGGTACGTGGCAGCATTAACGTGGCGGCCAGAGTGCGGGGTCACAGAACATAGAATTTAGATGTATGGAGAGAGGGGGACACATACTGTAGCAGGATTTGTATACATACAACTATTTGTATGTTTTTAACCAAGAAATAATTTGGATTACCTTTTTTCACATGAGCATTGGAGGGGCATTGGAGGGGCACTGAAAAATTGAGTGGTTTGAATGGGAGTATAACAGGCATTTTCTCACATCCTGTACGAAGATGAGTCCATGAATGTTTGACTTTTGACTTCCTTTTTCCCGAGGTCTGACTATCTGGTACGTGGCAGTATTGCTTGTGGTGGCAAACTCCATTTCACAGAGGAGTATCACTTCTTGCACTGAAGCATGTCTTACTAGATTGGAGAACAAAATATTACAGCGCACACATACAAAAATGTAATTTACAATCCTACAAGGCTATTTAAAGTACCTGAACATAATAAGCAAATATGGGGATTTGGTCACACCATATGGCCATACAGTGCTTAAGCCCACTACTGCGTCAAAGTACCCCATTTCCATTGGATCCTACACTAACCATAGAATGAAAGATCCCACTTCTCAACCATGGGAGTAATACACTCCTCCTAATGGGAGAACTAAAGACTCCTCCTATAACTCGCGTGGACACTGATTAGAAGTACTGGTGGGGGATGATGGGGTACTCCATCCTAAGGGGTCTGGTCAAGACCCATATAACAGACAAACAAAGACTTAGGGGGCACAGCCTAACTATGCATCACATAAAAGATGGTGCTGCTTTATAGCAGCACCATCTTTAATGTGATGCATAGTTAGGTTGTGCCTCCCCCCAAGTCTTTGTTTTTTTACTAGATTGGAGCACACCAGAGTATAACACAACTATTCACTGGATTTATGGGGTTAGATTGTAAAAGCTTTGGCAAAAACCATTTGCATTAGATAACTATGTAACATTGTCTTATGGGTTTCTGACAGATCAACTAGGAAGGAGACAGAATATAAGTTATCTGAGAAAAAAGTGTTGTACAGTATATGGGTCAGAATTTGGAGGGAGATTTCCATGGTAGTAATTATGAATACATTTAATCTCCATTTAAACATGGACCTAATATAAAAAGCGCACCTATCGTGAAGTAGGTGTGGCTTATGATCTGACCAGCAGGTGGTGCAGATGTCTTTTTTAGAGACAGGTTATGTTTATTTGAAGAAAAATCTGCCAATTTTTTCTCTCTCAGCCTAACCAAGCTGTTTACATACCGTCCAGCCACTGAACAATATTTGTGGCTATTGTCTTTCAGATAATAAATTCTAATTTTTATTGCAAAATAAGCCTTCCTTTTCATACTGTCCTGATCTTAGCTAATTTCTTCCAAACACATACCTGTAGTCTATATTTTGAATTTTTTGCAAAAGGGGGGGTCAAGCAATGTTATGGGGTTGTGATTTTGAAATGTTTTTTGCACTCTGTTTTGAGAGTTTAAGAAAATGCATTGTGCTACAATCTATATTATTCAATTGCTGTGAAACTACCTTTATTTTTTTAGAGTAAGCTTTTACTGTTTAGCTGTTTTAATGTTAGCTTTTTTAAAGTTTTTTGATCTCTTGCGATTGCTATTTTCATTGTTCATGCTAGACCTTTTACCACTGGATAAAAAAACAAGTGTTGCTGCCAAATTACCTTGAAAAGGCTTTTTTTTCCTAATTTGAAATAATCAGATTGTGTTACTTCTGCTATACTTAAGTCAAACTAAATGTAAAAGTTAAAACAAGAAGAATTACACATCCAAAATATGTGATGCCAGAACACAGTGTAGCTGGCACTATCCATGAAAAAGCATACTGTTCCATATCACCATATACAACTTAAATACATCTCCCAAAACATGTACTGTTTTTTAAAGGATTAAAGTTTTTCCCATGTCACGCCTAAAGTCGTATTAAAAGAAGACATTTTGTTAAATGTGCCCCATGATGTTTCCCAGCTCGCCATGTCCTTTTTTTGATATCTTTCTTTCCTATTATCTTATTATATCTATTCATATTCCTATTATCTTAATATATCTCTTCCTATTATCTAATATATTTCCTTTTAGCTTCAAAAAATGACCATAATTTAGTATCAAGATTCACCCCCACAGACTTTAATGGGGTCTGATGCTAAGTTCTGATTTTATGAACTACAAGTAGGATTCAACAACCCCCCCCCATCCCCCCATTCATGAATCAAGTCTGGACAGATTCACTCATTCCAATTCACTAAAGACATAAAAGAAGTGATCTAACTGCAACTGGACAACTATCGCTAAACAGGCATGGGGTCCTTCAACACCCTCTGCTACCAACATATATAGTGATTTTAGCAAATCACTTTTAGCCATGTGATTCAAATAGTTAACATTTATTCCCTCATTATTGCATGATTGTATTATGCAATTAGAACAGGGTGGTTTCACAAATTTTCACACCTCCCATTATGTTGTTGTATTATCAATACCTGCGTTCCATGGGAACTGGAATAAGTTGACTGGGTTACTTGTGTGACTGTAAGTACGGGAGTAGGTTCTAACACATATTAGAACTAAGGAAGCTACTTAGATGAGTAGTAAAATGTCTTAAAGATTACAGGACAGCTGAATTGGGCTAACTACTACTAACTATAGCATGACCTGGATAAACAGGAACCTTCACAGACATATTGGCAATCATTTTGGGATGGGTAGTGTTTGAATGTGAATATTTTATGCTTTAGGCCTCCAATGAATTAATTTCATACCAAGATTAGCATTGATTATATTATGATTATGTTTTTTATTGCAATGCAAGTTTTGTGCCTTGGATAGCATGCACCTTATAGTACACAATACTTTTCTATGCAAGGTAATAGTTTTTTCCATGCTTTGAAATAAAAATAAAATATGTCACAGAGCTGTTCAGGGACAGAAGTGAGAAAAATTCTTGGGACTACTAACAGCAATAAATGGAAAAATCAAAACGAATATTAGCAGTACTTAGTCTTATGTATCTCCTTCCCTCAGATAGACACACAGGAATTCACCTAGCTGGTGTGTGGCAACTAGGGATGAGCCCGATGCTCGAGTCAAATGTAAGTTCGACTCGAACATTGGGTGTTCACCCGTTTGTCGAATAACAAACATTGGGGGGCGTTCACAGCAAATTCGAGCACCATGGAATGCCCCATAATGCACTGCAAGATCGCAGTGCATTGACATCTGATGATTGGCCAAAGCATGCACCTGACATGAATGCTTTGGCCAATCACTGCGTGCTCTGCAGTGAGAGCCATAATTGGCCAAAGGCAGGGTTCTCAGGGGGCTAAGTCCACACCTCACACTATATAAGGCTACTTACACGGTGGCTGTATATAGTGTTATAATAACGTGGAGGTTGAGAGAATGTGGGTAGTGTATTAATATATATATATATATATATATATATATATATATATATAAATATATATCTATATATATATATAAATATATATCTATATATATCTATATATTAGTATATTAGTATTAATATATGTAGATATATATATATATATATATATATATATATATATATATATATATATATATATATAGGTTATATATGGATTATATATATGAATGAATGAATTAAAGCGCAGCAAATGCGAACTGAATCGCCTCAAGGCGCTGGATGCATTCTCTGTTGTCAGCTTTTTAGAAAAGAAAGGTCTTTAGTTTTTTTCCTGAAGGCCTGGTGGTTTTCTTCCATGCGGATGTTGGTTGGAGGAGCATTCCATAGTCGAGGTCCTTGGACTGCGAATCTTCGTTCTCCCTTTGCTTTGTAGCGGTATTTGGGAATGATAAGGAGGTTTTGGTTGGCTGATCGAAGACTGCGATTCGGTGTGTAGTGTTTTATTTTCTCCCGGAGATATAGCGGAGCATTTCCTTGTATGCATTTGTGGGTGAGGCAGAGGGTCTTGAATGTGATCCGATTCTTCACGTTTAGCCAGTGTAGGCTCTTTAGGGCTAGGGAGATGGATTCCCAGGGTTTTTTCCTGTTAACAGTCTTGCCGCCGTGTTTTGGATGAGTTGCAAGCGCGCAAGCTGATATTGGGATAGTCCTACGTAGAGCGAATTTGCGTAGTCGAGTCGGGAATTGATGATTGTTCCCACAACTGCCGCTTTGTCCTCTTCTGGGATGAAGGGGATTAGTCTACGTAGCTGGCAGTGGAGAGTGTGCATCCATTGTCATTCCTGAGTCAAAAATGACTCCGAGACTCTTGGCTTTGGTGCTTGGAGAGATGGTCTGTCCGAGGATGGTGGGAGGTGTCCACGGAGTCTTTATTGTGGAATTTTTGTTAGCTTGTAGGAGAAGAAGTTCTGTTTTTGATCCGTTGAGTTTGAGGGAGCTAGTGGTCATCCAGTCATCTATTAAAGTGAGGCATTTCTGTAATTGCTGATGAAGGTCTTTTTGTCCATTGATGCGAAGGTAGAGTTGGGTGTCATCAGCGTATGAGTGGAAGCAGAGATCGGTTTTCCTGATGATATTGAGAAGTGGGCGGATGTAGATGTTGGATAGTACTGGTGACAAGGGTGAGCCTTGAGGGACTCCACAGGAGACTGCCCGGGTTTCCGAGGTGAATGTTCCTAGTTTCACTGTCTGGGAGCGATTCTCTAAGAAGGATGTAAACCATTTTAGAGCAGAATCTGTAGCTCCTGCAACTTCAGTGAGGCGGACAAGTAAAGTATTGTGGTCCACTGTATCGAATGCTGCGCTGAGGTCTAACAGTACCAGGAGACTTGGTTCTCCGTCGTCTGCTGCTTCAAGGGCGTCGTCCCATATTTTGAGAAGTGCTGTTTCTGTGCCATGGCCTGGGCGGAAGCCTGATTGCAGAGGGTCCAGAAGTTGGTGTGTGTCCAGGTGGTGTTGTAGCTGCTGTACTACTGCTTTCTCTATAATCTTGGATATGGCGTTGAGGCTGGTTATTGGTCTGCGGCAGTTAGGGTCCTTAGGGTCGAGATTGGGTTTCCTTAGCAGGGGTTTGACAATGCCTTGCTTGAGGGAGGTTGGCACAGTCCCTTCTTTGAATGATTGATTTATGAGATGTGTTAGGGTAGGGGCCAAGATGTCGGAACATTCTTTAAACAGTTTAGTGGGGATGATGTCGTTCGGTGATGTGCTGTCTCGAAGGCTTCTGATGATGTTTTTAGTCGTGTCCGTGGTGATTGGGGACAAAAAGAAATTTGGTGGTTGAGTGATGTTCGTGTCGCTATCCTCTTTTTGCTTTGGTTGAGTGAGGTTGGTTGTTATTTTTTGATGGATTGATTTCCGAATGATGTCGATTTTGTCGATGAAGAAATCTGATAAGTCATTGCAGAATTCTTGAGTATCGTTTGCTGGGGCTCTAAGCAGGTCGGGTTCATTGACTGAGCAACTATTTTGAAAAGTTCCCGCGGACGGTTTAAGGCAGATGAGATGGTGTCTGAGAAAACGGAAAATTCCTATCAAAATACTTACCGTAATTTTCCTTTCCTGATGGACTCCATGGCAGCCAACGTGTGGGTTTAGTCCCGCCTCTACTACCCTATAGGACACTACTCCCATAAATCTTTGCTCCTCACCAGCAGCCGTGTTCGATAACTAGCCTACTCCAGTCATTTGGGAGGGAACTCCTGCTGCCATGGAGTCCATCAGGAAAGGAAAATTACGGTAAGTATTTTGATAAGAATTTTCCGTTTTCCTGACAGACTCCATGGCAGCCAACGTGTGGGAAATAACTCGCCATACACACCCGGGTGGGCAAAATGCTGAAGAAAACAAAGATTTATTTAATACCGTCCACCAACAGTACTTTAACACCAAAATCAACTGAGGATAGAGCAGCTGGCTCAACACAATAGTGGGACATGAAGGTATGGATCGATGACCAAGAAGCCGCCCTGCAAATCACTTCAGGCGAGACGTGACGAGAAGCTGCCCACGAGGTCGAAAGACTTCTAGTCGAGTGCGCTGTCACCGCTTCTGGAGGAGCCAAGCCCTTCTCTCTATATGCCCATTGGATCGCCTGTACAATCCATGCAGCAATGGATCTGACTGAGGCACGGAGCCCCTTGTTCTTCCCGTAGAACGACACAAAAAGATAATCGGATTGACGGAAGGGAGCCGTTACTTCTAGATATTGCTTCAAGGAGACACCAACATCGAGTGGATGTATTTCCAGACTCCTGGCAGTTCTAAAGGTAGGAAGTGAGATCTCTTGATTCTCGTGAAAGATTGAGGTGACCTTAGGGTTTGACCCTAGCATTGGAATTAGAGTCACTCTGTCTGGAAAGAAGGTTAAGAAAGGTTCTTTTGACCCTAATGCCTGGATCTCGGACACCCTCTTGGCTGAGGTGATGGCAATTAAAAAGGCAGTCTTGATAGTAAGATCTCTAACAGACAGTGGTTTAACGAGTTGAGAGAAGAACTCAAGAACTAGAGGTAGATCCCATTTAGGGAACCTGGGTTTCCTTTGAGGTCTCATTCTAATTGCTCCTTTGAAGAATTGTTGAATAAGGGCATGTCTGGCCCAGGACACCCCAGTAAAGGCTGAGATCGCTGAAACCTGTACTCGCAGCGAGCTGACAGATAAGGGCAGATCCAAGCCTGATTGGAGGAAGCTCAAAATATCCTGAACTGCAGGTGCGCCACATGACTTGGCCCTGGATGACATATGGATCGAGAACCTTGTCCAAATACGCTCATACACCTTGTTAGTGCTTTGTCTTCTTGCATTCAGAAGTGTAGGAATAACCTCCTTAGGGCAACCTAGTGCTTCCAACCTACCCCTCTCAAGAACCAAGCCCTCAACTGTAGGTGAGCTGGGCATGGATGGAGAATCGTGCCTTGGAAGAGTAGATCCGTTCTGGCTGGAAGAGGAACTGGTTCCCGGAAGCTGAGGAGTGATAGGAGAGGAAACCAAGGCCTGTTGGGCCAGAAAGGAATGATGGCTATTATCTCCACCTCCTCCCACCTGAGCCTCCGGAGGAACTGGAAGATGATAGGTGTCGGAGGGAAGGCATAGGCTCTGTGGAACCACCAACGTTCTGTCAGTGCGTCTATCCCGTAGGCCTGTGGATCTCGAAACCTTGCGTAGTACCTCGTTAGTTTTTTGTTGTACGGGGAGGCGAAGAGATCGACCTCTGGCGAGATCCCCAGTGTTAGAATCCATCTGAACACATCCTCGTGGAGAGACCACTCGTTGTTGTCCAGGTGGACTCGTGAGAGAAAATCCGCTTGGACATTGAGAATCCCTGGAACATAGGTTGCCGTTAGGTTGACCAGATTCTTCTGGGCCCAGACCATTATTGGTTCCACTTCTTGAAGCAGAGACAGGCTCTTGGTACCCCCTTGTTTCCTTACATAGGCTACTGCCGTCGTATTGTCTAGTCTGAGTAACACGGAAGTCCCTGCTATCAGATGACGAAATGCCAGCAGTGCCTGGAAGGCTGCACGCAACTCTAGGATATTTGACACCAGTCTCCGCGCTGGGAAATCCCAGGAACCTTGAGCCACTTCCGCTAGGCAATGAGCACCCCAACCTCTCTCGCTGGCGTCTGATGTCACAGTGATCCAAGTGATGGGAAGGATGGAGTGACACCTGCGTAGATTCTCTTTCTGAAGCCACCAGAAGAGGGAACCCCTCATGGTCTGAGAGATGTAAACGCGCTGATTCTTGTCGCCCGACCATTGAAGAAGAAACCCCTTCTGGAAAGGACGCATCCTCCACTGGGCCCATTTCACCATTGGTATTGTGGACACTATGGTGCCTATGATTCTCAGACACTGGAGGGCCCGGAGATGAGAAGAGGAGAGAGCCAGGCGAATCCTGTCCCGAACTTTTGTGATCTTCTCCTCGGGTAAGGAAATTGTGCCTTTCGCTGTATCGAAGAGGGCCCCGAGGAACACGAGAGACTGAGAGGGCTCTAGTTGGCTCTTCTCCCAGTTCAGGAGCCAACCGAATTCTTGGAGAGTTGAGATGACCGTATCTCTGTGTTTTAGGAGGCAATCTCTGTCTTGCGCCAGTAGGAGGAGATCGTCCAGATAGTGGTGAAGACGGATCCCTCTGGTTCTCAGTAGAGCCACAACGGCCAACAGGACCTTCGAGAAGACTCGTGGAGAGGTGGACAGACCGAAGGGAAGGCATGTGAACTGTAAGTGTAGTTGGCCTATGGAAAAACGGAGAAAGCGTTGAAAGTCTGCTGCTACTGGAACGTGGAAATAGGCGTCCTTGAGATCTATTGAAATGAGCCAGTCTCCTGGTTGAACTGACTGTCGAATTGTGGACAGGGTTTCCATTTTGAACCTTTCCTTTTTGATGAAGTGGTTCAGGTGCGTCAAATCTATAACAGGTCGCCATGCTCCGCTCTTTTTCTGGACCATGAAAAGAGGAGAATACATCCCCAAGCCACGTTGGTCGTCTGGGACAGGAATAGCCGCGCCTTGATCTAACAAAGATCTCACGTAAGCTAGAAGGATTTCTCTTTTTTCTTCTGCGGCTGGAAGAGATGTGGGGACACATCTGAGCCTGGGAGCAGTGCTGAAAACCCAGGTGTGACCTGAGGAAATCGTCCTTACGGTCCAAAAGTCCTGGATCGAGGCCGCCCAAACATGCCGAAAGCGGAGGAGGCGAGCCCCCACCTGGCCTGCCTGGGCGGGCCCCATCTCAAAAAGACTTGGTCGGTTCCTTCTCACCCGACATACTGGTCTTAGCAGTCTTCTTAAAAGAAGATTGTCTGGCCTTCCAGGATCTGGAAAACTCACGGCCTGGCCTGTATCCACGTGCTTCCCTGGCACGATCCTGGTTCTGTTTCCTTGGAAACGATCTTCTCTGGCCTTGTAATCGCCTGTCCTGGGGGAGGAACCCCGACTTACCCCCGGTGGCACGGGTTATGGCGCTGTCTAATTTATTACCGAAAAGAGAGGACCCATCGTAGGGGATACGGCACCAAACCTGCTTTGATTCTGGGTCTGCCAGCCAGGGGCGAAGCCAAAGGGCACGCTTGGCAGTAACAGCAGACAACATAACTCTAGCCACCAAGCGGATAATGTCGATTGAAGCCTCCCCCAAAAAGGATGAGGCTAACCTTAATTCCTGGATGGGCGAATTCTTGGCCACTTCCTCCGAGACACCTCTAAGTGACTCGTCCACGCTATCTGACCACGACTCCATGGCCCTGGACATGGCGGCCAGAGCCAAGGCTGGTTTACATGCCATGCCCGCTGTGAGATAGACCCTCTTCAAATCCGAGTCTATCCGTCTGTCCAAGGCGTCTCTGAACGAGACCGTGTCTTCCAGAGGGAGGGTCACATGCCTGACCAATCTCATCACCGCTGCATCTACTAGTGGAGCAGACTCCAGTTGCTTAACTTCTTCTTCCTTAAAGGGATAAAGCCTTTGAATTTTAGAGAGAAGGGAGTTCTTCTTCTCTACCTTTGCCCACTCATCCGTGATAACTTCACCTAATTCAGTGAAAAAGGGGAAGCTGACACGTTCCTTCTTCAGCTGCTTGAAGAACTTCCTCTGTTTTGCAGGGGCCGTCACTGGCTCTTCCCAGCTTAAAGTTTCCTTTATGGCTTTAATCAGAGGAGGGAGTAAGTCAAAACTAAATCCAGTATAAGGGTCTTCTCCTTCTGAATCACTATCTGAGGAGACAGCAGACAGGTGACTGGGTAAAGAGGACTCACAAGTGTCCTGAGCCTGGGTATCTCTGATTGGTGGGTCTGGAGGCTCTGTAGGAGAAACATGGGATTGGCTAGACCCCAATTCCTTTAGATTCTCTTTTACAATCTTCTCCACCAGAGACTTGAGTTGCTGATCTGATCCACCTCTTTCACCTGTTGCTTTCATATAGCAGGTATCACAGAGGGATTTGCCTAAAGGAACCTTTGCCCTACACCCCCAGCAGGCTCCTTCGGTTGCATGACTGGAGTGAGATTTGGAAGGGCGAGATGGTTCCCGGCTACGGTGTCTCGACTTCGAGGAGGAACCGTGATGTCCAGATCTGGAAGAGGAATGCCGGTGCTGTGATCTAGAGGAACCACTTCTGTGCGAGCTACGTTGTTGAGTAGACCTAGAAGGGCTGAAAAGAAAAACACAAGTCCATCTGTGTTAATGGAGACAACAGATAACTGATGTTCCATAACCCCCCCCCCGCAACACCCAGGCAGGAACCCCCCCTACCAAGTACCTGTTGCGAGAGGGCTGGCCAGGGGCAGGTGGTGAAGCGCTAGGGCTCCCAGAGGGATCCATCGGGGCTGAAACAACAAGGCAACCAGATAGGAATTAGAAAGCAGTAAGGACAGGCCACAAAACCTGTCCTCAGAAGCCTCCTCACCTGATATAGCAGACTCAGAGCAAGGGGATACACTGCCGACAGTCTGAAAGCATTCCCAAGCCTCGAGACCATTTCCCCAAATTTAAATCTGGCACCCCTGTGACGTCACCGCCGTGCCGCTAGTGCGCGCGTGCGCGAACCAAGCCTCGTTCTCGCGCCGGACCCGCGCATGCGCAGAACGGCCGCGAAAACGAAACCAGGAAGTGAACGGCGGCTGGAACGCAGAGGGAACCAGCCGCCATGTCTGCCAGCTGCACTGTACCCGACAGTGCGGGGAAGGACACAGGCACAAGCAGAGACAAACACAGGGAAGGGATACACAAACTGCTGCCATAACAGGGAAAACGGAACGGACTCACCACTCCTGCTGCGATCGAGACCTGGGTCAGGTAACACCGCACAAACCGGACTTATTCCTGGGCAACAAGGGTCACCTGCTAGTAGCTAGGCTGTATGACCAGATGGGGTTCGCCTGCCAGTGGCTAGGACTACACCGTCTCCAGAGCCTCTTCCATATGCCCCTTCCATACCCTGCTAGTAGCTAGGGCTTATTGGAATACTGCGATCCCATCCTAGGAATCGCTCGCCAGATCTGATCGCAGGGAGAAAATAATCTTCGGGTAGAAAGACCATTTTACTAGGTCCTTGGAGGAGGACAAAAAAAGAACACGGCTGCTGGTGAGGAGCAAAGATTTATGGGAGTAGTGTCCTATAGGGTAGTAGAGGCGGGACTAAACCCACACGTTGGCTGCCATGGAGTCTGTCAGGAAATGTTATTTTTTGGCTTTGAAGATTACCTTGTGGTATTTCACAGTATTTCACAGTGCTCTTCTCCATGCTCTCTCAGCTCTTCTATGTTCTTGCTTGAGTAGGATGAGAGTGCCATTAAACCAACTCAAGTTTTTTTTGCGGATGAGTGTTCTGCGTTTTGGCGCCACAGAGTCTGCTGTTTGTAGTAATACATTGTTTAGGGAGTTCAGTGTTTGTTCTGTTGAGAGGTTTGAGTTTAGCAAAAGAATTTTGCTTGATAATGTAGTTTTAAAGAGATCAGAGTGAAGTTTCTTCTGAGATCTATTCCAGTGCGTTGCTGTTGCGCGTTTCTGTTTTTGGAGGATGCTGTTAGTGGTGATTATAAATTTAATAGCATGGTGGTCCGTCCATGGTAGTGGAGTGTTGTCAAATACGTTGATGCCCATATTCTGTTTGAAGATGAGATCTAAAGTGTGTCCTGACCCATGGGTGGGAGAATTTATCAGTTGTTGAAAGCCAAGTTCTTCCATTTGGTTGACGCAGGCGGTTGCGATGGAGTCTTGGGCAGAGTTTGCCCACAGGTTAAAATCCCCAAGTACCAGAAGGTTTTTGGTTTTCAAGGTGTGTATTGAGAAGAATTCAGTGAGTGGCGTAAGGAGATTGGTCTTTGGTCCTGGTGGTCTGTAGCATAGTAGTATGTGAATGGTGTCCTGAGGTGTTGTTTGAAGATGCAGTGAGAGTGTTTCCATGAAAGGCACTGAGTTCTGTAAGTTTGGTTTGGTGAACCCAAGATGTGATTTGAAAATCACTGCTAGGCCTCCTCCTTTTTTTCTGATTCTATGCTCAGTTAGGATACTGTAGTTCTCGGGCACCAATTCAGTTAGGATGGTGTTGCAGTCAGGTGTTAGCCAGCTTTCTGTAATGAAGAGGCAATCTATGTTGTTTTCGATGATGAAGTCGTGGATTTCCAGCCTGTGCTTGACTGCAGATCTGGTGTTGATCAGGGCGCATGCTAGTTGTTGCGGTTGGATCGGTGTCTCCCTGCATTTCCTGGTTGATTGTGGGTTGATCCTTAGTAATTGTTCTTTTTTTAGTCTTTTTTGAGTGGCGGTCTGTAAAGTTACGGCAGTGTTTCTTAGCCTGTGGAGGGTGTCTGCTGTGTATTTGAAGTTGCACATGATGAGGAAGACGGTGTTGCTTGTAGGAAGGGTGTTCTGATGGTGGTACTGATGTGGTGGTGATGCACTTGCAGGGGGATGGAGGAGTCCGATGGCTACCCACTGCTTCTGGAGTGGTGTGGTGACGGGCTAGTGTTGGTACGGAGGTACTTGAGGAGGTGCGGCTGCCTACCCCCCTGTCGTTGATCCAGAGGAAGGTGAAAAACCCCTACCTGCGAGTGCCAATGATGTAGCAGAGGAAAAAAATTCCTTCCTGACCCCCCGAGTTGGCCCCTGGATCAACTGCTAGAGTACCCCTGTGGCTTACCTGTACGGATGGTCCAGCGGACGAAGGGAGGGGGATCTGACGCTACTTACTGGTAGGTGGTGCGGTGGCTGCGTCTACGATGATTAAAGTTTGAGTAGCCTCCGGTGAATAACAGAGCCCCTGCGGTGAGGTCCAGTAGTAGCGGGATGGGTGATTCCAGGTGTGGAGGGGCACGGACTCTGTAGGATAGGGGTATGGGTGGCTGGCTGGCAGGAACTAGGCCGCGGCTGTGGCCTGTCCCACCGAATCTAGCGGCTAGAATGAGGTGGTCAGTGCGGGCAGTGTTCAGTATATAATACAGTGTATTGAAGTGACTAAGGGGAACCCTATGACAGAATTAAGAAAAAAATGGCATGGGTTCCCCCCCAGTCCATACCAGGCCCTTTGGGTCTGGTGTAGATTTTAAGGGAAACTCTATGCCAAGATTTAAAAAAAAACAGCGTGGGGCCCCCCTCCAAAAAAAGAAAAAAATTGGCGTGGGGTCCCCCAAAATCTACACCGGACACTAATCCAAGCAAGCAGCCTGGCAGCCCAGGATAGGGGGGACAAGCAAGCACTGCCCCCTCCTGAACCATACCAGGCCAGTTGCCTCCACATGGGGAGGGCGCATTGGGGTCCCCCTTAAGAGCCTTGTCCCCAAAATTCTGGCCCAATGATTGTAGGGGTCTACGGGTGCCCCCCCATGTTAATCCACCCATTCACAAAAAAAAGTGTCAAAAAGTAAAAACCACAAAAGACAGTTTTTGACAATTCCTTTATTAAAAAAAGAAAAAAAAGTGTCCGGCAATGTCCATTCATCTTCAATCATGCCGCCCAAAGGACCCTAAAAAAAAAAAACCCATCTCGATGGGAGGTGTCCCGCCGACTGCTGTCTCTTGGCTGTGACAGCTGTTTTATAGGCAAGGGCGGGGCCACCCGGTGATGTAACTAAGTGACCCCGCCCCTTCAGATTTCATGTGCCCTCAGAGGGGGGCAGGGTCATCAGGTTACACCAGTGGGTGGCCCCGCCATTGCCTATATAACAGCTGTCACAGCGAAAAGACAGCAGTATTTTTTTTTCTATTTTTCGGGTCCTCCCCATGTTGAGGGCAAGTGGCCTGGTATGGTTCAGGAGGGGGCGCTCACTCATCACCCCCATCCTGGCCTGCCAGGCTACTTGCTCAGATAAGGGTCTAGATTTTGGGGGCTCACACCATTTTTTTTTTAATTTGGTGTGGAGTTCCCCTTAAAATCTATGCCAGACCCAAAGGGCCAGGTATGGATTTTGGGGTAACCCCTCGCTCTTTTTTTAATGCAGTGGAGTACCCTTTAAAATCCACACCAGACTCAAAGGGCCTGGTATGGACTGGGGGGGGGGGGGGGGCACGCCAACAATACATTACAGCCACAAGCAATTTTAAATTACTTTTTTTCCTTTAGAAATGCAATTTTGCTGCAGCACTGTAAAACACATCATACAGATGCACCACTTTACAGGCAGATTAAGGGGACCCCTCCCCCCACATTCATGATATTTTAAGGAATACTTCATTGTTATTGTTTCACTTTAAGCATTATTAAAATCACTGCTCCTGAAAAAACGGTTGTTTTAAAAACTTTTTTTTGCATTGATACATGTCCCCTAGGGCAGTACCCGGGTCCCCATACACTTTTCATGGCAAAAACTTGCATACAAGCACTTTTGATTTTTCAAGTTTGTGTCCAACAGACTTTGATAGGGTTCGTATGTTCGCACAAATTTTATTCCTGTTCGCATGTTCTAGTGCGTTCAGCCCATCCCTAGTAGGGATGAGCCGAACACCCCCCTGTTCGGTTCGCACCAGAACATGCGAACAGGAAAAAAATTCGTTCGAACACGCGAACACCGTTAAAGTCTATGGGACACGAACATGAATAATCAAAAGTGCTAATTTTAAAGGCTAATATGCAAGTTATTGTCAATAAAAGTGTTTGGGGACCTGGGTCCTGCCCCAGGGGACATGGATCAATGCAAAAAAAAGTTTTAAAAACGGCCGTTTTTTCAGGAGTAGTGATTTTAATAATGCTTAAAGTCAAACAATAAAAGTGTAATATCCCTTTAAATTTCATACCTGGGGGGTGTCTATAGTATGCCTGTAAAGGGGCGCATGTTTCCCGTGTTTAGAACAGTCTGACAGCAAAATGACATTTTGAAGGAAAAAACTCATTTAAAACTACCGCGGCTATTGCATTGCCGACAATACACATAGAAGTTCATTGATAAAAACGGCATGGGAATTCCCCACAGGGCAACCCCGAACCAAAATTAAAAAAAAAAAATGATGTGGGAGTCCCCCTAAATTCCATACAAGGCCCTTCAGGTCTGGTATGGATATTAAGGGGAACCCCAGCCAAAATTTTAAAAAAAAATTGACGTGGGGTTCCCCCTAAATTCCATACCAGACCCTTCAGGTCTGGTATGGATTTTAAGGGGAACCCCGCGCCCAAAAAAAAAAAAAAAACGGCGTGGGGTCCCCCTAAAAATCCATACCAGACCCTTATCCGAGCACGCAACCTGGCAGGCCGCAGGAAAAGAGGGGGGGACGAGAGTGCGGCCCCCCCCCCTCCTGAACCATACCAGGCCACATACCCTCAACATTGGGAGGGTGCTTTGGGGTAGCCCCCCAAAGCACCTTGTCCCCATGTTGATGAAGACAAGGGCCTCATCCCCACAACCGTGGCCGGTGGTTGTGGGGGTCTGCGGGCGGGGGGCTTATCGGAATCTGGAAGCCCCCTTTAACAAGGGGACCCCCAGATCCCGGCCCCCCCCTGTGTTAAAATGGTAAGGGGGTACTTACCCCTACCATTTCACTAAAAAACTGTCAAAAATGTTAAAAATGACAAGAGACAGTTTTTGACAATTCCTTTATTTAAATGCTTCTTCTTTCTTCCTTCATCTTCTTCTTCTTCTGGTTCTTCTGGCTCTTCTGGTTCTTCCTCCGGCGTTCTCGTCCAGCATCTCCTCCGCGGCGTCTTCTATCTTCTTCTCCTCGGGCCGCTCCGCACCCATGGCATGAGGGGGGAGGCTCCCGCTCTTCTCTTCATCTTCTTCTTCATCTTCATCTTCTTCTTCATCTTCTTCTTCTTCTTCTTCTCTTCTTCATCTCTTCTTCCTTCTTCATTTCTTCTGCGGGCCGCTCCGCATCCATGCATGGAGGGAGGCTCCCGCTGTGTGACGGCGTCTCTTCGTCTGACGGTTCTTAAATAACGGGGGGCGGGGCCACCCGGTGACCCCGCCCCCCTCTGACGCACGGGACATGACGGGACTTCCCTGTGGCATTCCCCGTGACGTCACAGGGAAGTCCCGTCAATTCACCGTGCGTCAGAGGGGGGCGGGGTCACCGGATGGCCCCGCCCCCCGTTATTTAAGAACCGTCAGACGAAGAGACGCCGTCACACAGCGGGAGCCTCCCACCATGCCAGCATGGCTGCGGAGCGGCCCGGAGAAGAAATGAAGAAGGAAGAAGAGATGAAGAAGAGAAGAAGAAGAAGAAGAAGAAGATGAAGAAGAAGATGAAGATGAAGAAGAAGATGAAGAAGAAGATGAAGAGAAGAGCGGGAGCCTCCCCCCTCATGCCATGGGTGTGGAGCGGCCCGAGGAGAAGAAGATAGAAGACGCCGCGGAGGAGATGCTGGACGAGAACGCCGGAGGAAGAACCAGAAGAGCCAGAAGAACCAGAAGATGAAGGAAGAAAGAAGAAGCATTTAAATAAAGGAATTGTCAAAAACTGTCTCTTGTCATTTTTAACATTTTTGACAGTTTTTTAGTGAAATGGTAGGGGTAAGTACCCCCTTACCATTTCACACAGGGGGGGGGCCGGGATCTGGGGGTCCCCTTGTTAAAGGGGGCTTCCAGATTCCGATAAGCCCCCCGCCCGCAGACCCCCACAACCACCGGCCACGGTTGTGGGGATGAGGCCCTTGTCTTCATCAACATGGGGACAAGGTGTTTTGGGGGGCTACCCCAAAGCACCCTCCCAATGTTGAGGGCATGTGGCCTGGTACGGTTCAGGAGGGGGGGGGCGCACTCTCGTCCCCCCCTCTTTTCCTGCGGCCTGCCAGGTTGCGTGCTCGGATAAGGGTCTGGTATGGATTTTTAGGGGGACCCCACGCCGTTTTTTTTTTTTTTTTGGCGCGGGGTTCCCCTTAAAATCCATACCAGACCTGAAGGGTCTGGTATGGAATTTAGGGGGAACCCCACGTCAATTTTTTTTTTAAATTTTGGCTGGGGTTCCCCTTAATATCCATACCAGACCTGAAGGGCCTTGTATGGAATTTAGGGGGACCCCCACATCATTTTTTTTTTTTATTTTGGTTCGGGGTTGCCCTGTGGGGAATTCCCATGCCGTTTTTATCAATGAACTTCTATGTGTATTGTCGGCAATGCAATAGCCGCGGGTAGTTTTAAATGAGTTTTTTCCTTCCAAATGTCATTTTGCTGTCAGACTGTTCTAAACACAGGAAACATGCGCCCCTTTACAGGCATACTATAGACACCCCCCAGGTACGAAATTTAAAGGGATATTACACTTTTATTGTTTGACTTTAAGCATTAATAAAATCACTGCTCCTGAAAAAACGTCCGTTTTTAAAACTTTTTTTTGCATTGATCCATGTCCCCTGGGGCAGGACCCGGGTCCCCAAACAATTTTTATGACAATAACTTGCATATAAGCCTTTAAAATTAGCACTTTTGATTTCTCCCATAGACTTTTAAAGGGTGTTCCGCAGCATTCGAATTTGCCGCGAACACCCCAAATTGTTCGCTGTTCGGCGAACTTGCGAACAGCCAATGTTCGAGTAGAACATGAGTTCGACTCGAACTCGAAGCTCATCCCTAATCCCTAGTGGCAACAAAGACTAACTGCTCAATAGCTAGCTGGAAAATTGCCTGCTTCTTTTAGAAAAGGATGTCACAGTCTGATCTGACTACACCCAGAGCCACAGACATATTTGTTTGGTGGTTTGCACTAAAAAATTACATTTAAACAGCAATGATTTTTTTTAATCTATTTTAAACTATTACTTAAACTAATGAGCACCCAAATTAAGAATTCACTTTAGTCCTCTTTAACTGTCAAACTCTGACACATTAAGCAACTGAATAATTATTCTGTGTTGTCTAGGTACACGCAATGTATTAGTGGGTAACCTGAGAATTGATTATAAAGAGTGGGGCTTTAAGATGAATCACTGTTTTTTTCGATTGCCCTTGCTTAAATGATAAAAGCTATTGGCACCCAATTTGTTTTCTGAAATCATAAGATGTGATTGTTTCTAACAAAATATGCACCAGGTGTACATTTAGGTAAAATGGCAAAAAATCATGATTATTATTATTGATGTTTAATTGTACAAAGGTTACTTGAAAGCATGTTAACTTCACAATCTTTCTACATTTTGTAGAGATAATTGGCACTAGCCACTTGTTTATTGCCAGAGCATAAGGGACAGTTGAAGTTCAATGTCATTGCTAAGCTCCCCATTAATTAAGTAGACATTTACATTTCTTGAGACTAGAACAGCACTTTGAAGATTGATGCAAGATATATCTAGAATTCACATAAGCATATGGATCAACAGCAAGAGTACAATATGTCCGTGCCTTCATGTAACTAAGTTATGGTAATTCGTAAGTTTTAGAATCAAAATGTTTTAGATAGTTACATATCAGGTAATTTTTGTATAAAACAGTAGTGGGATCAAATAAAAAATAAACCAATATATCAGGGCTCCAAAAATGCAAAAGTTGGAGACAATGGGGCCTGATTTACTAATGGTTTTGAAAATATGTACATAATAAATTGTGTGAAGATTCACTTCAATTATTCAAATGTTTACCTTTATAATGTGTGCATTATTGGATAGTTTATTTGAATATTCACACAATGGGGATTATTTACGAAAGGCAAATTCACTTTGCACTGAAAGTGCACTTGGAAGTGCAGTCGCTCTAAATATAAGGGGTAGATCTGAAATGAGTGGAAGCTCTGCTCTTTATTATCCACCTACATGTGCAAGCTAAAATACTGTTTTTTATTTACCTTGCATGTCCCCCTCGGATCTACAGTGACTTTACTTCAAGTGCACTTGCAGTGCAAAGTGGATTTTCCTTTAGTAAATAACCCCTAATGTGTTGTATTGTGTGGTCATTTTCAAATCCTTTAGTAAATCAGCCTCAATATCCTAGAGCTCTGAAATCATATCTGTTAGATAGTATCCTAGAACTTAGATATAAAAACGCAACCTGGCAGGCCACAGGAAAAGAGGGGGGACGAGAGAGCGCCCCCCCCTCCTGAACCGTACCAGGCCACATGCCCTCAACATTGGGAGGATGCTTTGGGGTAGCCCCCCAAAAGACCTTGTCCCCATGTTGATGAGGACAAGGACCTTATCCCCACAACCCTGGCCGGTGGTTGTGGGGGTCTACGGGCGGGGGGCTTATCGGAATCTGGAAGCCCCCTTTAACAAGGGGACCCCCAGATCCCGGCCCCCCCCTGTGTGAAATGGTAAGGGGGTACCCCTACCATTTCACTAAAAAACTGTCAAAAATGTTAAAAATGACAAGAGACAGTTTTTGACATTTTCTTTATTTAAATGCTTCTTCTTTCTTCTTTCTTTTATCTTCCTTCATCTTCTTCTGGTTCTTCAGGCTCTTCTGGTTCTTCCTCCAGTGTTCTCGTCCAGCATCTCCTCCACGGCATCTTCTATCTTCTTCTCCTCGGGCAGCTCCACACCCATGGCATGGGAGGAGGCTCCCGCTCTTCTCTTCATCTTCTTCTCTTCTTCATCTTCTTCTCTTCTTCATCTTCTTCTCCGGCCCGCTCCGCACTCATTCTGGCATGGAGGGAGGCTCCCGCTGTGTGACGCGTCTCCTCTTCTGACGGTTCTTAAATAACAGGGGGCGGGGCCACCCGGTGACCCCGCCCCCCTCTGATGCACGGTTACTTAATGGGACTTCCCTGTGATGTCACAGGGAATGCCACAGGGAAGTCCCGTCATGTCCCGTGCGTCAGAGGGGGGCGGGGTCACCGGGTGGCCCCACCCCCCATTATTTAAGAACTGTAAGAAGAGGAGAAGCGTCACACAGCGGGAGCCTCCCACCATGCCAGCATGGATGCGGAGTGGCCCAGAGAAGAAGATGAAGAAGAGAAGAAGATGAAAAAGAGAAGAAGATGAAGAGAAGAACGGGAGCCTCCCCCCATGCCATGGGTGCAGAGCGGCCCGAGGAGAAGAAGATAGAAGACACCGCGGAGGAGATGCTGGACGAGAACACCGGAGGAAGAACCAGAAGAGCCAGAAGAACCAGAAGAAGAAGGAAGATAGAAGAAAGAAGAAAGAAGAAGCATTTAAATAAAGGAGTTGTCAAAAACTGTCTTGTCATTTTTAACATTTTTGACAGTTTTTTAGTGAAATGGTAGGGGTACTTACCCCCTTACCATTTCACACAGGGGGGGGATCTGGGGGTCCCCTTGTTAAAGGGGGCTTCCAGATTCTGATAAGCCCCCCGCCTGCAGACCCCCACAACCACCGGCCAGGGTTGTGGGGATGAGGCCCTTGTCCTCATCAACATGGGGACAAGGTGTTTTGGGGGGCTACCCCAAAGCACCCTCCCAATGTTGAGGGCATGTGGCCTGGTACGCTCTCTCGTCCCCCCTCTTTTCCTGCGGCCTGCCAGGTTGCGTGCTCAGATAAGGGTCTGGTATGGATTTTTGGGGGGACCCCACTGCGTTTTTTTTTCTAATTTTGGCGCGGGGTTCCCCTTAAAATCCATACCAGACCTGAAGGGTCTGGTATGGAATTTAGGGGGACCCCCACGTCATTTTTTTTAAATTTTGGCCGGGGTTCCCCTTAATATCCATACCAGACCTGAAGGGCCTGGTATGGAATTTAGGGGGACCCCCACGTCATTTTTTTTTTAAATTTTGGTTCGGGGTTCCCCTGTGGGGAATTCCCATGCTGTTTTTATCAATGAACTTTTATGTATATTGTCGGACCGGCAATGCAATAGCCGCGTAGTTTTAAAAGACTTTTTTTCCTTTGAAATGTAATTTTGCTGTCAGACTGTTCTAAACACGGGAAACATGCGCCCCTTTACAGGCATACTATAGACACCTCCCAGAAATTTAAAGGGATATTACACTTTTATTGTTTGACTTTAAGCATTATTAAAATCACTGCTCCCGGAAAAACGTCCGTTTTTAAAACTTTTTGCATTGATCCATGTCCCCTGGGGCAGGACCCAGGTCCCCAAACACTTTTTATGACAATAACTTGCATATAAGCCTTTAAAATTAGCACTTTTGATTTCTCCCATTGACTTTTAAAGGGTGTTCCGCGGCATTCAAATTTGCCGCGAACACCCCAAATTGTTCGCTGTTCGGCGAACTTGCGAACAGCCGATGTTCGAGTCGAACATGAGTTCGACTCGAACTCGAAGCTCATCCCTACTGTCTAGCCACTCCACCCCTTATTTTCAAAAAAAGTGAGCGGTCACTTGAGCGCTGAGAGGCGCTCTGAAATAAGGTAAAGAAAGGCATAAAGAAGCTCATCTCTACTCAGGAAGTGGTAAAACGAGGCTTTGGTCCTACAGTCCTCTGACTTAATAAAGACTTGGGAGGGATGAAGTCTCCAATCCTGGGTCCAGGTTTTGCAAACAACCAGAACACTGATTGTACAGGTGTGTGTAAGACTTTTGTTAGAGCTGTTATCATGGTTCAGAGCTCCACCACGGAGAACAGAGGACGTCTCTGCTCAGGAGTCAGGAGGACACAACCTAGGGGGCAGGTGGGAGTGAAAGCAGCAAGGAGCTGCTAGGTGCATGCATAGCGTTTGTGTAAAAGACTTTCTGGTGGAGACAGGCAAGGGCCTGAAATGTGAGGTCAGAGCAGCAGTGCTGCAAATATGGGCGTGGAATCCACTGGGGCCCTAGTACCCCACCAATCTGCTAACTTGGATATTTTCTAACAATAACAACTGGACGGCTCTTGGCTTGGTGAACCCACCAAAATGAGTTGATTTCCAAGACGGAGACTGCGGAGACCTTTTTGGGCTGATTCCTGGCCCCCCATCTGAGGTAGAACCCTTCCGGTGTACAAGCCATCCTGACACTGTCATCCATCATAAGACAGTACAAGCCTAGTTGACTCACCGCCAAAGGCCTGTGAGTCCATCAAAGTCGGTAAGAGTATTCCATCTTTTACTGAAATTTGGATTGTTCCTTGTGATGCCACCCGCCTGGGATTCAATTTGGGCCAACCACACCGTACACCATATGGACTAATATGTTTATATTGTTTATTTGGGAGTTTTATCCATTTACATTATGGACACTTCTGACACTATATATTTTCTTCACCACTGATAAGTTTGGATGTTGTAATCAATATTAACTTTTTTATACATTCAATTCTTTTTTGATGTTTTTTGCTCTTCCTAGCGAGATAGAGCATCTTTCTTATTTATACGAGTGGTGATATCGGATGTCACATCCATATTCACTGCACTATCTAGCACACATAGGTTTTGGATTAGATGAGGTTATTGGTTTCTTCAAATGTAAACAGACTTTCTTCTGTCCTACACCCTACATTTGCTTCATCACCATAGCGCTACACTTTTCTATTTAGTTAAAGTGCTGCAAATATAATCCAGAAGGCTGATGAACATTTGTTTTGTCTCAGAGAGATTCTAAAAAACCTTGTGAATTAAACCCATATGGTAAACTGGAACTTTGACTTAATGAAAGCGGACAAGAAAATCCCCTAAAAAGAAGATTCAAGCAAGTGTCTAAATCCTTAATGAGCTTCCATTGAAAGCTGGTTCTTACATGTTACACTCACTTTCACACCTTCATAGATAATCAACATCTGCCTTGATGCATTTCAGTACACAGTGGTGATTTAATTAAGGTGACTCAGTTTTTTATGTGGGTTTAAATTTGGGGTATGTTCATGACACTCATTTAAACTACAGAAGCCAATAAAGTGAGTGGGGTGAAACATCCACTTTACAAAATAAGTCTAGTAGAATGACACTAACTACTGAGTATTTTTGGTTTAAAAATCTGAATCATTCATAGAACACCCAAATAAAATCATTCTGTTTTTTCATTTATTCAAAAAAAAAAAATCAAGAAAACCTAAAATATAACAAAAAATATAACTGGCAAAAATATACTTATATATAAGGTATTATGCAACAATATGTTTGATGAAGAATCCAGTAATCAAATATTATAGATTTTAAATGGTCAGGGAATATCAAGGCATACATGCAATAAAGTAATAAATACATCACTGAAACTATCTATTAATATCCACTTACAAAAAATAATCCTCATTTCAAGTCTACAATATCCACCTGCTTTTCTCAGGTATATAGTGTAATACCATTAAAAGTTACAATTCACTCTCTCTTAATCATCTTCCACAGCCAATCCCACCATTTCCCAGCACATTGGCATACAAAGCTCAGCTGAACTATTTCTTTAGAACTTCAGTCACCTGCTGTAGAAGAATGCACAGAAAGATGCACATTTTCTTTGTGGTTGAAGAGGCTAGTGCCAGGAGGGAACAACAGGGAGGGAGAATCAACTGTAACTGCAATTTTTTTTTATGATTTTCTCTATGCCCTTACATTGTCTGTTAAATCCAGTGATAAAAGTAACATCCAAACCATTAGCCTGTCTTGGCTCTGTTTTATTCTCCAGCAATCAGTCTCTAGCCATTCCTTTTACCTGTCTTTTTAGATTCTTCAGAGACCTTCTGTTATACCCCTTTTCTTCAACTCTCCCTACCAGCATGTCAGCCTGTTCTTCCCTATCAAGATGGTAGTTCCTCCATGCCCTTATCAACTGCCCCTTAGGAGTATTACCAATTCAATTAGGATGGTGACAATTTGAAATTTTTTTTGTACATAATGGGGTGAGCCACATTCAGACTGATCCCATGCATCTCATACTTTGTCAAATGTTGACAGAGTATCATTTACTAGAGCAGTTAGATGTTCCACTCTACAAATATCAGCAATAATATTCAGCTGGATCATAGAAGAAGGTACAAGGGGCAACACTTTTAATGGGATAGTCCTTTTCACTGCTTTTTCTTACATTTCTTTATTTTATTTTAGTTGTCATACATACAGAGAAATAAACAATTTCATTAATCCATCAATCATATGAGCTACAACGAATCCATTCAAAATCCAATTAACAGTATTACTCCTATCTTAAATACAGCTACAGAAAAAACAATAACTA
Organism: Lithobates clamitans; assembly: GCA_037952925.1. NCBI lineage: Eukaryota > Metazoa > Chordata > Amphibia > Anura > Ranidae > Lithobates > Lithobates clamitans. Next base: position 292,361 of record JBBGZY010000654.1, read on the forward strand.
GTTATTTGAGATAGTCCCCATTCTGTCTTCCGTTAGACCTGCTTCTCTTGTATGCCCTGACAACATACTTTACTAAGAAGAAAAACCTCTACATATCTGAAGAGGCAAAAGGAGAAAGTAAGAAGCCCTATGAGGGAAAGAATTGCTAAAAAAAAGGAGAAAAAAGATAGAAAGAGAGAAGAAGGGAAAAAAAACACTGATAGGGGAGAGGGAGTCGGAGTTGGAGGGGAAACGTATCGAGGAAAAGGCCCATGTGACCCATGTAAGAATTGTGGGAGGGTTCGTATCTCTCCACTGCCGTACGATACATGATCTAGCAGCGTTTATAAGATGGTGCAAAATTAATTTACTATATGTTTTTTCCCCGGTATGTTTGAGACACGTAACAAAAATAGGGCTGGATCTTCTGGGAGGTTATATTTAGTAAATTTCTGTGCTATCTGCCGTATCTCCCTCCAGAAGTGCTCCAGTTTTGGGCAGGACCAAAGAACGTGGAGTAGAGTCCCTCTTTCCTCCTGACACCTCCAACATTTGTCCGGGATCTCTGGAAAGAATTTATTAAGTAATGAGGGTGTACGTACCATCTTGTCATTATTTTAAAATTCATTTTTTGGATTCTTGTACATATTGTAGATTTCAACACACAATTTACTATCTGCCTATGTTGTGCCTGGGTGAACGTCCTGTCTATTGTCATTTCCCACTTCCTTATATATGGAGGGACATAATCCTCTTGGGGGGCAACCAGTAGTGCCTACATTTGCGAGATTAAGTGGGAGCAAGGCCCCGTCCCCTCACATAGTTGTTCTAAGGGTGTCAATGTTTGTTGAAATCTGTCCGGAGGTGGGAGAGTGTTAAGGAAATGTCGCAACTGAGCTCCACTCCAGAAATCAAGACAGAAACGGTCGTTGGATGAGGTTAGTTCAGGTAATGAGGGACATGTCCCGGTCGCTATTTATATAAAATGCAAGGCCTGAAAACACTGTGAGTCTGAAAGTTTCCTGAAGGGTCCCTCCTGTAGTCCAGGAGGGAAACAAGGATTCCCTACAATAGGGTATAGGGGGAGTTGACAGAAGATAATAAAGTGGTGGAACATATTCGGGAGCAAATACGCAGGGTAGGGCCCAAGGTTGGGTGCTTTTTGAGAGCTGAACTCAGGCCTCCAAAGCACCAAACCGCACGACGCAATGGGACCTCACACTGTGATTGCTCGATCTTTGGTCATATTTTAAAGCTCGCATGCCTACACCAGTCTACTAGTCACGCCATATGAGTCGCCTGATAATATTTTTGCATATCTGGTACCGCTACCTCCCATATTATTTAGGCATTGCCATTAAACCACCTTGAATTCTGGGCCTTTTATGGGCCCAAATGAATTCAGTTATCATCTTATTAGTCTGTTTAAAGAATTCTGGGGGTATATGAATGGGTAGAGTTTGAAAGAGATAGGAAAATTTAGGCAATACTGCCATTTTTGTTATGTTACATCTACCGAACCAAAAGAAAAGACCCTGATGCCATTTAGAAATGAATGCCCCGTACACACGAGCGGACTTTCTGGCATACTTGGTCCCGCGGACCAGAGTCCGCCGGACAATCCGACCGTGTGTAGGCTCCGGCAGACTTTTCCGGCGGACTTTTGGGAAAAAGTCCGCCGGACCTAGATTTGAAACATGTTTTAAATCTTTCCGTGGGACTCAGTTTCTGACGGAAAGTCAGCTCGTGTGTGTCCTGTTTCGACGGAAAGCCCGCTCGTCTGTATGCTGGTCCAACGGACCAGATACGGCGCAAGGGCAGGGTATTGCATTTCGCGCTCGCTGCAATAGGAAAAACAAATTCTCCTATTGCGGCGAGCATGGGGCATACCAGGCCCTTAGGTCTGGTATGGATTTTAAAGGGAAGCCCCTACGCTGAAAAAAACGGCATGGGTCCCCCCTAGAATCCATACCAGACCCCGATCCGAGCACGCAGCCCGGCCGGTCAGGAAAGGGGGTGGGGACGAGCAAGCGCCCCCCCTCCTGAACCGTACCAGGCCGCATGCCCTCAACATGGGGGTGGGTGCTTTGGGGGAGGGGGCGCCCTGGGGGCCCCCCCCACCACAAAGCACCTTGTCCCCATGTTGATGAGGACAAGGGCCTCTTCCCGACAACCCTGGCCGTTGGTTGTTAGGGTCTGCGGGCGGGGGCTTATCGGAATCCGGGAGCCCCCTATAATAAGAGGGCCCCCAGATCCCGGCCCCCCACCCTATGTGAATGAGTATGGGGTACATGGTACCCCTACCCATTCACCTAGGGAAAAAGTGTCAATAATAAACCACTACACAGGTTTTTAAAATAATTTATTAAACAGCTCCGGGGGGTCTTCCCCCGGCTTCAGGGGTCTTCTTCCGGCTTCAGGGGTCCCTCCGGTTCCTCTTCTCCCGGCGTCCGGTTTGTTCTTCTTCGCTCTCTCTGTCCTCTTCTCCTGGTGTTCCAGTTCTTCTGTCGGCTCCTCCGCTATCTTCATGCCGCTCTCTTGCCAGCGGAGGTCCGGACTTATGGCTTCTTGTCTTCTTCCCTCCAGATGTTGGCCTGGTATGACCCGTGATGGGGCTCGCAAGGTGTCAATCTCGCCGATAAAAGCGGCAAGATTGACTTCCTTTTCTAGTCCCGTCGTACCTGAGTCACGTTCAAAATGAATGGACTTGTCCGTGTGTGGGCAAGTCCGTTCATTCTGAAAGTCCGCCGTAACTTCGGCGAAAGTCCGTCGGAAAGACGGGCGGACCTAGCCCGCCAGAAAGTCCGGTCGTGTGTGGGCAAGTCCGTCCGTTTTTAAGTCCAGTGCACCTGGAGGACAAAGTCCGTCGGAAAGTCTGCCGGACCAAGTATGCCAGAAAGTCCGATCATGTATACGCGGCATAAGACTTTCACTCTGCTCAGTAGAGGTGAAAAATTCAACTCAAAGGTTTGGTCCAATTTAGGTGGAATCAATGTGCCCAGGTATTTGATGCCCGTATAGGTCCATCTAAACTTAAAATTCATTTTTAAAGCATTAATTTGAGTCGTAGTCATAGATACACCCATTGCCTCTGACTTGGACATATTCATTTTTAAATTGGACAGTGCACCATATTGGTCCAATTCTCTTAGTAGGTTCGGCATAGATATAACAGGTTTAGTAAGGCAGAATAAAAAATCATCCACATATGCGGATACTTTATGATGTAAATCTCTGGTTATTAACCCCCTAATATCCGGGTTTTGCCTGACCTTACAAAGAAATGGCTCTAAGGTGATAGCAAAAAGGAGTGGTGATAAAGGGCGCCCTTGGCGGGTGCCGTTACAGATAGAGAAAGATTCAGATAGAACTCCCCTACACCCACATATCGTAGGACTGAAAACATAAAAGACCAATTGACCCGGTCGAATGCTTTTTCAGCATCCGTTCCCAGGAACACAGTGGATGTTTTTGAATGACCAGCTAAGTGGACTAGATTCAAAATTTTAATGGTATTATCACGGGCCTCCCGCGTTGGAATGAAGCCTACCTGGTCTGGGTGTACTAATGCAGTCAAATTTGGTTGTATACATGCGGCTAATATTTTTAAAAATAACTTAAGATCTACATTCAATAATGAAATGGGGCGATAGCTGCCACATATTGATGGGTCCTTATCCTCCTTCGGAATAACGGTGATATGTGCTTTCAGGGTTTCTGGAGTAAATCCTGTCCCATGTCCCATTGCATTAAATGTTTGTACCATCTGCTTACCCAACTTAGGGAAAAATGTCTGGTAGTATTTATGTGTAAAGTCATCCAGACCCGGAGCGTTCCCAGTTTGGATGTCCTGATGGCCTCTTGCAATTCCTCTAAGGTAACAGCAACCTTCAACTCTTTTCGAATCTGTTCTGTCAATTGAGAAATACCTGAAGAGGAAATATATTCCTCCATGATATTTTGAGGTTGTGATCTGGTAGGCAAATTATATAAAGATTGGTAAAATCTACGGAAGATCAAGACAATCTGGGAGGGAAGGTGTACCTTTCTACCTTCGGGGTCCACTAAGTGGAGGACATAAGATTGAGTCCTCTGTTCCTGTGAAGCTCTAGCCAGTGAATGGCTGCATTTGTCCCCTGTTTCATAATAATATTTCTGGCATCTCTGAAGTGCTGCCTTAGCTCTATGTTGGAGTAACTTTGTCACTTGTCTACGCAATTTAAGGAGTTCTGTCTCCCCCGTACACCTCGTGTTCTGTTTATGTTGGGTCTCTAACACCTGTATATCTGTCAGTAATTGGGTCAATTGGGCCTCCCTTTTCTTTTTTATTCTGGAACCATGCTTAATGAGTACCCCTCTTATTACCATTTTGTGCGCTTCCCAGATTGTCCCTGCATCTGTCTCCTCTACAGTATTATATTGAAAATAATACTGCAATTCCTTAATAACTTCCTCTACCACCATCTTATCTTCCATCAAACTCTCATTCAATCGCCACTGTCTCAGTACTCATTCATATTTAATGTCAGTGAGACCGGGGGCATGGTCTGACCATGTAATACTCCCTATAGCCACCTCTTTAACCACCGTTAACATACTCTGTGGAGTGAAAAATAAGTTGATTCTAGAAAATGCTTTATGTGGCACTGAATAAAAGGTGTAGTCTCTTTCGTTGGGGTGATACGCTCTCCATGTGTCAGTAAGTTTGTAATTATGCAATATTTGTAAGACACGTTTATGTAAACCTGTAGCTACTGAGGAGCTTCCCCCTGATGTATTCATCTTTAGGTCTAGGGGAAGATTAAAATCTCCCCCCAAGATAAGTTTACTGTCAGTAAATTTCATCAGCTTATTAATAGTAGCGCAGATAAATTGATCTTGATTATTATTGGGGGCATATATTGTGGCCAAAGTCACTTTTATGCCACCCATCGTCCCTTTGAGGAACAGAAATCTGCCCTCTATATCTGTTTTTTTGTCTATTAATGTCACTGCTAACAGGATAAAGGAAATACATTTTTTAACTGTTTTTCTAAGACCTGGGAAAGGAAATGTTAAAAACGCACTAGCTATAGTACAGATGAAGCCTCAAGACGTACAAGGGTGTGGAGGTGCAGATGTGCGGGTGCCCGTTTTTCTGTAATTAACCGTTAGCAGATGCGTATGCACATGCGTGAATGTGCGCCCGTTGCTAATGTTAGTGCCAATGGGACTATTTAAACTGCAGCAATTCTATTAGCCAGTGCTGTCTGATCTACAGCTATTACACGTGTCCTTGTATCTGTTCCTGTGTTAACTTCTGTTATTGACCTGGCTTGCCATAACCTTGCTGGAATGCTACCTGCCCTGATCTTGGTCTGTCTCTGGATTTGCTTTGCCTCCTGCTCATCTGCCTGATTCTACGTTGCTGATTTCTGCTGGTATTCTGACCATGCTCTGCCTGCCATTTATGCCTGTATCTGACCATCTGTTGCTGACCTGGCTCATCTGACCTTGCATCCAGTTATCCACCTGTCCTGCTTGTCCTTCCCCTGCTGAGTGCTGCCAGTTCTTATGCACCTGCTACCTTCTAGCTGCATGTCAAACACCTGCCACCCACTGTCTGGCCAACCCGGGGTCTGATGTGTCTTCTGCCATCTGCGATTCCAGCGATCTGACCCGTCTTTGACGACGCACCTGCTACCCACTGCCACAGCTGATAGAACATCGTACAGGCACTCATACTTCGCTGCACGGCCACTGTCACAACATCAGTGGTCTCAGAGCCGGGGTTGTATGAGAGGCCTTCCTCTACACATCAGGCTTTGCCACAAGGTACGTGACAGGAAGATAAAAGATAACCCCCATCAAATAGCTACCCCCATCAAATCATTCCCTGCATCTATTACCTTTTGTACCACCACCCCCTCCCTTTAGAATGTAAGCTCTATGAGCAGGGCCCTCCTGTCCCTTCTGTATTGAACTGTACTGTAATTGTGCTGCCCCACCCTCTACATTGTAAAGCTCTGCGTAAACTGTTGGTGCTATATAAATCATGTATGATAATAATAATAATAGTAATAATGTATTGGGTCTAGTGGGAGGGACACATTCAATATTCTTTGAAGAAGAGACATTACAGTATAGCAAAAGGGTACAACTGATTTACACTGCCAAAAATATGGTAATGAGAACCTACTTCAGCATGATAGCACCAGCATAAGGGGGAGAGTGAAGGGCCCTGGCAGTGTAATACTTCAGGTGTCCTATACCAAAACTTTAAAACCTTAAAGCAGTCCCTCTCTGCACCACGCAACAGTAAATTTTGTAAGTAGAGGACCAAATCTTGTCCCAACAGGGAAGGTTAATGGGCTGTTGGAGAATTTGAGACCATTTACGCATATAAGTGTGGAAGTTCTCAGTAAGAGGGGGAGACTTATGAAGTAATTTATAAATGGAGGATTTATACTGCAATTGATAAGGTCCCTCAGCACATAAATATTCAAATGCAAAATGCAGTGGGTTTAGGTAGGGTAAGGGACAGAGAAAGGGAGGAAAGATAGTGTTTAATTTGGAGATAGGAGTAGAATATATGCTTGGGGATGTGGTAATTAGTCTGCAAATCAACAAAAGAGCAGAATTTTTGGGTTACAGGGTCAACATAGTGCCATAGCTGAAAGACAGGGTTAGAAAGCACATTAGACTTTGCAGGGAATAGTGAAGAGAAAGAGATCTTAACAGAGCACAAGCACCGGATCTTCAAAGTAAGCAACATCTGAGCCAGATATAACTGTTTTAGTGCAGCATCAGTATATGTAGACGGAGACCAACTCAGGGAGCAAGGTTTTACAGGATAAAGAGAACCTCTCTCATTTTCTGACCATCTGTTCAGAGCTTACAGAGCATACTGACTAGACCTGGAGGTCAAAGATCGTATGCGGATGACATAGTAGTATTTAATAATATCAGGAGCTCCCAATCTCCCCTGTACCTTAGGAGAGGATACCACGTCTGATGTGCAATCTTATGCCAAATAAAATTGAGGAACCAGCGCTGTGGAGATTTGAGTTGGAACAAAGGCATAGTTAGTAAATCACATCCATCAAGTTGTAGTGTGTAATTCTAGCACATATGTCTATTTGCTTTGTCTTTTTTTTTCTAATATCCCTCACTATAAAATTAGATATTGCTTTAAAATCTTAGTTTTGATCCACAAATAGCTGAACGGTTTTTATTCAGTAATTTTTTAATCACAGAACTCACGTTTAATAAATTATGACATTTATTAATATCTTTCCATGTATATTGTGTTAGTGTTCAAGTGTGTTTTAAATCTGTGCAAAAAAGATTTCCACTCCCAGAGAGTCTCTTTACAATGGTGATTCTCAGCTATAGTTAATTATACTGATTAATGAATAGGAGTGGTTTTAGTCATTTTGTAAAATGTTACCTTTGAATGCTACTGCTAGAACCAGCTGATCTCTGCTCTGTATATTTCGTGTATGACCCGGCTAGTTTTGACCCTGCTTGCTTGCTTCTGATTCGGTACCATTTGGACTCTGATCTACCTGTGTATGAACCAGCTTGCCTAGACTACGCTTACCTGATTCTACTGTAGTACCTTCATCTGCAGCAGTGAACTACAAGGTCCAGCCAACACCTACCTTCATCTGCAGTGGTGAACTACAAGGTCCAGCCAACATTTACTTTCATCTGCAGTGGTGAACTACAAGGTCCAGCCAACACCTACCTTCATCTGCAGCGGTGAACTACAAGTCCCAGCTGACCTGCTCTGCTTAGATCAGCTCATGGTATGTCCTCTTGTTCCTTGAACTCTTTGCATAATCAGCAATCCTGAACTGTTACCTGTTGTCTGCTCCTAGCCTGACAGTAGGTAACCATGCTGTGAACAAGGCTCTTCACCAAAACATGTTAGCAGTTACCTTGTACTTGGTAATAATCGAATAAAGAAACTGGATGAATTCCAGAGTGCGGGTTCTTTCTATATATCCTTATACTGTGTTGGTGACGAGTGGGAGGTCATCTAAACCTGAGCACCTGGTGTAGAGGTACCAGTAATCAACTACTATAAATGGAGGTTCTCATAGTTAGAGCGGTGCTGCTTTGTGTGTATGCTAAAGGCATAGATCAGTGGTTCTCAACTCCAGTCCTCAGGACCCACCAACAGGTCAGGTTTGCAAGATAGCTGAAATACATCACAGGTGATATCACTTGCTGCTCAGTGATTGCAGTATTCTAGTCTGCAACTCCCCAGGGTAATACTTAAAATCTGGCCTGTTGGTGGGTCCCGAGGACTGGAGTTGAGAACCACTGGCATAGATCATATAGGTATACAGGCAAAGTTTCAAACAAATAGAGCAGTTTATACTTTATAGACATTTTTAAAATGTTTATCCTTCCTAGCAATGAAATGGAATAGGTTTTCCAAAGTTTTAGCATGTTGTAAATTTACTGGAGGGGGGATAGTTAGCAGCAAAGAGGAAGGAATATGTGGGCGTGAGCTAAACTCCTAAATATTTGAGGGAGTGAGAACACCATCAATACTGATGCGTCTGTTGTAAAATGTCCAAGAGATTAGGAGGAATACGAAGAGGCATGGCTTCTGTTTTTGAAGTATTCATATTATATCCGGAAAAAGAACCAGATTGAGTTAGTAGGCTATGTAATGAAGGTGTAGAGCCCCGCTGACATCCAAAGGCGTGGTGACAACACCTAGAGACAGGGAGGGCTGACATTTCATCTCAGGCTGCAGGTTGCTAGGCATTGTGGGTGGTGGACAGTATAAAAAAATGGACGCCAGTCACTTTTATGCTGAACAAAAAATTAGTTTATTGCTCAGAACAACAAACAATTCAGGGAGAGAGGGATAGGGCACAGGCCACCCAAGTCAAAAAAAGCAGCAGACTAGCAGACTCTTTAGACAAAAATAGAAAGGTAGACAGCTACCTACACTTTTGTAGCAACAGCTGTCTCCTATAGCAACTAAAGAACTCACAAGAAATGCAGGAATTCTCTGGATGAGGAGAATTATTAATCAGATTTTCTGACCATAGATGTCACTCAATAATCAGGTTATTCACCTATGCACTTTTTCGGTTCACTTAATATTATTCATTTTTTGTTTGGGATATTTTATATAGGCCCTAATAGGTTAAATATATATTCTATTAGATTTTTTTTCATATTTTTATCTTAATTTGTAATGATGTTATATTTCTCCAACCCTTCCTAATATACATTTTTAACTAAGGGTTGTGCCCACACTTAAGATGGTGCTTTGTAACTCTCCCTGCGGGACTCAGAGCGAGGCTTGGTGTGTCTATATATGGTGGTTGTTCAGCACGCTGCCCGTTCCCCATTGAAAATGTCATTCTGTGACGAAACGCGTCTGGGAGGTACGTGCTGACGTCACCATGTCGCCCTATTGAGGAGGACGGGAGATCTGTAATGTTGCCGGCCAGCTTAGTTTGTAACCTCATTTGACTGTTCGTTTGTAAGTGAATTTCTTTTTAATAATAAATTAGTATAAACGTTATTACGCTATTGGTATTATTCCATTCTTTTTGGGATTGGTCTCACCCAAACCATGCAAGTTATGAAGCCTTCGGTTCAATGCTGTGAGTCTGTTCCATCCATCCATTAGTCTCATCATATCCAGTTGGTGATCCATCTGTTCGTTAGGATATCTGCATTTTGAGCTGTGTGGAGTTGGTGCACTGGATTCGTCTCTCTCACTGGGTGTCTCTTATGCACTTTTCCCTTTTTTTCACATTGTGAGTGCTACTGTATTTAATTTTATATTACTTTTCTATGACAGTATTACGCTATGTTATATTTATTTTCTTTCTGGGATGATTTTGTAATGCGGAATAAACGTTAACCTGTGATTCAAGTCTGCTACGAATTCATCATACTGTGACTATTTTCCATCAAGGCCTGGGCTGGGTTTAAGCCATCTGTCTAATTGGTTTACATTTCTGGTAAGCATGTCATTCACTAGTTGGGGATACACTTTGTCATGTCAAATTACTGAGTGTAATTTTTGAAGCATTGGAACATTTACCATTTTGGACTTTAGCATTATCACACAATTTTTCATTTATGCGTTTTCTGGATTGTTCTATATTTTTTTCACAAATCAATTTATTTTGGTTCATAGTATATACTGATAAGTAATTACTTTTTCAGGTTTATTACAATAGTTTTTAAATTTATTTAGTGCAGCTTTTCTACTCCATATTTTTTTTGTGTATATCCCACAATAAGCTGCTGCTTATTCAATTATTCCAAGTGCAGTTTTCTCCCTTTTCTGAATTCCCTGGATGAGTCCATCTTGCCAGTTTTCCAGGCTCTTCACATTTTCCCGGTCTATGCCAGAGTAACTTCTGGTACTTTACGTCAAGTCTACAGCCTTTCTTTCATGCCTCCAGACAACAAGCAGGCTCTATCTGGCATATGAACATATGGCTAGGCCTTAGGCTTCAGGCCTTACCCAATGCAGCTGTTCCTCAAACATCCACACCAAACCAAGGTCTGGATGGGAAGACCCTGATCACTTGAAGATTTATACTGCCTCCCAGCATGCTCAGTGGCCATGAACTTCCTATTGATTGGCTGAGAGAAATATGCATATTCCTAACTCAGTTTCACTGCAGCTGATCAAGCTAATGCCAAAAGCAACAGTGCTACCTATTGACAGAAGGGAGGAACCACAGCTACACCAGGCTTAGGAGAAAACCCAAATTATCACAAAGGCTATAAATAAGACAGGTTAACTACAACCTTGCACAACTAAATTTACTACTAGCTCCTTTTTAATAAAGGGTGCTACAAAGGCAAGGAGAGGTGGGGATTTTTTAAGGTTAACAAAATGTCATCGGCAAAAAGGAAAGTTTTTATTCCTGCTGTTGCATAGGTACCTACCAGATATCTGGATGGGAGCAAACAGCAGAAGCCAGAGGTTCTAGGCATAAAAAAATAAGTGGTGATAATGGGCGACCCTGTCTGATGCCATCGGACATTGGGAAAGAATGCAACAAAAAGAAGACAACTGAACTTGGGAAATGGAGTGAGAATATAAGGCCTGAAGGGCTGCTATAAAGAGACCATGGAAACCATAATGAGACAAAGTGGCAAACATATATGGCCAACTTAATCTGTCGAATGCTTTTTGGACATCCAGGCTCAGGATAAGTGATGGACATCAATTAAATCAATGGTACACCCAGTGTTGTCCCCAGCATGCCTACCTGGGACAAATCCCACTTGGTCCTTGTTAATCAATTTAGTAAGCTTTTAGGTTAGGATTAGGGATGAGCTGAACACCCCCCTGTTCGGTGTGCACCAGAACATGCGAACAGGAAAAAAGTTTGTTCGAACACGCAAACACCGTTAAAGTCTATGGGACACGAACATGAATAATCAAAAGTGCTAATTTTAAAGGCTTATAGGCAAGTTATTGTCATAAAAAGTGCTTGGGGACCTGGGTCCTGCCCCAGGGGACATGGATCAATGCAAAAAAAAGTTTTAAAAACGGCCGTTTTTTCAGGAGCAGTGATTTTAATAATGCTTAAAGTCAAACAATAAAAGTGTAATATCCCTTTAAATTTCGTAGCTGGGGGGTGTCTATAGTATGCCTGTAAAGGGGCACATGTTTCCGTGTTTAGAACAGTCTGACAGCAAAATGACATTTCGAAGGAAAAAACCCATTTAAAACTACTCGCGGCTATTGCATTGCCGACAATACACATAGAAGTTCATTGATAAAAATGGCATGGGAATTCCCCACAGGGGAACCTCAAACCAAAATTTAAAAAAAATGACGTGGGGGTCCCCCTAAATTCCATACCAGGCCCTTCAGGTCTGGTATGGATATTAAGGGGAACCCCGGCCAAAATGTTTTTAAAAAATGACGTGGGGTTCCCCCTAAATTCCATACCCCCCAAAACACCTTGTCCCCATGTTGATGAGGACAAGGGCCTCATCCCCTCAACCCTGGCTGGTGGTTGTGGGGGTCTGCGGGCGGGGGCTTATCAGAATCTGGAAGCTCCCTTTAACAAGGGGACCCCCAGATCCCGCCCCCCCCCTGTGTGAAATGGTAAGGAGGTACTTACCCCTACCATTTCACTAAAAAACTGTCAAAAATGTTAAAAATGACAAGAGACAGTTTTTGACAATTCCTTTATTTAAATGCTTCTTCTTTCTTCTATCTTCCTTCATCTTCTTCTTCTGGTTCTTCTGGCTCTTCTGGTTCTTCCTCCGGCGTTCTCGTCCAGCATCTCCTCCGCGGCGTCTTCTATCTTCTTCTCCTCGGGCCGCTCTGCACCCATGGCATGGGGGGAGGCTCCCGCTCTTCTCTTCTTCTTTTCTTCTCTTCATCTCTTCTTCATTTTCTTCTCCGGGCCGCTCCGCACCCATGCTGGCATGGAGGGAGGCTCCCGTTGTGTGACGGCGTCTCCTCGTCTGACGTTTCTTAAAAAAATCTTAAATAAATCTTAATTAAATCTGACGCACGGTGACTTGACGGGACTTCCCTGTGATGTCACGGGGAATGCCACAGGGAAGTCCCGTCATGTCCTGTGCGTCAGAGGGGGCGGGGTCACCGGGTGGCCCCACCCCCTGTTATTTAAGAACCGTCAGACGAGGAGACGCCGTCACACAGCGGGAGCCTCCCTCCATGCCAGCATGGATGTGGAGTGGCCTGGAGAAGAAAATGAAGAAGAGAAGAAGAGAAGAAGGAAGAAGAGAAGAAGAGAAGAAGAAAGAAGAGAAGAAGATGAAGAAGAAGATGAAGAGAAGAGCGGGAGCCTCCCCCCATGCCATGGGTGCGGAGCGGCCCGAGGAGAAGAAGATAGAAGACGCCGCGGAGGAGATGCTGGACGAGAACGCCGGAGGAAGAACCAGAAGATGAAGGAAGATAGAAGAAAGAAGAAGCATTTAAATAAAGGAATTGTCAAAAACTGTCTCTTGTCATTTTTAACATTTTTGACAGTTTTTTAGTGAAATGGTAGGGGTAAGTACCCCCTTACCATTTCACACAGGGGGGGCTGGGATCTGGGGGTGCCCTTGTTAAAGGGGGCTTCCAGATTCCGATAAGCCCCCCGCCCACAGACCCCCACAACCACCGGCCAGGGTTGTGGGGATGTGGCCCTTGTCCTCATCAACATGGGGACAAGGTGTTTTGGGGGGCTACCCCAAAGCACCCTCCCAATGTTGAGGGCATGTGGCCTGGTAGGTTCAGGAGGGGGGGCGCACTCTCATCCCCCCTCTTTTCCTGCGGCCTGCCAGGTTGCGTGCTCAGATAAGGGTCTGGTATGGATTGTTGGGGGGACCCCACGTCGTTTTTTTTTTTTGGGGTGCGGGGTTCCCCTTAAAATCCATACCAGACCTGAAGGGTCTGGTATGGAATTTAGGGGGAACCCCATGTCATTTTTTTTTTAATTTTGGCCGGGGTTCCCCTTAATATCCATACCAGACCTGAAGGGCCTGGTATGGAATTTAGGGGGACTCCCACGTCATTTTTTTTTTAAATTTTGGTTCGGGGTTCCCCTGTGGAGAATTCCCATGCCTTTTTTATCAATGAACTTCTATGTGTATTGTCAGCAATGCAATAGCTGCGAGTATTTTTTAATGGGTTTTTTCCTTCGAAATGTCATTTTGCTGTCAGACTGTTCTAAACACGGAAACATGCGCCCCTTTACAGGCATACTATAGACACCCCCCAGCTATGAAATTTAAAGGGATATTACACTTTTATTGTTTGACATTAAGCATTATTAAAATCACTGCTCCAGAAAAAACTGACGTTTTTAAAACTTTTTTTTGCATTGATCCATGTCCCCTGGGGCAGGACCCGGGTCCCCAAACACTTTTTATGACAATAACTTGCATATAAGCCTTTAAAATTAGCACTTTTGGTTTCTCCCATAGACTTTTAAAGGGTGTTCCTTGTCATCGAATTTGCCGCGAACACCCCAAATTGTTCGCCGTTCGGTGAACTTGCGAACAGCCAATGTTCTAGTCGAACATGAGTTCGACTCGAACTCGAAGCTCATCCCTAGTTAGGATCTTTCTAAAAATCATATAGTCAGAATTTCCAGTAAAAGTGCAATTGGCCTAAAATTGTCAAGGATAGATGGGTCTTAGTATAACAGAAATAAAGGAATTTAATAGTTACCTTTAAATACACAGCGCTGTCACCACTTTTTGTCAATACCCTTCTCCAGCAATTGATAAACCATTCAATTCTATTATTGAAGGTAACCAATCCCATTCCCATACACAATAAAAAGAGCTCAAAAACAATAAATCATACTGTCATCCAGTGAATAGTCCCATTCATCCAGTGCAAAGTGCTCTTGCCAAAACAGTTCATAGGTGCCGTGTTGTATTACATACAATCTTCTCTATGTTCCATGCAAACACACATGTGCTTTTCACCTCACTGTACATGCTGTACAGCAATGAGTCAAACTGTGCTTGTGGATTTCACCCTCCCGAGTATTAATCTGTGGTGGTCACCAGGTGTCACTCTTTCTCCACTCCTCTCCTCCAGCTACACCAATGAAATTGACCTTCCTGGGAGCTTTGTGCTTTTCAATTAGACAATAGGGGAACACAGGGGGGAACCACCATAGTGTAGTACCTATGTGGTCTGAAATGGTAAAAATTATATGCGGGACCTGAGCTGGGTATGGTGGCCCTGTAATCAAGATCTTCTTGGCTGTAGTCCAGAGCCTGTTTGGAGCCACAGGAGCTCATGGTGTGGAGGGTTGGAGAAGTGGGTCATTCTCAGGGAGAGGTGGAAGGCCCAGGTTTTTGAGAAAGGCTTCTGTAGGTCTTGGGAAACACCAGAAGTAGGAAATCTTGTAATTTCAAAGATGGGAGGTGATAGGGCACAGATTGTGTCAGTTTGCAAGCGTGATAGAAAAAAGGTCGCTGAAGATTTGAAGTTTATTGCCTTTGTAGTCAATCTGTGAGAGATTGCAAGTAGCCAGTGTGAGGGCTTCCTTGCTGTCATAGTAATGAAAGCGAACCACAATATCCCTTGGTCTGACTCCTGCTGGAGATTTAGGATGCCAATCAATGTCAGAGACATCAGGTGCAAGGGTATTAAACAGGCCCAAGAGGTAAAGGCATATGTTGTTATCACTCACTGATTATGTCACTCCGCAAACGTGCAGATTCTGTCTCTTTTCCTTGTTTTCTAGGTCCTCCTTTTGTAATTGGAGTTGTGAAAAAAAAAACTCAATGCTTTAAGCATTGAGTTTTTTTTCTTCCAAAGCATGAACATACTGGGTTAAATCATCAAACTTAGTCTCTAAAGTATCAGTTGATCTATTTCACCCCTGAATTCCTGAGAAATCTTCCCAACCTCTTGCGAAATATTACTCATTAGCTGATGGAGTAAAGCTTGTAATTTCTCATCTAACAACTCAGGGGCTAATGTAGATTGAGAGGCAGAGGGTTGGCTGGAAGATGGAGAAGACTGTGGTAGGTCCTCAGCCATTAGAACACTGATATGCTCAGTCAGGTCTTCCTGGAAAAGTGAAGCCTGGGATAAAGGCCTAGTGAGGAAGTGCTCCATTGTGGATGGAGGCTGCAGCTCCAGCAGTGGTGGGGCAGAGGATTTCCCCTTTCCTCCTTTCACCTTATTCTGCCCATGAGGTGCTTGGAAGTCAAGGTCTCTTACCCCAGAGCGATTGTAGTGGTGTAAAGTGGTGCATGGGCTATGGAAAGCAGATATGGAACAGGAGCTCACCCTTCAAATGTGCCCCTGGATTACCACATTTTTCTATTTCTCTATTCTATTAATAGCCTAATAGCTTTCCATACCTCTTGCATTTTCTTGTGCTGTTTGTATCTATGATTTTTACATCTTTTTTTCTACCATTTTTTTTAAACATCTAAAAAATCCTTTCCCGCCATTTATGATTAAACGTGGAACTGCTTTTAAGACCACTGTTTACATATCGATTGCACTTTCTCCCTACTTTGTTCTCCTTTACTTGAACAGTATTTCCTCAAATTCAGGTTTCTTAAAAACTTTTGCACATTTATATAAACTTCAAACTTTTCTATATTTTTGTCCAGGGCATATTTTAGTCTCAGATCCAAAACCCTCATCTCCTCTTCTGTAAAGGTTTCACTAAAGATGGGAAGGGGGTCTGCATGAGACCATGCAAAATATAACAGATGATGATGACATGATGTATTGGCCTTAAAAAATTATCTGTTTGAGGAAGGGATTGTTTGACTATATGTACTGTACAAATCCTCCCAATATTGCATGAAAATATTTGCATAGCAGGGCTCGAAAATTTGCCCCCATAGCAGTTGCAACCTTCTGCAGAAAGAATTTGCCCAAAAAAGTATTAGCGTATGAATCGCGTAGCTTCGACAATGAAGTTGACTTGCTGGCTGTTTAAACTGTTGCTTTGAGCATGACAATACTGTAGGGCTCTTTGGCCAACCTCATGTGGTATAGAGATTTAGAGTGATGAGACCTCTAGTAGGTTCTATATGAGGCTTGAAGATGCTTCCAAACACCTTCAGGGAGGACCCATTACAAACATAGGTAAAGTCAAACGATGGCAAGTGATTTATATAATTCATTTATTATATCAAATAATATCTGCTTAAACTCTGATTTCAAATATTTTTGCACCAGGAAGCATTTAGCAAATAGATAGAACTGCCTTTATTATCTATTGTTTAAATAGGTAGGATTGCCTTTCATATGCTCACTTTCTAATTTACAAAATATTTTGTATTTTAATGTACATTTTTTTTTTCATTTTAAAAACAACATAATAATGTTGTAATAAATTCATTTAAGAATTTCACAAACATACATATTTATCATGTTCATTTACAAGAAATCCTTATCAAGCTCGGAAAGATGACTGTGGGTGAACACATTTTGGTTACAAAGCTGCTATCTTTTGAAGTGATCTGTAAAAGAATGTTCTAAATAAACACAAACAGAAAAGACTAATAAAACAAACTGAAGCCAAAATTCACAGTTCTATTTTGCTATTGTTGTCTCCTGGTGCCTTTAAGCAGTGATAATAGATGTCTGTCCAGCTGTTAACTGTTACCAGCATACATAGCAGCAAGAATAAGAAGAAATCTTCCTATGGCATACAATAACACCTTCCAGTGGTTTTCTCTCACCACCGTGAGTGGTTTCAACAGAAGTCAAGCTATTTTTTTTCTTTAAGATTGCTATTGACGATCTTAATTGTCTGCAAGGTGTTTGTGTCACAAAATAACACTTATACTGAATTACAAGGAAGAAGGACAATAGCAATGGTGTTCTACAATCAATGCTACCTATACTGCCCTGAATAACTACAGGCTATATTCTTTAACTCATTTAATTGTCTGTTTACTTGACTCTTTTTGGCATGTTTCAGATGTTTAAAAAGATTGGCTATATACTGATGCATTCCATAAGTGTTCACAGAACATCCTAAGTGGCTATAGCAATTTACACTTACAAAATAACATCTGAAAGATCAATGCAGGCCACAGTAAATTGAAAGACATCTCCTAATCAGTGTTCATGCACATTGTATGTTTTATAATATATACATAATGGGACTCAAACAAGCTCTGCACCTGTACAGCATTTAACTAAAGTTAGTCATAGATATTAGAGGGCAGTTAGACATGCAGGAGGATCCATTACCATGAAGATTTCTTTTTTTCAGACTCCTAAACAGGCAGGTTCAGATGGCTCAATAGTCTTTGCTTATGTCTATTGTGACAGCAAAGAGGAATGGACCATGAAAGGCCCAACTCTTGTTTGTCTTGATTGAAATCAAGCATATCATATTTTAAGATATTCACCAACACAACCAATTGCTATTTCGCCTTGGGATCATTTAGGCAGGTGTATCTGATGGGTACTATAGATATGAAAACTGTTGTCTAATTCAGGAATAATTTATAAATATATAATTTTAAAGTTGTATTTAAATGTTTGTGTGATTTTTTTTTTTATTTCAATTTATCAATTTTCTAATTTAAAAACATTATTAGTCTATTTATTTATAAATAACATTTTTTTTAGAAAATTTTGTAAAACTATCCCTTCGTGTCCCCTCCACCCCCAATCCCCAGTCAGTTTCCTCCTCCCGCTTTTGTTTTTCTACTATCTATAGGTTTCTCACTCCCTCTCCGTTATTCCATAATTTTATCTATATATTACTTAGATTCCTTAAAATCTAACCATTTTCCCCAGGTACTATTAAATCTTTCTACTTCTCTACTACTAAGGTACTCCATTTTATAGATATAAATTATTCTTTCAAACCATTCATTTATACTTGGCTTTCCAGGGTCAAACCATTTTGTAGGTATTAATCCTTTCATGGCATTTAACAAATATGGTGTCAAGGTTCTTCTATATTGTTTTTTTTTTTGCTTTTGGTGTTATGAAAAAGACATGTCCACGGGTCATTTAAGATCTCTTTCCCTGTAATGTCCCTTATAATGTCATGGACGTCCTGCCAATAATCTTTTATTTTTGGGCATTCCTACCAAATGTGAGTCATTGTGCCTACCTGTTTACAAACCCTCCAGCACAGTGATGTTTTATCTTACTGGTATTTTTGGATTTTTTCTGGCGCCATATACCATCTTACTAAGCACTTATAATTAATTTCTATTGTATTTATATCAGTTGCATAATGATATACTGCTCTGATCATTTTTCCCACTTTCTGTTCCTCCAACTGTATGCCCATTTCCTGTTCCCATTTTCCTATAAATGGGGGTAACCCCTGACTCTCTAATTCCATCAAGATTCTGTAGACCCAGGAAACCCCATGTTTCACTGCTGTTTGGGTACTACATAATTGTTCCAATGGGTTCAACTTCCCCCCATCTCTAATTGGCTGGGGTAATGTGTTTACAAAATGTTTTAACTAGAAATATCACCAATCGTTAATTTTATTCCATGCACCACTGTGTTTCAATTTTTGAAATGATCTCATTTTCCCTCTTCTAGTATAACTATTAACTGTGTGTTACTTATCCCACTACCAAAAAATTACCCTTTCCCCGGGAAAAAATAATTTGTTCCTATTAGTGAAATTAATGGTGAATTATACTTCCATTTTCCCGTCTGTAAATCAAATCCCACACCTTCAATACATTTCTTGTCAACTTGTGTGCTTCTATGTCTAATGTTCTATATTTTCGTGGTATCTAAATATTCTTGAGCAACTGTGTCTTACTTATTGTATTTTCCATCTTCACACATTTTCACTTTTTATATTTGCCCAGTCTACCATTTGTGCTATTATTACAGCCTTGTTATATCTCTTTATATCTGGTGTTGCTAAACCCCAGTGTTTTTTCCCCCTTCTTATTAACGCAAATTGAACTCTAGGCTTTTTATTTTAGCCATATATATTTTAGTATCATTGTTTTTATTGTTTTAAAAAAACACTGGAGGAGTGCTATATTTGGAACTTATATAGTATTTTTGGGAGGATAAGCATTAGCATGTTTATTCGTCCCATCCAGGATAGTGGGCTTTTTGAAATTTTCCTATTCTCAGTTTTTATCTCTTATTTTCATTTTTATCTCATTAAGTAGCTGTATATAATTTGCTTGCTATGATCTTCTATATGAAGTTGTCAATTTAATTCCAAGATATTTTTGTTCTTTCGCCCCCCCCAAGAAAATGTGAATTCTTTCTGTAATGAAAGTGCTTCTTTCTTGTCTAAACTTATGTTTAATATCTCTGATTTTATTGGATTCATTTTTAAATCTGAGAGTTCCCCATATCTTTTTAATTCTTTCATTAAGTTTGGTTATGTCATTCTTGGCTTAGTTATATATAGTAAAATATCATCCGCATATGCCGCCTGTCACGGTACTACTTACAGTGAGCCCACAGGTGAGCAGGTGACACGGGATCCCCCAGGGCGTGGAGTCTAAGGGCCAGCTAGTTTTCTGCCAGGGACCCCCTCACAAGGGATGGGCTTAGCTGTGTGCTGACCCCAGGTCACGACCCTTGGGTTCACCCCGCTTGCTAGGGAAGTACCAGAAGGCACTGGCAGACAAGTATGGATGGATGCAGCAAAGGAGATCCGGATGGCAAGCCAAGGTCAGGGCGGGCTGCAGACAACGTAATCAGAATAAGCCGAGTTGGTACGCAAGAGATCAGTTCACGAGAGGTCAGGTTAAGACAGGTTACACGAAGGGGGCTCAGAAACAAATGTTGCTCAAGCAACCAGAACTGGTCAGAGAGGGATTTAAATAGAGACGCACATGGACAGGAAGTAGCAGGAAGAAATCATATATTAAGCAACAAGTGAGGGCAGCGACACCCATAGCTGCAGAGTGCAGCAGAGCTGAACACAAGCTAGTGGAACAACAGGTGCCAGCCGGCCTACAGCAGTAAAGGTGAGACACAGATCAGCTCCGCAGCTGATCTGTGACACAGCCACCTTATGTTTTTTAGTTTCCCACTCTCACACCTCCAATAACACATACAGGAGGGGTGAGAGCAGGCACCCCTGTCTTGTTCTGTTAAATATTCCAAAAGGAGGAAACATATTTCCATTTACCGTTACTGTTGCTGTGGAGTGGTTGTATAAATGTTTCATCCAGTACATCATTTTTGGCCTTAACCCCAAATGTCGCAATGTATCCATCATGAATCCCCAGCCTACCCTGTCAAATGCCTTTTCCGCATCTATTGACAGGAGTAGAGATGGGGATTCGCTACTTCTTTCCTTTCACAGCATCACTACTGGAGCATGATCCGAGATCGATATTATTCAGATATATGTTTCCACTACCCCATCCAGGAGTCTATGCTCCACCAATATGTAGTCCAGCCATGAGTATGTGTCGTGCACTGCTGAATGATATGTATAATCTTTTATATCCGAATGTTGGACTCTCCAAACATCCACCAATTAATGTTTATATATTTTTCCTTTACCAATCTTAATTGTTTATTTTCATTACTCAGTGCACTAGATGTACTATCTAATCGATCATCCATATAGAAGTTGAGATCTCCAGCAAGAATTAAATTGCCTTTCTTGAACTCCATTAATTCACTCATGATCCCTATCAAAAAGACCAAAACATTCCCCTAGAGTGGGACTTTTAAGGCACTACCATCAATGATGCAATGTAAGTAAAAAATATATAATTTTATTACAAAATTCAAAAGTACAACAAAAAATATATACAAAAATACAAATCAAACACAAACAATATATACAATGGGATACATCAAAAAGCAAGGACATGTAATTTGGACACAACTGCATCACATTGAGAGGAAAACCAAAAATGGAAATGTAATAAGTCTCACTGAACTGACGCGTTTCGGGGAATCCTTCATCAGGGTTCATTAAGTGAGAGTTACCATCTAAGAAATTACAAAATTAAAAAGAAACATTAACATTACACACAAAAAACAGATAACATTCCCCCCACATCCAGTGAAGGTATGTGTGAGAGTCATACTCACTTCCAAAATACATGTGCTATAGAAGTATCCAAGGCATAAAATCAGCTTCACAACGGTCTCCCAGGCCATGTGCAAACAAAGAGAGCCAGATCGCGGACCATGTAGAATGAAATTGTAATGATTGGTGCATATAATGCAATCTCAATGGGTGCTGAAAACCGCCACGCCTAAGATTTGGCGTGGCGTTTGTGCGCGGGCTGGGGTCCAAAAATTAACCGGACCTGAAAACAAGGACAAAACCCCATAAATAATGATGATTTTGATAATCAATAGACAATCATATCTCCTGGGATTGAAAATATATCAAATCCCAGGGTGTGTAAAAAACATGGGCAGATGTGGGGACTAGCCACAGGAAACATACCTGTAAGCTAGATCCAAACGGGGGAGACCTACATGTTGTGATGTAGGGGGAAGGAGGAGGACTCGGGGTTCGGGCTGACAACCATAAAGCTGCAGATAGTAAAGGAGAGAGAGGGATCTAATTAGAAAAAGGGAAACAAGGTTCTAATATGGGTAAACATATTTAAATGGTAAAAAAACAGACACCACTTAAGGTATGCAAAAAAGTGGAGATAACAGCAATCCAGGTTGCTGAGGTTACCTGTATAATCAGTCCAACAGCATAATATCAACGAGGCATCCTCCTCCGATCACAAGATCAGAATGAATGAACTTGATATTTATAACACACACCTCACGCTGTCGGCTGATTACAATGCCGAACAGCTGAAGCCAAGATCCATCCCCTGTGTTAATTCCTCCCACCTCCCAACAGCTGACTCATTGTCAGCCTGAAGGGATACACCCTATGTCAATTTGTTGATTCCCCTATGTTAATTCCTCCCACCTCCCAACAGGTGACTCATTGTCAGCCTGAAGGGATGCACCCTACGTCAAGTCCTGTCGATGGGCCCCCTGGGCGTGGACCGCGCCACGCCTCCCCGCAAGCGCCGGCCCCGAGTCCGTACCACCCACGTGCGCCAGCCAAGCTGGAACGCAGGATAGCGGCGGACATCACAGCCACGCCCCGGAGCTACGTGCCGCCGTCCACCCCCACCGGCACGGCAAGCCTGAGCTGGAAACAGCCATGCTGAACCAGATCAGGGATGGAGGAGCATCCGAGGATGATCCCCTCAGTATGTCCCACAAAAGGGACATCCTTGCCGTGCCGGGTCCGCGCACTACAAAAACAGCAACCAACAGACTCAGGGACTCCATGCCATTCATAATGAAAAGGAAAGGAAAAAAAAAAAGGAAAAAATGTAATGACAGTCCGCGATAAGAAAACAGTAACAGTGTAATGCATTATTCTTGCATCAAGCACCATTCAGTCAGAATGGCATGTAAATTAAAGGCAAATGCAATCACTGCATGGGAGACTATTATGAAGCTGTCACATGGAGAGGAAAAAACTGTATAGCAGCCACAAAATGCACAAATGAGTTTTAAAACATGCTCAAATCCCAATCCTGGAGTCTGATCCCATAAGTGCCACAGTCCCCATTGGATGCAGAGGCATAAGATTTCAACTGGCCCCTTAGAAATTATATAAACCTTGTATATGTGTCCTGCATGATATCTAATGTACCAGCAGGATCAAAAATTCAAAAAATAAAGGGGCAGGTAAAGGTGCATTGGCTGGGAAACGAACCCAGGCCTCCCGCATGGCAGGCGAAAATACTACCACTGAACCACAGGGATAGATATGGGAACCAGAATTAAGTATGAGCCTCCTACAATCGACAGTGTAGCCTGGGGTGCTCACTGGAAGGTCTTGAGAGGTAACACTACCTCTCCATACCCCCAGAGTCAAAACCCTCCAGGAACGGTTTGAAACATGTAGTGTCATTAAGTCCGGGGGGCCTAGTCGCCCGCAAGTTGTAGATCCACCTCAGTTCGAGCTGGAGGAGAACCTTATTCCAATCTCCCCCCCTCGAACTGGGGTGGACTCGATCCAAAATCAAAAATTTGATTCTTGGAAACAGTCCCTGATGTACCAGGGCAGTGTGTCTCCCCAGTGGTAGATCGGGGTCACAGGTCTGCATGCTTCTGATGTGGCGGTATGCCCTATGCCAGAATTCCAACTTGGTTTTCCCAACATAGAAGCATCCGCAATCACACCATAGCATGTACACCACTCCCTTAGTCTTGCAATTTGCAAAGTGTTTTGGCCTGAAGGTACTGCCATCGGGAAGGTGGGATTTTTGGTAGTATACATATACTTACAGTACCCACAGGCCCCACACATAAATGTGCCCCTATATTTACAGTGCTGGGCAAAATTTTCATCTTTGAATTCACTCCTCACCAATCTGGAGGATAAGGAAGTAGCCCTCCTGAAAGTAAAGAGCGGACTCTCGGGGAGGAGTCTATTCAAATTTGGGTCCATGGTAAGAATGTGCCAGAACTTGGACACAATTCTTTTAACTTCAGCATGTTGATTGCAGTATTTGGTAATAATGCGCAGATGGTTATCCTGTTTTTTGTTCTTTTGCGAGTAAATCAAAGCCTGTCTAGTATGTGTGGTGGCCCGCCTAAAGGCCTTTTTGAGGGAGGTGTGTGAATAACCTCTCTCAAGGAGTCTTGCACGCAACTTATTTGCTTCAGTTTTAAAGGTCGCCTCGTCAGTGCAATTTCTGCGCACCCTTAGGTACTGGCTGTATGGTATAGACCTAATGAGACTAGGTGGATGGAAACTGGAGGCATGTAAGATGGTGTTCCCAGCAGTGGCCTTACGATAGAGGCCACTGCTGAGTCCACCATCCTGACCCCTATAGACCATGACATCCAGAAATGCAATCTCACTGCAACTTGATGACATGGTAAAAATTTTAATTTTGTAATTTCTTAGATGGTAACTCTCACTTAATGAACCCTGATGAAGGATTCCCCGAAACGCGTCGGTTCAGTGAGACTTATTACATTTCCATTTTTGGTTTTCCTCTCAATGTGATGCAGTTGTGTCCAAATTACATGTCCTTGCTTTTTGATGTATCCCATTGTATATATTGTTTGTGTTTGATTTGTATTTTTGTATATATTTTTTGTTGTACTTTTGAATTTTGTAATAAAATTATATATTTTTTACTTACATTGCATCATTGATGGTAGTGCCTTAAAAGTCCCACTCTAGGGGAATGTTTTGGTCTTTTTGGATTTTTGGGATGTGGCACACCCTCTGCTTAGTACTACTCCCTGTCAGAGACCTCTTTTTCTTCATGATCCCTATCATACAACTTTTTGGATGTTTATTAGGGCAGTACACGTTTGCCAACGTGCACATCATCCCTTGTAGTGTCCCTTTCAAAAAATGAAACCATCCCTCTGGGTCTACTTTCCTGTCTTCCAGCACAAAGCTAAGCTCTTTCCCAACTCCTATTGCAACTCCTATTGCCCCTCTAATTGGGGTATCCCCGTAATACCATATTGGGAAGAATTTTGAATACAGTTTAATATTTGTATCATGTGCTATATGTGTCTCTTTCAAGAATATTATATTTGCTGCATACCTTTGAATTTCCCTTAGCACCTTATGTCTTTTCTCTGGGAAATTTAATCCTCTTACATTATATGTCAAAAAATTAAAAGTTAGCATATTGCAAATGCATTTTCAAGCTCTCCCCCGTCCCCTGTCCAGCACCCCCCGCACCCACCCGATCTCTTGGTCTGGGGTTTGGGGGGCGGGCAGCCAAAGGGGGATGGGGAAGGGATTTCACCCTCCAGAAGAGCCAATTAAAAAAACCAATACATAGGAGTCCCTGACATTATATCCCTCCCTCTTCTCCCACCCCCCTTCCAGATGGTCCCCCGAATTGGTATTTTGACCCCATCTTGGTCTTTGAGCAGATCTATATTATATTAACCTCCTTACCCATCTGCTCTTTCCCCTGAGCTGGTGCACTATCTGGCACACCTACCTGGCCTACTCCCCACTAACATTTAGGGTGTGGATCTAGAATTCCCCAGTCCGTCCAAGACCTTCATCCCTTTCTGTATTCATTTGACTGTCCCCCTCCTCACCTCCCCTCTCCCCCTAGGTCCAATACACTCCAGTCTCTATTTTTCCCTTTCTTTCTTCTCAGGTTTTTTCTTTTGTACTAATTGCCATCTTTCGTCATCGTGTGTTATTCTTCCTTTATCTACTGTGGTCTATCTTGTGATATCTGAGGTGGGTATTTCCAGACTTTTACAGAATTCCTGCATTTCTTCAGGATATTTTAATTTTGCCATATGTCCATCCTTCCGGCCTATCGCACAAGCTGGGAAACCCCAATTGTATCTTACATCCTGGTTTTGAAGTTGCTCCAGTAATGGTTTTAATTGCCGCCTTCTGTTTAAGGTTTCCTGTGATAAGTCTGCAAAAATCTGAAATTTAAAAGTTTCATACTCTAATGGTAGCTTCCCCTTCAAGTTTCCCCATATTAAGTTCTTTTCTCTGAAGTCAAGGAATCTCACAATTTTGTTTCTTGGGGTCTCCATAGATATACCTTTTGGTATCCTAATTCTGTGTACCCTTTCGATTTTTATAAGCTCAGTTTCTTCTCTACCCAGTACTTGATTAAATATTATCTGCATCTTTCTCATTAGGTTCTCCCCCCATGTTGGTTCTGGTAGTCATCGAATTATCAAGTTGTTCCTTCTATTTATGTTCTCTCGATCTTCCAATTTGTATGCCAACTCCCTTTGGTCATTTTTAATGCTACTATTTCTCTTCTTAATTCTATTATGTCTTCTGTGTGACTATTCAATCCATTTTCCGTCTCTTCCACTCATTCCAATATAAGTCCCATTTAATTTTGTATTTTCACCATTTGATTTTTTAAAGAGTTTTCCAAAACTAAGAACATGGACGCTATTTCTCTTTTTGTGGGTAATTATTCCTTCAAGTATTGTTCTTCCTTTTGTCCCATCTCTGAATTGCTTTCTAATTCTTGCTCTGTTTTTGACTGATTTGGTGTACTTATGTCCACTACTGATCTATTTTGTCCTTTTCCCTTTTTTACTTCTGGTTGTTTTAGACTAGTTCCATGTTGCTTTTCAGTAGTTTGCTTTTCAGAGGTACCTTCCTGGGACATATATTTTTCAATTGGACCTGGACTTAAACATATTTTAGGGGGTTTTGCCAAAGCTCCTCTGCTTGCTGTTTTTCCCCTCATGCTTGTTTCTTTCTCTCTTTCTTACTTGCTTGCACCCTCCTCTTTCCTGCTTTAGTTCGTTCGCTTTATTTTCAGTCTTTATGTGTAAGAGGCAGGTAAAAGAACAAACAATAAAGAAGGGGGGACTTACCACTGCAGCTCCACTTTCCAGGGCAGATTTCAATTTCCTTTGTTGGTGTCCAGGGCTGTATTGCTGTTGAAACTTCTACTGTTATCTCCTGGGGGGATCCTCTCTCTCTCCCCTCGTTCACACTGAGGGGGGATCCCCTGCCTCTGCACCGAGCTGCTGATATTCATCTCCCACTGGGGCCAGGACCCAGTGCTCCCGCTGTGTCCCCGCCACTCCAGTCGGTCTCCCTATTTACTGTCTCAGTGCAGGCCCAGGGGACCGCCTGCTCCTCCCTGGATTCTCCTGAGTCTTCCCGAGTTCCCCCTGAGGTCCACCAAATGTTACCAGAATATCTCCAATCCTCTCTCTCTCTCCTGTTTTGCACTTGGGGCTCCACTCCAGCTGACTCCTGCTGAATCTCTCTGCTCATGGACTCGCATGCCTACAAGCCGAGCCACATCACTCCGGATCCTCCCAGCACCCAGGTTGAACTCCCTGTTCCAGCCGAGACACCTCGGAGGGGTCTAGGGCCAATCACCCCAGGAGGTTTGTGGCAGCACAAGCAAGGGGGATGAGTCTGAGTGTCTCCTTAGCTATCCCGGTCGCTGCATTGGAAGGGTGAATAGATCTGGACTCGACCTGGGCTCCTAGCACAGGCTCACATCCAGTGCCATGTTTAGGCTCCTCCCTCAGTCGTTTATGTGATCTAATATATTATGTTACCATAACATAACACATATTTGTAACATATATATATATATTTTATTACACTTCACAGATTACAACTCAACTTAAAGCCCAAATCCTGTAATGGTGAGCTGCACTATATACATTTTTTTTGTTTTTGGTTGCAGTTAAGTGTCCATTAAATGTTGAGAAAGGGAGGCTCGCTTTAGGTTTTTACTGCTGGTGAGTGGATATTTAGGCCCCTGTCACGTACCTGGTAGGTGGAGCCCGGAATGCAGAGAATGGCCTCTCGTATGCCTCCGACTTAAGAACCCCTGAAGGTGTGAACAGGGACTCGAAAGTACAGAGGGGCACAAGTGCCTGACTGGAACACTGAAGTAGAAGGCAGGATTGTGTAGTCAGCAGGGAGGTGCACCATAGTCCTGTAGCAGGTTGCAGACAGCAGGGAGGTGCACTGTAGTACTGTAGCAGGGTGCAGGTAACAGGGAGGTGCACTGTAGTCCCATAGCCGGATGAAGACAGCAGGGAGGTGCACTGTAGTCCTGTAGCAAGTTGCAGACAGCAGGGAGGTGCACTGTAGTCCTGTAGCAGGTTGCAGACAGCAGGGAGGTGCACTGTAGTACTGTAGCAGGATGCAGATAGCAGGGAGGTGCACTGTAGTCCTGTAGCAGGTTGCAGACAGCAGGGAGGTGCACTGTAGTACTGTAGCAGGATGCAGATAGCAGGAAGGTGCACTGTAGTCCTGTAGCAGGTTGCAGACAGCAGGGAGGTGCACTGTAGTACTGTAGCAGGTTTCAGATAGCAGGGAGGTGCACTGTAGTCCTGTAGCTGGTTGCAGACAGCAGGGAGGTGCAGACAAGCCGGGTCAAGGTACTGGCGGGCAGATCAGGTACAGAAGGGCAAACCAAGAGAATAGTCAGAGTCCAAGCCAAGATCGGGGCGGGCAGCAAGCAGGTAAGTCAGGAACAAGCCAAGTAAGTACTGGATACAGGAAAACTGGTAACAAGGTAGCAGGGGTCTCAGGAAACGCTGTAGACCGGACAACAAGGCAGCATTGGAACAGTCTTCTTTAAATAGCCTATCTTTGGCGCCAAGTGTTGTTCCTATTGGCGCTATTGCGCATGCGCGTACGTTTGTTAGCGCTATTGGCGCTATTGTGCGAGCACCGGATGGTGCTTCTATGCACAGGCATTCGTTTAACCCTCAATCTGCTGGGATAACTGCAAGAGGGCTTTTCCTGACATTGCCCCCCTCCAATGGGCAGCCTCTGGATGCCCAACTGAGCCATTTTACTTGGATGAGTTCTCTTAAAGGCTAGGATTAACCTTTTTGTGTGGATGTTAGTCTCTGGTTCCCAGGAGTTCTCCTCAGGGCCGTAACCCTTCCATTTCACCAGGTACTGAACCTGATTACGTCTCCTTCGGCAATCTATGATGGACTCAACCTTGAATTCTTCTTCGCCGTTAATAAGTACAGGCTCAGGAGGACCGCTGTGCCAGTTAAGGAAGGGATCCGGGACTGCTGGTTTAAGTAGAGCCACGTGAAAGACTGGATGTATACGGAAGGACTCCGGTAACTTCAACTCATATGCCACACTGTTAATTTTCCTCAACACTGGGAAGGGACCCACAAACTTAGGGCCCAATTTCTTAGATGGGCATGCCAGTTTCAGGTTTAGAGTGGACAACCAAACTTGATCTCCAGGTTTTAGGTCAAGCTCCCCTCTTCTCTTCCTGTCAAACGTTTCCTTGTTATGGTCTTGGGTCTTTGCCATTGTCTCTTGAAGTAGCTTGTTGTTTGTGCTGAAGAAGTTCAAGGTTTCTTGAGCCGCCGGTACAGTACACTCTGGCATGTTATTGGAGAGAAACAAGGGGTGGAACCCATAGTTCGCAAAAAATGGAGATTGGTTGGTTGCAGAATGCACAGAATTATTATAGGCAAACTCAGAAAGAGGTAGCAGAGGCACCAAGTCATCCTGAGAAAAAAAAGAATAGCATCGCAAATACTGTTCAAGGGTCTGGTTAGTTCGTTCAGTTTGTCCATTCGTCTGGGGGTGGTAGGCAGACGAGAAGGAGAGGTCAATCTTCAGGGCTTCACACAGGGCTTTCCAGAATTTGGATGTAAATTGTACCCCCCGATCAGATACAATATTAGCAGGTATACCATGGAGCCTTGCAATGTCCTTAATAAAAATCTTCGCAGTTTCGGAGGCAGATGGGGTACCCTTCATAAGCAGGAATTGAGCCATTTTAGAGAGTCTGTCAACCACTACGAAGATGGTGGTGAAATCTTCTGAAGGTGGTAATTCCACAATGAAATCCATGGAGATCATCCTCCATGGTCTTTCTGGTACGGGTAGAGGCCTCAACAGTCCCCAAGCCTTGGTCTTGCTGCCCTTGTTCTGGATGCAAGTAGTACATGCTTCGATATAACTTTGCAATCCTTTTGTAGCTGAGGCCACCAAAACATGCGCTGCAGGAGTTTGGACGTCTTATGTACCCCAAAGTGGCCAGCTAGTTCGTGGTCATGGCAAGACTTGAGGATGGCAACCCGTGTCTGTTGTGGCACAAAAATTCTGTCCTTGTACCAAAGTAGATCATCTTTCCACTGTAAAGTGACATCTGTTGGATGGGGAGCCAATGAGGAGGCTTGTTTAACTTGAGAGAGCAGATCTCCCTGAAGCATGAGAAAGTTTCCAGGAGCAAGGATGGTATCAGGGGGTGAAGGAACTTCAGGTTCGCTGAACATCCGGGAAAGCGCATCTGGTTTAGTGTTTTTAGATCCCGGCCTGTAAGTAATGTGAAAGGCAAATCTGGTGAAGAAGAGTGCCCATCTGGCCTGTCGTGGTTTTAATCTCTTGGCAACTTTCAAGTACTCTAAGTTCTTGTGATCAGTGTACACCAGAATAGGATGGGACGCTCCTTCCAAGAGGGAACGCCATTCTTCTAGTGCAGCCTTGATTGCAAGTAGCTCCCTGTCACCGACATCGTAATTTCTTTCAGCTTTGTTTAGCCTGCGAGAGAAGAATGCCACTGGGTGTAACAGAGCCTTGGATCCTTGTCTCTGTGAAAGAACTGCCCCTACTGCTACCTCGGAAGCATCTACTTCCAGTATGTAAGGTAAGGCTGGGTCAGGATGCTTTAAGACGGAGGCTGAAACGAACTGTTCTTTTAAGGAAGTAAAGGCTGCTTGAGCTTCAGATCATTGGAAATGGGTGCCTTGCCGAGTAAGACTTGTGATGGGGGAAATGATAGAAGAGAATCCCTTAATGAATTTGCGATAAAAATTTGCAAACCCCAGAAATCGCTGAACTCCTTTCTTATCAGTCGGAGCTGGCCAATCCAAGATGGCAGAGACCTTCTGTGGATCCATCTTGACACCGTCAATTGAAATGATTAGGCCCAGAAACTGGATGCTTTGGCGCTCAAACTCGCACTTCTCAGGTTTTGCATATAAGCCATGCTGTCGAAGGCGGGTTAGAACTTTCCTGACATGTTCCCGATGAGTAGTCAGTGAGGAGGAAAAGATCAGGATGTCATCTAGGTAAACTATGATGAACAAGTCAAGGTAGTCTCTAAAAATATCATTAACAAAATGCTGGAAGGTGGCAGGAGCATTACATAAACCAAAAGGCATGACAAGGTACTCAAAATGTCCGAAGCGGGTGTGGAAGGCCGTTTTCCATTCATCTCCACTTCGGATCCGGACTAAATTGTAGGCTCCACGAAGGTCTAATTTGGTAAAGATGGATGCAGTTTCGAGTTGCTGGAAAAGTTCGGGTACCAAGGGTAGAGGGTACCGATTCTTAATTGTGATCTTATTAAGGTCCTGATAATCTATGCAGGGGCGTAGAGAGTGGTCTTTCTTTTCTACGAAGAAAATCCCTGCTCCTGCTGGGGAGGTAGAAGGGCGTATGAACCCTTTCCTCAGATTATCATCTATGTATTCCTTAAGAGTTCCTAGTTTAAGTTCAGTTAAGGGAAAAATTCTCCCAAAGGGAATCTTTGCTCCGGGAAGCAACTCAATCGGACAATCGTAAGGTCTATGGGGTGGCAGAGTCTCTGCCCCTTTTTTACTGAACACATCCAGAAAGTTATGGTAAGTCTTGGGAACTGCTTGGCAGGCTTCAGCATCGGTCTCCAGACATAGCAAAGAAGACGGGGTTTTGGTAGTGTCCTGTAGACAATGTTGCTGGCAATATGAGGAATGAAAACTGATTTTTCCAGTAGACCAGTCTATTTGCGGATTGTGTGCCTTGAGCCAGGGCATTCCCAGTATGATGGGAAACAAGGGAGATTCGATGATGTCAAGACAGAGTAGTTCTTTGTGGTTGCCGGAAATGGTGGTCTTGAGAGGAACTGTTTCTTGTGTTACGGGCCCAGATTTTATAGCCAATCTGTCGGCCAGATGTACAGACAGTCCCTGTGCTCTGGGTCATAGAGGAATGTGGAATTTACGGGCAAAAGACAAGTTCATGAACCTGCTGCAGGCTCCGGAGTCAATGATGGCGGTTGCTTGCATATTCCCTTCTGGAAGCTGTAGAGAGATGGGAATAGCCAAATGAGTAGTATAATCAAACACAGCAGATGAAGAGGTAGAGGAGAGAGTAAAGTGCTTACGGGTCTTTGCGGGACAAGTCCTCACATAGTGTCCAGATTCTCCGCAATAGAGGCAAAAGTTATTAGCTCGCCGGCGTTGACGTTCCTCCATAGTCAGAGAGGGATGGATCAGGCCTAACTGCATTTGCTCAGTGGAATCAGCAGGAGCGTGGGCAGAAGGCTGTGATACACGTGGAAGCATCCAGACTGGGCGAGCGGACCTGGCAGTCCGTTCAGCTCTTTGCTCTCTTAGACGCCTGTCGATCTGGATGGAGAGATTGATAAGGGCTTCAAGTGTCTCCGGGATGCCAACCCGGGCCAACTCATCCTTTAGTGACTCGGAGAGTCTCATGTGGAACTGGTGACGTAGGGCGTCGTCGTTTCAATTTGTGTCGGAACTCCAACGCCTGAACTCAGACGCATAGTCCTCCGCCGCCCTACGGTCTTGCTGGAGAGAGAACAGAGCTGCTTCTGCAGTAGCAACTTGTTGCAGGTCCTCATAGAGAAGGGCCATGGCTTGGAAGAAAGTGTCCAGTAGGTTAAGGCAGCTGTTCCTTTGTTCCAGAAGTCGATGGGCCCATGCCTGGGGTTCCCCCAGCAAGAGGGAAATGACGAACCCCATCTTAGTGGTTTCTAATGAAAAAGTTCTGGGTTGCAGTGCAACGAAAAGTTCACAGGCATTACGGAATGCTCTAAACCTGCTGCGGTCCCCGGAGAACCTTTCTGGCGTGGGAACTTTAGGTTCTGGAGGCAACATTACTACAGAAGGGCCCGAGAACGGACCTGGAGCTGAAGTAGAGAGCACTTGAACACGTTCTTTCAGACGTTTGTAACTGTCTTGCAGGTCTTTAACAGCTTGTGTAAGTCCAGCCAAATGATGGCATAAGTCCTCCATAGGTGACGTTCCCTGCGTGGGCTCGGACATGGCTGTCCGGTACTGTCACGTACCTGGTAGGTAGAGCCAGGAATGCAGAGAACGGCCTCTCGTATGCCTCTGACTTAAGAACCCCTGAAGGTGTGAACAGGGACTCGAAAGTACAGAGGGACACAAGTGCCTGACTGGAACACTGAAGTAGAAGGCAGGATCCTGTAGTCAGCAGGGAGGCGCACTGTAGTCCTGTAGCAGGTTGCAGACAGCAGGAAGGTGCACTGTAGTACTGTAGCAGGGTGCAGGTAACAGGGAGGTGCACTGTAGTCCCGTAGCCGGATGAAGACAGCAGGGAGGTGCACTGTAGTCCTGTAGCCGGTTGCAGACAGCAGGGAGGTGCACTGTAGTCCTGTAGCAGGTTGCAGACAGCAGGGAGGTGCAGACAAGCCGGGTCAAGGTACTGGCAGGCAGATCAGGTACAGAAGGGCAAACTAAGAGAATAGTCAGAGTCCAAGCCAAGATCGGGGCGGGCAGCAAGCAGGTAAGTCAGGAACAAAGTACTGGATACAGGAAAACTGGTAACAAGGTAGCAGGGGTCTCAGGAAACGCTGTAGACCGGACAGGAAGGCAGCATTGGAACAGTCTTCTTTAAATAGCCTTTGGCGCCAAGTGCAGTTCCTATTGGCGCTATTGAGCATGCGCGTACGTTTGTTAGTGCTATTGGCGCTATTGCGCATGCGCGAGCACCGGATGGCGCTTCTATGCACAGCCATTCGTTTAACCCTCAATCTGCTGGGATAACTGCAAGAGGGCTTTTCCTGACAGCCCCATGCACACTGGCCATTTTAAATGCTGTTTTTAGGGGCAAGTTATTTTCCTGCCCCTGAATGCCCCTCAAAGTTAACCTGTGTCCATGCACATATAGGCATTTACAGGCATCTAGAGGCAGGAAAAAAAAACTCAGGGCAAGCGCATTCAGAAGAGAAATGGTTCAATGTTAAAAATGCTTGACACGCCATAACATATGTAAATACATCTAAGCGTGTTTTTATGCATGTTTAGGAGCGTCTGGCATTTACAAGTACTAATGGATTTTACTGGACAGTGCAACAATATGGTATGGAATATTAATGAGAATCTAGAACAGTGATAGTGAACCTTGGCACCCCAGGTGTTTTGGAACTGTATTTCCCATGATGCTCAACTGCACTGCAGAGTGCATGGGCATCATGGGAAATGTAGTTCCAAAACATCAGGGGTGCCAAGGTTCGCCATCGCTGACCTAGAAAATCCCTGTCTATACAGATATTTGCTAGGGCCCTTTGCTTTTTTGTGGTGTGTGGCTATCCTCTGCTCTATCTGCAAGCAACAATGCACAACTGGCTTTTCTTTGGAGGTCAATATTGTTCAGCAGGAAACAGTACTTTTTTTAATTTTAATTTCTTGGGCGAGGGTCGAATATAAGGTTTAATTTTTAAAAAAAATTTTGGTATGATAATTGTTATTTTGTTTCTTTTTTTTCATTTTTTTTTTAAATTACTTTTTCCCTTTTTTAAAACCTTTTACCTTTTTTATTTTTTCTCTTTTTTAAAAAACCTTTTTAATAATTTATATAAAAAGTATTTCCTCTTTTCAGGACCCCATCCAAATGGCCATCAAAGGAGAGAGGGCAGGGTGAAAAGTCGGTGAAGGAGTGTTTAGTTGAGGCATCCACATCCTCAACACCACAGGTCATTTCACTGCCATTCACACCAGGTGAAATTTTGGATCTCATCTCTATGTCTATCTATCTATCTATCTATCTATCTATCTATCTATCTATCTATCTATCTATCTATCTATCTATCTATCTATCTATCTATCTATCTATCTATCTATCTATCTATCTATCTATCTATCTATCTATCTATCTATCTATCTATCTATCTATCTATCTATCTATCTATCTATCTATCTATCTATCTATCTATCTATCTATCTATCTATCTATCTATCTATCTATCTATCTATCTATCTATCTATCTATCTATCTATCTATCTATCTATCTATCTATCTATCTATCTATCTATCTATCTATCTATCTATCTATCTATCTATCTATCTATCTATCTATCTATCTATCTATCTATCTATCTATCTATCTATCTATCTATCTATCTATCTATCTATCTATCTATCTATCTATCTATCTATCTATCTATCTATCTATCTATCTATCTATCTATCTATCTATCTATCTATCTATCTATCTATCTATCTATCTATCTATCTATCTATCTATCTATCTATCTATCTATCTATCTATCTATCTATCTATCTATCTATCTATCTACATATGGCTTCCACTCACTGATGACCAGTTGAAGATTTGGCTTTGCTGTGCATGGGGAAGAGGCATGCTTGGGGAATCTTCACCCTTCATATAGGCGACACCCCATTTCAGACTCTAGGAAGATTTGTGTTTCACCTTGCTGTCATAGGGTCTGATTCCAGTGAATATGAACCAGAGGCCAATGCCAATAGGACAATGGAAAAGTGCTTTTTATAATTGAAATAAAGAGATTCAGACTTGGACAGCCTTTTCAGCCTGACATGTTTGGCATTGAGGGCTTTGATGCAATTGGGAGACTATGCAATAAACAAATAAAACAAAAAAAATGAATGTGCAATAGATCAATGTCTCAAAGAGCAGTTGTCAAGAACGGTGCCATCTCCGGTTTCACCTGCTGGTGGCACTATTACATTCAGCACCAAAAGGGTGTAATTCCAGTGGCCACCAGCGGGTGTCTCCCTGCCTGGACTTCAGACTTGCCATCAGCACACCTGTCTGCTGGACTATATAAACCCACCCTGAACTAAGCTTTAGTGCCGGTTCACACAGGGGCGACCTAGTCGCCTCACAAGTCGCCTCCCGTTCTGTGCTACGGAACCGTTCTAATAGGAGCGATGCAAGTCGCTCCGACTTAGAAAAAGGTTCCTGTACTACTTTGGGGGCGACTTGCATAGACTTCTATGCAGAAGTGGTTTTGCAAGTCGCCTCGGAAGTCGTTTGCAGGTCGCCTCGCTAAGGCGACCTGCAAGTCGTGCTGCCCCTGTGTGAACCGGGGCTTAGGGCTTCAGAATTCCTCTGCTAAGCCCTTGTCCCTGCCAGTACCTGCTCTTGTTCAAACCTGTTCCTGTTTGTTCCTGGATAGGGATGAGCCGAACACCCCCCTGTTCGGTTCGCACCAGAACATGCGAACAGGAAAAAAGTTTGTTCGAACACTGTTAAAAAGTCTATGGGACACGAACATGAATAATCAAAAGTGCTAATTTTAAAGGCTTATATGCAAGTTATTGTCATAAAAAGTGTTTGGGGACCTGGGTCCTGCCCCAGGGGACATGGATCAATGCAAAAAAAGTTTTAAAAACGGCCGTTTTTTCAGGAGCAGTGATTTTAATAATGCTTAAAATCAAACAATAAAAGTGTAATATCCCTTTAAATTTCGTAGCTGGGGGGTGTCTATAGTATGCCTGTAAAGAGGCGCATGTTTCCCCTGTTTAGAACAGTCTGACAGCAAAATGACATTTGAAAGAAAAAAAAAGGCATTTAAAACTACTCGCGGCTATTGCATTGCCGGTCTGACAATACACATAGAAGTTCATTGATAAAAACAGCATGGGAATTCCCCAGGGTTGTGGGGATGAGGCCCTTGTCCTCATCAACATGGGGACAAGGTGTTTTGGGGGGCTACCCCAAAGCACCCTCCCAATGTTGAGGGCATGTGGCCTGGAGGGGGGCACTCTCTCGTCCCCCCCTCTTTTCCTGCGGCCTGCCAGGTTGCGTGCTCGGATAAGGGTCTGGTATGGATTTTTGGGGGGACCCCACGCCGTTTTTTTTTTTTTTTTTTTGGCGCGGGGTTCCCCTTAAAATCCATACCAGACCTGAAGGGTCTAGTATGGAATTTAGGGGGACCCCCACGTCATTTTTTTAAAAAATTTTGGCCGGGTTCCCCTTAATATCCATACCAGACCTGAAGGGCCTGGTATGGAATTTAGGGTGACCCCCACGTCATTTTTTTTAAATTATGGTTCGGGGTTCCCCTGTGGGGAATTCCCATGTCGTTTTTATCAATGAACTTCTATGTGTATTGTCGGACCGGCAATGCAATAGCCGCGAGTAGTTTTAAATGGCTTTTTTCCTTTCAAATGTCATTTTGCTGTCAGACTGTTCTAATGACGGGAAACATGCGCCCCTTTACAGGCATACTATAGACACCCCCCAGCTACAAAATTTAAAGGAATATTACACTTTTTTGTTTGACTTTAAGCATTATTAAAATCACTGCTCCTGAAAAAACTGCAGTTTTTAAAACTTTTTTTTGCATTGATCCATGTCCCCTGGGGCAGGACCCAGGTCCCCAAACACTTTTTATGACAATACCATGCATATAAGCCTTTAAAATTAGCACTTTTGATTTCTCCCATAGACTTTTAAAGGGTGTTCCGCGGCATTCGAATTTGCCGCGAACACCCCAAATTGTTCGCTGTTCGGCGAACTTGCGAACAGCCAATGTTCGAGTCGAACATGTGTTCGACTCGAACTCGAAGCTCATCCCTATTCCTGGACCCCATTTGTGTATCCTGTCCTTGAGCCCTGTTTCCTGTTCCCTGCTCCTTGGTCTGCTTCATTATTCCTGTTTTCTGTTCCCTTGTCGCTTTTGCCCATGCCTTATTTTTTATTTCAAGTTTGTTTTCTTGCTCGTGTATTATATTAGTTAGATAGATAGTTAGGTGGGTTTGGGGGTTTGCTGTGTTTTCACCATTTCCTTGTTTTTGGTTAGCTGTCTTGATTTCACGTATGTCTTTATCATTAACAATAAACATACCTTTTTATTCATTTACTCGTTTGTCCCTGATTCCTTGGTGCAGCCCAGCGATCTGATCACCTGCATTGGATGTTGTGTATAACATCCCCTGACAGAATTCTGAAGCCATACAATCAGATCGGTTGCACCTGGGAATTGGGGCCTGAGTCCCAGCTATTGTTGAAAGATGGATTTTGAAAGTATTTTGTATTTATCGCTCCTGGCAACTGATGACAGAGACTTTTGTTATCAGACATTGGCTGAATACACTAGGGAACAATTGTTAGAAGGCATCCGCCTAGCTCATGTTTTTATTGATCAAAGAAGATCTGTACTGAGTTGGCCCTGTCTGATGTCGCTGAGGGAGGTGATGACTATACGCCCCCTTTTAGTGCAGCTCAGGTAGAATCTTTAGTTTGGCTGTTGGAGGATGACTCAGCATTTTTTTTGAACAATATTCAGCTTGTCCTCAGCAGGGGCTTGCAAAATGCATTGAATCAGTGCAGTCTCTGGTCAGACAAGCTAAGTGCAAACCTGATTCAGTGCAATCATTAATACAGGCCTGGACAAGTCTGTTGCATTCAGCTTCTGTTAGCTCCGAATATACATTTCTACCTTTGAAATACCAGTACCCTGTTTCCTCCTGTTGCACCTACCCTGCCTTTAACTCCCCTGCCATTAATCATCTGCCTTCCCAAAAATCTATCTCCCCATCGCCTATGGCAACCTCAGCTACAGCCCAGTTTAATCAGCCCCCTACCAAATACTACTACCCAGTCTCCAAGTGTCGCACCTATCCTGCCTTCAATCCACCTGTCTCTTCTCCTCCACCTGTAACAGTCCCACAAAACCCTCCTCCAGCTACAGTTCCTTGGTCTTCCTTCTGCCCAGCTACTTTCTTTTCTTACAGCCCTGCACCTACTTACAAAACTGCACGGGCTAAACCGAAAAAGAAACAAAAATTCCTCCCGACCCACACCATCTTGCCAGTAACCCAACCTGCTCCCACTTTCCAGTCTGATGTGCCTGCCTTCCAGCCTGATGTCTCGGTGCCTGCCTTCCAGCCTGATGTCTCGGTGCCTGCCTTCCAGCCGGATGTCTCGATGCCTGCCTTCCAGCCGAATGTCTCGGTGCCTGCCTTCCAGCCGGATGTCTCAATGCCTGCCTTCCAGCTTGATGTCTCTGCCTCCCAGCTTGATGTCTCTGCCTCCCAGCTTGACGTCTCTGCCTTCCAGTCTGATGTGCCAGCACCTGTGCCCACTGTCCAGTTTGAAGTTCCAATACCGGCTGCCTGGTTTGAAGTTCCAGTACCTGCTATTCAGTCCACTGCACCTGCTGTTCTACCTGATGTGCCAGCACCTGTGCCCACCGTCCAGTCTGAAGTTCCAGTACCATCTGCCCAGTTTGAAGTTCCAGTACCTGCTATCCAGTCCGATGTACCTGCTGTTCAGCCTGTTGTGCCAGTACCTGCTGTTCCACCTGATGTGCCAGCACCTGTGCCCACTGTCCAGTCTAAAGTTCCAGTACCGGCTGCCCGGTTTGAAGTTCCAGTACCTGCTATTCAGTCCACTGCACCTGCTGTTCTGCCTGATGTGCCAGCACCTGTGCCCACTGTCCAGTCTGAAGTTCCAGTACCAGCTGCCCGATTTGAAGTTCCATTATCTGCTATCCAGTCCGATGTACCTGCTGTTCAGCCTGTTGTGCTAGTACCTGCTGTTCTGCCTGATGTGCCAGCACCTGTGCCTACTGTCCAGTCTGAAATTCCAGTACCAGCTGCCCGGTTTGAAGTTCCAGTACCTGCTATCCAGTCAGATGTACCCGCTGTTCTGCCTGATGTGCCAGCACCTGTGCCCACTGTCCAATCTGAAGTTCCAGTACCGACTGACCAGTTTGAAGTTCCAGTACCTGCTATCCAGTCCGATGCACCTGCTGTTCTGCTTGTTGTGCCAGTACCTGCTGTTATGCCTGATGTGCCAGTGTCTGTGCTTGCTGCCCAGTCTGAAGTTCCATTACCAGCTGCCCGTTTTGAAGTTCCAGTACCTGCTATCCAGTCCAAGGCACCTGCTGTTCAGCCTGTTGTGCCAGCACCTGCTGTTTTGCCTGATGTGCCAGTGCCTGCTGCCCAGCCTAAAGTTCCAGTACCGGCTGCCCGGTTTGAAGTTCCCTTACCTGCTATCCAGTCCGATGTGCCAGCCCTCCAGCCTGATGTCTCGGTGCCAGCCCTCCAGCCTGATGTCTCGGTGCCAGCCCTCCAGCCTGATGTCTCAGTGCCAGCCCTCCAGCCTGATGTCTCAGTTTCAGCCTTCCAGCCTGATGTCTCGGTGCCAGTGTTCCAGCCTGAGGTGCCAGTGTTCCAGCCGGAAGTACCAGTGCCTGCTCTCCAGCTTGATGAGCCCGCTGCCCAGCTTGAAGTGCCCATGCCTGCTTCCCAGCTTGAAGTGCCCATGCCTGCTGCCCAGCTTGAAGTGCCCATGCCTGCTGCCCAGCTTGAAGTGCCCATGCCTGCTGCCCAGCTTGAGGTGCTTTTCCCTGCTGCCCAGCTCGATGTGCTTTTCCCTGCTGCCCAGCTCGATGCGGATGTGCCACTGCCCAGCATGATATACCTCTGCTTTCTGCTCAGCCTGATGACATGGTGCCTGCTAAAACTGTTCCTGACTGATGCCCATCTTGCCACTGTGTCAATCCTGTCTGTCGCCTGGCCTGAATGTAATGCTTCTGAGTGGTCTGCCTCCGATGGTTTCTTTCCCGTTACCCTGCTAATTTTCATCTCCGGATCCAAACTTCCTGACCCAGGTGGTGGGGTGCGTGTCCTATTTTTAGACTCTGATGGCATGTTCCCCAGTGACCTAAAAGACTCTGGCCTTGGAAGTGTGAAGAAGTCCGCAGACTCAGTAGGGAAGCATTGTAGGGTGTTTCTGCACCCACTCAGACTGTCGTACCCAGGGCTGAATGGAGTGTCCGGAGGCCACTCCTTTAGGGGGGGGGGAACTGTCAGGAATGGTGTCATCTCCGGCTTCACCTGCTGGTGGCACTATTACATTCAGCACCAAAAGGGTGTATTTCCAGTGGCCACCAGCGGGTGTCTCCCTGCCTGGACTTCAGACTTGCCATCAGCACACCTGTCATGGGTCTGCTGGACTATATAAACCCGTCCTGAACTAAGCCTCAGGGCTTCAGAATTCCTCTGCTAAGCCCTTGTCCCTGCCAGTACCTGCTCTTGTTCCAACCTGTTCCTGTTTGTTCCTGGACCCCGTTTGAGTATCCTGTCCTTGAGCCCTGTTTCCTGTTCCCTGCTCCTTGGTCTGCTTCATTATTCCTGTTTTCTGTTCCCTTGTCGCTTTTGCCCATGCCTTATTTTTTATTTCATGTTTGTTTCCTTGCTCGTGTATTATATTAGTTAGATAGATAGTTAGGTGGGTTTGGGGGTTTGCTGTGTTTTCACCATTTACTTGTTTTTGGTTTGCTGTCTTGATTTCACGTGTGTCTTTATCATTAACAATAAACATACCTTTTTATTCATTTACTCGTTTGTCCCTGATTTCTTGGTGCAGCCCAGCGATCTGATCACCTGCATTGGATGTTGTGTATAACATCCCCTGACAGCAGTAAATGTATATAACATGAAAGTGTCCATAAATTTCTGTGCAATAGTCCACATGTAATAAAGGTGCTCTCCCCTGTGCTGCAACACACTCACCAGAAGTAACTGACCTTTTTAGTAAAAAAAAGTCTGACAGCACTTGGTTTAGGTATGCCAGTAAGGGATTTCTCTACATCACCACTGCTCTCCACGGCTCTTTTTCTCCATACTTATGTTCACTTGGAAACACATAAATCACACAGGGTGGATCCCATAGTGTAAAACCATATTAAAC
The DNA here is from genome assembly GCA_037952925.1 of Lithobates clamitans. Lineage (NCBI taxonomy): Eukaryota > Metazoa > Chordata > Amphibia > Anura > Ranidae > Lithobates > Lithobates clamitans. The sequence continues at coordinate 333,989 of JBBGZY010000654.1, forward strand.
TTAAGTAAAAACAGCTTTAGAAAAACTCACTCACTTATTCAGGTGCCACTCTCTTTAGGCACTATACAGATCACTTGTATGTCTAAGATTGCCATTGCTCCGCTTATAATTATCCCCAGAGTCGGCATGCATTCCACTGCCCAGAAAGCTGAAAATCAGAAGTGACATACAGTAACCAAGCCTCTACATGTTCCTCTAATGCCAAATATCCTCAGCTTATGGTTTTTTTTTTTTACACATATACAAGTCCGTATATGTTATATTTTGATTTGATTGGGAAACAATGTCTTCTCACCTAATGGGAAACTGTGTCTTCTCCCAAAATTTTTCTGCATCCGTTTTTAACTTGGCTGAGGCATGGCGATGTTGTGCAACTCCTCCTACAGTGCCAGGCAAGTTTAATGAGTCAACTTTGCCACCATAGACGGTGGCACAAATAAATATGAAACAAAAAAATTAAACACATAGAAAGAAATGGTGGAAATGGGGCTGCTCTGTGTAACGAAAACATAAGGAAGTAATGATGTAAGGACACAAGTGTTTGCCCTGTTGCCAGAAACCTAGAATGAAAAATATTATCATCAAAAAAATATAAATCTGAAACAAAAAAATTAAACACATTGAAAGAAATGGTGGAAATGGGGGCTGCTCTGTGTAACAAAAACATTGCAAAGAGCAGATAAGTATGACATGTTTGTTATTTTAACCACTTAAGGACTGCCCCACGTATTTGTACTGCAGGGTGGCCCTTGAGCGCATATTCACCTACCTGTATGTCATCGCCTATCATCAGCTGCAGCAGCCAATCAGCAGGTCCGGTGCCCGTGATGGCCGCCGGGACCTGTCGATTGTTTGTAGGAGAGGCAGAATGCTGTTCTGTCAGAGAGGGAGAGAGAGATCTTATGTTCCTGCTAATCAGGAACACAGGTGCCTCTCTTCCACCAGTTAGTCCATCCCCAAACAGTTAGAAATCAATCCCTAGGAGCACACTTAACCATTTGATCACCACTGATGGTAACGCCTTCCCTGCCAGTGTCATTTATACAGTGGCAGTGCATTTTTTTTAGCACTGATCACTGTATTGGTGCCACAGGTCCCCACAAAGTGTCACTTAGTGTCAGATTTGTCTGCTGCAATGTCGCAACAAATAAAAACCACAGAGGTGATCAAATACCACCAAAAAAAGCTCTACTTGTGGGAAAAAAAGGACATAAATTTTATTTGGGTACAGCATCGCACAATGGTGCAATTATCAGTTAAAGTAATGAAGTGCCGTATTGCAAAAAATGGTCTGGTCATTAAGGGGGTAAAACCTTCTGGGGCTGAAGTGGTTAAAGATAAAAAAAATACAATTACTTAACAAAATTCAAAGAAAAATAATAATACATATTTTTAAATGTATACATAGATTTTAAAAAAGATATTAGCATAATAACATACCTGAGTCTCAACAGGAGATGTGTCCTTTACGTTCATGCTGCAGCATTAGTGTCGAGATACAGCCATCCCACAACAGCTGTGGTCATTTGACAAGAACTGAGTGATCACATGAATGCTGAGTGCTCAGTTGTCAGTAGAGAGTAACGATTGTCAGTCACCACTCTTTGCTCTACTTCTTCAGTGCTCACTGGAATGTTGGGCTGCTGGGGGGGTGGGAGCGGCTGCCTCCAGCTCTCAGCCGTGCACTGAAAGGTAGAGCCAGCTGTCAGTCAGGCAGCCAAGTGGAGCAGGACAATATTGTCAGGGTCCTTCAAGAGCCTGGCTTGGCTCTACTTTGTCAGCTGATAGTGGGCAAAAGCCCGTTATCAAATATGCTGCACTACTACCAAATTATCAATATAAATCATATGCTGTGCAATCCACAAAAAATTTACATAATAATTCAACAATACAATAAATATAAATCAAAATTCTTGACATGTGAGTGCAATAACATCTTTAAAAAATGTAAAAAATCTAGTGAAAATAATACAGGTGACAAAAATACTTTCTTCAAGCAAGCACAGAAGATGTGTGCAAGTAGAAACACCTCCACTGCAGTGAACCCCTTTGGGTATGCTTTGGTATATTTATGGTATATTTATATATATATATATATATATATATATATATATATATATATATATATGTATGCTTTGGTATTTGGGTATGCTCTCACCTCAATATATTGACCCACTCAACAAAGGTCAAAACATGCTCTTATATGATCAGTCGGATCTTATGCACCCTCAGCTTGGTCATCCCCAAACCAGGTCTTGTTATCTACTTTGGAACTCTCACTGTCATCAACAGCTTAGTGTGGAGTAGATGGATTGATGCAAATCATAGGTTCAAAAAACAATAGAAATTATCATAGTGCTCACGGCTGCTTTTTATTTACAGAATAAAAAAATAAAAACTACTCACATGTTAAAAGATGGGAAGAGAGCATATATCACTTTAAAATTCACTTATCTAGTGTTATTAAGGCAGATGGCTGTGGATTATACACGTCAATGCAGCTACATCAGCCGGCAGCTCTTTCCCTATTCAGCTCCAGTGTAACGACATCCAGGCCATGCACGTCCCTAATTCTCAAATCCATTTTACTTTGAAAACTTTGAGGTTTGGGTTTGAACACAAATACAAAATGGTCACCTCCAATTAGTTAAAGAGGAAGAAAATTTTAATGAATTAAACAGTTAATTTCTTGTGACTCTGAATGAGTAAATTATTTAATAAAATGCCCATGTGGGTTGCAGTACATAGGCAAAACTATGAGAAAACTGTCAGCCTGCATTAGGGAACAGATACAGTATATAATATTAAAAGGGGATTCAGAAGCCATTTGTTATTGAAACATTTTTGGATGTGTCATGATAGGGATTCCAGGGGTCTCAAATTCTGGGGTATTGAAATACCACACAAAACATTGGGGTGAGTGCAATTTCAAAATAGCCCTATCAAAAAGAGAAACTTTTTGGATTAACAGAGCCACTATTTTGAAACCAAATGGTCTCAATGTGATCCTGATCTCAAATGTTCTATGAGTAATTTTTAAAAAATATTATTTATACTTACCATTTTATTCTTCCTATCATGGTGTGTAGAAATTATATTATTAGTATACTGCTAATAATATTGTTAGATAATTTTCCTTCAAATTTTGGTGTGCAGTAACTATTGTAAATTAATATTGTGCACTTAATAATTTGTTTTATTATTTTTATTTTTACCAAGTTTATGAAAATAGTAGTGGATGCGTGGAATGCTGGCCCAGTGGAATTGGTCTTCAAGAGGTCGTGGGACTTTTATTGTGCTTGCTTGCACTTGTTGACATGTCTGTGATGTTTGCACTCAGCACATTTCCATAATAAGAGGTACTGAAGTTGAAGCAGGGTCCTCTGTATAAATGTCTCTCTCTTAGCTCAACTTGGTGCCCCCAATGGCATCATTATGCATAAAAGGGCATGGCCTGGGCATAGTTACACAGAGCTGTACAGAGGAGAGAGCTGTTGGCTGCTGGAGCTGCATTGATGTTTACCATCCACAGCTATCTGCATTAATAACACTAGATAACTGAGTTTAGTGATATAAGTGATATATGCTATTGTCAGGGTTGGCTCAGCCCTTCCTTCTCTGAGCTGGGCGCTCAGCTGTCGGCTAATTTACAGCTCTCATCTCTCTCCACAGTTAACAGACTTGTTTAAAGACTGGCTTTGCTGACATCCCTTCTGGCTCCTTATCCTCCTTGCTGTTCCTCTTATGGATCCCTGACTTCTGGCCTGGCTAATTACCCGATCTGGTTACTGAACTCTGGCTTGGCTGACTACCTGATCAGGTTACCAGACTCTGGCTATGCTTTGACTATACTTACTCTATTTACCTTTTTATTTTATTAATAAACAAGTATGATTTTTCTGTACTTATGTCTCGGTCTGGTTCATGGTTTCTGACAGTAGGCAAAGGCCATGAATTCAGAAGATACAGTCAATCCAATTGTTGGTAATATTTTTTCCAGATTGGATGAGCAAGATCACTGCATGGATCAGTTTGCCATGGCATTACAAACTATCCTGAGTCGCACAGCTCACCTGGAATCCCTCACTGTGGCTGCTCCGGTACAACCTGAGTTGCAGGCCGTCCCTGCTGCTGCACCAGTCTCTGTTCAGGCATCCGCCTTGAGTATTACCTCTATAAGAGGTATGTCTGGTTCTGCCCCGCTTCCCCAGTGATTTGGGGGAAATCCAGTTCAATGCAGAGGGTTTCTCAACCAAGTTGAGATATACTTTGAGATGCTACCCCAGGTGTTTCCCACAGACAGAAGCAAAGTAGGATTTGTGATATCTTTGCTTTCTGAGAGAGCCTTGGCTTGGGCTAACCCTCTATGTGAGATGCAAAAACCTGTTGTGTTGAGTGCCTCATGTCCATCAAACAGAGTACGAGAACTGTTGCCGACTATGCCATTGAATTCCATACTCTGGCAGCAGAAGTTGCTTGGAACAATGAGGCCCTCGTGGCTGTTTTTTCTCATGGTCTCTTGGATTCCATCAAGGATGAGATAGCAATAGCAGCCCAAGATATACCCACTGAGGGGCATGACCGGATGCTGAGGTGAGAGGTCGCTGTGATCCCGGAGGAAGGAGGACGCTGGAGGAAGAGCAGGCAGCCGGTACCCGAACACCTGTAATCAGGACGCGTAGCCGACCCTCCTGTGGCTCTCCCGCAAGGACAACAGAACAACACACACTCCCCTGGTGAGAGCGTGGGGGGTGCGGAAGTGAATGCGGGATCGAGCAGCCGCCAGTCCCGTGAGTCCCGTTGTGTTTGAACGAAACCACTCCCTGGCATGGCCATGACAAGGAGGCGTGGGGGGGATGAGGTGGCCACACAGGAAGGAGGGGGTGCAGCAGGAAGCGCCCAGACCCTACGAGGCACTAAGGGGGAAAAAACAAGTCAGGCTGCACTGGCTGCAACAAAGCTGGAACGGTTTGCGCACACGCCAAATCAGACACCAAGGAAAGGAGGGGAGCAGCAACACCAGCTACCTTTGGCGGCCCAATCTACGGGGAGGAAAAGCCAGGGCTCTTTGGTGGATACACAACTGAAAGCGGCATCAAAGGTCACAAAATCTACAGTTGCAGTAGCGGTATTGGCGGGGGTACCAGCGGTAGCGATACCCCCGGGCCCGGAGGAGAAACAAGGGGGGGTGAAAGCTACACCTCCGACCACTTCGACGGTAGGTGAGGAACCATCATTAAAAGAGATCCTCTCTGCAATCAATAACTGTAAGTCATCTTTAAATGAAGTATTTGCACAGCTTAAATATATTGGGGAAGATGTGTTACTAATTAAACGCGAGATACAGGAGGTATCTGGGCGAACAACAGCACTGGAGGAGAGACTTAGCCAGTTAGAAGACGATGTAAGCCCGATCAAGCAGGACATGCAAGTAATGCAAAAATAGTTGAATATGTGCATCCACAAAATGGATGAGATGGAAAATAGAGCACGCAGGAAGAATGTAAGGGTACTAGGCCTCCCAGAAAAAAGTGAAGGGGACCGTCCCGCAGAATTCATGGAGGCATGGTTTAGGGAAACATTTGGTAGAGAATTTTTTTCAAATTTTTTTGCTATCGAACGCGCACACAGGGTGCCATCTAGACCATTGCCTTCAGGAAACCTGCCCAGGCCCATGATTGTTAGGTTTTTGTATTTTAAGGATAAAAACACAGTACTCCAAAGGGCAAGAGCAATGAGGAATATTCAGTATAAAGGTGCAAAAATCTCTGTATACCCAGACTTCTCCCCTGAACTGCAGAAACAAAGAGCAAAATTCATTTACTGTAAACGCAAAATGCAACAGCTTAAAATCAATTATGCGCTACTGTACCCTGCCCGCTTAAAAGTGACAGCCCTTGGAGAAACCAAATTTTTTAACACACCCGTAGAAGCAACAACCTGGCTGGAAATAAATGAAGGGAAGTTGCATCAGGGTGAAGAGCTATGATTTAGTGGACAGACTTGGGCCCATCTTCCCTTTTTATTTTTTATATATACGTCCGAACTTCTTTTTCTATTTTTTTTCCTTTTGTAGCTATTTGCACATTTATATGCACAAGGATGGGGGTGGGGGTGGGGGGGGTAAGGGAATGGAGGTTTGAAGGTAAAAAAAGAAAGTGTGAGAAGGTGGAATTATCCCCCTCTAGGAGGGGAACCTTGAAGTAGTTTTGTGTGTTATCCTTTTATAATGGACACAGCTGAGCTATTTGGGACTTTTGGGACAATTTTTTATTTTTTGTTGTTTCTTTTCCTGGTGTATAGCGCACGGTTTGCCTCTCATTTATTTGTTGGGAAGCTAGGGAATCTCACTTTGGGGAAGAAATGCGGTCAATTTAGAAGCCCCCAATATAGGCCCAAAGGAGGGCAGAGAAGAGGGAAGGGGGGAAGAGGGTGGAGGAGGGGGTGGTGGAGGGGAGGAGGTGGGAGGGGTAGGGGGGAGGGAGGGTGTTTGGGGAGGGCAGGAGCTGGGGAAGAAGAATGGGAGAATGTGTGGGGGTAGGTGGGGTGAATTTGGAGTAAGTAAGGGGGAGATTGTGAGTTGGGTGTTGTGGATGGGATGCAGCAATATATATGGGATAGGGTTCGAATATACATTGGTGGAGAAACCACAAATTACACAGTGCACGAGGATAAGAGTTTTTTTATGGGAAAAGAGTATAATAGAAGTAAGGAATTATTCTGTAGCGATGGGAAGATTTGGAGAAGGAATGGCGAGGTTTGGGGATAGGAGGGAGGTGGCCTCAGGTTGGACCAAGAAAGGCAGGAATGTTAGGATTTGCTCTTGAAACGTACGGGGGGTTAAGGATCCTGCCAAGAGACAGGCAATTTTTGCAGAAATTAAACTTGATGGCTCCAAAATATTGTGCCTGCAGGAGACACACCTAGAGAGAGAGTCTGTCAAGGTTTTGGAACATAAAAAATATAGGATACAATACCATTCAACACACACCTCTTAATCAAGAGGGGTGAGTATACTGTTAGAGTCTGGGGTGGTTTTCTCCTGCAGGCAGAATGTAACGGATGAAAATGGAAGGTATATTTTCCTCTATTGTATGATTGAGGAGTGTGAATGCGTGATAGCAAACGTATACATTCCTCCACCGTTCAAATTGGATGTTTTATGTGATTTGATGAGGTTTGTTGCTGATAAACCAGGAGTACCGGTTATAATAGCAGGTGACTTTAACATGACAATGAATAAAAATCTGGATCTGGTCACACAGAGGACCCCTGTAAAATATGCACCTGGAGGCCCATTGTTTCGATTCTGTGAAGAGACAGGGTTTGTGGATATATGGAGAAGTTGGAACCCCGGGGTAAAGCAGTACTCTTGCCATTCTAGATCATATTCTACCTTGTCTAGGATTGACCTCATACTATGTAACGAAGAAGCCCTGAAGGTGGTAGAGGAGGTAGAATATAAACCTAGAGGGATCTCGGATCACTCACAAATAGTCTTTTCAATAAAGACAGGGGCAAGCTATGGTAGGGGAGACTGGAAGGTAAATCCATTTTGGCTGGAGATAATCAAGGACACAGAAGGGATTGCCACCAACTTGAGAGAATTTATAAAGGTGAACACTGGGACTGCATCACTGGGTATAATTTGGGACACGCTTAAAGCATATCTACGGGGGGAGCTGATACAAAAAATAACGTATGTTAAAAGGCAATCACAGGCTAAAGAAATTGAGCTGAGGAAAGAGGTGGAAAGGGCAGAATCATGCTATGTGGAGTCATCCTCTCCTGAGGACCACGACAGATGGTTAAGGAAGCAGGACGAATATAAAAAAGCAGTCCGGGAGAAAGTAGAAAATAAAAAACTGTTTCAGAGGCGGACCTTCTTTGGAGAGGGTGAACAGGTGGGGAGAATCCTAGCTCTAATATCTAAAGCAAACAGCCCCTCAAATACCATATCAGCAATACAAGATAAAAGAGGGGAGATTAGAAGGACCGCCTCTGAAATAGCGTATGAATTTAAGGAATATTACAAAAATTTATATAGCACCTCACAGAGGAATGTGGAAAGGGAGATGGGGGGCTTATTTCAAAAACTAAAGATCCCTCAACTATCAGAGAAGGATAGAGATGGGTTAGAGGCTTCATTGACCCTTGAGGAGCTACGCAAAGCTATGGCAGATATGGCGGGCCAGAAAGCCCCGGGTCCAGATGGCCTGCCAATAGAAATTTATAAAAAATATGGGGATATTTTATTGCCTAAACTTCTTCAGGTATTCAATGGAGCCATGGAGGAAGGGAAGCTGCCAACCTGTATGGTAGAAGCAACCATAATAGTTCTAGCAAAAGAGGGGAAAAATAGATTAGAAACATCTTCCTATAGACCAATATCCCTCTTGTGTACGGATGTTAAAATTTTAGCTAAGACCCTGGCCGCTAGATTGAATAAAATAATTAGCAAGGTAGTACACCCGGAGCAAACCGGGTTCATCCCGGATAGGTCCACAAGTTTAAATATAAGACGAGCCTATTTGAACACACAAATCCCAGCCATGGGTGGAGGGAATAGAGCCATTTTATCATTAGATGCAGACAAAGCTTTTGACAGCGTTGAATGGCATTACTTGTGGAGAGTATTGGCTGAATTCCGTTTTGGTCCCCAATTTGTCCGCTGGATAAAATTACTGTATGAGGGCCCTAGGGCAAAGGTCAGAATAAATGGGGAGTGCTCGGAGTGGTTCCAGTTGGAGAGGGGGACGAGGCAGGGGTGTCCCTTGTCCCCCCTTCTCTTCGCTCTCGCTATAGAGCCCCTGGCTATCGCCTTGAGAACCTTCCAGGGAATACAGGGATTTAAAAGAGAAATAGGAGAAGAAAAAGTAGCTATGTACGCGGACGATGTTCTGTTATTTTTGGGGGATACACAATCGTCCTTGGAAGAGGTTTTAAGGCTGGTACAGGACTTCGGACGCTTTTCTGGACTGGAAATAGGATGGGAGAAGTCAGTGCTTATGCCCATAGACCCCCTTGTAGAGCCACTCCCACAGCAGGCATCCCAGATAAAGATAGCAAATCAAATAAGATACTTGGGCGTTAATTTAACAAAAGACCCGGGACAGTTTATAGCAAGGAACATGATTCCGCTTATGGCCAAACTGAAACAGAAAAGTAGGGTATGGGGCCGTCTGCCACTGTCGGTGGCGGGCAGGATTAATTTAATCAAAATGGTGTGGATGCCACAAATATTATACATAGTACACAACTCCCCAGTATGGATCCCAAAGTATTGGTTTAGGAAACTAGAAGGGGTATTTAGGGAACTGATTTGGAGGAATGGCCCAGCAAGAATCCGCTTGCAGGCACTACAGCGCCCGAAAGATATGGGAGGGTTTGCGTTGCCGAACCCGGAATTTTATTTTTTGGCAGCACAATTACAATATATGATAGGTAGTAATTCACCTATGAGGAAGGAGGGAGGGAATGACTTATTACTAAACGATACAAAACATAGTACAGTAGTGGAAGCTGTGGAGGCAGACTCATTTGAAACCAGATGTTTAACTACACAACTAATGGTAAAAGTTTGGAACACTGCTAAGACCATATTGGGCTATGGCGGGTTCTCTGAATTTTCCCCTCTCTGGGATAATAAAAATTTGGAAGAACTTAAGACACTGGGGAAGGTGGATAAATGGGCCAGGAAGGGTATTGGCTTCCTGGCACAGTTATATAGGGAAGGTAGACTGAAATCATTTCAGGAAATCAGTACAGAATTTGGAATCCCGAACCGATTATTCTATAGCTATTTACAAGTCAGACATGCGTTGAATATGCAATTTAAAGGGAAAACCCCAGAACTGAGTAAAATGCCGTCCCTTGAGAGGTTGGTTAAGGCAGGTTCATATAAAGGGTTAATATCAGGAATGTATGAGAAGATAAGGGGGGCAGCACAGAAAGGTGAGGTGGAGCGTAGTAACAGGACTAAGTGGGAAAGGGATGTGGGGCCAATGAGAGAGGATCAATGGAGTAGAGTCTTGGCTTTGGGCCCCAAGGTCTCGTTATCACCATCTCAGACCATATCACACCTATACCTGCTGCATAGATCCTATTACACACCTGCAAGGCTGTTTTTGTTTGGGAAAAGACCGAATGCAGAATGCCCAAGATGTGGAGATGGGAGGGGTGACCTGGTGCACATGACCTGGCGATGCCCCAAATTGCATAGATATTGGCAAGGTATAATTAGGAAGATCAATGGGGTATTTGGGACATCGCTGGATGCGGGGGCCAGGTTATGCCTCTTGGGGTTAATAGAGGAGGAAGGGGTACGGGGCCATGTCCAGACCGCAGTGACTAGATGCCTGTTTCAGGGAAGGTTGCTAATTGCTCGTAAATGGCAGGAAAAAAAAAACCCCAACAGTAAGGGAATGGGAGAAAGTGGTGAATGGAACGATAGATAAGGAGGAATATATATACAGGAAAAGAAAGAACCATAAGCAGTTCCTTAAAATATGGAAACAGTGGTTAGATTCGGAATCAATTAAATAGGTGAATGTGAATGTGTGTTAATGTAGTAGGCGAGAATGGTTGGAGTGGATAGTAGGGGAGGGGATAGGGGAGGGGATGGGGGAGGGGATAGGGGAGGGGATGGGGGAGGGATGGGAGGGGGTAAGAATGATAAAAGGGGAAATGGGGTCTGTTTTTCTGGAATTATCATTTGTTGTTATTGTGGCCTGTTTTTTTCTATGTTGCTCATGCCAACCGCTCTTTTCTTTTGTATAGGGCTATGTAATGTGACTAAGAGTTTGGAAAACAAATGAAATTTCTTAATAAAAAGTATTTAATATAAAAAAAAAAGATATACCCACTGAGCTGGAGAGCTTGATCTCGTTTGCCATCCTCATTGACTCCAGACTCAGAGAAAGACTTTCTTTTAAGGAGCGTTTGTGGAAGCCTCCTGTACGTTTGCCTCTGAGCTTTGCAGTCGCACCCGTGCCTCCCTCACCTCCCATGCCTCCTGGTACCGAGTCGGTCAGTGAAGATGGACCCATGCACTTGGGCTTCATGCATCTCTCTGCGGATGAGAGGCTTTAGGAAGAGGGAGAGATTTTGCCTTTATTGTGGCCAGGCAGGTCACTATTTGAAGTCTTGTCCTACCCATCCTGGGAACACCTGAACCTTGAGGTCCTGTCATGGACAGACCTTAGGTGGTGTTGTGTCGTCCCCAGGTATCCAGAAGGATAAGCCCCTGATTTCGGTCACCCTTTCTTGGGCTGAGTCGTCTATCGAGATACAGGCTCTAAACGACTCTGGGGCTGCAGGCCTGTTCATTGATGCTGCCTTTGTATCAAAGCACTCGATTCCACTGCAGCTGCGTGACACTCCACTTGCCATTGGTCTCTTTTCTTGTCCAGTTTCAATTACATTGTCTCATTCTTACCCGGTACTAAGAATGTAAGGGATGACGCCTTGTCACAACAATTTTCCTCCACTTCCAAGTTGGAGTCGGTTCCGGTTCCTATGATTCCTCCTGATCGTATTCTGGCTACGGTTCGCACCAGTCTTACTTCTCCTTTGGGTGACAAAATTCTTGCTGCTCAGGTCGATGCTCCTCCTGAGAAACCTTGTAACCGCTGCTTTGTCCCAGAGTGTCTTTGTACTGCCGTGCTCCAGACTTACTATTCTCCCAAGGCAGCTGGCCATCCTGGTAAGAATGAACTCCTTTGGGCCATTTCCCAACAATTCTGGTGGTCTAGTCTACGTGCTGATATAACTGCCTTTGTAGCTGCCTGTTCCGTGTGTGCTCAGAGTAAGACTCCATGACACCTTCCAGTGGGCCTCCTACAACCCATACCCAATGGAGAGAAGCCCTGGACCCACCTGTCTATGGATTTCATTGTGGAGTTGCCCAACTCCCAAGGCAACACAGTTATCCTTATGGTGGTTGACCAGTTCTCAAAGATGTGTCATTGTATTCCACTTAAGAAGTTGCCCACTTCTAAAGAACTGACTTCTATTTTTGCTCGGAATATATTTTGCTTATATGGGCTACCCAAGGTGATTGTCTCGGACAGGGGTAGTCAGTTTGCCTCCCGGTTCTGGCAAGCCTTTTGTACACAGCTGGGAATTCAGCTTGCTTTCTCTTCTGCGTATCAGCCGCAATCTAATGGGGCCACAGAACGAGCCAATCAGTCCTTGGAGCAATTCCTACGTTGCTATGTTTCTGACCATCACAACAACTGGTCAGGCCTATTACCATGGGCAGAGTTTGCGCACAACAGTGCCTGGAATTCTGCTTCCTGATTGTCTCTGTTTATGGCGAATTATGGTTTCCAACCTTCCATGCTGCCTGACTCGTTTGTTCCGCAGAGTATTCCTGCGTTAGAGGAGCATTCTCTGTGGTCTTCGTTCTACTTGGGCACAAGTCCAGGAGGCTTTGCGTCATGCTAATGATAGGTATAGACTCCATACTGACTTCAGACGCCTGTCTGCGCCTTCCTACCAGGTTGGGGGCAGGGTCTGGCTGTCATTTCACAACCTCTGATTTCGTGTTCCTTTAATGAAGTTCACACCTCGGTTTATTGGGCCTTTCCGTATCCTTCGCAGGATTAACCCAGTGGCTTACGTGTTGGACCTTCCTCCTAGTATGCGCATTTCAAATGTGTTTCATGTCTCCTTATTGAAACCATTGGTCTGCAACTGCTTTACCACCTCTGTGCCACGTCCTCACCCTATACAGGTTGAGAACCATGAGGAGTATGAGGTACAATCCATTGTTGACTTCCGTAGGTTCCGTGGGCGCATACAGTACCTGGTGCATTGGAAGGGGTACAGTCCAGAGGAACACTCCTGGGTCTCATCCTCATCCATGTACATGCTCCTGCCCTCCATAGACATTTTCCCCTCAAGCCCGGTGGTCCTCCGAGGGGTTAGGGGTCATTGAGGGGGGGCTTTCAGGGCTGGCTCAGCCCTTCCTTCTCTGAGCTGGCCGCGCAGCTGTCGGCTAATTGCCAGCTCTCATCTCTCTCCACAGTTAACCAGCTGTTGTGGATCTGCTCGTCAGTCCCGCCTACTTAAAGATCTCCAGCTCACTTAATTCCTGCCTCCGCCCTGGTCACATCACAAGAAATCATCTCCTGCGTTCTTGTTTAAAGACTGGCTTTGCTGACATCCCTTCTGGCTCCTTATCCTGCTTGCTGTTCCTCTTCTTGGATCCCTGACTTCTGGCCTGGCTGATTACGCAATCTGGTTACTGAACTGTGGCTTGGCTGGTTACACGATCTGGTTACTGAACTCTGGCTTGGCTGACTACCCGATCCGATTACTGGACTCTGGCTATGCTTTGACTACACTTACTCTTTTTACCTTTTTATTTTTATTAATAAACAAGTGTGTTTTTACTGTACTTCTGTCTCGGTCTGGTTATCTTCCCTTCTTTTAACATTTGAGTGGTATTTTTCATTTATTTTATGAATAAAAAATAGTAGTGAGCACTATGCCAGTTTCTATTGCCTTTTAAACATATTTGCATGAATCCATCCACTCACCAATTGAGCTGCTGCTGATGGTTAGAGTTCCAGAGGAGATAAAACAATCTTGTATGGGGTTAATCAAGCAGAGGGGGCATAAGATCTGATTGAAACTAGTCGAGGAATATGATATCTGAGATTTCGTGCTGTACTGTATACTAATGATCCCATTGTTGACATACTTGTACTTGTATCATGTTTTATTGCATTAATTTTGATTTGTCCCTTGCATCAATAAATCAACTATCAATTTTATTACTACTGTTTTATGCCTTAAATTGTTACCAACATTTACTGTACCGCAATAGTCCAAACATGCCCCCACTTTTTTGGTCGCCTGACTGGGGATCAGGCCTCCAACCTCATTATTTATTAATTTCTGGATGATGGTACGTGTTTATTTTGTTATCGTAATTTTTTACTATATAGAGGCCACTCGCTTAGTAAGATCTGATTGATCATATAGGAGTGTTTTTTGACCTTTGTTGTGAGGGTCCATATATTGAGCTGAGAGGTATTTCTACTTGCATGCATTTTCCACACTTGCCTGAAGAGCGTTTTTCTTTTTTTTTTGTCACCCAAATTGTTTTTACTGAATTTGTTTTACATTTTTTAGAGATTTTATTGGACTCACATAATAGGTCTTTTTTTCATTAATGTTTATTGTATTGTTGAATTTTTATCCAATATGTAAATTTTCAGTGGATTGAGTTATTGCACAACATATGATTTGTATTGATTTTTTGGTAGTAGTGCAGCATATTTGTTGTCTTATGTATAAAGTGTTTTTTCCACCTTTTTGCTTGCAACTTTTTTTATTAACACTAATGTGCAAAATCATCATTTATATACTAGCTCACTATCAACTGACTCTGGGACACAGGAGAACAAAATTAAGTGTACTCCTGTGGCTCAAAAGAGTAGTATTGTTAAAAAAGCTTTGGCAATACTTCTCTTAATTTGTACATTCTTGGGGAAAGAAGGGAAAGAACAGACATAATTTAAACCTCCAGGCTGGGTTCACATCTCCATGCAGAGCACCTCACACCAGGGGTGCATCCCCGTTCACCGTTTCAGGTCCGATTTGGGTTCTTATATTTGGCTGAATTTGGACCTGAAATGGACTAGAAGATGCACAGGAGTCCTGTGCAATTCGCTCCACAGCCATCTCAGAGCTTTGTGAATCGGCAACATTGAGAGCCAGTCAGAGGCTCCTGACATGTGAATTGGGTGCGGGGGAAACTGCATCCAATTTGCAATAGTGTGAAACCAGCCTTAAATACATGAAAGATATGAATAAGGTTGAGGAGGGCATTATTTTCAATATGAAATTAAGATCAAGAACACAGGGACATAATCTTAAATTCAAAGAATAGTTGATGATTGGAATAGACTTCTAGCAGACGTAGTGAGTGAGTCAACAATCATTAGATTCAAACATAGATCTATATATACCTATATATATATATATATATATATATATATATATATATATATATACAGTATCTCACAAAAGTGAGTACACCTCTCACATTTTTGAAAATATTTTATTATATCTTTTCATGTGACAACACTGATGAAATGACACTTTGTTACAATGTAAAGTAGTGAGCGTATAGCTTGTATAACAGTGTAAATTTGCTGTCCCCTAAAATAACTCAACAAACAGCCATTAATATCTAAACTGCTGGTAACAAAAGTGTGTACACCCCTAAATAAAATGTCCAAATTGGGCTCAAAGTTTCAATATTTTGTGTGGCCACCATTATTTTCCAGCACTGCCTTAACCCTCTTGGGCATGGAGTTCACCAGAGCTTCACAGGTTGCCACTGGAGTCCTCTTCCACTCCTCCATGATGACATCAAGGAGCTGGTGGATGTTAGAGACCTTGCACTCCTCCACCTTCCATTTGAGGATGCCCCACAGATGCTCAATAGGGTTTAGGTCTTGAGACATGCTTGGCCAGTCCATCACCTTTACCATCAGCTTTTTTTAGCAAGGCAGTGGTTGTCGTGGAGGCGTGTTTGGGGTCGTTATCATTTTGGAATACTGCCCTGTGGCCCAGTCCCTGAAGGGGGGTCATGCTCTGCTTCAGTATATCACAGTACATGTTGGCATTCATGGTTCCCTTAATGAACTGTAGCTCCCCAGTGTCGGCAGCTTTCATGCAGCCCCAGACCATGACACTCCCACCACCATGCTTGACTGTAGGCAAGACACACTTGTCTTTGTACTCCTGACCTGGTTGCCGCCACTCACACTTGACACAATCTGAACCAAACAAGTTTATCTTGGTCTCATCAGACCACAGAACATGGTTCCAGTAATCCATGTCCTTAGTCGGCTTGTCTTCAGCAAACTGTTTGCGGGCTTTCTTGTGCATCATCTTTAGAAAAGGCTTCCTTTTGAGACGACAGCCATGCAGACCAGTTTGATGCAGTGTGCAGCTTATGGTCTGAGCACTGACAGGCTGGCACACCCACACCTTCAACCTCTGCAGCAATGCACGTGTACTCAACTTCTTTGGTCGACCATGGCAAGGCCTGTTCTGAGTGGAACCTGTCCTGTTAAACCAATGTATGGTTTTTGGCCATCATGCTGCAGCTCAGTTTCAGGGTTTTGGCAATCTTATAATAGCCTAGGCCATCTTTATGTAGAGCAACAATTATTTTTTTAGATCCTCAGAGAGATGTTGAACTTCCAGTGACCAGTATGAGATAGTGAGAGCGATAACACCAAATTTAACACACCTGCTCCCCATTCACACCTGAAACCTTGTAACACTAATGAGTCACATGACACTGAGGAGGAAAATTGGCTAATTGTTCCCAATTTGGACATTTTCACTTAGGGGTGTACTCACTTTTGTTGCCAGCGGTTTAGACATTAATGGCTGTGTGTTGAGTTATTTTGAGGGTATAGCAAATTTACACTGTTATACAAGCTGTACACTCACTACTTCACATTGTAGCAAAGAGTAATTTCTGGGGGGTGTACTCACTTTTGTGAGATACTGTATATATATTGTAAATTTAGCTGCATTTTACTATTGCTAGCTACTATTTACAGACACTGAAGATGAAAGGATCCACAGAATGTGATTTGTTGCATTACAAGCAGAATAAATTATAGAAGCAAGGCTTATTGATCTCACTCATTTATACAGGCTAAATAAAGCCTAAAACATTATTGTAAGAGACATGGATCAGTGAGGGAGTACAAAGGAAACTTCTGCTGGGTATCTATATTGAAACTCATAGCTTGAAAATTTCCTGTTGATTGTGCTGTCAGGGAATAACATAATTTCACCTGCTATGTCAAGCCAAGACAATCAGTAATCACTCTGTTTTAAGCAAGCAGGTACTAGTACAAAGTATCTGCAGGATGCTTAACACAACATAGAACTCAATACGTCAGTTTCTAAAATTGGAAGATCAATATTTCCTTCATCCTTTTTATTTCTAAAATGTGAGAGGCTCATACATCTTAGGAAGCATAATTACATCCTTAGACTTTTTGGGTTTTACACCTTATTTTGACTACTGTGTACACCAAATTGGTGATTTAAAAGAGGAAGACAAGTAAGTAAAGGTTTAAATTTCAAAGTTCTCTGACTTTTTCCCCCATTTATTCTTTACATGTTATGTAGCTCAGAATTCTATGACATCAGATTCCTCATGAGGTATTGCTTAGGATGCTGTAACAAATTAATACAAATGAAGTCATTCCTGAGTACCTCCATCTGCTTCAGAAATAAGTCTCGGACACTCAAGAATATGGATAAGATCCAGATAATTAGGCCTGGCTCCAATTAAGAAACCCAAGTAACATATAGCAATATTATTTTTTTAAGGCACACATCCAAAAATAACCATAATAGATCAGCCCATGATTCAATGACAATCTGTTTCACATTAACGTCTGAACTTTGTTTTTTCCTCCTTTTTTTTTAATGCCTTTCAATTACTTAGCATCTGCAGAATGTTCAGCCACTTAGATTTTTTTGTTTATTAACTGTAATAAAATATATTAATGTGATCACCATGTTTACTGTACACTAAAAATCTGGAAGTGTCTACTTTTGAGTTTCAACATGCATAACATAACAAATCTTATTTATCTTCATAAGGGCTAAATGACAAGCTAGTTAAAAATAACAAATGACTCTTCTTGTTTGACATTGGAGAATGTAACCTTCAAATGCTTTATGCAAATAATCTGCAATAATTCAAGTTATTAACATGATTTGAGAAGATCGACAATTTGGCATTATTTAGAATATATCAGGTTTTAACCTACTGAACCTTACCACTATATAAGTATAAGTAGCAGTTAGACCTTGAACATTATATTTCCAAAAAATGAATGCTGTATTCATACAAAATATTTTCTAACCAGTTATAAACATAACTTAGGCAACAAAATATATGCTATAAAAAGAAATACAAATGCATTTACTGTATATGTTTTAGTCTTTAAATTGGTCAACATCTTTTTTTATGTCATTTGTGTTATTTTTGTTTTTAAATAAACCACACATGAATGTAATGGCTGCCAGATTTTACCTTTTCCATTCTCTAGTTTAAATAAAACTCTGTGCTCTGTATCCAAACTCACTGGAAAGTTCATTTTGCAGCTTTCTGAACCAGCAAGAGGGATGCTTTCCCCAGACCTTAAATATTCAAAAATTAGGGCACACTCATATGGCACATTATCACATATAGCTTTTTCAATAAAAAGTATAAAATGCACTTTAATGAGGTTTGTATAACTAAGTTACACACACAGAGGCGGCTCTCTAATTAGGCATTTTAGGCGGTCGCCTAAGGCCTCGCACTCACAGGGGCCTCGCGGCCGCCTAATTTGCCTGTTCTCAATCACTAAAGTTGACGCCGGCGGCTCCGCCTACCCCCACTGGGACTCTGTGGCTTAGGAGCTGACGGACAAATCAGATACTGCCCGCAGCCTGAGGAATAGCGGCCTCATCACGGAGCGTCCCAGTCCGTGGGGCCTCATGTGTAAGTTTTGCCTAAGGCCTCACAAAGCCTAGAGCCGCCTCTGTACACACAGTCTTGTTGCAATGTGGAGTGGTGGATGCTGGGGCCAGGGACACCACTAGATGAAATGTAATGCTCCACAGATAACTGGTTAGCCAGGGACAGCTCATCCCATTACTTCAATCTAGTTGAATGCAGACTGCATTAGTTATACATGTTATACTTTTTATTGAAAAAAATATATCTATGATAATGCTCCAGACCACTCCAGTCTCTTCTGTGTGTATGCTCTGTAGCTCAGACTGTCTTTTTCCTACAGTGAGAAACTGTTAAGAAAACAAGTTCAATGTTTTTCATAGTGAAATTGTGCTGGTTTTAAAATATAATTGTAACATAGCAACAAAATTTATAACATTGCAAAAAAGAGCAGAATCCGAATATGAAAAGGGGGGAGAAGTCAGAGAGACATTCATTCTAGTCAGAATATAATTTTTTTGTGAGCACAGATCTGTTGAATGAAATTGAGCCAAAAAGGTGGGGAAAAGTGCAACATATATTTTTAAATGTATCTGAATATACAGTAAACATGCAATATTATGCAAACTATCTGAAGGAGCACATCAGCCTAATGTTCTTAAGGAAACATGATTGGTAAATATTTTGATGTTCAATGTGGACAAGTGAGCTGTACTTGAAAAGAGGAATATGGTTTAGCAAAGAAGTAACACATTTAATTTAGGATTCCTAAGTGTCAGTTTCTAGTTCGTCATTGTGTTTTTTTTTTAGTAAAAGTTTAATTCCCTGTAAAAAGTCTAATCCAGAAATGCAAAAATTACCTGGGGATCCTACCTTGGGTAGTTGCTCTTAGGTTGAATGTCTAGTTCTAGCAATTCTTACTGAACACTGTATCTCTCTCCAATCACTCCATTTTCTTTAATATATAGTATGATGCTTGTGTACTCTGGGATCACAAATTTGTGTTCAGAGGATAGCATGACCCCTTATTTTACAATATTATCATGCTAATTGTTGCCAGATGTACTCTCAAAACTAAATTAATCATTAGACATTAGGACAACCTTTAAAATATTTTGGACTTGACTGTACAACATACAGTACATATAAAGTAACCTTAACACTTACTAGGTACTATAGATTAAAAGGGACTCCGCTAATAAGAACTCTTTGCAGAGAAAGTAAGATACTGGTGACTAGGAATGAGCTTTGAGTTCGAGTCGAACCCATGTTCGACTCGAACATCGCCTGTTCAACCGTTTGTCAAATTGCGAACGATATGGGCCATTCGCGCCAAATTCGAGTGGAGCATCATGGCCCATAATTCACTGCGGAATCGCAGTGCATTGCTGGCTGATGATTGGCCAAGCATGCACTATGACCCGCATGCTTGGCCAATCACAGCGCCGTGTGTACAGACAGCCGTAATTGGCCAAAGCCAGGGTGGCTTTGTCCAATTATGGCTCAGGGGGTTTAGTACATGCCCCACACTATATAAGGCATGCATGGCGGCCTTGTGTAGTGTGTTGCGGCGGCGGAGAGAGATAGAAAGACAGAGAGACAGTGCCATTTGATTTAAGTTAAATAGAGTAGGCAGGTCGAATCAGTTAGCTACACTTACAGTGTATTGTGTATATATATATATATATATATATATATATATATATATGCATACCAGGTGTTGTATATATATATAGATATCTATATATATAGATATATATAGATATCTATATATATATCTATATATATCTATATATAGATATCTATATATCTATATATAGATATATATAGATATATATATATATACACTGTATTCAGTTTAGCTACATCCGTACCTGTTATTCTCTTCCTAATATACTGACAGGCAGGCAGGTGTTTTTACAGTATTTACAGTTCGTGTACTGTGTACCCCGCACAGTTGCACCTACAGTTTAGCTACCTGAAGACAAGTGCTTGTGTTCTTCTGATCCTATTAATAGCACAGGCAGGCTCTTGAAGTATTTACAGTTAGTGTACTGTGTACCCTGCACAGTTGCACCTACAGTATAGCTACCTGAAGACAAGTGCTTGTGTTCTTCTATTGATCCTATTAATAGCACAGGCAGGCTCTTGACGTATTTACAGTTATTGTACTGTGTACCCTGCACAGTTGCACTTATAGCTACCTGAAGACAAGTGATTGTGTGCTTCTTCTGATCCTATTAATAGTACAGGCAGGCTCTTGAAGTATTTACAGTTAGTGTACTGTGTACCCTGCACAATTGCACCTATAGCTACCTGAAGACAAGTGCTTGTGTGCTTCTTCTGATCCTATTAATAGCACAGGCAGGCTCTTGAAGTATTTACAGTTAGTGTACTGTGTACCCTGCACAGTTGCACCTACAGTATAGCTACCTGAAGACAAGTGCTTGTGTTCTTCTTCTGATCCTATTAATAGCACAGGAAGGCTCTTGAAGTATTTACAGTTAGTGTAATGTGTACCCTGCACAGTTACACCTATAGCTACCTGAAGACAAGTGCTTCTGTGCTTCGTCTGATCCTATTAATAGTACAGGCAGGCTCTTGAAGTTTTTACAGTTAGTGTACTGTGTACCCTGCACAGTTGCACCTATAGCTACCTGAAGACACGTGCTGGTGTGTTTCTTCTGATCCTGTTAATACCACAGGCAGGCATTCTTCTAGCTGCTGTATAATCAGTATATATATACATCCCAGTTTTGTGCAGCTACATCTCACTGCAGTGCAGGCCATTAATATGTCTGGAAGGTCAACAAGGAGAGGCAGACAGTCACAAGCCAATTAAAGAGGGCAAGCAGGCTCTGTGTCTAGAGGCAACAGTGCTGGTCATGGACACGGTGCATCCTCATCAGCACGTGGCCGTGGGACACACTAGTCCTTTTTTTCGGCAGCTGGCCGCGTTGAGCCCCAACATGCCGAAGACTTGGTAGAGTGGATGACCAAACCGTCCTCATACTCCTCATCCTCCTCATCCTCACTCACCCAGGCTCAGGGTACGTTGTCTGGCAAAGCAGCTGCCAACGCGGCCTCTTCCCTCGGCTCAATGGCATCAATCACGCCTTCCCTAGTCCCACCATGTCCTCCTGAGGAGTCCCCTGAACTGTTTGACCACAGTGTTGGGTACATGCTCCAGGAGGATGCCCAGCGTTTTGAAGGCTCCAATGATGGTACTCATCTAGAGGAAGGCAGTAACGTGAGCCCAGACAGAAGGGGTGCCCAAGACGGACAGCAATCTGGCAGTCATGTTCCCCCAGCTGCAGCATACTGCCAGTGATTAGGAGGGAGGGGATGATGAGGTCACTGACTCCATGTGGGTGCCTGATAGGAGAGAGAAGGAGGAGGAGGCACATCACCATTGAGGCAGGATGCCCTCCAGGGGCCAGCTTAAGGGCAGCACACCGACTGCATCACACTGCAGAGCTCCGCATGTGCAGGGCGCTGCTGTCTCTGCGCGTTATTCCAAAAGTTCTTTGGTGTGGGCTTTTTTTGAGACGAGTGCATCAGATCCCACCGCTGCTATTTGCAACATAAGTCTCAAGTGTGGCCAAAACATCACCCGCTTGGGCACCACATGCTTGACCAGACATATTTTGACCTGCTATGCATTTCTTGGCAAGTGTACCTAAAAGTTCCACACCAAAGAACAAAGAGGACATCTCCTTGCTCCTCATCAGATGGAATCTCCAACCCCACTATACCTTCAGTCCTCTCTGAGACCTGCCCTGAGAGGAATGAAAGTATAGAATTAGGTGTGTCACAGCCAAGTACTTGCGGGCAATCTGCTATCGGTACACCGACGTCAGATTGTACCAGGCAAATTTTCCTACCCCAGCTGCTGCACCGCCAAAAGAAGTTTGCTCCCAGCCGTCCACATGTCCAGCGGTTGAATGCTAGTTTGGCTAGATTGCTAGCACTTCAACTGTTGCCTTTTCAGTTGGTAGACTCTGCCCCCTTCCGTGAGTTTGTGGAATGTGCTGTTCCTCAGTGGCAGGTTCCCAAATGCCACTTTTTCTCATGGAAGGTGATTCCAGCTCTCTACCGGCATGTGGAAGACCATGTCTTGGCCTTGCTGGACAGGGCAGTCAGTGGTAAGGTGCATATTACCGCTGACTCACAGTCCAGCAGACATGGACAGGGAAGTTACCTATCTTTCACGGCACATTGGGTGACTCTTCTGGCAGCTAGGAAGAACAAGGTGCAGTAGTGTTTGAGGTTGTTCTGCCACCACGCCTCCAAAATGCTACTACTGGTGATTCTGACACACCTCTCTCCTCCACCCCTCCTCTTCTTCTTCCTCCATGGCCTCTTCCTGTGCTTTGTCCTCCGAACCAGCTGTGCTCCGTAGGCATTCAAGGGGCTACGCAAGTATGCAGGCCAAAAGATGCCATGCAGTGCTTGAGCTGGTGTGCTTGGGGGACAGGAGCCACACTGGGGCAGAGATTCTGTCGGCTCTGCCGGGGGAGGCTCAGAGGTGGTTGACACCATGCCAGCTTCAGCCAGGAATGGTGGTTTGCGACCAACCTCCTCTCCACCCTCCGACAGGGACAACTGAACCATGTGCCCTGTTTGGCTCACATCCTTAACTTGGTGGTGCAGCGGTTCTTGGGCAGGTACCTGGGCTTACAGGATGTCCTGAGGCAGGCCAGGAAAGTCTGTGTGCATTTCCGCCGGTCATATAATGCCAGTGCTCGGCTGGCTGACCTCCAAAAGGAATTTAACCTGCCCAAGAACCACCTAATCTGTGACATGCCCACCAGGTGGAACTCGTTGGCCATGCTGCAGCGGCTGCACGTGCAGCAGAGGGCCATCAATGAGTACATGTGCGACTATGGCACCAGGATAGGGTCAGGGAAGCTTGTTTTTTTTTCCCCGTGCCAGTGGGCCATGATCTGGGATGCATGCACTGTCCTGTCACCATTTGAGGAGGCCATGAGGATGGTGAGCAGTGACAGTGCATGCATCAGTGACACTGTCCCCTTTGTCCACCTATTGGAGCACACGCTGCGTGGAATAATGGACAGGGCACTTGAGGCAGAACAGAGGCAAGAAGAGGAGGACTTCCTTAGCTCTCAAGGCCCCCTTTATCCAGACAGTGTTCCTGAGTGCCCGCCAATCACACAGGAAGAGGAGGAGGATTGTGTCAGCATGGAGGTGGAGCCTGGCACTCAGCATCAGCAGCAGTCTTCAAGGGATCACTACAGTCCCAAGAAACCCATGGACTTGTACATGGCTGGGAGGAGGTGGCTGCGGATCATGTCGTCCTTAGTGACCCAGAGGACCCTGGACCGAATGCCTCAGCAAACCTATTCTGCATGGCCTCCCTGATCCTGCAAAGCCTGCGGAAGGATCCTCGTATTCGTGGTATCAAGGAGAGGGATTGTTACTGGCTGGCAACCCTCCTTGATCCACGTTACAAGGGTAAGGTTGTGGACCTTATCTTACCATTGCAGAGGGAGCAGAGGATGAAACATCTTCTGGAGGCCTTGCAGAAAGGTCTGTGCAACGCGTTCCCAGATACTGGGAGGTTACAAACTCCTGTTCCTGGACAACATGTTGCTGAGGCTTCGGTCAGTCAAAGAAGGAGTGGTGGAGAAGATGGCCGTCTGCCCGATGCGTTCAGACAATAATTTTTTAGTCCCCAGCCCCAAGGTATGATCAGTTCCAGCAACCATCGTCTGTTTTACATGGTGCAGAAATACCTTGGGGCATGATCTTACTTGGACACCTTTCCCACTGAAAATCCTCTGGGTTACTGGGTCTTGAGGTTGGATCACTGGCCAGAGTTTGAACAGTATGCAATTGAGCTACTGGCCTGTCCTGCATCTAGCGTTCTTTCGGAAAGCACATTCAGTGCTGCTGGAGGCTTTGTAACTGATCACAGGGTGCGCCTGTCCACTGACTCGGTCGATCGACTGACCTTCTTAAAAATGAATCAGTCTTGAATCACCACCAGCTACCAAGCACCTGATGCTGATATAACTGAATAATTTTTTTTGAAATGTCAGATCCCTTCAAGCCTGCCTATGCTGATGCTGAGTGACTATGCTGTTATGCTGAGTGAGTATCCTTTTCCTCCTCAATGATCATGCTGATAGCTTGTAAGAATATTTTTGGTTCTGGGCGCCGCCACCAGTAACTAAGGCCCAATTTTTCAGCCCCTGTTTAACAGGGGTGTGTAATTACAATTTTTGATGCAATACTTTGCAGCAGGGCTCATTCCTGCACTCCAACTAGAGTATCTGTGAGGGGTTGCAGTGTTGTGGCACCAGCACCAGTGCCTAAGACCCATTTTTTCACCCCCTGTTTAACAGGGGCATGTAATTACAATTTTTGATGCAATACTTTGCAGCAGGGCTCGTTCCTGTGCTCCAACTAGAGTATCTGTGAGGGGTTGCAGGGTTGTGGCACCAGTGCCTAAGGCCCAATTTTTCTGCTCCTGTTAAACAGGGACATTTAATTACAATTCTTGATCTAATATTACACAGCAGGGCCCATTTCTGCACCCACCAAGAGTAACTGTGAGGACTTGCAGTGTTGTGGCACCAGCACCAACACCACCAAAGGCCCAATTTTTCTGCCCCTGTTCAACAGGTGCATGTAATTACAATTCTTGATCTAATATTTCACAGCAGGGTCCGTTCCAGCACCCACCAAGAGTAACTGTGAGGACATACAGTGTTGTGGCAACACCACCTCCAGCACCACCAGCAAAGGCCCAATTTTCTGCCCCTGTTCAACAGGTGCATGTAATTACAATTCTTGATCTAACATTTCACAGCAGGGCCCGTCCCAGCGACCACCAAGAGTAACTGTGAGGACTTACAGTGTTGTGGCAACACCACCACCACCACTACCACGAAAGGCCCAATTGTTTTTCCCCTGTTCAACAGGTGCATGTAATTACAATTCTTGATCTAAAATTTCACAGCAGGGCCCGTTCCTGCACCCACCAAGAGTAACTGTGAGGGCTTACAGTGTTGTGGTAACACCAACACCTAAGGCCCCAATTTCTGCAGAGTATATAGGGCAGGCCCCTACTTTCAAACGACTCCTACTTCCAAACGGAAGGAGACAACAGGAAGTGAGATGAAATCTACCCCTAGGAAGGGAAATTCTCTCCTGTAAGAGTTAATATAGGAAAAACATGTCTCCTCTTCACTGATGCGTTATCACCAATCCTTGTTTCACTAAAAACCCCACATTTTCAAAAAACATTTGTCATTGGGACAGAAAGTGAGGTGAAATCTTCTGAAGAGGTGCACAGACAGCAAAACAAATGTTACAGGGGTTATAACCCTTCCCTATGTTTTCCAAAAAGCTTAAAAATTGATTTTTTGGCTGGAGCTACATTTTAACAATGTACCAGTTCAAAATTACAAACAGATTCTACTTAACAACAAACCTACAGTCCCTGTCTTGTTTGCACTGCCTGTATACTGCTGTTCAGAGTGTATAGGGCCTGGGGGCCCCACGCCTTTCCTTTTTTTAATTTGGGTGCGGGGTTCCCCTTAATACCCATACAAGACCCAAAGGGCCTGGTAATGGACTGGGGGGGGTACCCATGCCATTTGTCTCACTGATTTTCATCCATATTGCCAGGACCCAACATTGCATTAAAGCCGCAAGCAGTTTTAAATGATTTTTATTTCTTTAAAAATGTCATTTTGTGCAGGGACTGTTCTAAGCACGGGAAACACGTGCCACTTTACAGTCATACTATAGACACCCCCAGGTACGATATTTAAAGGAATATTTCACTTTTTTTCCACTTTAAGCATCATTAAAATCACTGCTCCCGAAAAAACGTCTGTTTTTAAACCTTTTTTTGCATTGATACATGTCCCCTGTGGCAGGACCCGGGTCCCCATACCCTTTTTAGGACAATACTATGCAATTAGCCTTTAAAATTAGCACTTTTGATTTCAAACGTTCGAGTCCCATAGACTTCAATGGGGTTCTAAAGTTTGCGCAAATTTTCGGTCTGTTCGCAGGTTCTGGTGTGAACTGAAACGGGGGGTGTTCGGCTCATCCCTACTGGTGACCTTTAAAGCATCATATGGTATGTAGGCTAGTCTGAAAAAGGTTTTAGCATTTATTTAAAGTGTATGTCCAGTCAATTTTTTTTGTTCTGTAAAAAATTTGAAAGTATTAGTACCCCTATCTGTCATTTTTACTACAATCCAGAACTCTAATAGACATATTTCCCTTCTGTGTCACTCACTCACTTACTTTTACAATAACTAGAGTTTCTCCAGTCAGGAAGTGTTGCAATATTTGCAGAAGGAACACAAACAGGTAAAAAAATCTGACAAGGGTTCTAGCCTTCCCTTCTCTGCTGAAAAAAAAGAACCACTCCAATGGCCTTGCTTTGTCCTTAAGTGCTATGAAAAAATAGAAAAATGTCCTGCACACACCTGGCCCTTCAACCCAAGATAGTGGCAATCCACAGCCTGTGCTTCAGCTCAGTGCCAAGTCCAGAGGGACCTCGTAAAGATGTGGTTTCTAGACAGGAAGTCTGCACACAGCCTGGATCTTCTACTAATCTCCCACATCTTCTTTGTGCCAATGCTCCAGACTCAGACCATGACCTGGACACACCTGAAGCCACAACACTGACTCCCTTTGAGGCTGATTCAGACAGCAGGGAAGATGATGCTGGCATGTCTCTGTCAATTAAAATGGCTAAACAAACTAAACCTAAACTGATGGACCATGAAATTACTCTTAAAAACGTGCATTCTACTGTTTAGAAATGTACCTCCTCTCCAGGCAGTCTCACAAACCAGGTTTAAGGTTGAATGAGGCTACCCACCATAATCTCTAAATAATCAGAAAGTGGGCATCTGCCCTAGAGGGTTGTGTTATAAAGTATGTCATTGGACCTTTAGAATCTGATGTTAAACTGTCCCTGCAACAAATGCTAATTCTTTAGTCTGGAGAACAGACTTATGCCCCGTACACACGGTCGGATTTTCCGATGGACAATGTCCGATCGGAGCGTGTTGTCGGAAATTCCGACCGTGTGTGGGCGCCATCGGACATTTTCCATCGGATTTTCCGACACACAAAGTTGGAGAGCAGGAGATAAAATTTTCCGACAACAAAATCCGATCGCGTCAATTCCGACCATGTGTGGCCTGTTCCGACGCACAAAGTGCCACGCATGCTCAGAAGAAATTCCGACACGGGACAGCTCGTTCTGGTAAACTTAGCGTTCGCAATGGATACAGCACTTTCGTCACGCTGCAATGTTAAAAATGGTTTAATACAGCGCACTCTCTTCTTCTTTATAATGTGACAAGAATTACGAACAAAGTAGTTTTGCTGCTCATATTCACACACACTTCTCACAAACTTTTATTTGTGTTTTTTTAGTGGGATTCCCTCAATATATTGTTATTAGTTGTCACATCTGACAGTTTTATATATATATATTTTTTTTTTTTTTGGATTTTAAGCCTTTTTTTTTCTTTAATGTTTGGATTTTTTCCAAGGCTGATCCTTGTTCAATGTTATTTTTATTTTTACTCCAGAATATTTTTGTGTGTGTTTTGTGTGTCAAGTTACCCCAACACCATTGATATCTTTTATTATTTAATCTCAAGGAGATTGTTTGGTGTTGGTGTCCCTTGTTCATTTCACATTGTATATTTGAAATGTACCTGAATCCTCACAAACCAACTGTCCTTTTAGAAGTAAAACACATAGGAGAGTATAATTCAAAACAAAATTCCTTTATTACGGGATCAGAACCAAACAAAGAGGAAGGCAACACTGGATCAACATGAGAAATTAGCGAAGCCTGGGACCCCCACAGCAGACATCAATTCTTCAACATCAAAATTGGTGGCCTGAGGAGTCCATATCTAAGGGAGGGCAGTCTGGTCCGGGATTCACAGAGATTCGGATAGCAGCAGATGACATCTGTGTCCCCAGGCTGTGGTACCACAAGAGGCTGCATCTTTTGGCCGACCAGACTGGACCCAGGGCAATCACTGTCTGGTCTTCCTTCCACGCTTCCGACCGGGCTGTGGCTGTGCAGTTGGAGATGTGGCAGGAGTAGGAGTAGGACCTGGAGGAGGAGGAGGACTGGGGGGACCTGGAGGAGGACTGGGGGGACCTGGAGGAGAGGGAGGAGGAGGAGGAGGACCTGCAGGAGGGGGCGGAGGACCATCCCAAAGATGTGTGTGAGGTGTAATTTGGCCCCTCATACCTTTCTCCAGAGCCTCTGATATGAGGGCCTCACACATGGCTTTTTGGCCCTCCTCCATCCTCTGCATTTTATAGGCTATGAAGGCAGCAATGTTCTCCTGCATGGTGTGGGGTGCTCCCAGGACCTCTGTAGCCCCCCAAAAGAATGCTATAGCCGCCTCCTCTAGGGTACTCATCCTACTGCCACTTTCTATTTTCAGGGGGGGTGAAGGGACCTTGATATCAGCCAGTCGGCTCGGCCCGGCCACCTCCTGGCTGAGACTTCCCTGTGTATGAAAAAGGGACATGGTTTTAGTTTTTGCTTCATCAATCACAATCCTAAATTAGTACTCCCAACTAACATCTAGTTAACATCATTGATTGGACAAGCAGAAATATTTAGAGGAATGCTATACCTGGCTCAATCTGGGCTCCTCCACATGCGGCCTGGAAGGCCCAGGTTGGGCATCAGAAGCCTCAGCCAGGGGGGAAGGAAGCGTGGAAGGAAGACTGGAGAGGGATGGCCAGGGTTCATTCTGGCCTGCCAGAAAGTGCAGCCTGTCGTAGTACAACATCCTGGGGACATAGATGTCATCTGCTGCTCCGGATCCCTGTGAATCCAGGACTTTCTTGCGCTCCCTCAGATATGTGCTCCTCAGGCCACCAATGAAAATATTTAAATAAGTGATGTCTGCCGTGGGGATCACCTGCTTCACAATTTCACACAATTGCTCCAGTGCTGCCTTCCTCTTTGCTTGGTTCTTGAAATGGGGTTGGGTAATCTCCCACAGACAGGGCAGCTCACTTAGCATATCTATGAATACTGACATGAAGTCAGTATCTTTCATTAAGATATCCATGTTCACTGCAAGACACAACACAAGACAAAGCCTAATGTCAGACAAAACTCTCCTAATCTTGTTACAATATAGGCCTCAATCTAGAAGCAGTATAGGCACAAGTTTGTCTCTTACCTTCGTTCTTACAATCGGCGCGTCCAATGCTCCTTCCTCCGCTCACAGATCGTACGTAATACGCACGCGTGTTACGCTTTATACACACTGCGCATGCGTGTAACTCCGCCCGCCCCTGACGTTCTTTCTAGTCTATTCCCCGCCCCTTTTCATTCGGCGCAGTGGGGGAAGAGCATGATGGCGGAGTTACAGCAGGTACGAGGAGGAGGAGGAGGAGGAAAGCTCGGATCCAGGCACGTCCCGATCCAGAAGGAGACATTTTAAGGCCACAAATATGTCGTTTGGGGAGATGTTGGAGATGGTCGACATCATGAAGAAGTCCGACTATGATGGAAAATATGGGCCTTACCCCAACCCCAATATCCGAAAGGCCAAAATCATGGCGAAAGTGGTCAGGAGTCTTGAGAGGAATTTCGGGGTACGAAGATCTAAAGATCAGCTCAGGAAGCGGTGGTCAGACCTGAAGTTGAGAGAGCCAGAGCAGTACCGAAAGATCCGGAGAGTGCTGCAAAAAAGTAAGTAGTTGTGCTGTGTTCCTATTCTTTCTGTCTTTATTACGTTCGTTCTGCTCCATATGCTTTTATTAATTGTAACGTTTAAAAAGATCAACTTTAATGTTCATGGGCCCATTATTCGTTCGTATCAAACATTTTTCTTTCGGCCTCTAGAACACCATTGTTTAGGCCATATGCATTTTCACACATTTTTGGGGGCCTACTTGGATGCCAAATATTTGTTTGTGCAGATGGGTTTGTTACTAGAATGAAATGCCAACTAGATTGTGTGTAAGGAGAGGACACTGAGCAGCTGTTTTCACATCTGGACACTGGAGCACTAGTGTGGGACACAAGAACACCATTTTTATTAGGGGGGGCACACAGGTGCTCCAGTGTATACTATAGGGGGGGCTACATCTGTGAAGCCTGTACCAAACAGGTAAAGTATAGCAGCTTGACAAAGGGCAATAAAAAAAATACATCTTGGAACTCGGCTAAAATAGACAATTGTACCCCACTTCCAAGCAATGTTTCCTATTTCTAGTTCTGCCATCAAATATCTGTGTGCTAATTATACCACTTTTGTTTTACATAGGGGAGAAAAGACTCGGAGGACACCCCTCATCCCAGTAGACCAGAAACCCCCCACCTCTGGAAGAAGGTGAAATACCCCCAACCCAAGAAGCTGAGCAGGAGGAAGAAGAAGATGTGGTGGAGATTGGCACCACAACAGGTGAGTGTCTGCGACCACAGGCTCAGGTAAAAGAGATGGATGGTGGCAGATTTTTGAGACCTTTTTTTTTGTTCTTTATCTCTTTTTAGGTGATCGTGATGTGAGGGAGAGAGAACGTTTCACATCTGAAAGTGCCCAGATACTGATCGGGGAGATCATGGGGTGTAATCTCCAATTGCAAAACATCCAGCACCAAATCAGTGATGTTATTAAAAAAAATAATAACATCATTGATATTTTGGGGCAAATTTAAACCCCACAAAATCACCTGTTTTATCGTGGTCCAATCTTACCAAAATTTTTTCTATGTTTAGAAAAGCCAAATTTGGAGGATGCACACAGTGTGCCAACATGTGCTATCTGCCATCACGGGAGATCAATGGACGCGTTTTGGGGGTGCAACCCCTTCCTCAATTATAAAGTAGCATTGAGGAAGGGCTTGCTCCCCCAAAACACGTCCCTTGATCCCCCCTGATGGCAGATAGCACATGTTGACATTCGTAAATTGTTGTGCATCTTCCAAATTTGGTTTTTCCAGGGGTGATTTCCCCCCATCTGAACGCTATATCAAACCCAGTTCCTAAATACTGATGTCTGATATAGCCTTCAGGTTTTACCATATGTGAACTTTGTAAGTTCAAGTTTTTTGGCTTTCTTGTTGGTTTTACACAGGCCTGTTTTATCTGAAATGGATATTTCGATTTTTGATAATGCTACTGCAAACATTGTTATACAACAAACATGTTGGTTTGTTTTAAAAACCTTTCGTAAATGCACATGTGATTGTGCAGGTATAAAAAAGTGCCTTACTCAAGAATGTGTGGATTATTGTCTCAACACTACAACACTTTTGGGGTGATGTAATTGCTGTTTTATGGAAAAAGGGGGTTATTTCCTAAAGGGCAAATACACTTTGCACTACAAGTGCAGGTTCAGTGCAGTTGCAAGTGCACTTGTAGTGAAATGTGTTTTTGCATTTAGGAAGTACCAGCCAACACTGTTTTTTATAAGGTTACCCAATCATGACATTTTCTGCACTCAACACATTTCTGTCAGGGTCAGCTAAAACAAACACAAGCAGTAAATGTCCACCAAGAATTTCTTTTGGTTGTTTTTTATTTGAAAAAGGTGTCACAGATTGTCTGGCATATTGATAGCCCCCCTACCCGCAAAGAACTCCAGGTAGCGTAACCGGACATCACGGGCATTCAGGGAGGGCAAGCCAGGACGGCCACTTTCAAGCGCCGTCAGTGTTGATGGATTTGGGATTCTGGCCTCAGGCCCAACTGAGCCAGCATAGTTGGCTGAATGTTTTCTTAAAAAATTATGGAGAACACAGCCGGCAAGTATTATATGGTTAAGTTTATACTCCGCCATATGGATGGGTGTCAGAAATAATCGGAACCGGCTGGCCAGGATTCCAAATGTGTTCTCCACCACTCTTCGGGCTCTGGCCAGCCGGTAATTAAAAACCCTCTGTTCCGGGGTGAGGGTCCTCATCGGGAATGGCCGCATCAGGTGGTCCCCCAGCGCAAATGCTTCATCAGCAACGAACACAAATGGGAGACCTTCAACATTGTCCTCTGGAGGTGGCAAGTCCAAGCTGCCATTCTGTAGAACTCCGTCTGGGCGATCACTCCACCATCGGACATCTGGCCATTCTTCCCCACGTCCACATACAAGAAGTCGTAATTAGCCGACACCACCACCAACATCACTATACTATTAAACCCCTTGTAATTATAATAGTACGACCCCGAGTTGGGTGGTGGGACGATGTGGACGTGTTTCCAATCAATTGCCCCTCCGCAGTTAGGAAAGTCCCACCGCTGGGCAAAGTGGGAGGCCACAGTCTGCCATTCCTGTGGCGTGGAAGGAAACTGTTCAGGAAAAAACAATAAACATTACTATTTTTTCAAAGATACATGGCAAGCAGATTATACACAAATTATGGGGCAACCTCCAAATAGCATTTACTAAGGGGAATTTAACAACAACAAAGTATAAGGTACACCTATCATATTCCCCCTCCCCCCCTCTCATGGGCCATTTCTAACATTATAGAGGGGGGACTCTTGGACAGGTAACCCTCTTCACTTCATTGAGAGATGAATGCCTAAATACAGGGTATTACTTGGAACAGCCCCTCCTTAGTTACACTATTGGCAGCCCACTGGACAGGTAAGAAGTGTCATAATACAAAGATATAAATACACACTGTACACATTTGAGCACATTTGAACATTCTGCTATTACCTATCAAGATAATAATAGGATACAAAAACTTTAAACAGTACCATTGGAAAGTATACAGGCAGGCCCTTGCACTACATGCTTTGGGGAATTCATCCATAAATCTGACCAGTAAAGAGATGAGTATAGTGTGTATGGGTTTGGCAAAGTCAGCAGATAGATGATTGAGGATAGAGAATTGGGATCAGCTGACTTAGCAGTTGGGGGGAGGGAGGGTTACAAAAAATTTGGGGACACCACAGAAAAAGCCTCTGGCACTCTGCCTGAATTTAAAGCTAAAATAACATTTCCAAACATTTTAGGGGGTGTTTGGGGTAAAGCACTACTATGGAGCTGATAAAAAACATTGTTAAGTGACTACATGAGGTGAATATAGGGCAGGAGACACCATGCTGGAGAGGTTATTGAAGGGCAAGTATGTATGAAGGACCTAAAATAATAATTACATAAAAATCCAGCATGCATGAGGACAAAGGGGACATTCACAGCATAATACAATCATGGTAATTAGGGAATGAGGGAAGAAATACAATATATTAGCAAACATTCAATACAATAAAATGTGATATTAAAGCATAAAAATCTTACCTTCATATATTCCTTCTGCAGGACCTGTACGATGGCAGAACAGGTCTCTGGGATAATGATCCCCAGAGCCTGGGGGGAGATGCCTGTCGAGAACTTTAAGTCCTGCAGACTTCTCCCTGTGGCCAAATACCGCAAGGTAGCGACCAGCCTCTGCTCCGCAGTGATGGCTTGCCTCATGCAGGTATCCTGCCTGCTGATATAGGGGGTCAGCGAAGCCAACAGACGGTGAAACACGGGGTCCGTCATCCTGAGAAAGTTCCTGAAATCATCAGGATTATTCTCACGGATCTCACGGAGCAAAGGCATATGACAGAACTGGTCACGCTGAAGCAACCAATTCTTGGTCCATGAACTCCTCCCCACCCTGTTCATGGACTGGACTTGTGTCAAGGTCAGGACCCCAACACCAAGCCCCCGCACAGCACGAACTCTACGAGGAGTACGCATACAAAACATGGCTAGAAAACGGTCGGCTGCTCAGAACGAAGTAACAGAACGCACTGAAGAACAGCAAGGCCTGTGAAGAGCGACCTGAAAACCAGTAACGAACGAACAAGAATACAATGACTAAGTCACGCGGAACTTGCTTGCACGCACTGAAGAGCAGATACAAACCCACAAGCACAAACTGAACGGCAGAAAACGATCTGAAAGCCACGAGTCTGAAAAAGCGCGAATCGTCTCTCACCAAACTTTTACTAACACGAGATTAGCAAAAGGAGCCCAAAGGGTGCCGCGCTTGGTTCTGAACCGGCCTTTTCTAGTCTCGTCGTACGTGGTGTACTTGACCGCGTGGTTGTCGATCGGAAAATTCGACAACTTTGTGCGACCGTGTGTAGGCAAAACAAGTTTGAGCCAACATTCGTCGGAAAAAATCCTAGGATTTTGTTGTCAGAATGTCCGAACAAAGTCCGACCGTGTGTACGGGGCATAAGATGTAACAGCTAAGATGCCAGGGCAGTGGGATTTCCAGAGTGAGAGGAGGGCAAAAATCCCACAGAGTTTATTGGCTGCTGGACTTCTGTAATGGCTACAAGATCATGTTATATCCCAGATTTCTCTCTAGATGTACAAAGGAAGAGAGCCAAATTCTAAAATGTCAAAAAGCATAAATTACAGTAATCTATGCTACACCCTGTACATCTGAGGGTCAATGCTCATATCGAGATGCATTTTTTAAGCCCCTATAGCGGCTTCAAATTGGCTGGATAGGCAAGGGAGAATACCCTGTAATTCTTGACCGAGGCTGCTAAATTCTCACTGATATTTCTTTTTCAGACACCTCTTGATAATCATTCCTTTTGAACATAACATCCCTCCCTCTTTTGGGCCTTCTCTGATTCACTAGCCTGTTCCTCTCCTTGCCTCTATTAGACAAGAGACTGCTTTACTTATACATTCTCCTTGTCAATCTACAAGTTGATTCCCCTTTCATATTTGAGAAATTGAAGATCAGTACTGGGACAGGGTTGTCTAGTGCAAGGAGCCAGAACTGTGCCCCCTCTCTACATGCAGTAAAATTGGTGCGCCCCCCCCCTCCATTTTTTGCTACCTTGCCCCGCTGCCCCTCCTGTCCTTTCCTTGTCCCAGCCCTGTTGAAGATTGCCATAATAGGCTTCCCTAATGGGAAGTCCCTGAGCATGAATGGCTTCCTTATTGAGATATTTAAATGTTTTAAAACCATATTGCTTTCTCTACTTTTTAGGGCATTCAATTCAGCCTTGAAGCCTGATTTTCTGCCTGCATCTATGCATTAAGCCATAGTCGTGGCCTTTTCAAATTCTTGCAAAGGTGCTTACTATGAGGTTGGCCTAATTTGTGCACATTATAATCCATCCCCACCAAACTGGATTTATGGCAAATAAATCCGCTATGCTTAACATATGCAAGGTGTATTTGATCCAAGCCCCAATAGACAATCCAGGGAAAATAGATATAGATAGGCATTTGACAGCATTGACTCAGATTACTTATAGGCCAGCCTTGCAAAATGGGGCATTGGGTCTACTTTTAACAACTGGGTAAAGCATATATATGCCAGGTCATGTGCTAGGATGCAGGAAAATAGTTCCTTGTCTCCTGAATGGGGCACAAGGTAGAGGTTTCATTTCTAACCACTCTTCTTTGCAGTAACCATTCAACCCTAGCAGTTACTTTAACACAGGACCCTGAGATAGCGGGATTCTGGAGGGGGTATGAGGAAGATGTGGTGTCATACGCCAATGACACCCTTCTATTCCTTGCAAATAACAAATCCTCACTACATAGGGCATTAGGTAGGTTTGTAAGCTACAAGGTTTCCAGTCCTGGAAGGCTGTTGGTATCTGTACCATCCAACAGTTTTATGCTAACGCTCATTTTAAATCTTTCCAGCAACTTTAAGCAGATTGTTCCCTGGGAAAACAAACATTCTTCCAATACCTACAATGACAAATAGCCAGTTTGGATCATTGCATTTTTTTTGCCAATACACAGTTACTGGATGGATTAGTACAATCAATATAGACCAAGGGTTTAATATCTCTTGGTACCTGTAATTACTACACTAAATGCATGCCATTTCCCCATAGGATGTAGGCAGAAAAGGGAATCTTCAAACAGTATATAGAGAAAGCTAGCGCTCCAGTGCCATGGCTAATATCAAATGCTCTTTATTAAAGTTTGCATAGTACAGTCATAAAAAGGCAACATGTTTCGGCCATGGTTAAGTCCTGACGGCTAAAACCCATTTCCTTTTTATGACTCACTACACAAACTTTAATAAAGAGCATTTGATTATAATCGTTGCAGGGGAGCTCCAGCTTTCTCTATATACTGTTTGAAGATTGGAGGTTACCAGAGACCTTTCTAGCTGGAAGCCCGTGCCCGCAAACTGTGGATGATTAAGGAGGTAGCAGCTCTAAGAAATAGGAGTCTGACTTGGGTAATCTCACCAATAAAGTCCAAGAGGAAGTGTCTAACACTCACATTTTTGTAAATATTTTATTATTTCTTTTCATGTGACAACACTGAAGAAATTACACTTTGCTACAATGTAGAGTAGTGAATGTATAGCTTGTGTAACAGTATAAATTTGCTGTCCCCTCAAAATAACTAAACACACAGCCATTAATGTCTAAACCGCTGGCAACAAAAGTGATTACACCCCTAAGTGAAAATGTCCAAATTGGGCCCAATTAGCCATTTTCCCTCCCCGATGTCATGTGACTCATTAGTGTTACAAGGTCTCAGGTGTGAATGGGGAGCAAGTGTGTTAAATTTGGTGTTATCGCTCTCATGCTCTCTTTCTCACACTGGTCACTGGAAGTTCAACATGGCACCTCATGGCAAAGGACTCTCTGAGGATCTGAAAAAAAGATTTGCGGGGACAGCTAATTTACACTGCTATACAAGCACTACTTTACATTGTAGCAAAGTGTCATTTATTCAGTGTTGTCACATGAAAAGATATAATACAATATTTACAAAAATGTGAGGGTGTACTCAATTTTGTGAGATACTATATGTATATATATATATATATATATATATATATATATATATATATATATATATATATATATATATATATATATATATATATATATATATATATATATATATATATCCTGTATCTATTACTGTGATTTTTTTTTACTATAAATGTGTTTTAAAAAAACTTGCTTTGCAATACTAAAATCTGATTAAAAAACAGAAGCAATACTTACATTCTCTCTGTTAAATCTGTTTTCACTGGCACTATAATAGAACTTCACATAGCAGTAAAAAAAAGTAACACATTTAAGTTTTACCTGGGTATACAATTTAAGACATGAGGTTATAGAAGCATCTTTTGTCCTAAGGTAAGACATTTCAAAGCAGAAATGCAAAGTAGAAAAAGTACTGGATTTGAGTGACATGAGGTGAACAATGAAGTTTATGTGAAGAATAAACATTTTATATGTGGGAGTATTTAGAAATAAGTTGTTATGCAGTTAGGCACTATACTGCTGAAAGCTTTGTATGTTAAGATGAGTGGATTCTCTATGGAATAGACAGTCAGAGTAGGGGCAGAAAAAGTCAGGTGGTGCATGAATAAAGGGCATTGAAGATGAGCTTTTTTTGCTGAATATATGACATATTATGGAGCTAGCCTATTAAATGGTAGGCCACAACATAAAGCATTGCAATAGTTTAGTTGGAAAATTACTAGTATGCAGACAATAATAGTTATTCCATGTGTGAGAAATTGGTTAGTTGATAAAATTACAAAAATGTATGAGCTGCTTCATTTTGGAGTGGTTGCTTTCTATTAGTAGTAGGTTTAATTTGCTCTCATTTTGCTTTTAAATTTTCATCAAAGCAGATACTATTTACATCATATAAATACATTTCCAGCCTTGGTTGCACAACGATGCTGAGATTATTTAATGTGGATGTTCTGCAAGGCTCTCTTATCTGTTGTACGGAATGGTAAAGTTGTCAGTTAATATTAAGTGAACTCTTGTTCTTCCAACCTTTACTTCGAAGCACAAATTCAGCCATTTAATTAACTGAAATCAAAGTGTCAAGAATTCTAATTTGTTTCCATCATACCTGTCACATAATATAGCTTCTCTATGAGAAGCCAAATTAAAACAATTAGAGGTCTATGCAGGAGGAATATAAAGTTACCTAAAATAGGAATGAATTATATCATTGGCCTAATTGTGGAGCATAAATATGCTTGCTTAATGTGTGCAGCATTTAAGATGCTACAACAAAACATTCCCTGTATTAGGTTTAATTGTACTTTTGACCTTTTTATATTTTTAATTAGATTGTACTTACATTAGACATATTTTTTTCTCAAAATGGTCCAACTTTCACATTAGGATCCCCCTTCACAATGTAAATTCACATAGCACCAGAAGACAAGTGATCAACATACTTTTTTCATTCATTTTTTTAAAATTAGAAATAGTGCTGTAAGAGGCTAGCAGTGGATTATAGAGTACATGACTACATATCTTCTGTATGTATATGCACCAGAATGACACAGTAGTAGTATACAGTAGAGCAGCTATTAGTGATAGTAGAAGGTTGGAGTACAGTGGCAACAAGTGGTCATCTATTTATTTGTATAAGAGAGCGTTGACTAAAACAGACAGTTTCTCTGGCCCTGAAATATATTTATAAATGTTAGTCTCTCCCCTCATGCAGAGGACAAATTGTTCACAGTGTAATTGAACTCAAAAAGTGAAGCTTTACTATGTTATAGACATCTTAAATGTTATCTCCTACTCTATTAGCTTTTAGATGATGCCTGAAAATCCCCCTCTTCAGAGAAGCCTATCCTACCCATGCCTAACAACTGTATATTCATTTTCTTCATCTGATCATCCCCCACAGCTATTAACTTTTTGTTCCACTTCCACTTGACAGGAGGCTTTGGCCAATTATGGCTCAGGGGATTTAAAGGGGATTTAATATACACCCCACATTATATAAGGCCACCTGCACAGTGGCCCTGTGTAGTGTGTGTTCTGGCGTTGAAAGAGATAGACAGAGAGACAGTGTCATTTGATTTAAGTTAGATAGATTAGGCAGGACAGTCAGTGAGCTGGCTGCACTTACAGTGTATTGTGTATATATATGCATCCCAGGTGTTGTATATATATATATATATATATATATATATATATATATATATATATATACACTGTATTCAGTTTAGCTAGATCTGTTCCTGCTATCTTCCTACTGACAGGCAGGCTTGTCTTGTTACAGTATTTACAGCTACCTGAAGAAAATTGCTGGTGTTCTTTTGATCCTATTAGTACCACAGTCAGGCAGCTAGACTATTTACAGTTAGTGTTTTTTAGGTGAACACTGACTATAGTTAGTCAGTGTTCACCTAAAGCTACCTGTAGAAGGTTGGTGGTGTTTTCCTGATCCTATCACTACCGCAGGCAGCTAAATAAGCTACAAGTTAGTTTTTTGCGAGCTCTGCACAGTGTTCAGCTAAAGCTACCTGTAGAAGGTTGGCGGTGTTCTCATACTACAGGCAGGCAGTTGATTTTGCTAGCTGCAGTATCAGTATATATATATATATATATATATATATATCCCAGCTTAGTGCAGCTACAGGCCATTAGTATGTCTGGAAGGCCAACAAGGAGAGGCAGACAGTCACAAGCCAATAAAAGAGGGCAAGCAGGCTCTGTGTCTAGAGGCAACAGTGCTGGTCATGGAGACGGTGCATCCTCATCAGCACGTGGCCGTGGGACACGCTTGGCCTTTTTTTCATCAGCTGGCCGTGTTGAGCCGCAACATGTGGAAGACCTATGCTCAGGGTACTTAGTCTGGCAATGCAGCTGCCAACGCGGCCTCTTCCCTCGGCTCAATGGCATCAGTGACTCCTTCCCTAGCCCCACCATGTCCTCCTGAGGAGTACCTTGAACTGTTTGACCACAGTGTTGGGTACATGCTCCAGGAGGATGCCCAGCGTTTAGAAGGCTCTGATGATGATACTGAGCTAGATGAAGGCAGTAACGTGAGCACGGACAGAGGGGGTGCCCAAGAAGGACAGCAATCTGGCAGTCATGCTCCCCCTGCTGCAGCATACTACCAGGTTTTCCTAAGTGATGAGGAGGGAGGGGATGATGAGGTCACTGACTCAACGTAGGTGCCGGATAGGAGAGAGGAGGAGGAGGCACATCACCAACGAGGCAGGATGCCCTCCAGGGGCCAGCCTAAGGGCAGCACACTGACTGCATCACACCCCAAAGCTCTGCATGTGCAGGGCGCTGCTGTCTTTGCGCGTTATTCCAAAAGTTCTGCGGTGTGGGCCTTTTTTGAGACGAGTGCATCAGATCACACCGCTGCTATTTGCAACATATGTCTCAAGCGTATCTCGCGTGGCCAAAACATCTCCCGCTTGGGGACCACATGCTTGATCAGACATATGTTGACCTGCCATGCAGTTCGTTGGCAAGCGTACCTAAAAGACCCACACCAAAGAACAAAGAGGACCTCTCCTTGCTCCTCATCAGCTGAGATCTCCAACCCCACGATACCTTCAGTCCTCTCTGAGACCTGCACTGAGAGGAATGAAGGTGTAGAATTAGGTGTGTCACAGCCAAGTACTTGTGGGCAATCTGCTTTCGGTACACCGACGTCAGATTGTACCAGGCAAATTTCCCTGCCCCAGCTGCTGCACCGCCGAAAGAAGTTCGCTCCCAGCCATCCACATGCCCAGCGGTTGAATGCTAGCTTGGCAAATTTGCTAGCACTTCAACTGCTGCCTTTTCAGTTGGTAGACTCTGCCCCCTTCCGTGACTTTGTGGAATGTGCGGTTCCTCAGTTTCAGGTACCCAAATGCCACTTTTTCTCATGGAAGGCGATTCCGGCTCTCTACCGGCATGTGGAAGGCAATGTCTTGGCCTTGCTGGACAGGGCGGTCAGCGGTAAGGTGCATATTACCGCTGACTCATGGTCCAGCAGGCATGGACAGGGATGTTACCTAAGTTTCACTGCGCATTGGGTGACTCTGCTGGCAGCTGGGAAGGATGCAGGACAAGGTGCAGTAGTGTTGGAGGTTGTTCTACCACCACGCCTCCAAAATGACACTGCTAATGATTGTGACATATCTTTCTCCTCCACCCCCTCCTCTTCTTCTTCCTCCATGGCCTCTTCCTGTGCTTTGTCCTCGGAACCAGCGGTGCTCCGTAGCCATTCAAGGGGCTACGCAAGTATGCAGGCCAAAAGATGCCATGCGGTGCTTTAGCTGGTGTGCTTGGAGGACAGGAGCCACACTGGGGCAGTGGTTATGTCAGCTGTGCAGGGGCAGGTTCAGAGGTGGTTGACGATACGCCAACTTAAGGCAGGAATGGTGGTTTGCGACAATGGCACCAACCTCCTCTCTGCCCTCCGACAGGGACAAATGACCCATGTGCCTTGTTTGGCTCATGTCTTTAACTTGGTGGTGCAGCGGTTCTTGGGCAGGTACCCGGGCTTACAGGATGTCCTGGGGCAGGCCAAGAAAGTCTTTGTGCATTTCCGCCGGTCATATAATGCCAGTGCTCGGCTGGCAGACCTCCAAAAAGAGTTTAACCTGCCCAAGAACCGCCTAAACTGTGACATGCTCACCAGGTGGAACTCAACGTTGGCCATGCTGCAGCGGCTGCACACGCAGCAGAGGGCCATCGATGAGTACCTGTGCGACTATGGCACCAGGATAGGGTCAGGGGAGCTTGTTTTTTTTTCCCCACGCCAGTGGGCCATGATCAGGGATGCATGCACTGTCCTGTCACCATTTGAGGAGGCCACGAGGATGGTGAGCAGTGACAGTGCATGCATCAGTGACACTGTCCCCCTTGTCCACCTGTTGGAGCACACGCTGGATGGAATAATGGACAGGGCACTTGAGGCAGAACAGAGGCAGGAAGAGGAGGACTTCCTTAGCTCTCAAGGCCCCCTTTATCCAGACAGTGTTCCTGCGTGCCCGCTGATCACACAGGAAGAGGACGAGGAGGAAGATTGTGTCAGTATGGAGGTGGAGCCTGGCACTCAGCGTCAGCAGCAGTCTTTAAGGGATCAGTCCCAAGAAACCCATGGACTTGTACGTGGCTGGGAGGAGGTGGCAGCGGACCATGTCGTCCTTAGTGACCCAGAGGACTCCATACCGAATGCCTCAACAAACCTACACTGCATGGCCTCCCTGATCCTGCAAAGCCTGCGTAAGGATCCTCGTATTCGTGGTATCAAGGAGAAGGACCAATACTGGCTGGCAACCCTCCTTGATCCACGTTACAAGGGTAAGGTTGTGGACCTTATTTTGCCGTCGCAGAGGGAGCGGAGGATGAAACATGTTCGGGAGGCCTTGCAGAAAGGTCTGTGCAACGCGTTCCAAGAGACTGGGAGGTTACAAATTTCTGTTTCTGCACAACGTGTTGCTGAGGCTTCGGTCAGTCAAAGAAGGAGTGGTGGAGAAGGTGGCCGTCTGACTGATGCATTCAGACAATTTTTTAGTCCGCAGCCCCAAGGTATGATCGGTTCCAGCAACCATCGCCAGCGTCTGTTTTACATGGTGCAGGAATACCTTGGGGCAAGATTTGACTTGGACACCTTTCCCACCGAAAATCCTCTGGGTTACTGGGTCTTGAGGATGGATCACTGGCCAGAGCCTGCACAGTATGCAATTGAGCTACTGGCCTGTCCTGCATCCAGCGTTCTTTCGGAACGCACATTCAGTGCTGCTGGAGGCTTTGTAACCGATCACAGGGTGCGTCTGTCCACTGACTCAGTCGATCGACTGACCTTCATAAAAATGAATCAGTCTTGGATCACCACCAGCTACCAAGCACCTAATGCTGATGTAACCGAATAATTTTTTTTGGAATCTCAGATCCCTTCAAAGTCTGCCTATGCTGATGCTGAGTGACTATCCTGAGTAATTATCCTCTTCCTCCTCAATGATCACGCTGATAGCTTGTAAGAACATTTTTTGTTCTGGGCGCCGCCACCAGTGCCTAAGGCCCAATTTTTCAGCCCCTGTTTAACAGGGGCGTGTAATTACAATTTTTGATACAATACTCTGCAGCAGGGCTCGTTCCTACGTTCCAACTAGAGTATCTGTGAGGGGTTGCAGTGTTGTGGCACCAGCACCAGTGCCTAAGGCCCAATTTTTCAGCCCCTGTTCAACAGGGGCATGTAATTACAATTCTTGATCTAGTATTTCACTGCAGGGCCCATTTCTGCTCCCACCAAGAGCGAGTGAGGACTTACAGTGTTGTGGCACCAGCACCACCACCACCACCAAAGGCCCAATTTTTCTGCCCCTGTTCAACAGGGGCATGTAATTACAATTCTTGATCTAATATTTCACAGCAGGGCCCTGTGAGGGTTTTCAGTGTTGTGGCCACAACAACACCTAAGGCCCAAATTTCTGCTGAGTATATAGGGCAGGCCCCTACTTTCAAACATCCAACTTACAAACGACTCCTACTTCCAAACGGAAGGAGACAACAGGAAGTGAAATGAAATCTACCCCTAGAAAGGGAAATTCTCTCCTGTAAGAGTTAATATAGGAAAAACATTTCTCCTTTCCACTGATGCTTTATCACCAATCCTTGTTTCACAAAAAAACCCACATTTTCAAAAAACATTTGTCATTGGGACAAAAAGTGAGGTGAAATCTTCTGAAGAGGAGCACAGACAGCAAAACAAATGTCACAGGGGTGATAACCCTTCCCTATGTTTTC
This sequence comes from Lithobates clamitans, assembly GCA_037952925.1. Taxonomy (NCBI): domain Eukaryota; kingdom Metazoa; phylum Chordata; class Amphibia; order Anura; family Ranidae; genus Lithobates; species Lithobates clamitans. The sequence continues at coordinate 378,004 of JBBGZY010000654.1, forward strand.
CAAAAAGCTTAAAATAGATTTTTTGGCTGGAGCTAAACATGTTAAAAATGTACCAGTTCAAAATTACAAACAGATTCTACTTAACAACAAACCTACAGTCCCTGTCTTGTTTGCACCGCCTGTATACTGCTGTTCAGAGTATATAGGGCCTGGGGGCCCCACGCCTTTCCTTTTTTTAATTTGGGTGCGGGGTTCCCCTTAATATCCATACAAGACCCAAAGGGCCTGGTAATGGACTGGGGGGTACCCATGCCATTTGTCTCACTGATTTTCATCCATATTGCCAGGACCCGACATTACATTAAAGCAGCAAGCAGTTTTAAATGACTTTTTTTCCTTTAAAAATGACATTTTGTGCAGGGACTGTTCTAAGCACAGGAAACACGCGCCACTTTACAGGCATACTATAGACACCCCCCAGGTATGATATTTAAAGGAATATGTCATTTTTTTTTTACTTTAAGCATAATTAAAATCACTGCTCCCGAAAAAAACAGCCGTTTTTAAAAGTATTTTTTGCATTGATACATGTCCTCTGGGGAAGGACCCCAAACCCTTTTTAGGACAATACCATGCAAATTAGCCTTTAAAATGAGCACTTTTGATTTTGAACGTTCGAGTCCCATAGACGTCAATGGGGTTCTAACGTTCGTGCGAATTTTCGGTCCGTTCGCAGGTTCTGGTGTGAACCGAACCGGGGGGTGTTTGGCTCATCCCTACCCACCACCACACCGTAATCCCCCGCTTGTATAAAAGTGTAAATTAGCTGTTCCCTCAAAGTAACTCAATACACAGCCATTAATGTCTAAACGGCTGGCAACAAAAGTGTCTCCTGTGTCTTCCTCCAGCTCCCCACCTCCTCCTGCGGCTCCCGGTGCCCTTCTGCAGCTCCTCACCTCCTCCTGCAGCTCCCCGTGTCTTCCTCCAGCTCCCCACCTCCACCTGTGGCTCCCCGTGTCTTCCTCTGGCTCCCCACCTGCGGCTTCCGGTGCCCTCATGCAGCTCTCCACCTCCTCATGTGGCTCCCTGTTTCTTCCTCCGGCTCCCCACCTCCACCTGTGGCTCCCAGTGTCCTCCTGTGACTCCCTGTGCCTTCCTCCGGCTCCCCACCTCCTCCTCTGCCCCCTACCTCATCCTATATCTGTCAGGATGGAGAGTGGAGGAAGGATCCCGTATATACTATGTCCTTTACTGGCCCCTTCCTTTTCTGAATGTACAGAGTCAGTGATCACTGCCTCTGCCCATTCATAACTGAGCATCGTAATCTGTGTTTACAATGCCTCCGTTTATGAATGGACAGGAGCCTCTGTGTCCTGTCCATTCATCTTCAGTGCAACTGAGGCTTCAGAGAAAGAATCTGGGGAAACTGTGTCCTCAGTCCCTTTGCCTGTCTCAAAGAGAGATGTTGATGTTTAGACCCCTGATATCTCACCAAAGCCCCCCCAATAGGACTGATAAAAAAATGAAAGAATTGTAATATATAAATATTTAAAAATTAAATTGTAAAAATAATAAAATAAAATAAAAAAGCCACTGACACCATCCACTCCCCCCCAAAAAATAAATAAAATGTTTTTTTTTTTTAATTTTGGCATGGGGTTCCCCTTAAAATCCATTCAGGTCTGGTATAGATTTTGAGGGGGATCCCAGCCATTTTTTTTTAAATTTTGGCTGGGGTTCCCCTTAATATCCATACCAGACCTGAAGGGCCTGGTATGGAATTTAGGGGGACCCCCACGTCTTTTTTTTTTAAATTTTGGTTCGGGGTTTCCCTGTGGGGAATTCCCATGTCATTTTTATCAATGAACTTTTATGTGTATTGTCGGACCGGCAATTCATTAATAGCCGCGAGTAGTTTTAAATGACTTTTTTTCCTTTGAAATGTCATTTTGCTGTCAGACTGTTCTAAACACGGGAAACATGTGCCACTACAGGCATACTATAGACACCCCCCAGGTATGAAATTTAAAGGAATATTACACTTTTATTGTTTCACTTTAAGCATTATTAAAATCACTGCTCCCGAAAAAACGGCCATTTTTAAAACTTTTTTTTGCATTGATCCATGTCCCCTGGGGCAGGACCCAGGTCCCCAAACACTTTTTATGACAACAACTTGCATATAAGCCTTTAAAATTAGCACTTTTGATTTCTCCCATAGACTTTTAAAGGGTGTTCCGCGGCTTTCGAATTTGCCGCGAACACCCCAAATTGTTCGCTGTTCAGCAAACTGGCGAACAGCTGATGTTTGAGTCGAACATGAGTTCGACTCAAACTCGAAGCTCATCCCTACTGTCTAGCCACTCCACCCCTTATTTTCAAAAAAAGTGAGCGGTCACTTGAGCGCTGAGAGGCGCTCTGAAATAAGGTAAAGAAAGGCATTTTTTTTATAAAGCACAGACACTGGGGCACCTGTCATTATTAAACACAGAGGATTTAACCCCCCTAGCGGTATTCCCGAGTCTGGCTCGGGGTGGATTTTTCATACCAAAAGCGGTATCCCCGAGCCAGACTCGGGCTTGCATTGCAGGATCCAGGAAGAGTTTACTTACCTTATCTCCTGGATCCTGCGATGTCTCCCCGCTGTGATCGGCGAGCCGCTGTGTCTCGCTCGATTCACAGTGCCGAGCTCCGTTCCCTGCGAGCGTTGCGACGCACGGGGACGGAGTTCGGCGGCAAATTCAAAAAGTGAAACACACAGTACAGATACAGTATACTGTAATCTTACAGATTACAGTACTGTATCAAATAATGACACATCCCCTTTGTCCCTAGTGGTCTGCCCAGTGTCCTGCATGCAGTTTTATATATATAAAACTGTTCTTTCTGCCTGGAAACTGGAGATTGTCCATAGCAACCAAAAAGTGTCCCTTTACGTCAAAAGTGGCTTTAGACCAGCTAGAAAACAGCGATAGTAAATTAGAACACTTGCAGAATTGAGCGATAGTGAATTGTGGGGAAATTTATTTTATTACTATTTTTTTTTTTTTTTAATTATTTATTTTTATTTATTATATTATAATTTATGTTTTTGTGTTTCAAACTTTATCATACCCGGGATATCTACTAGACTCTGGTTTGGACAGATTTAAGTGTGTTATTGTTAAGATTTACAGACCTACAGTATAAAACGCCAAATTTCCATGCAAAATAATGGTACCGCTTTCAGCACCTAAAATCCGAAATAATCATACCGCCAGGGAGGTTAAGGTCTGTAAGACTTCTTATCTCCAAATTATGTGTCGGTTCCTCAACAATGCTCCTGAATCATGGTCACTGCCTATTTATTCCAAAATGCTATGATAGCTATATATTTTCTGTCGTTCTTTGTCATTCTTTGTTGTTTTGTAAATACATTCAATTGACACTTTATTAGATTCACCAAATAGTAAATCTTGTAGCTGCAGTATACTATATAACTCACACAGGCATGGTTGAAATCTAGTAATTTCTCAAACAATCTTTAAAAAGCAGAAGCTTATTGAACTTTCAGTGTTTTTTTTTTTTTTAATTATATTTTTATTGGTATATCAAAGAACAAGTACAAAATTGTAACAAAACGTACATTACACTATCAATACAAGTGTATTATAAACAATCATAATAAAAAAAAAAGGAAAAAAAAGGAAAGCAAAATGAAAAGTAACAAGTATAAGTAATAAGAAGGTGTTCACAGAAATTAGGCACATGTGTGTATTGGATCAATTCCCTATGATGTACGCAGTAAGCGTATTATGGGTAAGAGCCTAGAACCTTGAGGACAGTCCAGGCCATATACACAGTCAGTGTGGAATCAATATGAGATTAGGGCGTGCTCGGTAGCATGGGGGTTCCCGAATTCCGAAAGGTCCCATGGTTCCCATATTTTATTAAATTGGGGAATGTAGTCATGTGCTGAGGCCGTCAAAAACTCCATTGTCTGAATCTCAGCCACCAAATGTAGAAATCTGGACCATGGAGGGGGTGTATTGGATAACCAGAACAATGGAATAAGCCTCCTGGCGGCTAGTAGTATATAAGATATCAGTTTATTTGTCTTTTTAGATACCCCTAAAGGAGGGAGACCCAATAGGTAATTCAAAGGATCCATCGGAAGGGACACCCCAGTCACCTTTTGTATAAGGAAATGTACATCACACCAAAAGGGTTGAATCAAGGAGCACTGCCAAAAGATGTGAAATAGGGAACCAATATCAGTTCCACACCGCCAGCAATGCTGCGGAACTGAGGGATCATACTTATGAATTACATCAGGAGTTCTGTACCAAAACATGAGAATCTTAATGGTTGTCTCCCTCTGAGTGACAGATTTGGAAGATCTAAAAGTAGAGGACCAAATCCTATCCCACATCAGTATTGTGACAGGGTGGCCCACTAAATGAGACCACCTGCTCATGTAATGGTGCAATGTCTCCGTGATTGGAGTCGACCCATAGAGGATACGGTAAATGCAGGAAATTAAATGCAGTTGATGAGGGCCTTGAGCACACAAGTATTCAAAAGTAGTTGGCTTATCTAGGGTCAGGGATGGCGATTTAGAGTGGAAGAAGTGTCTAACCTGTAGGTAAAAGTGGAAGAGGTATGGTGGTAAATCAAATGTTTCACGTAAAGTGTTAAAAGTATGCATCTTCCTCGTTATGGGATGAACCAGGTTCCGGAGCTGGAAGAGATGAACATTTATCCATGGAAAAATCCTGCCCAGGGACATACTGTCTGGAATGAGAGGGTTGAATCATATATTTACAAGAGGAGAACAGGGGGACATAAGGGGATAGCGTTTGAGGCAATTACGCCAAATGGTTAAAGTTAGTACCATTGGGCCAGTACACTGACATTTATATATGGGGTCTAAAGAAGGGGGGGCACCCCAAACCAAGGAGCCCGGATGAACCGGGTAAAGTACCCCCCTCTCAATGGCAGTCCATTGGTTTGGTGCATGCAAGGAAGTTCATGAGGTAATGGCCCTTAAATGTGTGGCATGATAATATTTAGTGATGTCCGGAGCTCCCAAACCTCCTCTGGATCTAATGGAAAACATCACAGAGCTTGCAATGCGGTGAGCTTTGCCATTCCATATAAATTTTAGAAAAATCCTGTGGAGTGCTTAGTTGTGAAGCAGGTACAGCTACTGGGAGAGTTTCAAAATAATAAAGCAGCCTGGGTAGGATAGACATTTTTAAAACATTAATTCTGCCTAAGAGAGACAGGGGGTATTTGGTCCAGTTCGACAGAGACTTATTAATATCCAGTATCAGAGGAGGGAAGTTAGTACTACAAAGGGAAGAATAGGAAGGAGTAAGTAGGATACCCAAGTATTTGAGAGAGGTATTACACCATTTATAAGGGTATGATTCTTTGAGTTGAGATAATAATGGCGTTGGAATGTGTATAGGAAGGGCTTCAGTTTTGGAAGTGTTGACTTTATACCCGGAAATAGCACTAAAAGAGTTCAGTAATTTATGTAGTGAGGGAAGAGATATCAACGGGTTAGTGATAGTGAGTAAAATGTCGTCTGCAAATAACGATAATTTATATTCCCCCTGTCTCATCACCACCCCAGGTATGTCTGGATGAACATGGATAGACTCAGCTAGGGGTTCTAGACCCAGGATAAAAAGCAGTGGTGAAAGAGGACAACCCTGCCGAGTTCCATTTGTCATGGGGAAGCCAGGAGACAGAAAGGAAGACATTTGCACCTGCGCTGTTACAGTTGAATATAAGGCCTCTAAAGCTTTTAAAAAAGGACCATCAAAACCATATATTTTTAAAGTGGCAAACATGTGGGGCCAACTTAGCCTGTCAAAAGCTTTCTGCGCATCCAAACTCAGAATCAATGCCGAACGAGAGGTTCTATCCAAGAGGTCTATTAGGTCTATTGTACGCAGGGTGTTATCTCCCGCGTGTCACCAAGGACAAAACCCACCTGATCCCTGTGTATCAGTTTTGGGGATGAAAAGTCGGGAAGCAAGAATTTTAGTAAATATCTTGTAGTCTGAATTTAGGAGGGCTATGGGTCTGTAATTATCTGGGATAGAGGGATCCTCTCCAGGCTTAGGGATAACCGAAATAAATGAATGGGAGAACTGTGGATGCGGAGGAGTACCCTGAAGGAGGGAATCATATAAAGCTAGCATATGAGGAGATAGAATGTCAAAAAAAGATTTGTAGTAGGAGTAGGTCAAGCCATCTGGGCCAGGGGATTTATGTAATGGGAGACTTTTAATTATAGCAAAGAGTTCTTAAGCTGATACTGCAACGTTTAAACTCTCTAAATCCATTGTAGATAGTTTCAGTAGCTTTATATTGGAAAAAAAGGACTCAAGATTTTCTTGGGTAAATTCAAAATGGTTCTCCGGGGTCAGGCAATTATACAGTTTGTTGTAGAATTAACCAAAAATTTTGGACATCTCACGAGGGCAGTGTGTTCTAGTTCCGTCTGACTGTTGAAGAAAGTCAGGCAAGGAATTGAATGGACGAGGACATAGCTTATTAACTAATATCCTGTGGGGTTTATTGGAGTATTCATAAAATTTTTGCTTCGTCCACAGCATGGACCTAGCTATTTTGTCAAGTTTTGTTGATTTAATTTGTTCTCTAAGATGAATGACTGTACTTGGCTTCATCACTGTGGAACCACCCAGAAGCCTCCGCTCGGCAATTACTAGAACGGACATTAAGGACTGTAAAAGACTATTCCTATCCCTCTTCAGCCGAGAGCCCTCAGCTATACACGCACCTCGGAAAACAGCCTTGTGTGCTTCCCACAGTGTAGAAACCTGAGACACTGATCCAGAGTTGAGTAAAAATACTCTTTTAAGCTATTTGCAAGGATAGAGTGGGATACATCAGACTGCAGAAGGTGGTCATTAAAATGCCAATGACAGGATTTGGTGTAGGTCTGGGATAACATAAGATCTAACATAATGGACGCATGGTCTGACCATGTAATGGGAGAAATATCTGATTCGACTACATAAGGGATGAGTGGAGCCGAGATAAAAAAATGATCAAGGCGAGAGTACATTTTATGAGCTGGTGAATAAAACGGAAATTGTTTAGCAGAGGGATGTTTTATCCTACATGAGTCGAAGTCTCTGGATGACCTAATACATTTACGGAAGGCATTGGCTTGGGACAATACTCTTTTAGAAGGGGTAGTACTAAAAAGTGTTTGTCTGTCCCTAGTGGGTGACATGACCAGATTAAAGTCCCCACCAACTATCATAAAAGGTTGTGAGCGATATTGGGGAGTATCAAAAAGTTTGTTGAGGAAATCAATATGGCCCGTGTTTGGAGCGTATAAATTAACCAGTGTAAAAGAGGTAGACATATATTCACATTCTAGGATAAGAAATCTCCCATGTGGGTCCACATGAGACTTCCAAACCTTGACAGAACATGCTTTTCTGATCAAGATTGCCACTCCCGCCTTGCCCGTGGAATCAGAGGCAAGAAAGGAAGTGGGAAAAAACCTTGAGGCAAATTTGAATGATCCGCTTGCCCGAAAGTGGGTCTTTTGGATCATCACCACGTCTGCATCCGAGGCCCTGAAGTCCTTTAGGGCCATCCAGCGCTTACTAATGGAGCCCAGGCCTTTCACATTGTAAGACAAAATTTTCAGAGCCATGGTTGTGGTCTATCTAGGAAGGCTAGTGTAAAAGCATCTAGTAATATAAGCATGGAAATATTAGGAAAGTAAAAGTATATATATTGCAGATTACTGAGGTATTGAAAATAGCGAACATTTTTCCACCTCTGACTATTAAAATACAAACCCCGAGGTGAAACTCCTTTAAAGTGAGGTGATAACGACGATGGAGTCTCAATCTGTGAATCACATCATTAAACATGAATAAGAAAAATAAAAAAGAAAAACAAAAAAGAAAAATCAAAAGAAAAAGAAGAAAAAAGAGTTCAAAACTCTGTGAGCCTGAGAAAAAACAGTCTCTCAGGAAGCCCTGGGTGCAGACCAGGTTCTGGTAGGGACGTGAACGGACTTCCATCTGGCGACTCTGTTTGAGGCGATGAGAAGGGTCCCCTGCTCACCTTGTGCATTTGGTAGCGGAAAGAGCAAAAAAAAGGACAAAAGAGCTTTGAAGGAAAAACCTGTAAGTCCTTAGCAAAAAGCAAGGTTAACAAGTAAAACAGGTATGTTCGTCACTCAAGATATCAAAACCTCTAATGAATGCATCTCACGGGATGAGAAAGGTTCTACCCCGGAAAATGAGCCGGCAGATTCTAAAACTGAAATGACCAGAACAGCAACATCGTTTCGTCTAAAAATTTTGAGGAAACGGAAATGCAAAAAGTAGTAAAGAAAAGAACCAAAAAGGGGCGCTCAGGGAAATGTTCAAGGAGGTTGTTTAGAAGATCGCAGGTGTTGAGCAGTGGAGAGGTGCTTCTTAGATTTGCCCCGGACAGGGGTCCAGATGCGAGTAGGCGTAGTTGGCGGTAAACGGGCTTGTGTGGCAGAAGGGATCATGTCTTCTTCCGGGAGAGGGGGGAGACCCAGATTTTTCAGGAAGGCCTCAGCTTCTTGTAATTCACGTAGAGAGTAATGGGCTCCCTCTTTAGATACAGCTAGATGGAAAGGAAATCCCCAGTAGTATGGGATCTTGTGTTGTTGCAAATGTTAAATAAGGGGACGTAAGTTCCTCCGTTTAGCAAGAGTGATGGGGGGAAAGGTCATTAAAGATCTGCAGTTTAGCACCCTTGTACATAATTTGGGATTTATTGCGTGTTGCCAAAGTTAGTGTCTCTTTACTTTCAAAGTAATGAAACCGTACCACAACATCTCTGGGTCTAGCTCCGGCCGGAGGTTTTGGACCCAGAGATCTATGGGCCCTATCCAAGCGCCAATCTATGTCCACAACTGAGGGAGCAAGATTGTTAAAGAGGCGCAGAAGGTAGGTTCGGAGCTCAGAATCGTCTACCATCTCCGGATGTCCTCTGAATCGTAGGTTTTGTCTTCTTTCTCTGTTTTCCAAGTCTTCTTGCTGTAGTTGTAGTTGAGAAACGGAAAGGCGTAAGGTATGATTTTCCTCCTCAATCGCTTGCACGTAGTTTATCATTTAGTCGAATTTGCTCTCCAATGTGTCTGTGTGATCTCCAATTTGGGTTATTTCCTCTCTTAATTCAGCAGCTAGTTTGCTTACCTCAGCCGAAACATTGGACGTAATCTGTTGAAGTAAAAGCTGCAGTTTGGAGTCTAGAATGTCAGCAGTGAGAGTCATATTTGAAGGTGAAAGAGTGGGTGCATGGTTCTGAGAGTTAGTTAGAGAGGAGTTTGTAGCATCTTCCGAATCCAGAGAGGGATCCAGCAGGGCAAAGGGATTTGCGGAAGGATTAGAGGAGGTAGGTTGTGGTCTGGTAACATAACGCTCCATGTTTGGTTCCTCTCGTGGCCCAATCTGTGGCTTATAGTATCGTTGCTGTTGGCCAACTTTGCCCTTGAGGTATGCAGAAAAATTTAGTGATCAAACATGTAGACTTACCTCCGACACTGTAAATAGTTAAAGCTAAAGGTCTTGGTGAGCAGACAGGGACCCTAGCTTTATCTAAGCAGCATCTTTCTTAGAGGTAATATTGTGTTTCATTTGGACCATCAGATCCACCTGTCCACAGTTCTACTGCCCCTCACTGCTAGTTTGAGAGGAGGGATACAGACTCTGCAAGCCCCAATAACCTATGAGGATCTATTCAGCTTAAAGAGCGAAGGGAAAGCCTTCAGTGTGTACTTTGGAGTCCCAAAATGGCCACCGGCTCTCAGGGTGTACATTGGAGTCCCAAGATGGCCGCCGGCCTCCAGGAGTAGGCCAAAGCCTCAGACTTTCCTAGAAGACGACCGCCGAGCGGGTGGACACAGCTGCCCCTAGTCCCCAGAACCCCCGCAGGGAGATAAGTTAGTGGACCAGACAGTCTGACACCTCCAGGGGACCCGGCCACGGACAGTTAGGTGGGACGCACTACTCACTGTGATTCAGGAGAAGGGCTGTAATCGAGCCCACAGGCCGCAGGACGCTGATGACGGCCGTGCAATGGTATCCTGCGGTTATCCTGAACTGAGAGGCCAATCTGCGTGTCCCCCAAAGGTGGATCGTCCGTCCGGAATTCGTGTGGACCGTCTGTCTATCCTCCAGCTCGTACGTCCCGGTGGCAGGAGCCGCCGGTCAGTCCGCAGGCCCCAAGATGGCGGGGATCCCCGGTGGCAGAGGGGAATCCTCGATATAGAGGGGGATCCAGCTGGTCAAAGTCCTGAATAGGTACCTGATGCAGATCAGCAGTGGTCAGGGAACCAAAATATATAATTTACAGTTGAGGCTGTGTGAGGGAAGGCAACAGATGGCGTTAGATAGATGCGGGATGTAAGGAGCTCAGCTCACACACGTCTTTCCAACTAAAATCTGCTGCTACATCAGCAGATTACCTTCATGTTACCTGACAACAAGAAAATGCTGCATTGTATATGTGGAAGGTCACAATTTGGCAAAATTGAGTGAGGTGTATCTTTTGCATGTGTTTCAGAAAAATTTCCAACTACTGTATGAGACTACTGGGATTGATTTATTAAAGTCAATTAGGGTGGTCACTTTGCAAGAAAATTTGCCCCAGAGCTTAGTGAATGTGGTGACATTTCAATTGGCAAAAAGTACCCAATCATGTACAAGGAAAATAAGAAAAAAAAGCAGAACTGTTTCTTTTTGCTTGTACATGATTGAATTGTGGAAGTAAAAAGAACTTCACCTTATTCACTAAGCCCTGGGGCAAATTGGTTGCAAAGTGAACACGCTATCCGTCTTTAGTAAATCCACCACTACTGAGCCATGGACGAAAATCTTTCAGGAAAATGTCCCCTTGTTAAACCCATGGCATGAATAACTGTGGCTATTAAAAATGGGTTAAGAAAGGGATCCTGCATTGTGCTAGTTCAATACACTTAACTACTTCCTGCCCTTTCATCATCCTCCCAGAACACACCTCATGTGCAGCCATGCAGGAATGCCAATGACAGATCACTGACAGATCACTGCCTGCTGCCAGTACCATATGATCACATGACAATTGAAAACAATCAGTGGCTGAACTACCACCATAACGACCCACATGGGCTTTATGGGGCCCACAGCCGAGTAGGGCCCAGGCGAGTGGCGTGTAAGTGAGTGGGCAGCGAGTGAGCCGCCGAGCTGCCTGGCTGCTCACCCGCTCGGCGCTCGTACAGTCACACCGACTGTGCGAGCGGACTCAGCTGGGTGGCTCGGCGGGGGGAATGGACGGGAAGCTGCCAGCTGGGAGGCCCGGTGGGTGTACTGGCCAATCAATGGAGCAGAGAGATGAAATCATCTTTCACCGCCCAGCGCCCGCCCTGCATCCTGGCAGTTCCGCCCTCACTCACTGTGCAGGCAGCAGAGAGATTACATCATCTCTCTGCTGCCTGACTCAGACTGGGACACAGGAAGTGAAAATTCCCATTCCCCACCTTAGCAGGAAAGTAACTATCTGCAACTTGTGGCAAGTGGACAAATCCTCAATGGGTGGCAGGTGACGTGGCAAGTGGACAATCTGCAATGTGTGACAGGTGATGTGGAGGGTGACAATCTGTAACTTGTGGCAGGTGACGTGGCAAGTGGACAATCAGCAATGTGTAGCAGGTGATAGTGGACAATCTGTAACTTGTGGCAGGTGACGTGGCAAGTGACAATCCGCAACTTGTGGCAGGTGACGTGGCAAGTGGATAATCCGCAATGTGTGTCAGGTGACGTGGCAAGTGGACAATCTGCAACTTGTGGCAGGTGACGTGGCAAGTGGACAATCCGCAATGTGTGACAGATGACGTGGCAAGTGATAATCTACAACGTGTGACAAGTGACAATCTGCATCTGGTGGCAGGCGATGTGGCAAGTGACACACTCGGGGCTCCCACTGATTCTGCATTATGTTGAGTTGAACTATTTCATTTTCTATAACAATGTAATAATAGAAATAATGTGTTTCAATCGTCCTGACACCATAACAACCATGGTGCCGTGATGATTGAAGTGCCAACATCAGCCATTTCCCTGATAAATTGCCCCCAAAAAAACGTATTTTCTGGCAGTGCCCCTGCTGAGACTAGACTCTGGACCCGCCCCTGGGTGAGGGTGGGCCCATACAACATTTTGCTATGGGGCCCTGTGATTTCTAGTTACGCCCCTGCAAACAATGGATGGCTTCCTTTCATGCCATCCATTGTGCACAATTGTGTTGCTAGCTGTGATTGGCCAGTTTCATTCAGTAAAAATGGTTGCTTAAAATTGTTGCTTATACCAACAAAATTCATTGGTATAAGCAATAATAATGTGTAAAAAAAAAAAAAACCTGATCACTTCCCTAGAGTAGTATAATGTTACTGTGGTGACACTGTATTGCTCTGGTCAGAGTGTGTTTAAAAAAATCAGAAAAAAAAAGATAAAAAAAAAAGATTATTATTTATTCATCTATACATACTGTCACCAGTCAGTGTCCCTGATGACTACCACACCAGTTATATGATGATGCTGTACTGCACTGGTGACAGTATGTTAAAAAAAAAATTATGGTGAAAAAAAAACAACTTAAAAAAACTCACCATGCCTCTTACTAAATACATTGGACTGTCTACTTTCCAAAAAGAGGTCATTTGGGGGATATTTGTAATGCCCTGGTGTTTTCCCAGGTGTGCTCCGGGGCCTCAAGAAATCATAATGGCTGTGAGTACCTCAGGATAGATCAATTTTCAGATACATACAGTATCTCACAAAAGTGAGTACACCCCTCACATTTTTGTAAATATTTTATTATATCTTTTCATGTGACAACACTGCAAAAATGACACTTTGCTACAATGTAAAGTAATGAGTGTACAGCTTGTATAACAGTGTAAATTTGCTTTCCCCTTTAAAATAACTCAACCCATTAATGTCTAAACCACTGGTAACAAAAGAGAGTACACCCCTAAGTGAAAATGTCCAAATTGGGCCCAAAGTGTTAATATTTTGTGTGGCCACCATTATTTTCAAGCACTGCCTTAACCCCCTTGGGTATGGAGTTCCCCAGTGCTTCACAGGTTGCCACTGGAGTCCTCTTACACTCCTCCATGACGACATCATAGAGCTGGTAGATGTTAAAGACCCCCGCCTTTCATTTGAGGATGCCCCACATATGCTCAATAATGGGGTTTACGTCTGGAGACATGCTTGGCCAGTTCATCACCTTTACCCTCAGCTTCTTTAGCAAAGCAGTGGTCGTCTTGGAGGTGTGTTTGGGGTCATTATCCTGTTGAAATACTGCCCTGCGGCCCAGTCTCTGAAGGGAGGGGATCATGCTCTGCTTCAGTATGTCATAGTACATGCCGGGAGCACTCATGCAGCCCCAGACGATGACACTCCCATCACCATGCTTGACTGTAGGCAAGACAAACTTGTCTTTGTACTCCTCACCTGGTTGCCGCCACACAAGCTTGACACCATCTGAACCAAATAAGTTTATCTGGTTCTCATCAGACCAGGGGACATGGTTCCAGTAATCCATGTCCTTAGTCTGCTTGTCTTCAGCAAACTGTTTCCAGGCTTTCTTGTGCATCATCTCTAGAAGAGGTTTCCTTCTGGGATGACAGCCATGTAGACTAATATGATGTAGTGTGCTGTGTATGGTCTGAACACTGACAGGCTCACCCCCACCCTTCCAACCTCTGCAGCAATGCTAGCAGCACTCATACCTCTATTTCCCAAAGACAACCTCTGGATATGACGCTGAGCTCAACTTCTTTGGTCGACCATGGCGAGGCCTGTTATGAGTGGAACCTGTCCTGTTAAACCACTGTATGGTTTTGGCCACCAAGCTGCAGCTCAGTTTCAAGGTTTTGGCACTCTTCTTATAGCCTTGGCCATCTTTATGTAGAACAACAATTCTTTTTTTCAGATCCTCAGAGAGTTCTTTGCCATGAGGTGCCATGTTGAACTTCCAGTGACCAGTATGAGAGAGTGAAAGCGTTAACACCAAATTTAACACACCTGCTCCTTATTCACACCTGAGACCTTGTAACACTAACAAGTCACATGACACCAGGGAGGGAAAATTACTAATTGGGCCCAATTTGGACATTTTCACTTAGGGGTGTACTCACTTTTGTTGCCAGCGGTTTAGACATTAATGGCTGTGTGTTGAGTTATTTTGAGGGGACAGCAAATATAAACTGTTATACAAGCTATACGCTCACTACTTTACATTGTAGCAAAGTGTCATTTCTAAAGTGTTGTCTCACATGAAAAAATATAATAAAATATTTACAAAAATGTGAGGGTGTACTCACTTCTGTGAGATACTGTATATACCATAGTTTGTGTACTCTATTACTTTTCTACAAACAAAATAATAAACACTGATTTGGGTTATTTTCACCCAAGGAATGGAGCAGAATACATTTTGGCCTAAATAAATGAAGAAAGAATATTTGTTTGCAAAAGTTTATAAAAGAAACACATTTTTGGTCTTTTTTCATTTATTTAGCAAAAAAAATGTGGTGATTAAATAGCACCTAAAGAAAGCTCTATTTGTGTGACAAAAATATAAAAATGTCATATGGGCACAGTGTTGCATGACTGTGGAATTGTTATTCAAAATGTGACAGCACTGAAAGCAGAAAATTGGCCTGGGCGGGAAGGGGGTAAAAGTGCCCTGATTTGAAGTGGTTAATAAAATGACCAATGGTTAATAAATACGTGGTTCTTAGTTTTAGAATGGTTACATGATCGACTAACAAAAATCTTATTATGCCTTCAAGGTTTGCAACTTAGCCAGTAAATTAGAACACATCAAATAAAATGAAAAAAAAAATGTTTTGCTATACATTTTATGTGTTATGTATTATTTTTTGGTCTTTAACAGGTATATTGAGATTTTTAAAATATTTTGTAGCTATGCACAGTTTGATTGTATCCATATATTAAAGCAAACCTGTGGGAGAAAAAGTGAAATCTACACATGTGAAATAAATGTTAAGGTACTAATACATATTTGTTATTTTTTGATCAGTCCTCTAGAGATCCCCAGATCTCTAAAACTATCTATTATGATATCTACTTCCTGAAAATTAAAACATACATCCACCTACTTCCCACTGTGAGATACAAAGTTTGGTTATCACATGGGATCGGGGGATTGTGATATTTGGATTTATTATCTCCAAGTTATAATTGTCAATTGTCAGCATTTGCATTGCAGTTTAGAGGAGTTTGTTGTTCTAGAGGGCCTGAAAGAAGAATGGAAGATATGTAGTTGCAAGGCTGCATCTGTCATAAGCCAAACAGGCTACTTACCTTAGGCAAGTTTCTGGGTGAAATATAAGAACGTGATAAAAGCGGTTGCTTTTATTGCTACAATTGACATCACTCGTAATGTCAATATTTCCTTAAAATTTGCAGGAATGCATGTTCAAAACAATAGTAAAAAAAAAAAAAAGATAAATATTCTGTCCCTTTAGCTAAATCTATGCTTAAAAATGTTGTGCCAGCATACTTCACAATATACAGTATCTCACAAAAGTGAGTACACCCCTCACATTTATGTAAATATTTTATTACATCTTTTCATGTGACAACACTGAAGAAATGACACTTTGCTACAATGTAAAGTAGTCAGTGTACAGCTTGTATAACAGTGTAAATTTGCTGTCCCCTCAAAATAACTCAACACAAAGTCATTAATGTCTAAACCGCTGGCAACAAAAGTGAGTAAACCCCTAAGTGAAAATGTCCAAATTGGGCCCAATTAGCCAATTTCCCTCAGGTCTCAGGCGTGAATGGGGAGCAAGTCTGTTAAATTTGGTGTTATTGCTCTCACTCTCTCCTACTGGTCACTGGAAGTTCAACATGGCTCTCTGAGGATCTGAGAAAAATAATTGTTGTTCTACATAAAGATGGCCTAGGCTATAAGAAGATTGCTAAGACCCTAAAACTGAGCTGCAAGACCATACAGCGGTTTAACAGCACAGGTTCCACTCAGAACAGGCCTCGAAATGGTTGACCAAAGAAGTTGAGTGCACATGCTCAGCATCCTATCCAGAGAAATAGATGTAAGAGTGCTGCCAGCATTGTTGTAGAGGTTAAAGAGGTGGGGGGTCAGCCTGTCAGTGCTCAGACCATACATCGCACATTGCATCAAATTCATCTGCATGGCTGTGTCGTCTCAGAAGGAAGCCTCTTCTAAGGATGATGCACAAAAAAGCCCACAAACAGTTTGCTGAAGACAAGCAGACTAAGGACATGGATTACTGGAACCATGTCCTGTGGTCTGATGAGACCAAGGTGTCAAGCGTGTGTGGCTGCAACCAGGTGAGGAGTACAAAGACAAGTGTGTCTTGCCTACAGTCAAGCATGGTGGTGGGAGTGTCATGGTCTGGGGCTGCATGAGTGCTGCCGGCACTGGGGAGCTACAGTTCATTGAGGAAACCATGACAACATGTACTGCGATATACTGAGGCAAAGCATGATCCCCTCTCTTTGGAGACTGGGCCACATTGTAGTATTCCAACATGATAATGACCCCAAACACACCTCCAAGACAACTACTGCCTTGCTAAAGAAGCTGAGGTTAAAGGTGATGGACTGGCCAAGCATGTCTCCAGACCTAAACCCTATTGAGCATCTGTGGGGCATCCTCAAATGGAAGGTGGAAGAGTACAAGGTCTCTAACATCCATCAGCTCCGTGATGTCGTCATGGAGGAGTGGAAGTGGACTCCAGTGGCAACCTGTGAAGCTCTGGTGAATTCCATGCCCAAGATGCTTAAGGCAGCGCTGGAAGATAATGGTGACCACATAAAATATTGACACTTTGAGCCCAATTTGGACATTTTCACTTAGGGGTGTACTCACTTTTGTTGCCAGCAGTTTAGACACTAATGGCTGTATGTTGAGTTATTTTTTATACAAGCTGTACACGCACTACTTTACATTGTAGGAAAGTGTCATTTTTTCAGTGTTGTCACATGAAAAGATATAATAAAATATTTGTGAAATACTGTATATACCACAAATGGTTAGCACAAATTACCTGAAAGGAACAGATTTTGGCACATATTAGCACAGTAGACCTATAGATAATAGTATTTGGCTATGATAAAACTAAGCTAGCTTTATTTTTACAGGTTTGCCAAATAAATGAAACAAAATCCAAAATAAATCACTATGGGGTAAATTCACAAACACATCATGAATGCTTATTTTAATTTCACTTAATATCTGCCTTATTATTATGAAAAATAGTTATATTTTTATATTACTAAAGGGTTTCTGGTATAGATCAGCTAAGTTTAGAGCCTATTCATACCTGTTTATTACTATGTGATGCTGTAATATGTGATGTGCACATTTCCGCAACACAAGCTACTCTATGTTACATATGTTAGTGTGTATGGTGCCATTCAAATGCAATAGCTGCTCAAGCACTGTGCCTTTGATGCACCTGCATCAGAAACAAATTGTACATGTACAATATTTGGTGCATCCAGTGTCATTTTAACCATTTGTCCAAGATGAGGGCCTATTACCGTACACTCAACAAAACAAAATGAAGATTAGATCACTACACAACCCAGGTAAACATACATACTATGGCCACAGATACTTTTAAAATGGAGTTGAACTTTAACTGTCTGCTTAAATGGAGCAAAAGCAGATAATCAGATAATAATTTAGAAGAGATACTTATTGTTTCGCCTCAAGTCAGGTGAAAAGTGCATCAATTGAAATAGTTTTTTTTTTTTTTTTTTTAATATATTTAACAGGAACACATCCAATTTTCAATAAAACAGTGGTTACAGACAACGTTAACATACTTCAACAAAGAACAGAAAAAACTGACATGATGGGGTTGATTACTAAAGGCAATTAGGCTGCTCACAGTTCAAGAGAAGTTGCAATTTTTAAGGAACTTCTGTCCCAGAGCTTAATGAATGTTTCACTTTGCACAAAATACCCAATCACATGCACAGAAAATAAAAAATCAACAATTTTGCTCACACATGACTGGATGATAGAAGTCAGAAAAGCTCTGGGAAAAACTTCCCGTGTAGAGTAAAACTTCCCTTTCAAAGTGAGAAGCCCATTTGCTTTTAGTAAATCAGTGTTGGTGCACTCATTCCCATAACCAAATTTAACGAAAAAGCATATTGGTAACATTGGGAAATTAGAATCAGATTTTAATGATAAAATCCTTCTTAGGAAGAAGGCATGTGGAACCTGTTTTATTTAAACCTCAAATACCCAGAGTGTCATGATTTCTTTATATTTGGTGTGTGTGCTGCCATCATACCAAGGGGTAAAAAAAGCTCAGCAAGGCCCTTTGACCTTTTTTAGCACTTTCCATTTTTTTTTACATTTATTAAAAGGGACTTTTATAGCACTGACAATTTATGCAACCCCTTAAATATATTTTGAACATTCTTATCAGTCCCTGCCCTCAAGAAGTCTGCAATCTAAGGTCCCTAAATCACATTCATACATTCATGTACTAGAGCCAGCATGTTTTTGGAGTGTGGAAGAACATGTAAACTCCACTCAAGTAGTGCCATGGTTGAGATTCAAACCGACTACCCCAGCTCTGTCCATGTTGCAGTAAAATGGGATTTCCAGATAAACCAAAGGACCATGTAGTTCCAGCATGGAGCACCTTCATCTATAAAGCTCCGAGGTTTTCTGTTTTTTATAGAACAAAGATATGTAGTTACAAATGCTATGCTTTGTATTATACTCTACTGTTTTTGCAAGAGGGTTTTTTGAGGTACTAATAATGAGTGATTTGGTTTAAACATTTTTTTTTCTTTTCTTTTAGAATCAGATGGTAATGATAAAATCATTCTTAGGAAGAAGGCATGTGAAACCTATTTTATTTAAACCTCAGATACCCAGAGTCTCATGATGTGGGAGAACATGTAAACTCTACTCAATTAGTGCCATGGTTGAGATTCGAACCGACAAACCCAGCGCTGTCCATGTTGCAATAAAATGGGATTTCCAGATAAACCAAAGTGTCACGGGACTACTTACAGTAAGCTCACAGACGAGCAGGTGACACGGGATCCCCTAGGGCATGGAGTCTAAGGGCCAGCCGGTATTCTGCCAGTAACCCCCTCATGAGGGTTTGGGCTTAGCTGCATGCTGACCCCAGGTCACGACCCCCGGGTTCACCCTGCTCGCTAGGGAAGTACCAGAAGACACTGTCAGACAAGGATGGATGGATGAAGCAAAGGAGAGCCGGATAGTGAGCCAAGGTCAGGGCGGGCTGCAGACAACGTAATCAGAACAAGCCGAGTCAGTACACAAGAGATCAGTTCACGAAAGGTCAGGTTAAAGCAGCTTACAAGAAGGGAGCTCAGAAACAAGCGTTGCTCAAGCAACATAAAGTGGTCTGAGAGAGATTTAAATAGAGAAGCACATGAGGGGGCTGGACAGGAAGTAGCAGCAAGGAATTATATATTAAGCAGCAGGTGAGGCCGGCGACACACATAGATGCAGAGTGCAGCAGAGCTGAACACAAGCTAGTGGAACAACAGGTGCCAGCCGACCTACAGCAGTAAAGGTAAGACACAGATCAGCTCCGCAGCTGATCTGTGACAGTACCACCCCTCTTATGAGGTCCCGCTACATGTCTGGGGGCTGGCTTGGAGGGAAATCTCTAATGGAATCTGGTCACCAAGCGTGGGGCTGAGACATCGGTGGCAGGAACCCAAGACCTCTCCTCCGGACCATAGCCCTTCCAATCAATCAGATAGAGCAGCTTCCCTCTGGAGTATTTGGAGTGCAATATTTCTTTAATATCATACTGATCCGTGGTATCAGCCACAGGAGCGGGGTGAGAGGAAGGGTGAGAGAAGCAATTGGGGACCAGTGGCCTGAGCAGGGAGACATGAAAGGCGTTGGATATCCTGAGATGAGAGGGCAGACAGAGCTTGAAAGCAACTAGATTGATCAGATGGAGAATAGGAAATGGACCAATGAAGCGAGGGTCAAATTTCATTGAGGGCACCTGGAGTCGGATGTGCTTGGTAGAGAGCCAAACTCTATCGCCAGGCAGGAACTTAGGAGCCGGACGGCGATGACGATCTGCTGCCGTTTTATGCCTGAAAGCAGCTAGATGAAGATTCTCAGAGACTTCTTTCCAGATTGAGTTAAAGGACCTTTGGGTCTCAGCTGCTGATGGTACAAGAGGAGAAATGGGAACAGGAAAGGGAACAGATGGATGCTGCCTGTAAACAGTGAAGAAGGGAGATTTTCCAGAACTGGCATTGGAGTGATGATTTAAGGCAAACTCTGCCCAGGGCAACAGGTCCACCCAATCATCTTAGTGGGCTCAGATGAAGGCACAAAGAAAACATTCTACATTTTGATTGACACTTTCCGTTTGCCTATTGGACTGGGGATGAAAGGCAGATGAAAAATCCAATTTAATCCCAAAGGAGCTGGCCAAGGCTCTCCAAAACCGAAAAGTAAATTGAACTCCTCTGTCAGAGATGATATGTGAAGGCATCGCATGAAGACGAAAGATCTCCTTAATGAAAGTCATGGCAAGACTTGGCCTGGGAGAGGAATAAAGTGACACATTTTGGAGAACCGATCCACCACTACCCAGATGACTGTAGAACCTGTTGAGGGGGCAGATCCAGGATAAAATCCATGGAAATACAATGCCAACATATATTGGGAACTGGTAAGAGCAGAAGCAACCCTGCTGGGGCGGATGTGCAAGACTTGGATAGTACATAAACCGTACAAGCTTGAAGTACTCTTTGACATCCTTACAAAGAGAAGGCCACTAGTAATGACGCTGAAGAAGGTTACAAGTACAAGGTATACCAGGATGTCCAGAGAACTTAGAGTCATGTGCCCAGGCAAGGAGTTTGGGACGAAGTGCGGGAACTACAAAAGTTTTACTTAGAGGAGGATGTGTAGTGGCTAGAATACAATGTGGAGGGATGATAGGACCAGAATCTAGGTGATTCTCAGAATTGCTGACATCAAATGACCTGGACAAGGCATTGGCTCAAAGGTTTTTAGCATCTGGATGAAAGGTAATGTTGAAGTTGAAGCGGGCCCAGCGAGCTTGACGTGGGTTTAAGCATTTTGCGGATTGTAAATACTGCAGATTTTCATGATCAGTATAGATGGTAATATAATGGGGAGAACCCACTAGAAGATGTCACCATTCTTGAAGAGCTAGTTTAATAGCCAGTAGTTCACAGTCCCCAATGGTATAGTTCTTTTCTGCATCAGAAAACTTCTTGGAAAAGAATCCGCAAGGCTGAGACTTGCCTTTCTGAGCTTGGAGTGGGATGGCACTGACTCCTACAGAAGAGGCATCAACCTCCATAGAAAAGAGTTTTGTAATGTCCGGATGTAGAAGAATTGGGGCGGAGAGGAAGGCTGCCTTGAGTTTGTGGAAAGCATCAATGGCTTCAGGGGACCAGAGCCGGGCATTGACACCCTTACGGGTGAGAGATGTAATAGGGGCCACCAAGGTGGAGTAGTTATGGATGAATTGGCGATAGTAATTGGTGAAGCCCAAAAAGCGTTGGGTGTCTTTAAGACCAGAGGGCTGGGGCCACTCAGAGATGGCCTGAAGTTTGGCTGGATCCATGAGGAGGCCCTGTGATGAGATTATGTAGCCAAGAAATGGAACTTGTGTTTATTCAAATTTCTCCAATTTTGCATATAGACAATTGTCCCGTAGGCGCTGTAGCACAGCTTTTACATGGAGAAGATGGGTAGGTAAGTCTGGTGAAAAAATAATAATACTTGTCCAGAGTTCCAGTCAAGATGCGGAGAGTGTTTCTGCAACCATGGAAGGCCCAGGATGATGGGACTGGAGGACTTAGGCAGAATTAGGAAAGAGATTTCCTCCTCATGCAAAACCCCAATGCGTAACACAATAGGAGGGGTTTTAAAACAGATGGGGCTCATTGGCAAAAAAGGGCCATCTACTGCGGTCACGGAGAGGGGTATAGCCAAGGCAACAAAAGCAATGCCTAACTCGGAAGCCAAAGATTGTTCAACTAAATTCCTGGCAGCTCCAGAGTCCATGTATGCAGAGAGTGCATTTAGAGCCCAGTGGATAGCCACAGGAAGGGTGAAACGAGGGAAGCGGACAAAATTAAAGGATTGGTCTAGATTACTTCCCACCCGAGTGACCTAGACCCCGCAGTCCCGGGAGGACTGGACAGGAGTTCAAAAGATGTCTTTTATCGCCACAATAAAGGCACAAGCCCAATCCCATGCGCCATGCACGTTCCTCTGGAGTGAGGCGAGTTCGCCCAAGCTGCATAGGTTTATCCAACGTGTGAGAGGTTGAAGACAGAGAGTATTCCACAGGTCTTTGGACTACCTGTGCTGAACGGCCAGCAGGGGGATGACTGGATCTGGATTTCTCCAGGGCTTGCTCCTGAAAGTGAATGTCTATTTGAATGCTCAATGCAATGAAATCATCCAATGTGGTAGGAATGGTGCGTCCAGCGAGTTCATCCTTTACACTTTCAGATAGGCCTTGCCAGAAGGTAGCAGGAGGGGCCTCATTATTCCATTTGAGTTCAGCAGCCAGCATACGGAATTGAACTGTGTATTGGCTGACTGTCATTCCTTGCTGACGAATACGAAGGAGGGGCCCAGCAGCAGAAGAAACTCTGCCTGGCTCATCAAAAGTTTTCCGTAATGCATCCAAAAAGGACTGGAGGTCGGAGGTGATAGAATTGTGTGATTCCCAGAGTGGGGAGGCCCAAGCTAGAGCATCACCGCAAGGAGAGAGATGATATATGCGACTTTGGTGCGATTAGTTGGAAAATGATGGCTGGAAAGTTCAAAGTGGGTGGAACACTGTTTAATGAAGCCCCAACAAACCTTAGGGTCGCCAGAAAAACAAGGTGGTGGTGGCAGATGCAAGCAGGGATAGTCAGGTGTAGCAGGTAACAAGGGAGAAGCTGAAGCAAAAGCAGGAACGGGAGGAGCTGAAGTAGTAGCGAATTGCAGACGATCCAGACGGGTGGCAAGATCCTGTAGAACCAAGATCATTTGCTCTTGATTAGCTTGCTAAGGAGTTAAGTCTCTGAACTAGATGTTGCTTTGGATCCTCTGTCAGTGGCCGACTGTCAGAGGAGCTCATGGCTTGAGCAAACTGTCACGGTACTACTTACAGTGAGCCCATAGGTGAGCAGGTGACACGGGATCCCCTAGGGAGTGGAGTCTAGGGGCCAGCCGGTATTCTGCCAGGGACCCCCTCACGACGGTTTGGGCTTAGCTGCATGCTGACCCCAGGTCACGACCCCCGGGTTCACCCTGCTCGCTAGGGAAGTACCAGAAGACACTGACAGACAAGGATGGATGGATGAAGCAAAGGAGAGCCGGATAGCGAGCCAAGGTCAGGGTGGGCTGCAGACAACGTAATCAAAACAAGCCGAGTCAGTACACAAGAGATCGGTTCATGAGAGGTCAGGTAGGGAGCGCAGAAGAAGAGAGCTCAGAAACAAGCGTTGCTCAAGCAACAGAAAGTGGTCTGAGAGGCATTTAAATAGAGAAGCACATGAGGGGCTGGACAGGAAGTAGCAGGAAGGAATTATATATTAAGCAACAGGTAAGGCCAGCAACACCCATAGCTGCAGAGTGCAGCAGAGCTGAACACAAGCTAGTGGAACAACAGGTGCCAGCTGACCTACAGCAATAAAGGTAAGACACAGATCAGCTCCGCTGCTGATCTGTGACACAAAGGACCATGTAGTTCCAGCACGGAGCACCTTCATCTATAAAGCTCCAAGGCTTTCTGTTTTTTTATAGAACAAAGATATGTAGTCACAAATGCTATGCTTTGTATTATACTCTACTGTTTTTGCAAGAGGGTTTTTTGAGGTACTAATAATGAGTGATTTGGTTTAAACAATTTTTTTCTTTTCTTACAGTGTACATTTTCAGGGTGTTCTCCATCTTCACCCTCTGTTTGGTGATTCCCTTTTTGTGTACACTGTATCTAGAAAATCGTTTAATCCATTTTTAATTTGTGTTGTTATTTTGTACATTTTTGTAATAATAAAGAATTTGTAAACTTTTAAAATCCTTTCAAAGATATTTTCTATTCAGTCAAAAATGACCCATTGCCGCTAAAGTTCCAGTATGAGGGTTTTTTCCATGTGGCTATTTTCCTACAGTTGCAAGGACAATCTAAAGGATGTTCCTGTTGTTTATTAAATAGGAAGAGAATAATATTTTACAAGATAAATCTGAAATCATCTTAAAAATAATTTAAAATCATATTAAAAATCATGTTAAAAAGTTAAACTCTGCTTTCATTATGTTACACGTGACTCGGTTAAATTGATGATAGGCAACTCCTATCATATTGATTAGTGGATCCAAATTAATAATAACTACTGCAGGGGCCACTCAGAGATGGCCTGAAGTTTGGCTGGATCCATGAGGAGGCCCTGTGATGAGATTATGTAGCCAAGAAATGGAACTTGTGTTTATTCAAATTTCTCCAATTTTGCATATAGACAATTGTCCCGTAGGCGCTGTAGCACAGCTTTTACATGGAGAAGATGGGTAGGTAAGTCTGGTGAAAAAATAATAATACTTGTCCAGAGTTCCAGTCAAGATGCGGAGAGTGTTTCTGCAACCATGGAAGGCCCAGGATGATGGGACTGGAGGACTTAGGCAGAATTAGGAAAGAGATTTCCTCCTCATGCAAAACCCCAATGCGTAACACAATAGGAGGGGTTTTAAAACAGATGGGGCTCATTGGCAAAAAAGGGCCATCTACTGCGGTCACGGAGAGGGGTATAGCCAAGGCAACAAAAGCAATGCTAACTCGGAAGCCAAAGATTGTTCAACTAAATTCCTGGCAGCTCCAGAGTCCATGTATGCAGAGAGTGCATTTAGAGCCCAGTGGATAGCCACAGGAAGGGTGAAACGAGGGAAGCGGACAAAATTAAAGGATTGGTCTAGATTACTTCCCACCCGAGTGACCTAGACCCCGCAGTCCCGGGAGGACTGGACAGGAGTTCAAAAGATGTCTTTTATCGCCACAATAAAGGCACAAGCCCAATCCCATGCGCCATGCACGTTCCTCTGGAGTGAGGCGAGTTCGCCCAAGCTGCATAGGTTTATCCAACGTGTGAGAGGTTGAAGACAGAGAGTATTCCACAGGTCTTTGGACTACCTGTGCTGAACGGCCAGCAGGGGGATGACTGGATCTGGATTTCTCCAGGGCCTGCTCCTGAAAGTGAATGTCTATTTGAATGCTCAATGCAATGAAATCATCCAATGTGGTAGGAATGGTGCGTCCAGCGAGTTCATCCTTTACACTTTCAGATAGGCCTTGCCAGAAGGTAGCAGGAGGGGCCTCATTATTCCATTTGAGTTCAGCAGCCAGCATACGGAATTGAACTGTGTATTGGCTGACTGTCATTCCTTGCTGACGAATACGAAGGAGGGGCCCAGCAGCAGAAGAAACTCTGCCTGGCTCATCAAAAGTTTTCCGTAATGCATCCAAAAAGGACTGGAGGTCGGAGGTGATAGAATTGTGTGATTCCCAGAGTGGGGAGGCCCAAGCTAGAGCATCACCGCAAGGAGAGAGATGATATATGCGACTTTGGTGCGATTAGTTGGAAAATGATGGCTGGAAAGTTCAAAGTGGGTGGAACACTGTTTAATGAAGCCCCAACAAACCTTAGGGTCGCCAGAAAAACAAGGTGGTGGTGGCAGATGCAAGCAGGGATAGTCAGGTGTAGCAGGTAACAAGGGAGAAGCTGAAGCAAAAGCAGGAACGGGAGGAGCTGAAGTAGTAGCGAATTGCAGACGATCCAGACGGGTGGCAAGATCCTGTAGAACCAAGATCATTTGCTCTTGATTAGCTTGCTAAGGAGTTAAGTCTCTGAACTAGATGTTGCTTTGGATCCTCTGTCAGTGGCCGACTGTCAGAGGAGCTCATGGCTTGAGCAAACTGTCACGGTACTACTTACAGTGAGCCCATAGGTGAGCAGGTGACACGGGATCCCCTAGGGAGTGGAGTCTAGGGGCCAGCCGGTATTCTGCCAGGGACCCCCTCACGACGGTTTGGGCTTAGCTGCATGCTGACCCCAGGTCACGACCCCCGGGTTCACCCTGCTCGCTAGGGAAGTACCAGAAGACACTGACAGACAAGGATGGATGGATGAAGCAAAGGAGAGCCGGATAGCGAGCCAAGGTCAGGGTGGGCTGCAGACAACGTAATCAAAACAAGCCGAGTCAGTACACAAGAGATCGGTTCATGAGAGGTCAGGTAGGGAGCGCAGAAGAAGAGAGCTCAGAAACAAGCGTTGCTCAAGCAACAGAAAGTGGTCTGAGAGGCATTTAAATAGAGAAGCACATGAGGGGCTGGACAGGAAGTAGCAGGAAGGAATTATATATTAAGCAACAGGTAAGGCCAGCAACACCCATAGCTGCAGAGTGCAGCAGAGCTGAACACAAGCTAGTGGAACAACAGGTGCCAGCTGACCTACAGCAATAAAGGTAAGACACAGATCAGCTCCGCTGCTGATCTGTGACACAAAGGACCATGTAGTTCCAGCACGGAGCACCTTCATCTATAAAGCTCCAAGGCTTTCTGTTTTTTTATAGAACAAAGATATGTAGTCACAAATGCTATGCTTTGTATTATACTCTACTGTTTTTGCAAGAGGGTTTTTTGAGGTACTAATAATGAGTGATTTGGTTTAAACAATTTTTTTCTTTTCTTACAGTGTACATTTTCAGGGTGTTCTCCATCTTCACCCTCTGTTTGGTGATTCCCTTTTTGTGTACACTGTATCTAGAAAATCGTTTAATCCATTTTTAATTTGTGTTGTTATTTTGTACATTTTTGTAATAATAAAGAATTTGTAAACTTTTAAAATCCTTTCAAAGATATTTTCTATTCAGTCAAAAATGACCCATTGCCGCTAAAGTTCCAGTATGAGGGTTTTTTCCATGTGGCTATTTTCCTACAGTTGCAAGGACAATCTAAAGGATGTTCCTGTTGTTTATTAAATAGGAAGAGAATAATATTTTACAAGATAAATCTGAAATCATCTTAAAAATAATTTAAAATCATATTAAAAATCATGTTAAAAAGTTAAACTCTGCTTTCATTATGTTACACGTGACTCGGTTAAATTGATGATAGGCAACTCCTATCATATTGATTAGTGGATCCAAATTAATAATAACTACTGCAGTAGGGAACAGACACAAAAGATACGCTCAGCATCTTTCCAAATAACTGTTCTGCTTTATTATGACGCAATTGAAGGTTTTTATACACATGATTACGTAGGTATCACATTAATATTACAATTGTACGTTTATGGTAACAGGGGGCATTACATATGCAGGCTAATTCTAATCAGGACTCGAAAGAATGTAAACATGTACTGAAAACATTATTAGTGCTGTGAGCACAGGGAGGGCAGTGTGCAATACATACAAAATAGAATACAATTATTTACAGAACTTACAAATTTCCATTACAGTCTCCCCTCTTTTAATCAATATTTTGATCACTAACCATACCTGCTATCACCTTTAACCTGGAACCTCCACCCGCTTAGGTGGAGGTAGTCCTGGCCAAAGAGGCAAAAAACTCCATTGTGGAGAAAATAATAGCTGAGCAACTTTTTCATTACAAAATGACTTTTCATTGTGAAAAACAAATGATTGATAAGACATATTTACAGAGTACTGGCTGTATACTCCTGTGGCCAGAATGGCCTTCTAGCTGAATTGTGGGCATGCTGACTTATCAACATGTGTAAACACAGACAATTCTACATAGAATGGAAAACGTACAAAAGACAAATATGACTTCAACATGGCTAAACTACTTTTCAAATATATATATCCCTTACAATTAAAGTTATTGAATCAAAAAGTACCTTAGACTGTGATCACAAGAGGGAAACAAATCAAACACAGAGATTTCTTTAATTTAGTCATTTTTGCAGTGTCTGGTGTGGATGCAGGTGACTTTTCCTTCAAGTTTTGCAAAAACTGTACATGAAATAGATGCTGCATTGAGTCTCCAAACATTTCCTTATATATAAATGTCTCTTAACAATCCACAAGTCACCTGGCTTTAGTTTTAGATCCTTCCAAACTTTTAGGATCTGAAATTGGGGAGAAAACACATAAATGAGTTTGTCAAAAACCTTAAAAGATCAGCAACATTATCTGTGAGATCCGAATGGAGGACTTCAGCTGCTGAGACAAAATATAAGCAAGTGAGTAACACACTCCCAAACCAAATCCCATAGGGAGAGAGTCCAACATCCCCCTTAGAGGCTTGATAAAATATAAGAAAACATTCAGGCAAAAGTTTTCTAGTTTCTTACTTTACTTTGTCCGCTACATTGTAGACAGTAGGGGGTGTAAAAATAAAACCTCAACACTTCTAGTAAGGACTCTCCTATGAAAATGATTTCCTCTGTTACTTTCTGTACTTTCTGCACTCTATATTTACAAACTACTTCTGATAACACTTTTTACTGTGGCCTTTGCAGTAGCATTTGCCACTGGACATCCAAAAAACATGTCCATACAGACAAAATGCATACTTGTAAGAACCTAACTTGGGCACCTGGATATATCTTTTTGTAATCTCTGGAAGGGATGTTCAGCTTTTGGTAACACCTTTGGTAACAGGTAAAACAAGAAGTGGTACGTTATAAATACAACTGTGGAGAACCCTGGCTCTATCCCACGCTCATTTACTAAGGCAGCCATAACTGCCTGTGACTGATGACACGGTCCATGTGTCAAGCTGGAGGGAAAAGAGTGGCTGGCAGACATAAATGATCACCTTTTCCAAAGTCCTGTTTCATAAGAAGTTGCTCCCTGTGGACCACTTGTTCTTATCGTTCTGGGGTCCTTAAAGTTGAATTATTAATCCCAGCTATACTGGGCCAGATCTAGGGTGGAATCTGTGAGTTGCACAGACCCATCAAGTGTACGGGGCTGTAAATGTAGCATTCTTAGTCACCTGGTCTGCTTCCATGTGTGAAAGTTAATATGGCTACCTCAGCATGAATCTGAAAGGCTGAAAACAGCCAATCAAATTTACTTGGCATGCTTTATTGGTTTACCTGCCGAAGTAAAAACAAACTTATGGCCCTTCAAATGGAACCAAAAGCTCTTTATATCTCGACTATCTATATAAATATACATTCTTTTTATAACTCACAGGCTTTGCTAAAACATGGAGCTCTGCTTCTTGAGCTGGGGAAAAAGGATCCAATGACTTTGAATACAGAGTATCCTTCTGGGTGATAAACTGCATACTCAAATCTACAAAAAATGTAATATCTGGGTCTTCAGGGAGTGTGTCCTGCACGGGGCTCACAGCAGCTGATTCCTACCTCATCAATTTAACACATATGTCTTCCTTTGTCTCCAGCCTCCTCCAATAGAGGCATTAAGGTGGCAGGATTCAAATGTACGCATTTTTCGTTGTTAGATTTGTACATAAACAAAATCATGTTTTAAACCTTTCATTAGACAAACATTTAGTTGTCTAATGAAAGTTGCTGTATATTTGCTGCACAGAATGTCGGACCATTAAAAATTAAATGTTTGACCAAAACAATATCTAACTTTGTCTAATAGCACCTTTGCATAAAAGCTGCAACTCTGATATATTTGGATGAACCCTTCTTTACTGGGTCCAGCTTGCCTAAATATATTACAATGGCTCGTTTTCTATCATGCTGTTTGTGTAAGAACTCCAGTTTCATGTTTCAAAAGACAATTCTTTCCTGGCAATATTATAATAAATGATAACAATACCCTGCGGTCATGGAGAGATGCCCATAAATCCAAAATATTCTTCTGCTTGTACCACTGCACTTACAGGGAAAAGGGGCACATAATTTCACAATCCACACATTCTGCTTTGGATTTCAAAAATAAAAATAAATAAAAACAAAAGGATCAACAATCTGCATGATGGACCAGAAAGCATCAAAAACTATAAAACAACTGGCTGCAGGTGGCATCTATCCTAACAGGGTGTGTGGACCTGATGTAATGGGTCTGTTATATTTAAATTTTATTTAATATTACTCTCACATCATGGACCGCACATCACGATTATTATCAAAAATCTTAAAATTTCATTTTTGTAGAAAAACTTCTTATGTATCCCATCCATCTTGGCTTTGTTAAATATTATGGCAGCTGTATTCCAAATAACAACCTCATCTTAATCTTTTTTTCTCCCAATCCCATTTTTACAAATTTGTCCAAGAACCTGGATTTCATTTTCAGCCAAAGGTTGTCTAAACCAGTTTCAATATATCTATATTATTAATAAAATTGTTAAACTCATATTAGAAATGAATACTCATTATTACTTAATTTGACTTAATTTCCCTTTTTAAATGCACTGTTTCCACTATCAAAGGATATTCAATTTCTGTAATACACGGTTACATGTAACCTTCATTTTACCATGTCTGGAAAACAGATTCAAAAAATAATTGTGATCACATTGTTTACCATTAGATTCGTTAACCCGGCACATTTTGTTATAAATGTTTTGTCTAAAAAACTGGAATTGGCATGGTGTCCTTCCAGCTTATCACTGACCTCTCATCTCAGCCACATTCTTTCAGGATAGCACAAAGGAGGGGGTCACATCTGCGTACATGACACACACAAGCAATAGAACTAAAGGTCCCAGCATTCGCACACACATACACCAATATCTCTCTAAAATCACTTACATTTTTCCCATTTGTACACAACACATGCATATCATTCTCTCACTTTTTTTTAACTCTCATTAATATTTCCCTGCCTAAATTTTGCTTTCCTTATTTTGTTCAGATATCTTTTATATCTAGCTTCTATGATCAGATGGGCAGCCAGAGTGCTCATCTCATCTTCCCTCTCTGACAACATATAAAGTATTCTGTTTTACCTCTCATTTCTCTGTTTTGACTTTACTAGTTGTAGTGCCTGACCCCAAATTCATCCCACAACTTAACATGAAAATGTCCCTTTCTGTCTAGTGTTAATGTCACCCTTGATCCATCCTGCTCACATAGATAGCTGTTTCTCTAGCTGTTTACTCTGCATGATTCTTAGTCCCTGTGGACTTTGGTAACCCAGTTACCCATTGTGGATCCCTGTCCACTTTAACCATTAATCTAGGGGCTCAGTATAGGCAGAACCGCACCTTTGGTTCATATATAGCGCTCCTTTTGCGCTGAGCATTTTTGAGGGTCTCATACCCTTCATTCCCTTACTTAATTCAATGCCCATAATGACTGGCCAGTCTTCTCTACATGTGCCTAGACCCTCTTGCCTCTAAACTACTCTATCTGGCAGATGTACTACATATACCTGTGAACAGCACTATTCATCCCTTTCTTATCTATAACACTCCGATGGACAATAGACAGTGACAACATAACATATAACCACCAATCAATACAGTTCGATTAAGGGGAGTAAAATAGGTACCCTTTGAAAGAATGTAAACATGTACTGAAATCATTATTAGTGCTGTGTGCACAGTGAGGGCAGTGTGCAATACATACAAAATAGAATACAATTATTTACAGAACTTACAAATTTCCATTACACATGAAAAACAGGAAACAGGGAAAGTATGATAGCACAGAAGACAAACAGAAAATAAAGTGTAACCACCATCAAGATAGCACAATTATATTTCATCTTACAGGTAGGGGAATCTGTTTTTTTCTTGGAACCTGCACATAACTTCAGTCTTTAGTTTTGAAAAGAACAATTTTCAGGGACCAGCAACTGTAATTTCCTTGAAAAAAACAACATTAACAAATTGCATGTTGCAGATTGTTTATTGCTCAGTATATTCAGAGACTGCAAGGGCTCTTGCAAGTCATTGTTCTGTGGCTGGTGTTTAACTATTGAAGTTCTTTGTGGCATAACTAATATTTCAATAGTCTGTGATCAATAATTGCTTGTGTGCTGTAAACTGTCTGCACCGCCACACTATCCTTTCTACAAACTGCAAGCATTATTATACTGTCTTTCTGCACCTTTCCTCCCCAACTCTTTATATCTCTGTTTTTCTATATCTCAACCTGTCTAGTGTTTGCAACTCCCCCCCCATCTTTTTATTGTCAATTTACCTCCCGAGTTTAAGTTTCTACCTTGTCTTCAGCCAGTCTGCTGTGGTATTTGACCCTTTTCTGTTAAAGTGTAAGTCTGGTTTAAATAAGTAAATAACCCCTAGCCAGGACATGCAAAATATAAAAAAAGCAACTTTGCTGCCATACAAAGCTTTATTTAGATCTGTCCCTAGTAATTCCTGGAGCAAGAAAGAGAGAGAGAGAGAGAGAGAGAGAGAGAGAGAGAGAGAGAGAGAGAGAGAGGGAGAGGGAGAGAGCGAGAAAGGGTGAAAAGGAGCAAAAAAAAGTACGAGAGGGAAAAAGAGCAAGAGAGGGAAAAAAAGCAATAGAGAGAAAAAGAGAGAAGCCAAAGAAAGAAAGAAAAAAGAAAGACAGACAAGGGAGTGTAGGAAAGGTGGGAAATCCCAATACCCCAGGGTGATCCAACTATTTTTTTATTTCGTAAACTCAATGCTCTATTAATTGGGAGAAAATATACATTTGTCCTGGGTAGCGGCTAGTATCCCCCTTTTTCTGCACAGCCAGGTGTTCAGGTCAACACAGAATATTTTTCACCTATTGAATTTTTTTTTAATTTTCACCAATGATTTATTACATTTAATTGTGGACCAGTACAATCTTTATGCCTAACAATTTATCACCAATAACCCAAATCCAATTTATGAAAGGAAACTGTTAACAGTGGAGGAATTCAAAATCTTCTTGGGCATCACATTTAATATGGGTCTTACAGAAAAAACAAAACAAAAGTACACACTTACTGAGCCACCCACCCTATTCATCACATGCCCATTTATTAATTTGTTATGCCAAGAACATGATATTTAATGATCATGAGGTTTCTCCATTTCAGTGATAACACACAGTGCCCTCCCCAAAATAACTCTGGATATGATAAACTTTCTAAAATTCAGCCACTACTTTGATTGTTTCTCTTAGTAATTTTTCCAGTTGTATATCCCAGATAATAATATCTGTGTGGATGGGTCACTTGTCTCTTTCACTTGCAGGCTGGGCTTAAAGAAGTTCATCCCCAGTAAAAGTGGCAGATATGGGGTGAAGCAATACAAGCTGTGCGAAAGAGCCATGGGGTACACATATGCTTTCCATGTGTACAAAGGAAAGGACCCCAGCTGCATCTCCCTGACTGCCCAGATTATATTGGAGCCAGTAGAAAAGTCCTTTGGAATCTTGTATTCCCACTCTTCAATAAAGGGTATCATCGGCACATTTATCATTATTATACCAGCCTCCCCCTTTTCTGCAATCTTTACCAGAAGCAAACACTAGCATGTGGCACAGTGAGAGCTAATAGGAAGGGTTTCTTGCAAAGGCTGGTGAATACAAAGCTAAAAAGAAGAGAATCTGTGAGTTTGCAGAACGAAGACATGTTGGCTATGAAGTGGAGGGACAGATGAGACGTATACAGTATATGCTTTGCTCAATACATGACACCTCTGTGAAAATCCACAGAAGGAATAGACCAGTTCGGAAACCCGAATGTACACATGACTACAATATGTTCATGGGGGAGTCGACTATAATAAACAGATTATCCAGCCCTATTGTTCAACAAATGGAACACACCACTGTTACAATAAAGTTTCCATTTATCTCTTAAATTTGGCAATTTTATAATTCCTATGTTATCTACCGTAAATCCACTGAAGGACCCTAACACACACACACCTTGGACTATGGTTGTGGGGGTCTGCAGGTAGGGGACTTATTGGAATCTGGAAGCCCCCTTTAACAAAGGAGCCCCCACATCCTGGCCCCCCATGTGAATGAGTATGGGGTACATAGTACCCCTACTCATTCACCCAAAAAATGTCAAAAAGAAATAAACACTCACACACAGTTTTTGACAACTCCTTTATTAGAAAAATAAATAAATATCCCCCAATGTAAATCCATCATCAATCACGACACCACCGCCACAGCCAAACCTGAGAAAAGGAAAAAAAGGCTCTGCGCATGGCAAATGCCTGTTTTGTCATCTGACAGTTCTTAAATAGGTAAGGGGCGGGGCCACCTGATGACATTACCTGGGGCACCGCCCCCAAGTGACATCACCAACCCAGCATACAATGATCAGTGACATCACACAGAGGTGGTGCCACCAGGTGACATCACCAGGTGGCTCCGCCCCTTACCTATTTAAAGTGGTTGTTAAGCCACTATATACAATTCATACCATCCTCTCTGTTTCCTAATGCTGTGTGCCCCAGTGTCTGTGCCTTATAAAAATCAGCCGTTCTATACCTGATTTCAGAGCACCGCTTCTACACTCACATGACCGTCCGATACAGACCCTGCCACCTAAATGGACACTGGCCTGGTTATCGATGATGCTTCTGCCTTCCCCCTTGATTGTTTATCAACCACATTTCTGCTTTCCACCTGAACTGACCTCGGCTTGTTAATTAACCACTTTTTGCCTTCCACATGGACTGATCTTTTGCCTTGCTACTGTAGTAGTGGGATTCAAGATAACACGGGGGGTCTTATGTATGTGAGGGGCTCCAAAATATTTTTTCTAAAAATAAGTTTTAGGTTTTCTCTGGGTTTTATAATGACTGGATTAGTGTCTGGGGACCCGGAGGCTTCGAAAAGATTTGGGTGGGAAGAAGCCTCTACACCTGTGCCCAGGCCCAGGTTTTGCCTTACCAAGGCTCTAATTCTGTTATAAGTATATGGTAAATTCCGCGCTTAGGATAATAGGTTGCAGCCTCCCCTAATAGGTTCCCAAGGGAACTTACAAGAGTTAATAAGAAAAAGTGGGGTGATGGCGCTACCCTATATGGCACTAAGTGGTGGTAAGGAAGTAGTGTAGGATAATTCGACTGTACTCCTTAAACCTGACGTAAAAGAATATATATATAAAAATAACAATGTGTGTAGTCCCAAAAAATGTGATATGAAAGTGGACATCTAGAAGATGTTTCAAACCATACACAAAAAAAAATATTAATTACTAGACCAATAAGTATGTAGAAAATGCCTAATAGGTGATTATGTGTTTGGAGTGTGTCTGAATAAGGCTAGGATGCAACTCAGAATAGTGAGATGCATACCCACCCTCATCCATCCAACCCAAAGACTAAAGTTGAAACCATAAATAAATAAACCAATCCGTTAACCATAACGTGATAAGTGGATGTATATAAAGTGCAAAAATATCCACACCAATCAGTGTGAGCGCTAAGTAAATAAGCGCACCTTAGAGAACTCGCAACTAAAGTCCACAACTAATACATATTATTAATAAGTGTTCAATGCATAGTCCAAGTTCCTGACCAAATGTGAACATATAAATAAAAAAATATATATGTATATAAAAATAACAATAAAAAATTGAAGAAAGGAACAAAAAATGTGATCCCAAATATCCAGAAATCAAGTGACTTCGGTGCACAGCAGGTATGGTGACTTTGGTGCTCCCCCAATGGGTCGTAAAAAGCATTTATTTAAAAAAATATTAAAAACTATTAAAAAACACAATCGCTAACTAGCGATGGTAGGCAGGAGCGAGGAACCGCATAAGATAGGTATGCAAGGAGCCAGTCCATGGCATGCATACCATCTGCGTTCCAAGCTCTGATACTTCCGGGTGTGACCTTACGTGTTTCATCACTGGACATTCTCAGAGGCGGTGCCATCACTCCATGCTCCACGTCTCATATAGATGAGCGGGCCCAGCGGCAACTCCCTCCCTTTGCAAACAGCAAATAAGCAGTTTGGGACAGCTAAGGATACGGACAAGGCATAACATAGTACCCATAAGCATGTATACATAAACATATTATGGTAACAGACCATATGGGTGAGTCTGCTGAAGATTTAAATTGGTTATAAATAGACTAAATTAACAAAAAAAATATATGTAAAATAAATTAAAATTAAATAAATTTAAAAGAGAAAGAAGGCGGCCAAGTGGTCAATTTAGGTAATGCATCCAGCCCCAGTATAGTATTATAAACTGGGGCATTAAGCTATTATATGTGAGCCATAAATGCATCACAAAGTGCCCAAAGTGGATGACTGGAATCTTATATATATTAGGTAACTAAACAGTGTAGATGATTGACCCCTAGATATTAATAGAAGGGCAAAAACCGACTGTAGACTGCATCTCACCCAATAGTGAAATGGTGCTGAATCAGTGCCAGATATCAGTTGTGTGTGTCCATAAATGATGATGTACTTATCACTACTGTGATATATATAAGAATTTCCACAATAAGTGGAAATGTGCACAATGTTCAGATGAAATGGGGATATGAGACAGGTCTCAGCTTTACCATTACCAATACAAGGGCAAGGTGTCACTACAGATAAAAAATAAAAAATATATATAATACAATGATACTATTAGTGATACATAGAAATTTTTCAGTAGTTACCAGTCAGTGAGACTTCTCCCATATGGTATTGTATGACCAAAGGAACATTAAACTGAAAGCATGATA
The DNA here is from genome assembly GCA_037952925.1 of Lithobates clamitans. Taxonomy (NCBI): domain Eukaryota; kingdom Metazoa; phylum Chordata; class Amphibia; order Anura; family Ranidae; genus Lithobates; species Lithobates clamitans. Next base: position 414,653 of record JBBGZY010000654.1, read on the forward strand.
TAAAAAAATGCAACCATGTGTGATATACAAGCATAAATATAAGAACATTTAAAAAAAAAACTTTTTACAGTAAACACATTAGAGTTCTAAAGTAAAGTGTGAATCATGTACCTACATCCTCCACTAATCACAATAGTACCGGGCACCTTCCTACAGCTTACAGCTTGGGTATGGGTCATCAACCCCATGAGTTCTAGTGCCCACGGGGGAACTGTAAATAGGAGAAAGGATAGGGTGCCCCCGGTTAAGTTGTAGAGAGAGTGTAATTGTTTGGAGTAGGAGAAGGGAAAGTGCCTTCAGTTAAGTAGTGGAGAGGGTATACAGTAGTTCCATGGAGTGATTGAACACTCCTACCTATATCAAAATGAACATGCCCCGGGTTGGCTAAATATAGCAGCATCTGGTGAGCTAAAATTGTATGCCCACCAGGCGCTGGTGCACAGAGCACAGAGCTAAATATAGCAGCATCCGGTGAGCTAAAATTGTATGCCCACCAGGAGCTGGTGCACAGAGCCAGTAGGGAGCTAACATGATGGTTAGTGGATGTCATAGCAATTGCTACAAGTATGTAGCCAAAAAATAAAGTAAAAGTACTAATAACCAATAAGCCATATATCAATGCCTAGAGTCAATTCTGGTTATTGAGTCCAACTGTATGTGTCATCACCTTTCTAGTATTTATTGAGTATTCAAGGGTTTGCTATAAAACAATTCAGATCAATGTCTAGGTTCAATCCTTTAGGGGGCAGGGTTCCCAGCTGGTATATCAAGCTGGTTTCATTCCTGGAAATTAAGGTTTCCCTATTGCCCCCCCTCCAGTGTTCTTGTACTGAATCGATCCCATAAAAGATGAGCCCACTTGGATCTCTGTGGTGGGCCTCATCAAAATGTCTTGACAAGTTGTGGTTGGGAAAGCCTTTTCTTATATTTTTGATGTGCTCCCGTATGCGGACAAAGAGGGGGTGGGTGGTTCTGCCCACATACTGAGGGTGGCAGCGGCATTCAAAAATATATGTAACGTATGTGCTCCGGCATGTGATTAATTGCTTGATATAGTATTCCTTATGGTCAGTAAGCGATTTGAATGAGATCTTCTTTCTTGGTTGTCTTTTACTGACCTTACAGGGTAGGCATCTTTGGCATCTGTAGAACCCCTTAAGTTCAGGGAGAATTTTGATCGGTTTGGGGGGGTCTATAGTATTACATACTAGGTGGTTCCTCAGGGTGGGTGACTTTCTGTATACAAATTTGGGTTTTGTGGGCAGGATTTTAGATAGGATGCGATCCTCTTTTAATATCGGCCAATATTTTTTCTCACCTGATAGCCTCTTGAAACTCAAAACAGAAATCATGGCAATGGATAGAAATATCTTACTCCACTCCACTCCACAAGAAGAATGAACAAAACAATATAGTCTTCATTACCTGATTTAATAGCCAGTTCAAAGATTTTGAACAGATTGTGAAAAACCACTTAGTACGTAATGCTATAGACCCCCCCAAACCGATAAAAATTCTCCCTGAACTTAAGGGGTTCTACAGATGCCAAATATGCCTACCCTGTAAGGTCAGTAAAAGACAACCAAGAAAGAAGACCTCATTCAAATCGCTTACTGACCATAAGGAATACCATATCAAGCAATTAATCACATGCCGGGTGCGCATACAATTTTAGCTCACCAGATGCTGCTATATTTAGCCAACCCGGGGCATGTTCATTTGTATATAGGTACAAGTGTTCAATCACTCCATGGAACTATACCCTCTCCACTACTTAACTTAAGGCACCCTTTCCCTTCTCCTACTCCAAACTATTACACTCTCTCTACAACTTAACCGGGGGCACCCTCTCCTTTCTCCTATTCACAGTTCCCCCTTAGGCACTAGAACTCATGGGGTTGATGACCCATACCCAAGCTGTAAGCTGTAGGAAGGTGCCCGGTACTATTGTGATTAGTGGAGGATGTAGGTACATGATTCACACTTATTACTTTAGAACTTTAATGTGTTTATTGTAAAAAAGTTTTTTTTTTAAATGTTCTTATATTTATGCTTGTATATCACACATGGTTGCATTTTTTATATCATGCTTTCAGTTTAATGTTCCTTTGGTCATACAACTTACCATATGGGGGAAGTTTCACTGACTGGTAACTACTGAAAAAATTCTATGTATCACTAATAGTATCATTGTATTATATATATTTTTCATTTTTTATCTGTAGTGACACCTTGCCCTTGTATTGTTAATGGTAAAGCTGAGACCTGTCTCATATCCCCATTTCATCTGGACATTGTGCACATTTCCACTTATTGTGGAAATTCTTATATATATCACAGTAGTGATAAGTACACCATCATTTATGGACACACACAACTGATATCTGGCACTGCTTCAGCCTCATTTCACTATTGGGTGTGAAGCAGTATACAGTAGGGCTGCTGAAATTAATCGCAGCATCGATGCATCGCGATTCGGGTGTCCCCGATGCGGCATTGATGCATGCGACCCGAATAATCGATTTCTGGCCCCGCCCCATCCCGGGAGAGCGCTACGTGCGTAAAGCTGTTATTAGTGTGTATATTCCGCTCATGTGACACTCGGCCGCGCCTCCCTCCTCTCAGTCTCTCCTGATGTCAGCTCCGCCCACTGACTGGAGCTATCAGGTCAGAAGAGAGGCGGGCGGGGCTGACATCAGGAGAGATGTGAGAGGAGGGAGGCGCGGCCGAGTGTCACATGACCGCAATATACACACTAATAACAGCTTTACACACGGAGCGCTCTCCCGGGAGAATTCACTGCTCACCTCAGATGTGACAACCGGCGGAACACCGGCCGCACAAATGGAGATCGGGGGGAGATGGTGAGCAGGCAGATCGCCCTGCTCATTACAGGCTGCCACCGGCAGAGCAGCATGTGAGTACAGAGGGGGAGGGGGGGGGCGCTGTGACACAAGTCCATATCATAAATTGTCTTCTATGTGCCTTCATCACACCACAACTCTGCATTATTGTCCGCAGTCTGTGCCCATCTCCTGTGCCATGTCCGCCGCAGTCTGTGCCCATCTCCTGTGCCATGTCCGCCGCAGTCTGTGCCCATCTCCTGTGCCATGTCCGCCGCAGTCTGTGCCCATCTCCTGTGCCATGTCCGCCGCAGTCTGTGCCCATCTCCTGTGCCATGTCCGCCGCAGTCTGTGCCCATCTCCTGTGCCATGTCCGCCGCAGTCTGTGCCCATCTCCTGTGCCATGTCCGCCGCAGTCTGTGCCCATCTCCTGTGCCATGTCCGCCGCAGTCTGTGCCCATCTCCTGTGCCATGTCCGCCGCAGTCTGTGCCCATCTCCTGTGCCATGTCCGCCGCAGTCTGTGCCCATCTCCTGTGCCATGTCCGCCGCAGTCTGTGCCCATCTCCTGTGCCATGTCTGCCGCAGTCTGTGCCCATCTCCTGTGCCATGTCTGCCGCATTCTGTGACCATCTCCTGTGCCATGTCCGCCGCAGTCTGTGACCATCTCCTGTGCCATGTCTGCCGCAGTCTGTGACCATCTCCTGTGCCATGTCCGCCACAGTCTGTGCCCATCTTCTGTGCCATGTCCGCCGCAGTCTGTGCCCATCTCCTGTAGCATGTCCGCAGTCTGTGCTCATCTCCTGTATCATGTCCGCAGTCTCTGACCATCTCCTGTAGCATGTCTGCAGTCTCTGACTATCTCCTGTAGCATGTCTGCAGTCTCTGACTATCTCCTGTAGCATGTCCGCAGTCTCCGACCATCTCCTGTAGCATGTCCGCAGTCTCTGACCATCTCCTGTAGCATGTCCGCAGTCTCTGACCATCTCCTGTAGCATGTCCGCAGTCTCTGACCATCTCCTGTAGCATGTCCGCAGTCTCTGACCATCTTCTGTAGCATGTCCGCAGTCTCTGACCATCTCCTGTAGCATGTCCGCTGTCTCTGACCATCTCCTGTAGCATGTCCGCAGTCTCTGACCATCTCCTGTAGCATGTCCGCAGTCTCTGACCATCTCCTGTAGCATGTCCGCAGTCTCTGACCATCTCCTGTAGCATGTCCGCTGTCTCTGACCATCTCCTGTAGCATGTCCGCAGTCTCTGACCATCTCCTGTAGCATGTCCGCAGTCTCTGACCATCTCCTGTAGCATGTCTGCAGTCTCTGATCATCTCCTGTAGCATGTCCGCAGGCTCTGACCATCTCCTTTAGTATTGTGGAAGAGAGCCTGGAGCTCCTCTGCTGTCTCTTTTTTTCTTAAGAACAGATAGAATAAAAAAAATGGAGTCCTCCTGACTACTTGAATTTTTTTTGAAGAAAACCATGAGAACTTGCGGACTTGCGCTGTAATCGTGATGCATCGTGATGCACCGCGGAATCGAATCGAATCGTTGACTTGATAATCGTAATCGAATCGAATCGTGTGGCCAGTGAAGATGCGCAGCCCTAGTATACAGTCGGTTTTTGCCCTTCTATTAATATCTATGGGTCAATCATCCACACTGTTTAGTCACCTAATATATATAAGATACCAGTCATCCACTTTGGGCACTTTGTGATGCATATGGCTCACATATAATAGCTTAATGCCCCAGTTTATAATACTATACCGGGGTTGGATGCATTACCTAAACTGACTACTTGGCCGCCTTCTTTCTCTTTTACATTTATTTCATTTAATTTTGTTAATTTAGTCTATTTATAACTAATTTAAATCTTCAGCAGACTCACCCATATGGTCTGTTACCATAATGTTTATGGATACATGCTTATGGGTACTATGTCTGTTATGCCTTGTATCTATCTATGTCTGGTATTGCACGTAGACGAATGGACTTTAGCTCAATTACATGGAGGTTTGATCCTCTGGCCGTCCGTATCCTTAGCTGTCCCAAACCACTCATGTGCTGTTTGCAAAGGGGGGGAGGTGCCGCTGGGCCCGCTCGTCTATATGAGACGTAGAGCATAGAGTGATGGCACCGCCTTTGAGAACGTCCAGTGACGAAACGCGTAAGCTGGAGCCACGCTTTTACGTCACACCCGGAAGTATAAGAGCTTGGAACGCATGCCACAGACCGGCTCCTTGCATACCTATCTTATGTGGTTCCTCGCTCCTGCCTACCATCGCTAGTTAGCGATTGTGTTTTTTAATAGTTTTTAATATTTTTTTAAATAAATGCTTTTTACTACTACACTATGGGAGCCCCTTTTTTTTTTTCCTGTGAGGATCGTGCCGCTTGTTGATGTGGAGGGATCCAGGAAGCCCTGATCGGAGCACACTCCGGAGTTCTATTGTACAGGTGATGAGGCTGACGGAGGTACAGATGACCTAGTACAGCTTACCAAGGTGGAGATCCATTTACAGTCACCCACTCTATGCTTATTACCCCTGTAGGGGTAACTACTTTCGGTGAGTGGGGACCCATTGGGGGAGCACCAAAGTCACCATACCTGCTGTGCACCGAAGTCACTTGATTTCTGGATATTTGGGATCACATTTTTTGTTCCTTTCTTCAATTTTTTATTGTTATTTTTATATACATATATATTTTTTTTATTTATATGTTCACGTTTGGTCAGGAACTTGGACTATACATTGACACTTATTAATAATATGTATTAGTTGTGGACTTTAGTTGCAAGTTCACTAAGGTGCGCTTATTTACTTAGCGCTCACACTGATTGGCGTGGATATTTTTGCACTTTATATACACCCGCTTATCACGTTATGGTTAACGGATTGGTTTATTTATTTATGGTTTCAACTTTAGTCTTTGGGTTGGATGGATGAGGGTGGGTATGCATCTCACTATTCTGAGTTGCATCCTAGCCTTATTCAGACACACTCCAAACACATAATCACCTATTAGGCATTTTCTACATACTTATTGGTCTAGCAATTAATATTTTTTTTTGTGTATGGTTTGAAACATCTTCTAGATGTCCACTTTCATATCACATTTTTTGGGACTACACACGTTGTTATTTTTATATATATATTCTTTTACGTCAGGTTTAAGGAGTACAGTCTAATTATCCTACATTACTTCCTTACCACCACTTAGTGCCATATAGGGTAGCGCCATCACCCCACTTTTTCTTATTAACTCTAATCCTGTTATGTCTGCCTGTTGTCAACTGACCCTGGCTTGTTACATGACCACACCTCTGCCTGCTACCTGCACTGACTCTTGCCTGTTTATGGACCATGTTCCTGCCTACTGCCAGGACCAATACTTTGGCTGTGCTGACTATGTCTCTGCCTGCTGCCTGGATAATTCCTTTAGCTGTTGCTCACCACATCCCTGCCTCCTACCTGGGATGATGATTTGACTGCTCCAACAATATCTCTGCCAGCTGTCTGTACTGACCCTGGACTGTTTATGGACAGTATTTCTGCTTGCTGCCTGGACGATTCATTTTGCTGTTGCTGACCATGTCCCTGCCTGCTGCCTGGACCAATGCTCTTCTCTGTGGACAACTGCACTACTAAAATCACAGGTAATCTTTTGTTTACCCTTTGCTCAGCAGAATTGTTTTGGAGTGTAATTCTTGGTATGTCCATGCTATGTGTTAAAAATATCTTATAATTTGATAACTTTGTGTAAAAAAATACATTTTCATTTTCTTTCCGCATTTACCAAAAACTTGTGGAAAAAAAAAAGACACGTTCAAAAGTCTCCACACACCTCATAGAAAATATGTTGGGGTGTTTGCTTTCAAAAATGTCATCATTTTGTGGGTGTGTCCATTGTTCTGGTGCTCCAGAGCCTTCAAAAATGTGATAGGTAATCAGGAAATTAGATGTGTAAAACTCACCATGCCTTACTAAATACCTTGGACTGTCTACTTTTCAAAAAGGGTTCATTTTGGGGGTATTTGTACAGTCCTTGCATTTTATGGCCTCAAGAAATGAGATATGCAGTCAGTGCATCAGGATTGATCAATTTTCAATGTTACGTAGCATAGCTTGTAGACTCTATAACTTTCACACAGACTAAATAATATACATTGATTTGGGTTATTTTTACCAAAGAAATGTAGTAATATAAATTTTGGCCTAACTTTATGAAGAAAATTTACAAATTTGCAAAACTTTATAATAGAAACTAAGAAAAACTTGTTTTTTTCCCCCTAAATTTTCGTTTATTTTTCGTTTAAATACCTCCAAAAGAAAGCTCTGTCTCAAAAAAAGATAAAAATATTGTTTGGGTACAGTGTTGCATGACTGGTTAAATGTAATTTAACATGTGAGAGCACTGAAAGCCTTGGCAGGAAGGGGATAAAAGTCCCCCCTTATTAAAGTTGTTTTTAGTAGTATACAATAGCTATCACTGTTACAAAGTGCAAAAAGTGCAGTACAATGAGTATACATTTTAGTGCTGTATCCACTAAAAACTGCTGTATGCATTCCCACAGTGTAGTGTCCGATGGCAGCCACTAATCATCCACCACACATACAGCACCTTGAAAAAGTATTCATACCCCTTACAATTTTCCACATTTTGTCATGTTACAACTTAAAACGTAAATATATTTTATTGGGATTTTATGTGATAGACCAACACACAGTGGCACATAATTGTGTGAAGTTAAAGGAAAATGATAAATGGCTTTCTACATTTTTTACAAATTTATATTTGAAAAGTGTGGCTTGCATTTGTTTTCAGCCACCTTTACTCTGATACCCCTAACTAAAATCTAGTGGAACCAATTGCCTTCAGAAACCACCTAATTAGTAAATAGAGTCCACCTGTGTGTAATTTACAGAGGTTTGTTAGAGGACACTAGACAGGTCAGGGATAAAATTGTGGAGAAGGTTAAAGCAGGGTTAGGTTATAAAAAAATATCCCAAGCTTTGAACATCTCACGGAGCACTGTTCAATCCATCATTCGAAAATGGAAAGAGTATGGCACAACTGCAAACCTACTAAGACTTGACCATCCACCTAAAAAGACAGGCCGGGCAAGGAGAGTATTCATCAGAGAAGCAGCCAAGAGGCCCATGGTAACTCTGAAGGAGCTGCAGAGATCCACAGCTCAGGTGGGAGAATCTGCCCACAGGACAACTACTAAAATCTAGCGGAACCAATTGCCTTCAGAAGTCACCTAATTAGTAAATAGAGTCCACCCGTGTGTAATTTAATCTCAGTATAAATGCAGCTGTTATGTGAAGCCCTCAGAGGTTTGTTAGAGAACCTTAGTGAACAAACAGCATCATGAAGGCCAAGGAACAGACCAGACAGGTCAGGGAAAAAGTTGTGGAGAAGTTTAAAGCAGAGTTGAGTTATAAAAAAAATCACAAGCTTTGAACATCTCACGGAGCACTGTTGAATCCATCATCCAAAAATGGAAAGAGTATGCCACACCTGCAAACCTACAAACTTGGCCGTCCACCTAAACTCACAGGCTGGGCAAGGAGAGCATTAGTCAGAGAAGCAGCCAAGGGGCCCACGGTAACTCTGGAGGAGCTGCAGAGATCCACAGTTCAGGTGGGAGAATCTGTACACAGGGTAACTATTAGTGGTGCACTTCACAAATCTGGCCTTTATGGAAGAGTGGCAAGAAGAAAGCCATTGTTGAAAGAAAGCCATAAGAAGTCCTGTTTGCAGTTTGTGGGAAGCCATGTGGGGGATACAGCAAACATATGGAAGAAGGTGCTCTGGTCAGAGAAGACCAAAATTTAAATCTTTGGCCTAAAAGCAAAATGCTATGTGTGGCAAAAAACAAACACTACAAATCACCCTGAACACACCATCCCCATCGTGGAACATGGTGGTGGCAGAATCATGTTGTGGGGATTCTTTTCTTCAGCAGGGATAGGGAAGCTAGTCAGAGTTGATGGGAAGATGGATGAAGCCAAATACAGGGCAATCTTAGAAGAAAACCTGTTATGCCGCGTATACACGGGCGGACTTTTCGACCGGACTGGTCCGACGGACTTTCTGACGGACTTTCGACGGACTTTTGAACGAACGGACTTGCCTACACATGATCACACCAAAGTCTGACGGATTCGTACGTGATGACGTACGACCGGACTGAAATAAGGAAGTTGATGATCGGATTGTCTGCCGGACTCGGTTCACCGGACCGGTCCGGTCAAAAAGTCTGCTCGTGTGTACGCGGCATTAGAGTCTGCAAAAGACTTGAGACTGGGGCAGAGGTTCATATTTCAGCAGGACAAGGAACCTAAACATACAGCAATAGCTACAACAGAACGGTTTAGATCAAAGCATATTCATGTGTTAGAATGGCCCAGTCAAAGTCCAGACCTAAATCCAATTGTGAATCTGTGGCAAGACTTTTGAAAATTGCTGTTCACAGATGCTTTCCATCCAACTTGACACAGCTTGAGTTACTTTGCAAAGAAGAAAGGGCAAAAATGTCACTCTCTAGATGTGCAAAGCTGGTAGAGACATACCCAAAAAGACTTGCAGCTGTAATTGCAGAAAAAGGTGGTTCTATAAAGTATTGACTCAGGGGGGGCTGAATACAAATGCATGCCACACTTTTCAGATATTTATTTGTAAAAAAAATTGAAAACTATTTATCATTTTTCTTCCACTTCACAATTATGTGCCACTTTGTGTTGGTCTATAACATAAAATAATAATAAAATACATTTACATTTTTAGTTGTAACATGACAAAATGTGAAGAATTTCAAAGTGTATGAATACCTTTTCCTTTTCAAGGCACTGTATAAACCATGCTGTAAGCAGAATATTCCAGGTGCCCTTTAACTCTGTTCTCTAATTTAGTTTGACTCAAACACAGATGATCTTTCTTTTTTCTTTTTTTTTTCAGAAAGTAGAGAGTATAGAGATTTTATTGGACGTACGAAAAAGCAATACAAGACATAAACAATATGTCAATGAGAACTGTACGTGACAGTATATGTCATCATAATAGCACACAAGTGAAATTAACATACAGAGCACTTATTAGAAACAAACAATAAATCGACTGGTAAAGGATACAAAAAAAAACCGGTACATAAAAAGAGTAAAGTCAAGATTATAGTTGACCTTTAACTACTTTACTTTACTTTTACTTTAGCTACAGCGTGGGCCTTAATTGCTGGGAGGGCGTCCATAGACGTCCTCCCGAGCAATCACTGTCTGCGTGACCCTGCGGGACGCGCGCGGCGTGCTCTGTGATCACTGAGTCTATGAGACTCGCTGAACACAGATCCGAGTAAGGGGTCAATCCCGCGGCCCCTTACCATGTGATCAGCTGTCAGCCAATGACAGCTGATCACGTGATGTAAACAGAAGCTCGGTAATCAGTATTGTTTTTCCTCACGCTGTCAGTGTGATGGGAAAAAAAGCCAATCACCAGCTTCTGTCAGAGGGACATCAATCCCTCACACAGAAGGCCGTGGCTGCATTTTCTGTGCCCACCAGTGTCAGCTGCCAGTGCCCACTGTGCCACCTACCAGTACCACCTATCAGTACCCATCAGTGCCACCTACCAGTGCCCCCAGTGCCACCCATCAATGCCCACCAGTGCTGCCAATCAATGCTCATCAGTGTCTCATAATCAGTGCCACAGATCAGTGCTGCCAATCAGTGTCACCTACCAGTACCTACAAGTGCCCATCAGTGCCACCCATTAGTGATCATCAGTGCCATCTATCCGTGCCACCTATCATGACCGCACAACTGTCATTCAAAGAGTGACAGCGCTGAAAGCTGAAAATTGGTCTGGGCAGGAAGGGGGTTTAAGTGCCCACTGCCCAGTAAGCAAGTGGTTAAATCATAAGCAGTCTTACAACTCTTTCTCCTTCCATTAAAAGGACATTTCTCCTTCCATTAGTCCATCCTTCTCAAAGGACATTTAACCACCAGTGATCCACATTTTCATTTTATTACGTTAAATTGGTTAAAACACTTACAATTATCTGGTGCTACACCAGCACCAACTAATGCATTCCTCTTCTGGTCTCTATGAGAGTGATAATTTTAATCTCAGTATATGCTGACATTGCTGACATTGCTTCAATGTGATTTGTCACTTGAATTTTTCAGGAACTTCTCATGATGAAGTCCACAGTGACACAATTATGTTACAAACTCTGAGGGGATTCACATTTACAGATGAGGGGGACAAAACCTGTAAATGTTACTTAACTACAGCAGACACAGCTGTGTGGCAAAGATGTTTAAATCTCAGAACTGGATAGACAGAAATATAAATCCTTTGGCAGAAAAAAAACAACTCTCTATGTATTTGTTCCATGTATTTAGCTGTTTGCCTGGTGTTCAGCTCAGTGGTGGCTGGTGCTCATAATTTTTTTTTTGGGGGCGCGCAAACAAACTGAAAAAAAAACATCAATTGCAGCCACTGTGCCATCAAACGCAGCTACTGTGCCCATCAATTCCCGCCACTGTGCCATCAAGTGCAGCCACTGTGCCCATCAAATGCAGCCACTGTGCCCATCAAACGCAGCCACTGTGCCCATCAAACGCTGCCACTGTGCCCATAAAACGCAGCCACTGTGCCATCAAATGCAGCCACTGTGCCCATCAAACGCAGCCACTGTGCCCATCAAACGCAGCCACTGTGCCATCAAACGCTGCTACTGTACCCATCAATTGCTGCCAGTGTACCCCATCAAATGCTGCCAGTGTGCCCATCAATTGCCGCTACTGTGCCCCACCAAATGCTGCCAGTGTGCCCATCAATTGCCGCTACTGTGCACCATCAAATGCTGCCAGTGTGCATCGCCCAGCACTTACCACCAGCACAGCGGGTCAGCGGTGGTGTCCTGCACGCTCCTCGATGTCTTCTTCCATCCTCTGTATCAAGCGTCCAATCACAGCGCCTGACATTTCAGCCAATCAGTTGACAGACCCGAGCACCTGATTGGCTGAGAGGTGGTTCAGTGTTAGCAAAGTGAATTCCTTCGCTTTGCTAACACACAGCTGAGTGAACAGCGAACACAGCATTGCGCCCGCTGTTCACCTTTTTGGACGCGTATTAGAGCCTACGGCTTTAATCAGGTGCTTCCAAAAAACACCCCTGCTGCTGTAATTTGGGTGCCTGGTGCCCGAAAGGGGCCGGACACCTGAATAGGGGGTGTCAGCGGCGACCAGAGTGGCTTTGGCCAATTATGGCTCAGGGGGTTTAGTACACGGCCCAAACTATATAAGGCCACCTGCACAGCGGCCCTGTGTAGTGTGTGTTGCAGCGTTGAGAGACAGAGGCAGAGAGACAGTGTCATTTGATTTAAGTTAGATAGATTAGACAGGACAGTCAGTCAGTTAGCTGCACCTACAGTGTATTGTGTATATATATGCATCCCAGGTGTTGTGTATATATATATATATACACTGTATTCAGTTTAGCTAGATCCGTTCCTGTTATTATCTTCCTACTGACAGGCAGGCTTGTGTTGTTACAGTATTTACAGCTACCTGAAGAAAATTGCTGGTGTTCTTCTGATCCTATTAGTACCACAGTCAGGCAGCTAGACTATTTACAGTTAGTGTAGTGCGTCCTACACGGTGTTCAGCTAAATCTACAAGTCAGTGTAGTGCGTCCTCCTCACAGTGTTCAGCTAAAGCTACAAGTTAGTGTAGTGCATCCTCCTCACAGTGTTCAGCTAAAGCTACAAGTTAGTGTAGTGCGCCCTCCTCACAGTGTTTAGCTAAAGCTACAAGTTAGCGTAGTGCGTCCTCTGAACAGTGTTCAGCTAAAGCTACAAGTTAGTGTTGTGCATCCTGCTCACAGTGTTCAGCTAAAGCTACAAGTTAGTGTAGTGCGTCCTCCTCACAGTGTTCAGCTAAAGCTACAAGTTAGTGTAGTGCATCCTCCTCACAGTGTTCAGCTAAAGCTACAAGTTAGTGTAGTGCGTCCTCTGAACAGTGTTCAGCTAAAGCTACAAGTTAGTGTAGTGCGTCCTCTGAACAGTGTTCAGCTAAAGCTACAAGTAATGTGAAAAACAAGTTGGGCTGACCCCAAAAATAAATGTGAACAGGTACTAAATAGCTGCTGGCACACAAACAAACCAAGTCTCGTTAAGTATAAACAGAATAAGTGCAGCGCTAAAAAGTGAGTGAATCAAATATATGGTTGGTGAATGAAACCAAATATAATATAATATTGATCTACATAGAAATTGAAACTGGTGAAGTGTAAGTAAGGGTCCAGAAACCGCTATGAAATGCAAAATGTCCAATAACACTGTATTAAGCTCCACGGACTGCAATCAAGAACTGGAGTCAGTATGTAAAAGGAGTCTTCTCAGACAGCTGAGGTACATGAACCCATGATGTTGACTGGAGACTGGAAAGCACATCAATCATGGACAGCACGACAAAACATCTAAAGTAAGGTACTCTTACCAGAGTAAGTGGGACGTACGAGCCATGTAGCTGTGCGTGTTTTGGAGCTTGTGGAGGTAACCTCCCGTGCACTCTCTCCAAGGGTTCTCCCTTCAATCGCGATCTCCAATCAGCCAAGTTGTCTTTTGGGTCGCAGTCACAGATAGCCAAACGGTCGACGGTGGAAGTGGATGGCCCTCTAGCACGCTCCCAGGTTCCAGGCAGGTTCAAAGGGACCAGTCAAGGATAAAAACATGGAGGAAAAAGAAAAGCAAAGGGGCTCCACATGGCGCAGGTCAAAAAAATAAGGGATTTATCGGATAAAAAACCTTACAGAGTAAAACCTTACAGAGTAAAAGTGATCACAAGATAAAAATTGGAGGCAATGTGGAAAGCTGAACTCCCTACGCGTTTTGACTAAAAAAGCCTTCAACTGGGGCATGAAACAGCCTCTCCACATTGCCCATATATATAGACTGTAAACAACATTGTAAATTCATTGGATCCACCCCCATCATGGCGGGACCAGAAGTGCAGGATTGAATAATAAAAACACCATAAACTGGCTACTTATGAAATTAGTATGGTATCAATCCCGTATAGGTAAACATACTGCTATAGATTGTAAGTATATACCGATTTTAGGGTAAAAACAGAGTGTGAACATTAATAAAAGATCCCAAAGATCGAAATACCGGGTCGGCTTGCGTTCCAAGCCTCACCATGACTGGAGGAACCTGCGTTCCAAAAGCCTCACACATGTGACCAGAAAGAGAAACAACAGCCGGTGTTCTGCCGAGAAAGTAGGATCCGGCGGAAATAGCTGAAGCAGAACAGCTGAAAATCAGCTGTACACGGTGCCTGTAAGAGGGCCCCTTGCGGGCTCGCTTCGCTCGCCACGCTTCGGGCACGGCCTCGCTTCGCTCGGCTCTTTTAGATTCCCCCTCTAGATCCACTTGGATGGTGGGGAAGGAATCTGGACCCAGGGCACAGGCGCCGTGTACAGCTGATTGAAACGTTTGAGCTTCGGCTATCTCCGGCGGCTGACATTATTTGGTAATGCGCAGGCGCTGCGTCTGCGCAGCACAGGGGGGAACTTATCTGCTGAGGGAACTTTCTCGGCAAGACACCGGCGCACACTGCGCTGCTGATGTTTCCCACAGTCATCGATGGGGGCGTGTGATCCTGGTCACAGAGGGGAGTGGGGAGGAGATACACTCCAACAGCCAATGCGCCGCCGGCAACTCCTCTACTCCCTCCTATGGGCCGTGCGCTTCAAGCCTCCAAGAGAAAGGAGGCAGACGGCCGCTCTAAAGCCAGCCTCGTCAGTGGTCCCAGACAGACAGGCCAATCGCTGACAAGCTCGACAGATAGCCCACTCCCACTCCTGCCAGTGGGATGTTAATCTGTAGTACACAGCACGCATTGTAATAGCTAAACAACACGGCACGGCGAGTATTGTCATGGCAACGCTAAACAACACAGCGCGGACCGCTATGGCAACAATGAAAAACCAAATGCCACAGCAGTGCCGCCATATTGAAACTATAATTTCTTGCCTCTGAAACATAACCCCGAATGGAAAAATCCAGTGGGTGGTATTTCACAGGATGGGCATAGCATAATGGTCAGATGTAAGGGGGGGGGAAGGTTAACCCTTACACTATATCACTGAGTAATTGAAAACTCAATCAGCAGTGCATCTGAACCAATCTCATCCCTGCAGTTCTGACATAATACTGCAAATTCAGGCCCCAAGACCGGAAAATGCCCCATTATCTAACTGGCCAGGGGGGGAGCCCTAAGATCCTAGAATGGGTAAATGAGGTATCAAATATGTCTGGTATCAATAAACAAGGGTGGAAATATGGAACTCAACCCCAAGCAGAGTCTACTACACAAAGAGACGAGCTCTCAAAAAATGGGGGACACTCTACTCCCCACATACAGGAAAGAAGCATAAATAACGATGAACACAAAAGTAAAAATAAAAACCCCAATAACACTCATAGCTGAAAACTAAATAATAGCCAACCCAAGAACCGCAGCATAGTAAACAGAGACAGAAAAAGTACAGGATGTGTCACAGCTCCAAAACTCAAGTGTCTCTCACGCACGGTTGATGAAACTGTTAATGTCCCATTCGACATTCATACCGTGCGGAGTGTGACACCTGAGCTCGTAGATCCAGTACGTTTCGAGCCGCGACACACCCCTAACCCGAGACTCACCCCTCCAATGGGGGAAAAATTTATCAATGATTATAAAGGAAGTGCCTGTAGGGTCCCTATTATGGCTTTCCAAATAATGGCGGGGAACACTATGCTTAATACAGCCTTTCTTAATTTTGGCGATGTGTTCATTAACCCTAATCGAGAAAGTCCTAGTGGTGCGTCCGATGTACTGTTTACCACATGGACATGTGATAAGGTAAACAATATGTCGGGTGGCGCATGTGGTAAAGTGTTCCATATTATACTCTCTAGATGTTACCGTAGAATGGAAGGTCATTGTTTTGCGTCTCCCACTTATATTGTGTAGACACACGTTACACTTTCTACACTGGAAAAATCCCTTACAGTCTTGAAAAAAGGAAATGGACCGGGGGGGATCAATAACATTGGGGGCAATCTCCCCCCGGAACTGAACACGCACCACGGAAGATAATACCAGCCTGTTCGGGTAGAACGGGGCCTAGAATACGGTCATTTTTCAGAACCTTCCAATGCCTATCAATGATCCTTTTGACTTCTCTATGTTGGGTAGAGAATGCAGTGAAAAATGACCATTTATGGGGGTTATCACCCTGTGCTTTGGGACGGTCAATCAAAAGTGAATTCCTATCAACATCCCCGACTTCCTTAATGGTATTATCAAGGTCAGATGGTCTATATCCCTTATCCAGAAATCTTTTTCTAAGGGTTTGGCACTGTGACCGAAAATCCTCAGTATTGCTACAATTTCATCGCAACCTGAGGAACTGTCCCTTGGGGACAGATTTCAGCCACTGCTGATGGTGACAGCTGTCCACCGGGATGTACCCGTTGCGATCTGTGGGCTTAAAAAACGTTTTAAGTACCAGTTGTTTATTAACTATAGACACTTCAAGATCAAGGAAATGTATGGTCTCAGGGCTGGCCTCAAAACACAAAGAGATGTTTCTATCAATAGTGTTTAGATGATCCATATACTTTTCAAGTGACCTAAGGTCACCCTTCCATAGGAGGAGGATGTCGTCTATGTACCTAGCCCACAGAACCAACTGTGGTGGTCTGCAGGCATAGACGACATCCTCCTCTCATAGGGGCATGAAAAGGTTGGCCAAACTCGGGGCATATTTGGCCCCCATGGCCACTCCCTTAGTCTGGGAGTAATAAGTTCCCTGAAACCAGAAATAGTTATGTTCCGTAGCAAACCTAAGGAGTTCCATAACATAATTTCTGTGAATAGGGGGAAGGCCAGAATCCCAAGAAAGGAACAGATTAACAGCCGCCAGACCCTGGTCCAGTGGAATGGACGTATATAATGCGGAAACATCCGCATTAGCTAGAAGTAGGCCGTCCTGGTATTCAACTTGTTCTAAAAGGTTAATCGCAGCCCTAGTGTCCTTTAGATAGGAAGGCATTTGCTTGACCAGGGGCTGAAGATAGAAATCGATATACCTTCCAATTCGTGAAGTAACTGAATCTATCCCACTTACGATGGGACGACCAGGAGGATTGGTAGAATTCTTATGCACTTTCGGAAGGTAATAGATGACCAGTATTCGGGGTGCTGCTGGTACCAGGAAATCTCTCTCTTTTTGATTGAGTATGTTACGTGAGAAACCCCCATCTATAAGGGCCGTGAGTGCTCGTTTATAGTCCTTCGTGGGATCCTTGGGGAGGATGTTATAGGTAGTACGGTCATCCAATAGGCGTTTTATTTCGGCAATATAGTCGGCCTTATCCAAGACCACTATACCGCCGCCCTTATCAGCCGGGCGGATGACTAGATTGTTCCTATCACATAGAGAGTTAATGCCTGCCCTAATGGCTGGATCTTGATGTATGTGTTTGACAGGGATTTTTTCCAAATCGTGTAACACCAACTCTTTAAAGACATTGACAGAATGGGACGTGTTATTTGGGGGGTTAAAAAGTGATGGGTTAGAGAGACCCGAGTGTCTGATATCGCTCGGTCCCCTAATCCTAGAATTAGTTACAGGTTGGGACAAAAAATGTCTTTGTATATTTAACTTGCGGATGTATTTGTGTACATCCACAAATGTGGAGAATTTATTTCGTTTTTTGTGAAAACCCGGAGTTTGGGAAGGGCCAGAGTGGTTGGGCTGGTAGGCCACTCTGTTATATTCGCCATTCCCACTGTCATTATAATAAGTGTAATCATAATGTGTATCTCGAGATTGTCCATCTCGGAGGGCGGCAAAACGATTACTCACATGGACAGGGGTACCATAACCGTAACATCAATAGGATGGTCAGTTCTGGTATTATATTTTGGTTCGTACTGACCTTGATGGGAGCCCCTGCCTCTATGCCCTCCATTAACCCCACCTCTACCATTGAATTGTTTACCCCTCCGACCCGAGGGATGCCTACCACGGTAGGGCACTGAGGTATAACCCCCGGGAGCAGAGGGGTGTCGCCCATGACTCAAGTCTCTGGGAGGCTGATATATCTGTGGTACAGGTCTGAGGGCAAAGGGATTGGGCCCTGGTTCGGTTGGTCTACTGAGCCTATGGGGAGGATCATAGGTTAACCTTCTATCAGGATAGTGAGCGGTTAGTTCAACATTATCAGTGGGAATGCTAGTAGACCCAGAGTCAGCTCCCTGCGCTATCTTTTTCTGCCATCCAAAAACCAGACTGTTTTTGTAGTCAGAAACATCCCGGTTATACTTTTTTTGTTTTTTGTTCCGTTGGTCCTTCTCCACTTTCTCCAGGAAAATTCTAAGGTTAGTGGAGTGGGATTTATATTCGGGCAATCCATTGGATGGGAGGAGCTTATCCTTAAGGTCTCTAATTTCCAAATCTAGTGCAGCAAGTCTACTGCGCTTCCTCTCTACCAAAAAGCCGATCAACTTGATACCAGCTTCGTTAAAATAGCGAAACCACGGTTCTAAATCTGAATCTCCCTGTTGTGGAAACACATCCCACCGTAAACCTCTCGAAACCATTTTTTCTTTAATGTACTGCTCTAGGAAGGCAATGTCCCACTGTAAATGAAGTTCAGTGGTCATTAAGTTTTTAAGCCTTAAGAACAGTCCACTCATTTCTCAGTGTCAGTGTTATTGAGTACAAAGACACCCTCCGTGTTAATAGACCTGTTGGTCCTATATTCAAACACATCCATAATGGACTAATGTGAAAAATATGGATCGCTGCAACCGCTAAATGGTCAAAAATTAAATGTGATGTGAAAAACAAGTTGCGCTGACCCCAAAAATAAATGTGAACAGGTAGTAAATAGCTGCTGGCACACAAACAAACCAAGTCTCGTTAAGTAAAAACAGAATAAGTGCAGCGCTAAAAAGTGAGTGAATCAAATATATGGTTGGTGAATGAAACCAAATATAATATAATATTGATCTACATAGAAATAGAAACTGGTGAAGTGTAAGTAAGGGTTCACAAACCACTATGAAATGCAAAATGTCCAATAACACTGTATTAAGCTCCACGGACTGCAATCAAGAACTGGAGTCAGTACGTAAAAGGAGTCTTCTCAGACAGCTGAGGTACATGAACCAATGATGTTGACTGGAGACTCTGTCCTCTCTGTGACCAGGATCACACGCCCCCATCGATGACCGTGGGAAACATCAGCGGCGCAGTGTGCGATGGCTGTTGTTTCTCTTTCCGGTCACATGTGTGAGGCTTTTGGAACGCAGGTTCCTCCAGTCATGGTGAGGCTTGGAACGCAAGCCGACCCGGTATTTCGATCTTTGGGATCTTTTATCAATGTTCACACTCTGTTTTTACCCTAAAATCGGTATATACTTACAATCTAATGCAGTATGTTTACCTATACGGGATTGATATCATGCTAATTTCATAAGTAGCCAGTTTATGGTGTTTTTATTATTCAATCCTGCACTTCCGGTCCCGCCATGATTGGGGTGGATCCAATGAATTTACAATGTTAAATATTATCTGATCTTATGTATCAAGCACCCACAGGAACCTATTCCTAGATACACAAGAGCAAACAAGAGGCGCTCATAAGCTCAATAGTGCAATAACTGTATATGTGTTAACATACCACCAAATGATAACTACACATAAGTGCATAAATACAAAAATATGCTAAATAGCGTAATAAAGCACAACACAAATTACTTCTAAGTGACAGTGAAAATTGTGCCAAACAAATAATTAATATGCAGATCAAGTGAAAAAAAAGTCACCAATTAATGTGACATATCAAAATAAGCAAATAAAAGTGCAAAAAAATGAAAAATCAGTCCTTAAATCTTTTGTGACAAAAAATGCGTGATTTAATCTGTGACAAAAAAATCCACATAAATCTTCTATAGTGCAGTGATCTTGTTAGTGTTGAACTCCAAACGTCTTCCACCTCACCAGCGTGAGAACGTGAATCCACCCCCAATAGAATCTCACTCACCAAATATTTTTGCCAGCACTTTCATGCACGGCAAAACAACGCTTATGAATCACACTCCAGAGTGATCGAATATGCAGTTATTCCACAATGTTTCAGATTCATCCACATGTAAAGGAATATGAAGAACTCACATAGCGTAAATCAGCACGGCAAATTTATTTTAAAACCACTACAATCTTCCATAAAAGCACTCACATTTTAAGAGATATATAACAGCAATAAAAAACCAGTGAAGTTCACAGCAGCTTCAAATCCAGTGGATGCAATCACAACAATAAATGGTCACGGCGGACCCGAGGTGTGCTAATGTCAGGACTCACGGTCTCTTTCACCCCCCTTCCGTGGTGTGCCGTACGACCAGATCTCTCCTTCCTCAAGTGCGGCTCACAGCGTTACTCGTCACACCTTACAGCCACGCCCCCGACATGTTTCGTCATAGATTAGACTTATTCATGGGATTGGCTGAATAGGCTGCCCATCATCCCTTAAATCTCCTCCTCACTAGCTTCCCATAGGTCAGTGAGTCCGCATGCGCACATCTCGTGTCCCCGATCCAATAATAGAGCAGAGACCACGGCGCGCCGCTGTACAGGGATGCAGCTTGCCTTTGATAAATTAAGGACTAATTAAAACATAGAAATCACACAGATGGTTCAGCTCAGATACATTCTACCTAATACTGCAAGTGACCACAACCTAGCGGCTGCGATCACAGCACCAGTGTATCCTTATTTCAAGTCGATGTCTCATACTAGACATACCGGCTTAAAATTCCCTGAGTTTAAAGTCTGCACTCCCATTGCTGGAGTGGCAACTTCTAAATAATTATTAGGGAACGAAAGGAGAATATATCCATCCCAAATAACACACTGTAATATAGAATAAGATATCTGTTGGATACACTGTGAATGTGCTGTAATACTAAAAAATGAATATAAAAACAAAAATGTAAAAAACATCAATATAAGAATCCAACACATATCCTCTCATTCCCAGTTGACTAGGACTTGAGAGCATGGTGAGAATCTGTTTTACTAACTACCCCCTAATTAAAAATACATGCCTCTTCATACATTGGTCATGAGGCCCTATTAACTCTGCACCTGAACATGTATGAAAAAACAAATAACGAAATACAGATTCTATCGTATTTACCCAGGGGGAGCGACCGCAAATAGGAAAAATATGAGTGTCATTCCTTCATTGCGGATGCTACTTACTAACATAAATCAAAACTAAGCCATCTCTCTCCCCCCACTATTTTGGACTAGTTCTCATTCTGAAATAGCCAACAATCAAAGCTAGATCCCAAACGCTAAAAAATCCTAAAAAGTATATAAAAGAAGAGTGTAACAAATATATTGTCTCATACACTCTGGGTTCCCTAAACGATCTATCAAATAATCGCAATGCACTAACATATTCTTGGACCTCCTAATAAAATGTGGAAAACAGCTGAGGAATGGTAAATCCCATTAAACCCTTTTATGTGCAAAAAATTAAAAATTATTTATAAAGCAATTTAAATCCAGCTCAATGTTTAACCCCCTCGGGGTTAAACTTTTCATTAGAAAGATCCAGCGAGTTTCCCTCTGCGATAGATCCCTAACCCGGTTGGAACCTCTCCACGCTGGATGGACCACATCAATCCCACAAAACTGTAAGAGTGATGGATCCCTTTGGTGCTTTTCTCTGAAGTGCAGGGAGACACTATGGTACTTGTAGCCATTCTTAATATTGGTCAGGTGTTCCGAGATTCTGACCCTTAGCTTTCTTTTAGTTCTGCCTACATAAAGTAGGCCACAGGGGCACCACATCAGGTATACAACATGAGTGGAGTTACAAGTGCTGAACTCCCTAATTTCGAAGGATTCTCCTTCTCTATTCGTTACACTTGTAACCCCCCGGTGATTCACTTTTACAGTCCTGCAGCATATACACCTTCTACAACTGAAAAAGCCTTTCAGGTCCAGTTTCAAATCATTATGTCCAGGTGGATCCAGAATTTTTCTTACTACATGATCCCCAAAGCTCGGAGCCCTTCTGTAAATGAATCTCGGTTGATTCGGTAAGATTTGCCCCAGATGTCTATCCTTGCATAAAATATACCAATGCTTTCTGAATATCCCCTCTATATCTTTATATTGGCAATGATATCCTGATATGAACCCAATCTGATGTTGGCCCTCAGCCATTTGGGGGCTATTCTTTTTTTCAAAACCTTTTTTCCCTCGGGGTTTGTGCCACTTCTTGAATGACCTTATTTAGTACATTGGTGTCATAACCTTTTTGTATGAACTTCTTTTTTAGGATCCCTGCTTGTTCATAAAAATCCTCCAACTGCGTACAGTTACGCCGAACTCGTAAAATCTGTCCCTTTGGGATATTTTTTATCCACGCGGGATGGTGGCCGCTTCTTATGGACAGATAGCTGTTACGATCAGTCGGTTTAAAAAACACTTTTGTTCTTAATGTGTCCATATATCTTACAATTGTCACATCTAGGAAGTTCACCGTATCACTGCTGATCTGGTATTCCAATCTAATGTTATTGGTATTATTGTTGAGTTCCTGTAAGAACTCAACTACCGAATCTGGGGCCTTCTCACACTAAATACTTTCCTGTCTTCCCACTCTGCCAAATTTGCTCCCAGCCTCGCCAACCTGTTTATGGCAGAGTGGGAAGACAGGAAAGTATTTAGTGTGAGAAGGCCCCAGCTTCTATTTTACCGAAGATTTATCGATGATCTCCTATTTATCTGGGAAGGCACGGAGGATTCGGTAGTTGAGTTCTTACAGGAACTCAACAATAATACCAATAACATTAGATTGGAATACCAGATCAGCAGTGATACGGTGAACTTCCTAGATGTGACAATTGTAAGATATATGGACACATTAAGAACAAAAGTGTTTTTTAAACCGACTGATCGTAACAGCTATCTGTCCATAAGAAGCGGCCACCATCCCGCGTGGATAAAAAATATCCCAAAGGGACAGATTTTACGAGTTCGGCGTAACTGTACGCAGTTGGAGGATTTTTATGAACAAGCAGGGATCCTAAAAAAGAAGTTCATACAAAAAGGTTATGACACCAATGTACTAAATAAGGTCATTCAAGAAGTGGCACAAACCCCGAGGGAAAAAAGGTTTTGAAAAAAAGAATAGCCCCCAAATGGCTGAGGGCCAACATCAGATTGGGTTCATATCAGGATATCATTGCCAATATAAAGATATAGAGGGGATATTCAGAAAGCATTGGTATATTTTATGCAAGGATAGACATCTGGGGCAAATCTTACCGAATCAACCGAGATTCATTTACAGAAGGGCTCCGAGCTTTGGGGATCATGTAGTAAGAAAAATTCTGGATCCACCTGGACATAATGATTTGAAACTGGACCTGAAAGGCTTTTTCAGTTGTAGAAGGTGTATATGCTGCAGGACTGTAAAAGTGAATCACCGGGGGGTTACAAGTGTAACGAATAGAGAAGGAGAATCCTTCGAAATTAGGGAGTTCAGCACTTGTAACTCCACTCATGTTGTATACCTGATGTGGTGCCCCTGTGGCCTACTTTATGTAGGCAGAACTAAAAGAAAGCTAAGGGTCAGAATCTCGGAACACCTGACCAATATTAAGAATGGCTACAAGTACCATAGTGTCTCCCTGCACTTCAGAGAAAAGCACCAAAGGGATCCATCACTCTTACAGTTTTGTGGGATTGATGTGGTCCATCCAGCGTGGAGAGGTTCCAACCGGGTTAGGGATCTATCGCAGAGGGAAACTCGCTGGATCTTTCTAATGAAAAGTTTAACCCCGAGGGGGTTAAACATTGAGCTGGATTTAAATTGCTTTATAAATAATTTTTAATTTTTTGCACATAAAGGGGTTTAATGGGATTTACCATTCCTCAGCTGTTTTCCACATTTTATTAGGAGGTCCAAGAATATGTTAGTGCATTGCGATTATTTGATAGATCGTTTAGGGAACCCAGAGTGTATGAGACAATATATTTGTTACACTCTTCTTTTATATACTTTTTAGGATTTTTTAGCGTTTGGGATCTAGCTTTGATTGTTGGCTATTTCAGAATGAGAACTAGTCCAAAATAGTGGGGGGAGAGAGATGGCTTAGTTTTGATTTATGTTAGTAAGTAGCATCCGCAATGAAGGAATGACACTCATATTTTTCCTATTTGCGGTCGCTCCCCCTGGGTAAATACGATAGAATCTGTATTTCGTTATTTGTTTTTTCATACATGTTCAGGTGCAGAGTTAATAGGGCCTCATGACCAATGTATGAAGAGGCATGTATTTTTAATTAGGGGGTAGTTAGTAAAACAGATTCTCACCATGCTCTCAAGTCCTAGTCAACTGGGAATGAGAGGATATGTGTTGGATTCTTATATTGATGTTTTTTACATTTTTGTTTTTATATTCATTTTTTAGTATTACAGCACATTCACAGTGTATCCAACAGATATCTTATTCTATATTACAGTGTGTTATTTGGGATGGATATATTCTCCTTTCGTTCCCTAATAATTATTTAGAAGTTGCCACTCCAGCAATGGGAGTGCAGACTTTAAACTCAGGGAATTTTAAGCCGGTATGTCTAGTATGAGACATCGACTTGAAATAAGGATACACTGGTGCTGTGATCGCAGCCGCTAGGTTGTGGTCACTTGCAGTATTAGGTAGAATGTATCTGAGCTGAACCATCTGTGTGATTTCTATGTTTTAATTAGTCCTTAATTTATCAAAGGCAAGCTGCATCCCTGTACAGCGGCGCGCCGTGGTCTCTGCTCTATTATTGGATCGGGGACACGAGATGTGCGCATGCGGACTCACTGACCTATGGGAAGCTAGTGAGGAGGAGATTTAAGGGATGATGGGCAGCCTATTCAGCCAATCCCATGAATAAGTCTAATCTATGACGAAACATGTCGGGGGCGTGGCTGTAAGGTGTGACGAGTAACGCTGTGAGCCGCACTTGAGGAAGGAGAGATCTGGTCGTACGGCGCACCACGGAAGGGGGGTGAAAGAGACCGTGAGTCCTGACATTAGCACACCTCGGGTCCGCCGTGACCATTTATTGTTGTGATTGCATCCACTGGATTTGAAGCTGCTGTGAACTTCACTGGTTTTTTATTGCTGTTATATATCTCTTAAAATGTGAGTGCTTTTATGGAAGATTGTAGTGGTTTTAAAATAAATTTGCCGTGCTGATTTACGCTATGTGAGTTCTTCATATTCCTTTACATGTGGATGAATCTGAAACATTGTGGAATAACTGCATATTCGATCACTCTGGAGTGTGATTCATAAGCGTTGTTTTGCCGTGCATGAAAGTGCTGGCAAAAATATTTGGTGAGTGAGATTCTATTGGGGGTGGATTCACGTTCTCACGCTGGTGAGGTGGAAGACGTTTGGAGTTCAACACTAACAAGATCACTGCACTATAGAAGATTTATGTGGATTTTTTTGTCACAGATTAAATCACGCATTTTTTGTCACAAAAGATTTAAGGACTGATTTTTCATTTTTTTGCACTTTTATTTGCTTATTTTGAAATGTCACATTAATTGGTGACTTTTTTTTCACTTGATCTGCATATTAATTATTTGTTTGGCACAATTTTCACTGTCACTTAGAAGTAATTTGTGTTGTGCTTTATTACGCTATTTAGCATATTTTTGTATTTATGCACTTATGTGTAGTTATCATTTGGTGGTATGTTAACACATATACAGTTATTGCACTATTGAGCTTATGAGCGCCTCTTGTTTGCTCTTGTGTATCTAGGAATAGGTTCCTGTGGGTGCTTGATACATAAGATCAGATAATATTTAGTCTTGGAGTTAATTAAAGGGGCAGCTCGGCTTATACTTTTCAATACTTTCCATTTCTTTTCATTAAGTTTTGATTGTTTTTGTACAGTGAGTGAGTTATTCACTGGATCTCACTTTTCACTATTTTTGCACTCCATCCATTAGCGCAGTGGGGGTGGTTTTGAATTAAGGGCGGTTCATTGATTCAGATTACCCATTTATAGTTTGAATTTACAATGTTGTTTACAGTCTATATATATGGGCAATGTGGAGAGGCTGTTTCATGCCCCAGGTGAAGGCTTTTTAGTCGAAACGCGTAGGGCGTTCAGCTTTCCACATTGCCTCCAATTTTTATCTTGTGATCACTTTTACTCTGTAAGGTTTTTTATCCAATAAATCCCTTATTTTTTTTACCTGCGCCATGTGGAGCCCCTTTGCTTTTCTTTTTCCTCCATGTTTTTATCCTTGACTGGTCCCTTTGAACCTGCCTGGAACCAGAGAGCGTGCTAGAGGGCCGTCCACTTCCACCGTCGACCGTTTGGCTATCGGTGACTGCGACCCAAAAGACAACTTGGCTGATTGGAGATTGCGATTGAAGGGAGAACCCTTGGAGAGAGTGCACGGGAGGTTACCTCCACAAGCTCTGATACACGCACAGCTATATGGCTGGTACGTCTCACTTACTCTGGTAAGAGTACCATACTTTAGATGTTTTGTCGTGCTATCCATGATTGATGTGCTTTCCAGTCTCCAGACAACATCATGGGTTCATGTACCTCAGCTGTCTGAGAAGACTCCTTTTACGTACTGACTCCAGTTCTTGATTGTAGTCCGTGGAGCTTAATACAGTGTTATTGGACATTTTGCATTTCATAGTGGTTTCTGGACCCTTACTTACACTTCACCAGTTTCTATTTCTATGTAGATCAATATTATATTATATTTGGTTTCATTCACCAACCATATATTTGATTCACTCACTTTTTAGCGCTGCACTTATTCTGTTTAAGCTAAAGCTACAAGTTAGCGTAGTGTGACCTCTGCACAGTGTTCAGCTAAAGCTACAAGTTAGTGTAGTGCGTCCTCTGAACAGTGTTCAGCTAAAGCTACAACTTAGTGTAGTGCACAGTGTTCAGCTAAAGCTACAAGTTAGTGTAGTGCGTCCTCCTCACAGTGTTCAGCTAAAGCTACAAGTTAGTGTAGTGCATCCTCCTCACAGTGTTCAGCTAAAGCTACAAGTTAGTGTAGTGCGACCTCTGCACAGTGTTCAGCTAAAGCAACCTGTGGAAGGTTGGTGTTGTTTTCCTGATCCTATCACTACCGCAGGCAGCTACATTATTTTAGTGTTAGTTTAGTGCGTCCTCTTCACAGTGTTCAGCTAAAGCTACCTGTAGAAGGATGGTGGTGTTTTCCTGATCCTATCACTACCGCAGGCAGCTACATTATTTTAACATAAGTGTAGTGCGACCTCTGCACAGTGTTCAGCTAAAGCTACAAGTTAGTGTAGTGCGTCCTCTGAACAGTGTTCAGCTAAAGCTACAAGTTAGTGTAGTGCAGAGTGTTCAGCTAAAGCTACAAGTTAGTGTAGTGCGTCCTCCTCACAGTGTTCAGCTAAAGCTACAAGTTAGTGTAGTATGTCCTCCTCACAGTGTTCAGCTAAAGCTACAAGTTAGTGTAGTGCGTCCTCCTCACAGTGTTCAGCTAAAGCTACAAGTTAGTGTAGTGCGACCTCTGCACAGTGTTCAGCTAAAGCTACAAGTTAGTGTAGTGTGTCCTCCTCACAGTGTTCAGCTAAAGCTACAAGTTAGTGTAGTGCAACCTCTGCACAGTGTTCAGCTAAAGCTACAAGTTAGTCTAGTGCATCCTCTGAACAGTGTTCAGCTAAAGCTACAAGTTAGTGTAGTGCACAGTGTTCAGCTAAAGCTACAAGTTAGTGTAGTGCATCCTCCTCACAGTGTTCAGCTAAAGCTGCAAGTTAGTGTAGTGCGTCCTCCTCACAGTGTTCAGCTAAAGCTACAAGTTAGTGTAGTGCGACCTCTGCACAGTGTTCAGCTAAAGCTACAAGTTAGTGTAGTGCGTCCTCCTCACAGTGTTCAGCTAAAGCTACAAGTTAGTGTAGTGCGTCCTCCTCACAGTGTTCAGCTAAAGCTACAAGTTAGTGTAATGCACAGTGTTCAGCTAAAGCTACAAGTTAGTGTAGTGTGTCCTCCTCACAGTGTTCAGCTAAAGCTACAAGTTAGTGTAGTGCGTCCTCTGAACAGTGTTCAGCTAAAGCTACAAGTTAGTGTAGTGCGACCTCCTCACAGTGTTCAGCTAAAGCTACAAGTTAGTGTAGTGCGACCTCTGCACAGTGTTCAGCTAAAGCTACAAGTTAGTGTAGTGCATCCTCTGAACAGTGTTCAGCTAAAGCTACAAGTTAGTGTAGTGCATAGTGTTCAGCTAAAGCTACAAGTTAGTGTAGTGCGTCCTCCTCACAGTGTTCAGCTAAAGTTACAAGTTAGTGTAGTGCGTCCTCCTCACAGTGTTCAGCTAAAGCTACAAGTTAGTGTAGTGCGTCCTCCTCACAGTGTTCAGCTAAATCTACAAGTTAGTGTAGTGCGACCTCTGCACAGTGTTCAGCTAAAGCTACAAGTTAGTGTAGTGCGTCCTCCTCACAGTGTTCAGCTAAAGCTACAAGTTAGTGTAGTGCACAGTGTTCAGCTAAAGCTACAAGTTAGTGTAGTGCGTCCTCCTCACAGTGTTCAGCTAAAGCTACAAGTTAGTGTAGTGCGTCCTCCTCACAGTGTTCAGCTAAAGCTACAAGTTAGTGTAGTGCGTCCCCCTTACAGTGTTCAGCCAAATCTACAAGTTAGTTTAGTGCGACCTCTGCACAGTGTTCAGCTAAAGCTACAAGTTAGTGTAGTGCGTCCTCCTCACAGTGTTCAGCTAAAGCTACAAGTTAGTGTAGTGCGACCTCTGCACAGTGTTCAGCTAAAGCTACAAGTTAGTGTAGTGTGTCCTCCTCACAGTGTTCAGCTAAAGCTACAAGTTAGTGTAGTGCAACCTCTGCACAGTGTTCAGCTAAAGCTACAAGTTAGTGTAGTGCACAGTGTTCAGCTAAAGCTACAAGTTAGTGTAGTGCATCCTCCTCACAGTGTTCAGCTAAAGCTGCAAGTTAGTGTAGTGCGTCCTCCTCACAGTGTTCAGCTAAAGCTACAAGTTAGTGTAGTGCGACCTCTGCACAGTGTTCAGCTAAAGCTACAAGTTAGTGTAGTGCGTCCTCCTCACAGTGTTCAGCTAAATCTACAAGTTAGTGTAGTGCAACCTCTGCACAGTGTTCAGCTAAAGCTACAAGTTAGTGTAGTGCGTCCTCCTCACAGTGTTCAGCTAAAGCTACAAGTTAGTGTAGTGCACAGTGTTCAGCTAAAGCTACAAGTTAGTGTTGTGCGTCCTCCTCACAGTGTTCAGCTAAATCTACAAGTTAGTGTAGTGCGTCCTCCTCACAGTGTTCAGCTAAAGCTACAAGTTAGTGTAGTGCGTCCCCCTTACAGTGTTTAGCTAAAGCTACAAGTTAGTGTAGTGCGTCCTCCTCACAGTGTTCAGCTAAAGCTACAAGTTAGTGTAGTGCACAGTGTTCAGCTAAAGCTACAAGTTAGTGTAGTGCGTCCTCCTCACAGTGTTCAGCTAAAGCTTCAAGTTAGTGTAATGCATCCTCTGAACAGTGTTCATCTAAAGCTACAAGTTAGTGTAGTGCACAGTGTTCAGTTAAAGCTACAAGTTAGTGTAGTACGTCCTCCTCACAGTGTTCAGCTAAAGCTACAAGTTAGTGTAGTGCGTCCTCCTCACAGTGTTCAGCTAAAGTTACAAGTTAGTGGCTACCTGTAAAAGGTTGGTGGTGTTTTCCTGATCCTATTACTACCGCAGGAAGCTACATTATTTTAACATTAGTGTAGTGTGTCCTCTTCACAGTTGTGCAAAATTTTATGATTAATGTATTGTCTCCCAGTGTCTGTTCTCTCGCAGCCCACTCTAAAGAGCTGACTGGGGCAGACTGACCCTGGTTGAGACCTGTTAGGTAGTGGAAAACTTCCTGGTGTTTGGAGAGAGGTGTTTGCGGAGAAAGGACATGTCCGCCAGAAAAGGGCCCCTGTGCAATGCACAGAACGATCGTCTGGTAGGGGTGTGTTCACTCAGCAAAGACATTATCAGTTTAGCGGTTGTTTGCCCTTGTCACCTCGGTATACCTGATCAACATAGTTGGGGTGCCATGACGTACACCTGCAGATAATCTCCCATCCACGAGAAACTCTAGTCATCGTCATTTGGTTGTATGTATTTTGTTGTATTGTTAAATCCTTATATGGTCATTCACATCCTGTGTTCATTTCCTGTGAGGTCACAAGCTTTGTAAGTTGTGTTTGGCTGTTGGAAGCCCAACCCTCGAGTTTTGGGACTTCCTGTTATGCTAATAAAGAGTCAGTTGACTGCTCGGCGGGGGGGTCTTGCTGGCATTGTGATGCTGGAGCTGAGGACGTAAGGATGTGTTGTGTCTGTTTGTAGGGAAGGGGCACACACCAGAGGAGGGCTACACCAGAGGATGGCATACGATCAGAAGGTGAGATGCATTTATATCATTAGACGAAATTGTTATTATTATTAGAAACAGGAGATTGGGCTGTGTGCTCTGTGTGCAGCCAAATTTCCATTTCAGGATGGCGGGCCAGGTACTTTATGGAGCAGATAGAACCCCCCTGCACATCGGCAAGAAAAGGGGGGAGAACGGATCCCAGTCCAGGACATCTCTTTCCGATGTGTTGAGGAGCCTCTGCTCTGCAAAAGAGCTAATTTTTCGTCTTTTGAAATAATGCTGGAAGTTTGATCGTATGTCTGGTGTGTGCCTGCATGTATGTGTGTGTATAATTTGTATCTTGAATGTTTGTGTAAGGAGACTGTGCTGTCTAAGTAACTGTATGTTGTGTAATAAGTATATGAGAAATAGAAATGTATGATTATTTGCAGTCTGCAATGTGTGTGAGACTGATGCTGTGTAATAAGTTTGTATTGCATGTGAGAAATGAATGAATTGTAATTATTTTTTTTTCACAAGAAAAAATTTTTATTCAAGATATTTAACATTACAGGCGATGCATAGACACACTTAGACATGGTAATAGTACATATGTAGTCACAAGGTAGATGATTAATTTTTCACATAAACAATAGAAAGGAGTATGGGAGCATTACATGACATTTCAGCAAAATATTGGTACAGAGGTAGCAGATTAAAGCAAATCAGCCAAGGAGGTCTTGTGGAAGGGGAGGGGGGGAAGGGGGCAGCGGATTAAGGATAATTAGAAGATGGGGGGTGGGAGGGGGAGACAAGGAAGGAACCACAAATATCTCAATAGCTTAACTGAGCATACACACTAGGTGAAGTTTAAAGAGATCTCAATCTTGTTATATAATCATAAAGCTGGTACCTCAGCGTCATCTTGGACATCATCCACAACCTCAGCACCCCATGTGTCTATCCAACCCGACCATATCTTATCAAATTTTCTGGGGCAGTTATGATTAAGATATGTGAGTTTGTATAGTGGGAGTACAGAATTCATTGCTAGGCTCCATGATGATACTCTAGGGGGCGATGCATCCTTCCAGTGGAGAAATATTTCTTTTCGGGCATAGAACGTAGCATAGTTCAAGAATAGTTTGGTATATTTTCCCCTTACATTGAGATTGAAAATGTTCAACAGCATTGCTTTGGGGTGAGCCCCCACATCCAGGGAGGTAACCTGGTTAAGAGTGTTAGCTATTTCCATCCAATAGTCTCTGAGACGAGGACAATACCACACCATATGAAGAAAGGAGGCGGACTCCAGACCACACCTGGCGCAGGCCACTGGGTTGTCAGGTGTCATGATTGTCAGACGTTTTGGGGTGTAATAGGCCCTGTGGAGGAACTTGACCTGCATAAATCGTTCTCTGACGAAATAGCATTAATCACAAAGGAGGATACACACATTTCCCATTCATCCTCTGACAAGTCAGGAATGTCTGCTTTCCACTTGACCAGAGTTTTCTCAAGTTTCTTTGTAGGGGGTATGGATAAATGAAAATATAGAGTAGATAATGGTCTATCTATGATTTTAGCGGTAAGTAATCCCTCAACAGGGTCTGATTCTAACTGGAGGAGAGATGGAAACTGTTTCCTATAAGCATGTCGGAGCTGATAGTATCTAAACAGCATCCAACCTGGTAGTGAGTAAGCGTTTTTGAGGTCAGAGAAAGTTCTTAATTTACCCCCCACCACAATGTGTTTTAGCTTAACGATTCCCTTCCTTGCCCAGATTTGGGGGTCTGGAACCAACGTCAAATGCGGCAATCTTGGGTTGCCCCACAGGGGAATGTGCTGGGAGAACCTCTCTGGATTGTTGAAACGATTCCTGGCCTTGTTCCAAACTGTGATGGTAGTGCTCATCAGATCCGTAATGCCAGGGTGGGATTTCATCCCTCTGAACACCACATTGCTAAGAGAGAAGTAGGACCCCATGATGGCGGCTTCCAGGGTCACTGCCGGGTTATCACGTGGTTGGGAGAACCACCATCTAACCGTCACCAGGATGGCTGCCCAAAAGTAGACCTGGAAGTCCGGTAAGGACAGACCCCCCTGAGTAACGGGCAGCTGGAGAGTAGCCATGGCCAGTCTCGGGGGTCTTCCATTCCAGATAAAGGAGGATGATATACTTTTCAACTTAGCAAAAAATGAGGTTGGGGGATCAAGGGTGAATTTCGAAAGAAGTACAAAAATTTAGGCAGGTATACCATTTTGATTAAGTTTACCCTCCCTACTGGAGAGAGGGGGAGGGTTTTCCATGTGATAAATTTTTGCGAGAGGTTTTTTAGCAGTGGCTGAAGATTCAGTTGGATGCACTTAATGAAAAAAGTATTGATTTCCCCCAATTCTCCTTAATGCCTGAGAACATGCCAAACTGATCAATTATTTGAAGTGCTGGTGAGAGGGAGAATATGTCTTTAAGAAAAAGTAGGGTATAATCAGCATAAAGGGATATTTTATCCATTACCACCCCTATTTGGATGCCCTGTACCAAGGGGGCGGCTCTAATATGAGAAGCCATGGGTTCCATGGCCAGGGCAAACAGTCCAGGAGAAAGTGGACAGCCTTGCCTGGTGCCCCTAGATAGAGGAAAGGGCGATGATAGTGAGTTATTTGTCCGTATGCGTGCCGAGGGGTTATGATATAGCATCTACACCCAGCTAATGAAGCGAGGGCCAAATCCAAATTTGCGCAGGACAGCCCAGAGGTAGCGCCACTCGACCGAGTCAAAAGCTTTCTCGGCATCAAGAGAGGCCACTACCTCTGGACCGTCCCAGCCTGCCCTAGAAAGGTGTGTAAGGAGACGACTAATGTTTATATCCATCCTCCTTCCTGGCATGAATCCAGACTGGTCTGGATGGACCAGTGCTGTGATCACAGTGTTCAATCGTCTAGCCAGTACTTTGGCCAATAACTTGGCATCCACGTTAAGGAGTGATATTGGCTGATATGAGGAGCACTGATCAGGGGGCTTGCCAGGTTTAAGAATGACCACAATGACCGCTTCATCCATAGTCGAGGGTAGTGAGCTTCCCTCCGTGGCTTTTTGGAGCATTAACCTAAACAACGGAAGTATTTCTTCAGCGTATGTTTTGTAGAATTCGGCTGGAATTCCGTCTGGACCTGGTGTCTTACCATTTTGTAAGGAGGCTACTGCTCGCTGAATTTCCTCTAGTTGGATCGGGCCATCTAATGCTTCCCTAAACGTGGATGTCAGGCAAGGGAGCTCCACCCCGTCGAGGTATGCAATAAGTTCTTCATTGGAACATCTCATCCGAGAGCCATAGAGGTCCTGATAGAATGATGCAAATTTATTGTTAATATCTGCGGGATCAGTCAAGATCGTCCCGTCCGAATCACAAATAGCTGAGATGGGGAGGAGTCACTGGGGAGGAGCTTTGCCTCGCCAGCCATGCCAGCATACTGCCTGTTTTTTCTCCATGTTCAAAGATTCTTTGTGACTGGTGTAAGAATTTAGTTTTTGTGGCCACTGTGCATAGTAGAAGAACATCACTCAACGCTGCCTGGAAGTCTGAATATACCCCAGAGACCCCGTCGTGGAGTATTCCGCCTCTAATGCTGCCACCTTTTTCTCGGCTGTCTGTGTTTCTTTCCTCAGATCCTTCCGGATCTTACGGATATGTGTTTGGAAACTGCCCCTAATGAAGGCCTTAAATACGTCCCAGGATGTGGTCAGAGTCACGGAGTGGCCAAAATCTGGACAGTCTCCATAGACACTACCCTGGAGCATTGGACACACAGAGCTTTAAAGCAAGCGGAGTGTGGTCGGATATGCCATGGGGGAGTATATTGATGTCCCGAACCATGGGCAGGACAGACCCCCCCACATATGCAAGATCTATCCGCGACAGGGTCTTGTGGGAGGCTGAGTGACAAGTGTAGGCCCGCCGAGAGGGATGACGCCACCTCCACACGTTGGTCAAATTAGACACCTCAGCCCATGAGGACAGCTCGGAAGGCGAGCCCATCCCTGGTGTGAGCCTGTCCATTGCAGAGTCCGGAACCAGGTTGAAATCCCCCAGCATTACCACATTATCTGTACCAAAGGCAGCTATTTTAGAGATAATTTGATTAAGTACCCTTATAGAGGCTGGGGGGGCAGGTACAATCCCACCATCACCAGCTCTAATCTGTCTACGATGGCATGTAAGATCACAAACCGACCGTCAGGGTCAAGCTCCAGCTCCAGCAATCTAAACGGTACAGATTTGTTCACTAGAATGCTAACCCCCCTGGAATAATTAGTATACGTGGAATGGTACTGGTGCCCCACCCAGGGTTGCCTAAGACTCAGAAGTTTGCTTCCCGTCAGGTGGGTCTCCTGTAGTATGCAAATTTGGGGGTGGTATGTTTTGAGGAACTGGAATACCAGTGACCTCTTAACAAAGGAATTCAAGCCCCTGGTGTTCCAAGAAATTATGGTACAATCAGCCATCTATGCCCGAGATTACATTTTCCATCCGTATATCACCATATAATAACAGATGCAAGGCCTGGACCCTTAACAAGGTCAAGACGCGGCACCTGGCGCATTTTGTGACAAACATAAGTGCATCACTTGTGAGAAAACAGCAAATCAACAGGTTATAACAAAACATTCCCAACCATGCCCCCCACCCCGCCAACCCCGACCCAAACCTCGGTGTGGATCAGGATCCCAACTCAGAACCAAGGCGAACACGCCTGTAATGGGGTACCGTGAGCGGAACAGCATCCACAGTGCAGCAGTCAGATGATGGAGAACATCCAGTCCTCTGCTGAAGATCGGATCATAAGCAGTGGGCGCAGTCTCCCGGCAGTAGCCGGGGGTACAAACTTAAACCTTAAGGTTGCAGGAACAGTTATATTTTCTTGGCCATGACTGACATTATTAGGGAGGATAGGGGGGGGGACATGCCAAGGAACAATCGACTCCCATTTCTTCTGTCAGGACAGCTCAAGGAGCTAAAAGATAGCTTGGGAGCCAGTGAACCCCTGGGCTCCCGTCTACCATAAGGCAAAGTGGCATGGATCACATAGGGAGCTGTTTGGGGTAAGAGTATTGATCAGGCCAGTAAATCAAGGAGGCACGTCTCTAAATCACCAGTCGGCCATGGCACACTTAGCTAGAAATAAACAGATTTTCTTGTGTGGTGAAACTTATCTGCAAGATAGCATGTCGATCCACGTGGAGGCATCCTCAGGAGGATTGAAGAACCGCACCGATTCCCCGTCTTCCACTCGCAATATAGCCGGAAACAGCATGCTGTACTTGATATGCTTGGCTCGGAGTCTGGCTCTCACT
Source organism: Lithobates clamitans (assembly GCA_037952925.1). Lineage (NCBI taxonomy): Eukaryota > Metazoa > Chordata > Amphibia > Anura > Ranidae > Lithobates > Lithobates clamitans. Next base: position 450,338 of record JBBGZY010000654.1, read on the forward strand.
GCGTCAAAGGATTCCTGCTGTTTCTGTGTTTCCAGCGAATAATCTGGAAAGATCAGGAGTTTGTCATTTTCAAAGCGGAGTTCTCCCTGTGCTCTCGCCTCCTTCATCACCATGTCACGATCATGAAAGTGGAGTAATTTAAAGATGAAGGTGCAGGGTGACGCACCTTGTGGGCCCTTGGTGGAGGGTATGCGATGTGCTCTTTCCAAGGTGAAGAATGGTGAAAACCGTGCCGAAGGGAGCAATTGTTGCAATAAACGTTCAGCAAATGCAGTGGGATCCGTACCCTCTGCTCCCTCTGGAAGCCCCAAAACTCGCAAGTTGTTCCTTCTGTTGCGATTTTCGGCGTCCTCTGCCCTGGCCTCCAACAATTTAACTTTGGTTTTTAGCACATGTAAATCACGTGGTCACGTGCCGTGTCTTCATTTTGTGAGACCCTCCGCTCCACCTCATGCGTGCGGCCTTGTAGGGTATCGAAATCCTTCCCGATAAACTCCACGTGGGACTGTATGTGATCCACTTTTTCTGTCAGGGAGGTTATGGCCTGCATTACAGCCTTAAAGTCCGCCGCCGGGTCCGGGAGCCGCTCCGGTTCGTTCGATCCGCCATCCTGGTTCTCCATGTGGGCAGGAAGTTTAGGCGAGGTCAAGGCTTCGGCCTTGTCCGCGGTTCTCGGCGGCGCGGCCTTTTTCCGAGATTTTAGCTGGGAATTACACCTGTACATACCCCAGAGGTGTCTCAGATGTGAGGGGGCACAGGAGGGTCGCCTTACTGAAGTCTGCACCCCAAAAGAAGATGATTTAGTGCCGATCTGCGGGAGCTCAGGCCTCACACACCTGCTCTCTCTGCCATCCCGGACACGCCCCCAATGAATTGCAATTATTACTTATGTATAGGACAAGTAGATTTCATGACTTTTGTAGAGTGTTTAATTGTCTCAAGACACAGACTTTGTTAAAGATGGCTGCTGCATTTTCAAGTGGGCATGCGGCCTGGGGGGGAGGGGCGGCCAAGCATTTACAATGGTGAAAAGTTGGCTGCTCCCTATGGACAATAGAAAGGTTTTGTTTTGAGATGAAAAGAACAGGCAAGCATTCACTGTCTGTATTTCTCAGCGTCTTGTTCCTGTGAAAGCTGATCTGAACTGAGTTTGAGAAGAGGGGGTATTGTGGGTTATGTGGCTTGGTTGTTTCATTGGATAGCATGTGTTCCTAAGTTGTGCTTTTTCGTAACTCTAATGCCCCGTACACAAATGGTCGGATTTTCCTATGGACAATGTCCGATCGGAGCGTGTTGTCGGAAATTCCGACCATGTGTGGGCGCCATCGGACTTTTTCCATCGGATTTTCCGACACACAAAGTTGGAGAGCAGGAGATAAAATTTTCCAATAACAAAATCTGATTGCGTCAATTCCGACCATGTGTGGCCTGTTCCGACGCACGAAGTGCCACGCATGCTCAGAAGAAATTCCGAGACGGGACAGCTCGTTCTGGTAAACTTAGCATTTGCAATGGATACAGCACTTTCGTCATGCTGCAATGTTCAAAATGGTTTAATACAGCGCACTCTCTTCTTCTTTATAATGTGACAAGAATTAAGTAGTTTTTCTGCTCATATTCACACACACTTCTCACAAACTTTTATTTGTGTTTTTTTAGTGGGATTCCCTGAATATATTGTTATTAGTTGTCACATCTGACAGTTTTATATTAGTTTTTTTTTTTTTTTTTTGGATTTTAAGCCTTTTTTTTTCTTTAATGTTTGGATTTTTTCCAAGGCTGATCTTTGTTCAATGTTATTTTTATTTTTACTCCAGAATATTTTTGTGTGTGTTTTGTGTGTCAAGTTACCCCAACACCATTGATATCTTTTATTATTTAATCTCCAGGAGATTGTTTGTTGTTGGTGTCCCTTGTTCATTTCACATTGTATATTTGAAATGTACCTGAATCCTCACAAACCAACTGTCATTTTTGAAGTAAAACACATAGGAGAGTATAATTCCAAACAAAAATCCTTTATTAAGGGATCAGAACCAAACAAAGAGGAAGGCAACACTGGATCAACAGGAGAAATTAGCGAAGCCTGGGACCCCCACGGCAGACATCAATTCTTCAACATCAAAATTGGTGGCCTGAGGAGTCCATATGTAAGGGAGGGCAGTCTGGTCCAGAATTAGCAGAGATTTGGAAAGCAGCAGATGACATCTGTGTTCCTAGGCTGTGGTACCACAAGAGGCTGCATTTTTTGGCCGACCAGACTGGATCCAGGGCAATCACTGTCTGGTCTTCCTTCCACGCTTCCTTCCGGGCTGTGGCTGTGCAGTTGGAGATGTGGCAGGAGGAGGAGTAGGACCTGGAGGAGGAGGAGGACTGGGAGGACCTGGAGGGGGACTGGGGGGACCTGGAGGAGGACTGGGAGGACCTGGAGGAGAGGGAGGACGAGGAGGAGGACCTGCAGGAGGAGGAGGAGGACCAACGCGAAGGTGTGTCTGAGGTGTAATTTGGCCCCTCATACCTTTCTCCAGAGCCTCTGATATGAGGGCCTCACACATGACTTTTTGGCCCTCCTCCATCCTCTGCATTTTATATGCTATGAAGGCAGCAATGTTCTCCTCCATGGTGTGTGGTGCTCCCAGGACGTCTGTAGCCCTCCAAAAGAATCCTATAGCAGCCTCCTCTAGGGTACTCCTCCTACTGCCACTTTCTGTTTTCAGGGGGGGTGGAGAGACCTGCAGATCAGCCAGCCGGCTCGGCCCGGCCACCTCCTGGCTGAGACTTCCCTGTGTATGAAAAAGGGACATGGTTTTAGTTTTTGCTTCATCAATCACAATCCTAAATTACTACTCCCAACTAACATCTAGTTAACATCATTGATTGTACAAGCAGAAATATTTAGAGGAATGCTATACCTGGCTCAATCTGGGCTCCTCCACATGTGGCCTGGAAGGCCCAGGTTGGGCGTCAGAAGCCTCATCCGGGGGGGAAGGAAGCGTGGAAGGAAGACTTGAGAGGGATGGCCTGGGTTCAGTCTGGCCTGCCAGAAAGTGCAGCCTGTCGTAGTACAACATCCTGGGGACATAGATGTCATCTGCTGCTCCGGATCTCTGCGAATCCAGGACTTTCTTGCGCTCCCTCAGATATGTGCTCCTCAGGCCACCAATGAAAATCTTTAAATAGGTGATGTCTGCCGTGGGGATCACCTGCTTCACAATTTCACACAATTGCTCCAGTGCTGCCTTCCTCTTTGCTTGGTTCTTGAAATGGGGGTGGGTAATCTCCCACAGACAGGGCAGCTCCCTTAGCATCTCTACGAATACTGACATGAAGTCATTATCTTTTAATAAGATATCCATGTTCACTGCAAGACACAACACAAGACAAAGCCTAATGTCAGACAAAACTCTCCTAATCTTGTTACAATATAGGCCTCAATCTAGAAGCAGTATAGGCACAAGTTTGTCTCTTACCTTCGTTCTTACGATTGGCGCGTCTAATGCTCCTTCCTCCGCTCACAGATCATACGTAATACGCACGCGTGTTACGCTTTATACACACTGCGCATGCATGTAACTCCGCCCGCCCCTGACGTTCTTTCTAGTCTATTCCCCGCCCCTTTTCATTCGGCGCAGTGGATGAAGAGCATGATGGCGGATTTAGAGCAGGTGTGTGTTAATTATAGCAACGAGGAGGAGGAAAGCCCGGATCCAGGCACGTCCCGATCCAGAAGGAGACGTTTTAAGGCCACAAATATGTCCTTTGGGGAGATGTTGGAGATGGTCGACATCATGAGGAAGTCCGACTATGAAGGAAAATATGGGCCTTACCCACACCCCAACATCCGAAAGGCAAAAATCATTGCTAAAGTGATCAAAAGCCTTCACAGGAATTTCGGGGTACGAAGATCTAAAGATCAGCTCAGGAAGCGGTGGTCGGACCTGAAGTTGAGAGAGCCAGAGCAGTACCGAAAGATCCGGAGAGTGCTGCAAAAAAGTAAGTAGTTGTGCTGTGTTCCTATTCTTTCTGTCTTTATTCCGTTCGTTCTGCTCCATATGCTTTTATTAATTGTAACGTTTAAAAGGGCAACTTTAATGTTCATGGGCCCATTATTCGTTCGAATCAAACATTTTTCTTTCGACCTCTAGAACACCATTGTTTAGGCCATATGCATTTTCACACATTTTTTGGGGCCTACTTGGATGCCAAATATTTGTTTGTGTAGATGGGTTTGTTACTAGAATGAAATGCCAACTAGATTGTGTGTAAGGAGAGGACACTGAGCAGCTGTTTTCACATCTGGACACTGGAGCACTAGTGTGGGACCCCAGAACACCATTTTTATTAGGGGGGCTACACAGGTGCTCCAGTGTATACTATAGGGGGGGCTACATCTGTGAAGCTTGTACTCAACAGGTAAAGTATTGCAGCTTGACAAAGGGCAATAAAAAATATACATCTTGGAACTCGGCTAAAATAGACAATTGTACCCCACTTCCAAGCAATGTTTCCTATTTCTAGTTCTGCCATCAAATATCTGTGTGCTAAGTATACCATTTTTGTTTTACATAGGGGAGAAAAGACTCAGAGGACACCCCTCATCCGAGGAGACCACAGACCCCCCACCTATGGAAGAAGGTGAAATACCCCAAACCCAAAAAGAAGAGCAGGAGGAAGAAGATGTGGTGGAGATTGGCACCACAACAGGTGAGTGTCTGCAACCACAGGCTCAGGTAAAAGAGATGGATGGTGGCAGATTTTTGAGACCTTTTTTTTTGTTCTTTATCTTTTTTAGGTGATCGTGATGTGAGGGATAGAGAACGCTTTACTTCTGAAAGTGCCCAGATCCTGATCGGGGGGAGATCATGGGGTGTAATCTCGAATTGCACAACATACAGCAACAAATCAGTGATGTTATTAAAAAAAATAATAACATCATTGATGTTTTGGGGTGAATTTAAACCCCACAAAATCACTTGTTTTATTGTGGTCTAATCTTTTAAAATTTTTTTCAATGTTTTGAAAAGCCAAATTTGGAGGATGCACACAGTGTGCCAACATGTGCTATCTGCCATCACGGGAGATCAATGGAGGCGTTTTGAGTGTGCAACCACTTCCTCAATTATAAAGTCGCGGTGAGGAAGGGCTTGCTCCCCCAAAACACGTCCCTTGATCCCCCCTGATGGCAGATAGCACATGTTGACATTCGTAAATTGGTGTGCATCTTCCAAATTTGGCTTTTCCAGGGGTGATCTCCCCCCATCTGAACGCTATATCAAACCCAGTTCCTAAATACTGATGTCTGATATAGCCTTCAGGTTTTACCTAATGTGAACTTTGTAAGTTCAAGTTTTTTGGCTTTCTTGTTGGTTTTACACAGGCCTATTTTATCTGAAATGGATATTTCGATTTTTGATAATGCTACTGCAAAAATTTTTATACAACAAACATGTTGGTTTGTTTTAAAAACCTTTGGTAAATGCACATGTGATTGTGCAGGTATAAAAAAGTGGCTTACTCAAGAATGTGTGGATTATTGTCTCAACACTACAACACTTTTGGGGTGATGTAATTGCTGTTTTATGCAAAAATGGGGGTTATTTCCTAAGGGCAAATACACTTTGCACTACAAGTGCAGGTTCAGTGCAGTTGCAAGTGCACTTGTAGTGAAATGTGTTTTTGCATTTAGGAAGTACCAGCCAACACTGTTTTTTATAAGGTTACCCAATCACGACATTTTCTGCACTCAACACATTTCTGTCAGGGTCAGCTAAAACAAACACAAGCAGTAAATGTCCACAAAGAATTTCTTTTGGTTGTTTTTTATTTGAAAAAGGTTTTACAGATTGTCTGGCATATTGATAGCCCCCCTACCCGCAAAGAACTCTAGGTATCGTAACCAGACATCACGGGCACTCAGGGAGGGCAAGCCAGGACGGCCACTTTCAAGCGCCGTCAGTGTTGATGGATTTGGGATTCCGGCCTCAGGCCCAACTGAGCCAGCATAGTTGGCTGAATGTTTTCTTAAAAAATTATGGAGAACACAGCAGGCAAGTATTATATGGTTCAGTTTATACTCCGCCATATGGATGGGTGTCAGAAATAATCGGAACCGGCTGGCCAGGATTCCAAATGTGTTCTCCACCACTCTTCGGGCTCTGGCCAGCCGGTAATTAAAAACCCTCTGTTCCGGGGCGAGGGTCCTTATCGGGAATGGCCGCATCAGGTGGTCCCCCAGCGCAAATGCTTCATCAGCAACGAATACAAATGGGAGACCTTCAACATTGTCCTCTGGAGGTGGCAAGTTCAAGCTGCCATTCTGGAGACACCTGTAGAACTCCGTCTGGGCGATTACTCCACCATCGGACATCCGGCCATTCTTCCCCACGTCCACATACAGGAACTCGTAATTAGCCGACACCACGGCCAACATCACTATACTATTAAACCCCTTGTAATTATAATAGTACGACCCCGAGTTGGGTGGTGGGATGATGTGGACGTGTTTCCCATCAATTGCCCCTCCGCAGTTAGGAAAGTCCCACCGCTGGGCAAAGTGGGAGGCCACAGTCTGCCATTCCTGTGGCGTTGAAGGAAGCTGTTGAGGAAAAAACAATAAACATTACTATTTTTTCACAGAAACATGGCAAGAAGATTAGACACAAACATTATGGGGCAACCTCCAGATAGCATTTATTAAGGGGAATTTAACAACAACAAAGTATAAGGTACACCTATCATATTCCCCCTCCCCCCCCCTCTCATGGGCCATTTCTAACATTATAGGGGGGGGACTCTTGGACAGGTAACTCTCTTCACTTCATTGAGAGATGAATGCCTAAATAATGGGTATTACTTGGAACAGCCCCTCCTTAGTTACGCTATTGGCAGACCACTGGACAGGTAAGAAGTGTCATAATACAAAGATATAAATACACACTGTACACATTTGAGCACATTTGAACATTCTGCTATTACCTATCAAGATAATAATAGGATACAAAAACTTTAAACAGTACCATTGGAAAGTATACAGGCAGGCCCTTGCACTACATGCTTTGGAGAATTCATCCATAAATCTGACCAGTAAAGAGGTGGGTATAGTGTGTATGGGTTTGGCAAAGTCAGCAGATAGATGATTGAGGATAGAGAATTGTGATAAGCTGACTTAGCAGTTGGGGGAGGGAGGGTTACTAAAAATTATTTGGGGACACCACAAAAAAAAGCCTGTGGCACTCTGCCTGAATTTAAATCAAAAATAACATTACCAAACATTTTAGGGGGTGTTTGGGGTAAAGCACTACTATGGAGCTGATAAAATACATTGTTAAGTGACTACATGAGGTAAATATAGGGCCAGGAGACACCATGCTGGGGAGGTAAGTGAGGGCAAATATGTATGAAGGACATAAAATAATAATTACATAAAAATCCAGCATGCATGAGAACAAAGGGGACATTCACAGCATATTACAATCATGGTAATTAGGGAATGAGGAAAGAAATACAATATATTATCAAACATTCAATACAATAAAATGTGATATAAAAGAATAAAAATCTTACCTTCATATACTCCTTCTGCAGGACCTGGATGATGGCAGAACAGGTCTCTGGGATAATGATACCCAGAGCCTGGGGGGAGATGCCTGTCGAGAACTTTAAGTCCTGCAGACTTCTCCCTGTGGCCAAATACCGCAGGGTAGCGGCCAACCTCTGCTCCGAAATGATGGCTTGCCTCATGCAGGTATCCTGCCTGCTAATATAAGGGGTCAGCGAAGCCAACATACGGTAAAACACGGGGTCCGTCATCCTGAGAAAGTTCCTGAAATCATCAGGATTATTCTCACGGATCTCACGGAGCAAAGGCATATGACAGAACTGGTCACGCTGAAGCAACCAATTCTTGGTCCATGAACTCCTCCCCACCCTGTTCATGGACTGGACTTGTGTCAAGGTCAGGAGCCCAACACCAAGCCCCCGCACAGCACGAACTCTACGAGGAGTACGCATACGAAACATGGCTAGAAAACGGTTGGCTGCTCAGAACGAAGTAACAGAACACACTGAAGAACAGCAAGGCCTGTGAAGAGCGACCTGAAAAACAGCAACGAGCAGGCAAGATCACACAGAAAACTCTGATATGAACTGACTGCATGCACTAAAGAGCAGATACAAACTCACAAGCACAAACTGAACGGCAGAAAACGATCTGAAAGCCACGAGTCTGAAAAAGCGTGAATCGTCTCTCACCAAACTTTTACTAACACAAGATTAGCAAAAGGAGCCCAACGGGTGCCGCGCTTGGTTCTGAACCGGCCTTTTCTAGTCTCGTCGTACGTGGTGTACGTGACCGAGTGGTTGTCGATCGGAAATTCCGACAACTTTGTGCGACCGTGTGTAGGCAAAACAAGTTTGAGCCAACATCCGTCTGAAAAAATCCTAGGATTTTGTTGTCGGAATGTCCGAACAAAGTCCGACCGTGTGTACGCCCTATAACACTTTTTTAAATGTTTGTCTAAGTGTTCATTTAGTTCTCAAATGTAATTTTGTGGGGAGAAATTCTTAGTTTTTGGTGGGAAAATGCACCATTTTGTTGTGGTCTGGCTTTTGTTGGAGTCACCATGTGGATCGGCGGCCATTTTAAAGACCTGTGGGCCTTCCTACAAGGAAGCTGCTCCATTTTGTATTCCCTTGTGTGTGCAACGCCATGTGGTATAAGCAGCCATCTTGTTTCCAGACTACTTGTGTGTGAAAAACCATGTGCTATAAGCTACAATCTGGCTTCTAGGCACCATTGTGTTTCCCTTTTTAAGTGAATTCTATTTTTGTACTGTTTACATACTTTTCAAGGAAGCTATTGCGTTTTCTGTATTGAATATTGGTTTTGAGTGAAATCTCTACTTTGCACTGAATTTCAATGGATAACAAGACTACCTTTAACTGTGAGTTTCTTTTACTTTTAGCGGTGTGTGTTTAATTTTTATTTGTTTTGCGTTTTTGTGTCTTTAGCTGAGGGTTGTATTGTATAGCCTGCAATATATGAAACTAGGCTTACCCTCCCCTCCCTTTTCCTGTACATTGATATGTAAATAAACCAGTTTGAGGGGTTTTAGAGCTGGGCATGCAACAGGAAGCTCTTTTCAGCATTTTATGTATCCACAGGAAGTTGGGGGGGGGGTGCTTGGGGTATCACACAAGCAAATGAGATTTGTGCTTGGAAGGACAATGGGAAAATACTAGCGTCTGAAAGTGTTTTTTTTAGTTTTATACTGTAATACAGTTTTGGGTAGAGAGCAAACAGGAGGCATCCGAGTTATTGTTGTAATATCGAGGTACAGAGTGAAGCTGCAGTGTTTTGTAAAAGAAGCAGGCAAAGTGCTCTGTGTAGATTCATCTGGCGACTCAGTGTGCGGTCGTACAGCACAATGCGCTTGTGTATGCATACACTGTGAGGGGTAGAGACATAATTTGGGGGTTGATCTGTGGTTGTTGGCGAATCATTTGGCATAGTTAATAGTTGGTTGTTAATAGAGTGGTACTCTGTAGTTCCATGCCAAAAGTGTTGGGACACCAAGCCATAGAGTTGATGCCTCGTTTTAGTGTTTCTAGTTGAGTGACTAATAGTGGTTGTAGTCTGTCAATCCACCGTGTAAGAAGATACCGGATGGTGGTCTCCAAAATGGGGGCAAGGGTTTTCCCTGGACGCAGGGGTAAGACGATAAGCCAATTTGAATCGCCATGAGCAATGGCAGTCTGTGCAAGGGAAGTTGATGGATGTGCACGTTTGTGTGATTAAAAATACACAGCCTGTTTTTGAACTTTGTGTGGCTGGTCCATGCAAAGATTTCGAAATGCTCTCATGCTTTTCAAATTGTATACTTTTTCTATCGCTAAAAGAGTGAAGGAAGCATTCCATCTGGTTGTTTTTATTTTTTTTTTTTTTTTTCGTTTTTGGGAACTATGAAATATCTCCCCCACATTTGTATCTAAATGTTTGTCTCTTTTCAATGTTTGTATGTAGTAACATGTTTGAACCTACCACGACAGCCCTCTTGCGTGTCGCGGCTGTTGTATTTTAAGTAAAAACGTGAAAGTAAGATTTACAGAGGGTTTCGTTATTATCGGTTTTGAGGAATGTCAGTGACAATTTATCAATGTACATGAATGTTGTATTGTTTACCATTCTTTGAAGGATAGAGTAATACATTTTGTTTATAATTATCTTTTCGGGTCCAAAGAGTTTATGGAAGTGTGTGTACAGGTGTATAAGAAGGTAAAAGTATCATAGGCTATTTCACTGTTTTATTCTGCACCATTCTAAACCCTGCATGTCTTCCTCCAGTTTGTAATGAGGGGGAAGAAAAGGGGGATGGTAGTGGTGAGAATGACACATTTTCAAACCAACAATACTAACAGCTCTAATTCTAACCAAGTTTGTGCCAAGACAGTCTTTCTTTGATGGAATTTGAATCAGCAAGCAGCAGTCTGGTGAAGTAGGCTCCCATCCCAGATGCTAAGAACCTTTTTGTCACTGGTTCCAGGTATTACACCCCAGATGGTAAGCCACGTGCAGGTTATGCAGTGACCACAGTCCCGATGTCTGGGTTATTGTCATATGAGGTTTGTTTGGAGGTCAACCAAAAACAGAATAGTACTTTCCTCATTAGCTGTCACCTACATTCTCAGCTGATGGGGTAGGTGCAATCACTGTAACATGAACTTCAAAAAGTCCACCACAGGGTTCACGAGTCCATCCTTGACCCTGACACAATAACCAGTTTACATTCTTTCCAACCAGGTGACTGGGTCATTGTAAAGAAGCTTGAGGGATGAGACCACGCCAGCCACTGCAAGAAGCAGATCAACCACAAAGAGTAGAGAAGTATCTTTGTTAATTTATATTTTTTGCTTAATACATTTTGGCAAGGGTTTTTATTTTGTTGAAAAAGTATACAGACACAGTAGATAAGAAAGACAGTAACATTTCTTATGCATTAACTGCAAACAGAATGACACAGAAAAAAAAGCGTACAAGTTTGGGGTCAAATAGAATCTATAAAACAATCCACTGAGATACTCTAGGGGTAGGCCTGAGAGGCTGCGTAAGGCTCAGATAGTACGGGAGACTAAGAACCCAGTATCCGAGTCGAGGGATACCTGACAAAACAATATGACTAATGGCTCTCCACCCCTATGGGATCTCACAGTGGAGGAGCCTATCTGTCCCATTGCCACATCCTCTCGTTGTGTCCCTGCAGCCTTTCAAGTCTCCCCTCTAATGAACTCCGGGACCCCACATCCGAGGGACCGGTAGGCAGAATCTGAAATTAGTTGAAGTAGCCTATTCCGAACCTGACTTTGGATAACAACAGTGAAATGACTACCCACTAGATCTCTTCTTGTTGAAATGGGAAACATGTTAAGAACTGATTAAAATAATCCAACATAGGAGACAAGAGAGTCTCTTTCAGAGAAAGAGAGAAAGGTGTGAAAAGGGTAAAAGAAGGAGAAGGGGAAGGGTGGTGTCACTGTGAGGACCCTCCAGACTCAGGTTCCTTCGGCAAAACTGGGAACAGAGGGATGCCGCAGTATCTGGCCCATGGCTCCCATATAGCTAAGAAATTACTGCTTTTATCATTTAGTTTAGCTACAATTTGTTCCTGCGCCATAATCCAAGAGACCTTCCTCTTAAAGCGATACGAAACTCTAGGTTTCTTCCATGCTTTTGCGATGGTTACTTTAGCCCCTAAGAGGATGAAGAATATCATCTTCTGTGTAAATTTAGGGAGATCCTTAATCCTCCCATTAAGCAGAGTGATGTTGGGGTCTGGGGTAATTACTATCTGAGAAATGGTACTAATTGTGCGGAACGCTTTCTGCCAAAATGATCTAATTCGCAGGCAAGACCATCAAGTATGTATCATCGAGCCCTGGAGTTCGCAACTCCTAAAGCAAAGAGGGGAGGTCCCTGGAAAAATGACTGAAAGGCGAGCTGGAACGTAATACCAACGTGTTAAGATTTTGACACTAGCTTCTATCAGGGAAATGTTTAATATACCTGTAAATGATCTGAGAAACCCATTATACCATTCCTGTGTAGTCCGGGTGCTGTCTGTGTCCTCCTCCCAGGCCAGAGCATAAGCAGGTTTGTCCGAATGAGATTTCAGTGCTGAATAGATCAGGGATATTCCTCCCCTCTGGACTTCTGTGTTGGTGCACCAATATTCATAGGGAGTCAAGGAGGGGCTATCTTGATTACGTGACCAAATTGAGTGTAGGTAGTGGGAAATTTGGGAGAATCTGAATACCTCTGACTCTGGCATGTCTAAGCCAGTTCTACAGTGGGACAGCGTAATCAGGCCCTTATAAGAAAGAAAGTGTCCTATTCTATAGAGGCCTTTATCCGTCCACCATTTGAACGCCTTAATGACCATCCCTGGAGGAAAATCTGCATTGTGAAAAAGATGTGCAAGCGGTCTCATAGGGGAGATCAGTTTATGTTGCTTGAAAAGATCTGTGCTGAGAGCTATGGAATGTGAGAGGGTGGGAGACAAGATGGGCGTCCTCTCCTTTGGATCGCACCAAAGGAGGTAATCTATAGAGTTTAATGGGGTGGCCTGTCGTTCCATTGAGAGCCAGCTTGGTTTTGGACCCTTCGTGAAGACCACTGAGATTTGAGATAATTGGGCGGCCTAAAAATATCCCCAAAGATCCGGCAAACCAAGCCCGCCCTGACTTTTCAGACGATAAAGAATGCTAGATGGACATCTATATCCTTTATGTTCCCAAACAAAGCGAAGAATCTCCGATTGAAATTTGAGGAGAACTTTTTTCTTAATCGGGATAGGGAGGGAACGAAACAGGTATAGGAGGCGCGGGAGGAGAGTCATTTTTACCGCATGAATCCTACCCAGCCAGGACAAACCACATCTAGCCCATCCCTCCAGATCTCCCCTACACTTTCGAAACAAAGGGGGATAATTTGCACTGTAGAGGCTTAGTATATCTGGTGTAATTTTAATACCTAAATAGGGTATCTCTGATTGTGCCCATGAGAATTCAAAGTTGGTGGAAAGTTGTGTGACTAGATCTTGCGGAACCGAAATGTTTAAGGCTATCGATTTAGATAAATTGACCCTTAGGCCAGATACTGTGCTAAAGTTCTGGAGGATTTTATATATCATAGGGGTGGAAGTGATGGGGGATGTGATATAAAGGAGTAGGTCGTCTGCATAAAGCACACATTTATGCTCTTGATCTCCACACCGCACGCCCTTAACATCTGGGTTGGCTCTGATTGCCCCGGCCAAAGTCTTGATGGCTATCGCAAACAGGAGAGGGGAGAGTGGGCAGCCCTGCCTAGTCCCCTGACCAATTGTGAACTGCTCTGAGTACCTACCTAAGAGCCGGACCTGTGCTGAGGGAGTAGAGTAAAGGGACTTAAATGTGTTCAGGAAGTAGGGGCCGAACCCCATCTTTGTAATAAGTCAGTCATGTAAGCCCAGTGAACCGAATCAAATGCTTTTATGTAGATCGATAGAAAGGAGGAATCCCTTCTGATGTGGACCACCGTCCCACCCAGACTTGAGCAGGGAGATAACGTCTATTGTTCTACGAATTTGGTCCGGTCCCTGTCTCCCGGGATGAAGCTCACCTAATCCTTATGAATGTATGTTGAACTAAAGCTCGCTACCCTATTCGCTAAAATCTTTGTGAATATTTTAATATCGTTATTAATAAGCGAGATAGGCCTATAGTTAACTAGTTCACTAGGGTCTTTTCCAGGCTTAGGGATTACTGTTATAAACGCAGAAGTAAGATCAGGTCCCAGGGGGGCTCCATCCCTGAGGGAAATGAAAAATTTAGTTAGATGTGGGGTCAGTGATGGGGCAAACTTTTTGTAATATCCCGTAGAAAAACCATCCGGTCCCGGGGCTGATCCTGTCTTTAAAGAGCGGATCGTGTCGATCACTTTCTCTGCAGAAAAAAGAGTCTTCCAAGAGCTCTCTATGCTCTTTAGACAATATAGGTAGAGGAATGTTGTCTAAGAAGCCGTTACGTTGCGGTTGTGAGGGAGGGTCAATGGGTCTATACAGATTACAGTAAAATTGAGAAAAAGCCTCCATAATCTTTGTTGGGTTTTGGGTCAGGTCTCCTGAGGGTGTTTTAATTTTGGGAAAAGCTAAAGAGCGTGGTTTAGGGGTAAGTTTGGTCGCTAATCTAGAGCCAATCCGATCAGTTTGGTGATAAAATTTAGCCCCGTCCATCTTAGATGTTTTTCGACGGCTGAGGTCAGCGCTAGGTTAAGGAGAGCCCTGGACTTGTCTCATGTGTTTAAGGATCATATATAAAAATTAAATAACTCAGCGCTGACACAAAAACAATAAGAAATAAATGCAGACAAGCACAAAGGCAAATTCAACAAACACCTCAGAAATCATATATGTAATAAAAGTGCTGCGCAAATAAATTGTCCATTAAATAAGTATAAAACTGAAATGAAAGATGAGATGAGATCCCCAGTGGAAAGTCAGAACGCCTAGGGTAGGATCGGGGGTGACCAAGAGATCCCTTCACCATAGATGGATGGCCCCTCACCTGCAATCTTCGACCTGAAACAGGTCACACAGCATGTAAACCAAGTAGGTAGGCTGAGAACCGGGCGATAATAACTCCACAAGCTGCTCTCTCTCTCATCAGATGGCATTTGCTTCATTTCATATGCCATCTGATGAGAGAGAGAGCAGCTTGTGGAGTTATTATCGCCCGGTTCTCAGCCTACCTACTTGGTTTACATGCTGTGTGACCTGTTTCAGGTCGAAGATTGCAGGTGAGGGGCCATCCATCTATGGTGAAGGGATCTCTTGGTCACCCCCGATCCTACCCTAGGCGTTCTGACTTTCCACTGGGGATCTCATCTCATCTTTCATTTCAGTTTTATACTTATTTAATGGACAATTTATTTGCGCAGCACTTTTATTACATATATCATGTGTTTAAGGACTTGGCAGTGAGGAGGCTCTTGTGCGCCCTCGTCGCGGACCGGTAGTCCCCTGTTAGTTTGAGGACTTCAGCTTTATGAGCTGCCTTGAGTTGGGAAGACAAGCTAATGATATGTCCCACGAAGTACTGCTTTGTGTGCTGCCCATACGATTGAGGGGGAAACATCTGTCCACTGGTTGTTATGGAAATAGTCCTTAATAGGGATGAGCTTCGTGTTCGAGTCGAACCCATGTTCGACTCCAACATCGGCTGTTCGGTCGTTCGCCAAATTGCGAACGATATGGGCCGTTCGCGCCGAATTCGTGTGGCGCGTCACGGCCCATAATTCACTGCGGCGTCGCAGTGCATTGCTTGCTGATGATTGGCCAAGCATGCACTATGACCCGCATGCTTGGCCAATCACAGCGCCGCCTGAACAGAGAGCCGTAATTGTCCAAAGCCAAGGAGGCTTTGGCCAATTATGGCTCAGGGGATTTAGTACACGCCCCACACTATATAAGGCCGCCTGCACGGCGGCATTGTGTAGTGTGTGTTCCGGCGTTGAAAGAGATAGACAGAGAGACAGTGTCATTTGATTTGAGTTAGATAGATTAGGCAGAACAGTGAGTCAGTTAGCTGCACTTACAGTGTATTGTGTATATATATGCATCCCAGGTGTTGCATATATATATATATATATATATACACTGTATTCAGTTTAGCTAGATCTGTTCCTGTTATCTTCTAGACTATTTACATTTAGTGCAGTGCGTCCTGCTCACAGTGTTCAGCTAGATCCGTTCCTGTTATCTTCTAGACTATTTACATTTAGTGCAGTGCGTCCTGCTCACAGTGTTCAGCTAGATCCGTTCCTGTTAAATTCTAGACTATTTACATTTAGTGCAGTGCGTCCTGCTCACATTGTTCAGCTAGATCCGTTCCTGTTATCTACTAGACTATTTACATTTAGTGCAGTGCGTCCTGCTCACAGTGTTCAGCTAGATCCGTTCCTGTTATCTTCTAGACTATTTACATTTAGTGCAGTGCGTCCTGCTCACAGTGTTCAGCTAGATCCGTTCCTGTTATCTTCCTACTGACAGGCAGGCTTGTCTTGTTACAGTATTAACAGCTACCTAAAGAAAATTACTGGTGTTCTTTTGATCCTATTAGTACCACGGTCAGGCAGCTAGACTATTTACATTTAGTAAAGTGCGTCCTGCTCACAGTGTTCAGCTAGATCTGTTCCTGTTATCTTCTAGACTATTTACATTTAGTGCAGTGCGTCCTGCTCACAGTGTTCAGCTAGATCCGTTCCTGTTATCTTCCTACTGACAGGCAGGCTTGTCTTGTTACAGTATTAACAGCTACCTAAAGAAAATTACCGGTGTTCTTTTGATCCTATTAGTACCACGGTCAGGCAGCTAGACTATTTACATTTAGTGAAGTGCGTCCTGCTCACAGTGTTCAGCTAGATCCATTCCTGTTATCTTCCTACTGACAGGCAGGCTTGTCTTGTTACAGTATTAACAGCTACCTAAAGAAAATTACTGGTGTTCTTTTGATCCTATTAGTACCACGGTCAGGCAGCTAGACTATTTACATTTAGTGCAGTGCGTCCTGCTCACAGTGTTCAGCTAGATCCGTTCCTGTTATCTTCCTACTGACAGGCAGGCTTGTCTTGTTACAGTATATAAAGCTACCTGAAGAAAATTACTGGTGTTCTTTTGATCCTATTAGTACCACGGTCAGGCAGCTAGACTATTTACATTTAGTGCAGTGCGTCCTGCTCACAGTGTTCAGCTAGATCCGTTCCTGTTATCTTCCTACTGACAGGCAGACTTGTCTTGTTACAGTATTAACAGCTACCTAAAGAAAATTACTGGTGTTCTTTTGATCCTATTAGTACCACGGTCAGGCAGCTAGACTATTTACAGTTAGTGCAGTGCGTCCTGCTCACAGTGTTCAGCTAGATCCGTTCCTGTTATCTTCCTACTGACAGGCAGGCTTGTCTTGTTACAGTATATAGAGCTACCTGAAGAAAATTACTGGTGTTCTTTTGATCCTATTAGTACCACGGTCAGGCAGCTAGACTATTTACAGTTAGTGCAGTGCGTCCTGCTCACAGTGTTCAGCTAGATCCGTTCCTGTTATCTTCCTACTGACAGGCAGGCTTGTCTTGTTACAGTATATAAAGCTACCTGAAGAAAATTACTGGTGTTCTTTTGATCCTATTAGTACCACGGTCAGGCAGCTAGACTATTTACATTTAGTGCAGTGCGTCCTGCTCACAGTGTTCAGCTCGATCTATTCCTGTTATCTTCCTACTGACAGGCAGGCTTGTCTTGTTACAGTATATAAAGCTACCTGAAGAAAATTACTGGTGTTCTTTTGATCCTATTAGTACCACGGTCAGGCAGCTAGACTATTTACATTTAGTGCAGTGCGTCCTGCTCACAGTGTTCAGCTAGATCCGTTCCTGTTATCTTCCTACTGACAGGCAGGCTTGTCTTGTTACAGTATTAACAGCTACCTAAAGAAAATTACTGGTGTTCTTTTGATCCTATTAGTACCACGGTCAGGCAGCTAGACTATTTAAAGTTAGTGCAGTGCGTCCTGCTCACAGTGTTCAGCTAGATCCGTTCCTGTTATCTTCCTACTGACAGGCAGGCTTGTCTTGTTACAGTATATAAAGCTACCTGAAGAAAATTACTGGTGTTCTTTTGATCCTATTAGTACCACGGTCAGGCAGCTAGACTATTTACAGTTAGTGCAGTGCGTCCTGCTCACAGTGTTCAGCTAGATCCGTTCCTGTTATCTTCCTACTGACAGGCAGGCTTGTCTTGTTACAGTATATAAAGCTACCTGAAGAAAATTACTGGTGTTCTTTTGATCCTATTAGTACCACGGTCAGGCAGCTAGACTATTTACATTTAGTGCAGTGCGTCCTGCTCACAGTGTTCAGCTAGATCCGTTCTTGTTATCTTCCTACTGACAGGCAGGCTTGTCTTGTTACAGTATATAAAGCTACCTGAAGAAAATTACTGGTGTTCTTTTGATCCTATTAGTACCACGGTCAGGCAGCTAGACTATTTACAGTTAGTGCAGTGCGTCCTGCTCACAGTGTTCAGCTAGATCCGTTCCTGTTATCTTCCTACTGACAGGCAGGCTTGTCTTGTTACAGTATATAAAGCTACCTGAAGAAAATTACTGGTGTTCTTTTGATCCTATTAGTACCACGGTCAGGCAGCTAGACTATTTACATTTAGTGCAGTGCGTCCTGCTCACAGTGTTCAGCTAAACCTACAAATTAGTGGGGTGCGTCCACCTCACAGTGTTCAGCTAAAGCTACCTGTAGAAGGTTGGTGGTGTTCTCATACTACAGGCAGGCAGTTGATTTTGCTAGCTGCAGTATATATATATATATATATATATATCCCAGCTTAGTGCAGCTACAGGCCATTAGTATGTCTGGAAGGCCAAGAAGGAGAGGCAGACAGTCACAAGCCAATAAGAGAGGGCAAGCAGGCTCTGTGTCTAGTGCTGGTCGTGGAGACGGTGCATCCTCATCAGCACGTGGCCATGGGACACGCTTGGCCTTTTTTTTCGGCAGCTGGCCGTGTTGAGCCGCAACATGCAGAAGACTTGGTCGAGTGGATGACCAAGCCGTCCTCATCCTCCTCATCCTCTCTCACCCATGCCCAGGGTGCTTTGTCTGGCAAAGCAGAGGCCTCTTCCCTCGGCTCAATGTCATCAGTGACTCCTTCCCTAGCTCCACCATGTCCTCCTGAGGAGTCCCTCGAACTGTTTGACCACAGTGTTGGGTACATGCTCCAGGAGGATGCCCAGCGTTTGGAAGGCTCTGATGATGATACTGAGCTCGATGAAGGCAGTAACATGAGCACGGACAGAGGGGGTGCCCAAGAAGGACAGCAATCTGGCAGTCATGCTCCCCCTGCTGCAGCATACTGCCAGATTTGCTCCAGTGATGAGGAGGGAGGGGATGATGAGGTCACTGACTCAACGTGGGTGCCTGATAGGAGAGAGGAGGAGGAGGCGGCACATCACCAACGAGGCAGGATGCCCTCCAGGGGCCAGCCTAAGGGCAGCACATTGACTGCATCACATGTGCAGGGCGCTGCAGTCTCTGCGCGTTATTCAAAAAGTTCTTTGGTGTGGGCCTTTTTTGAGACGAGTGCATCAGATCGCACTGCTGCTGTTTGCAACATATGTCTCAAGCGTATCTCACGTGGCCAAAACATCTCCCGCTTGGGTACCACATGCTTGACCAGACATATGTTGACCTGCCATGCAGTTCGTTGGCAAGCGCATCTAAAAGACCCACACCAAAGAACAAAGAGGACCTCTCCTTGCTCCTCATCAGCTGAGATTTCCAACCCCACTAGACCTTCAGTCCTCTCTGAGACCTGCACTGAGAGGAATGAAGGTGTAGAATTAGGTGTGTCACAGCCAAGTACTTGTGGGCAATCTGCTTTTGGTACACTGACGTCAGATTGTACCAGGCAAATTTCCCTGCCCCAGCTGCTGCACCGCCGAAAGAAGTTTGCTCCCAGCCATCCACATGCCCAGCGGTTGAATGCTAGCTTGGAAAAATTGCTGGCACTTCAACTGCTGCCTTTTCAGTTGGTAGACTCTGCCCCCTTCCGTGAGTTTGTGGAATGTGCGGTTCCTCAGTGGCAGGTACCCAAACGCCACTTTTTCTCACAGAAGGCGATTCCGGCTCTCTACCGGCATGTGGAAGGCAATGTCCATGCCTCGCTGGACAGGGCGGTCAGCGGTAAGGTGCATATTACCGCTGACTCATGGTCCAGCAGGCATGGACAGGGACGTTACCTAAGTTTCACGGCGCATTGGGTGACTCTGGTGGCAGCTGGGAAGGATGCAGGACAAGGTGCAGTAGTGTTGGAGGTTGTTCCGCCACCACACCTCCAAAATGCTAATGATTGTGACACACCTCTCTTCTCCACCCCCTCCTCTTCTTCTTCCTCCATGGCCTCTTCCTCGGAACCAGCGGTGCTCCGTAGTCGTTCAAGGGGCTACGCAAGTACACAGGCCAAAAGATGCCATGCGGTGCTTGAGCTGGTGTGCTTGGGGGACAGGAGCCACACTGGGGCAGAGGTTCTGTCAGCTCTGCAGGGGCAGGTTCAGAGGTGGTTGACGCCACGCCAACTTAAGGCAGGAATGGTGGTTTGCGACAATGGCACCAACCTCCTCTCTGCCCTCCGACAGGGACAAATGACCCATGTGCCCTGTTTGGCTCACGTCCTTAACTTCATGGTGCAGTGGTTCTTGGGCAGGTACCCGGGCTTACAGGATGTCCTGAGGCAGGCTAGGAAAGTCTGTGTGCATTTCCGCCGGTCATATAATGCCAGTGCTCGGCTGACGGACCTCCAAAAGGAGTTTAACCTGCCCAAGAACCGCCTAATCTGTGACATGCCCACCAGGTGGAACTCAACGTTGGCCATGCTGCAGCGGCTGCACACGCAGCAGAGGGCCATCAATGAGTACCTGTGCGACTATGGCACCAGGACAGGGTCAGGGGAGCTTGGTTTTTTTTCCCCACGCCAGTGGGCCATGATCAGGGATGCATGCACTGTCCTGTCACCATTTGAGGAGGCCACGAGGATGGTGAGCAGTGACAGTGCATGCATCAGTGACACTGTCCCCCTTGTCCACCTGTTGGAGCACACGCTGCGTGGAATAATGGACAGGGCACTTGAGGAAGAACAGAGGCAGGAAGAGGAGGACTTCCTTAGCTCTCAAGGCCCCCTTTATCCAGACAGTGTTCCTGCGTGCCCGCCGATCACACAGGAAGAGGACGAGGAGGAGGAGGAGGAGGAGGAGGAAGATTGTGTCAGTATGGAGGTGGAGCCTGGCACTCAGCATCAGCAGCAGTCTTTAAGGGATCAGTCCCAAGAAACACATGGACTTGTACATGGCTGGGAGGAGGTGGCTGTGGACCATGTCGTCCTTAGTGACCCAGAGGACTCCGGACCGAATGCCTCAGCAAACCTACGCTGCATGGCCTCCCTGATCCTGCAAAGCCTGCGTAAGGATCCTCGTATTCGTGGTATCAAGGAGAAGGACCAATACTGGCTGGCAATCCTCCTTGATCCACGTTACAAGGGTAAGGTTGCAGACCTTATCTTGCCATCGCAGAGGGAGCAGAGGATGAAACATCTTCGGGAGGCCTTGCAGAAAGGTCTGTGCAACGCGTTCCCAGAGACTGGGAGGTTACAAACTCCTGTTTCTGGACAACGTGTTGCTGAGGCTTCGGTCAGTCAAAGAAGGAGCGGTGGAGAAGGTGGCCGTCTGACCGATGCGTTCAGACAATTTTTTGGTCCGCAGCCCCAAGGTATGATCGGTTCCAGCAACCATCGCCAGCGTCTGTTTTACATGGTGCAGGAATACCTAGGGGCAAGATCAGACCTGGACACCTTTCCCACCGAAAATCCTCTGGGTTACTGGGTCTTGAGGATGGATCACTGGCCAGAGCTTGCACAGTATGCAATTGAGCTACTGGCCTGTCCTGCATCCAGCGTTCTTTCGGAACGCACATTCAGTGCTGCTGGAGGCGTGGTAACCGATCACAGGGTGCATCTGTCCACCGACTCGGTCGATCGACTGACCTTCATAAAAATGAATCAGTCTTGGATCACCACCAGCTACCAAGCACCTGATGCTGATGTAACCGAATAATTTTTTTTGAAATCTCAGATCCCTTCAAAGACTGCCTATGCTGATGCTGAGTGACTATCCCTGAGTAATTATTCTCTTCCTCCTCAATCATCACGCTGATAGCTTGTAAGAACATTTTTGGTTCTGGGCGCCACCACCAGTGCCTAAGGCACAATTTTTCAGCCCCTGTTTAACAGGGGCGTGTAATTACAATTTTTGATGTAATACTTTGCAGCAGGGCTCGTTCCTGCATTCCAACTAGAGTGTCTGTGAGGGGTTGCAGTGTTGTGGCACCAGCACCAGTGCCCAAGGCCCAATTTTTCTTCTCCTGTCTAACAGGGGCGTGTAATTACAATTTTTGATGCAATACTTTGCAGCAGGGCTCGTTCCTGCATTCCAACTAGAGTGTCTGTGAGGGGTTGCAGTGTTGTGGCACCAGCACCAGTGCCCAAGGCCCAATTTTTCTGCTCCTGTCTAACAGGGGCGTGTAATTACAATTTTTGATGCAATACTTTGCAGCAGGGCTCGTTCCTGCGTTCCAACTAGAGTGTCTGTAAGGGGTTGCAGTGTTGTGGCACCAGCACCAGTGCCTAAGGCCTAATTTTTCAGCTCCTGTTCAACAGGGGCATGTAATTACAATTCTTGATCTAATATTTCACAGCTGTGAGGGCTTACAGTGTTGTGGCCACAGCAACACCTAAGGCCCAAATTTCTGCTGAGTATATAAGGCAGGACCCAACTTTCAAACATCTAACTTACAAACGACTCCTACTTGCAAACGGAAGGAGACAACAGGAAGTGAGATGAAATCTACCCCTAGGAAGGGAAATTCTCTCCTGTAAGAGTTAATATGGGAAAAAAAATTCTCCTTTCCACTGATGCTTTCCAATCCTTGTTCCACAAAAAAACCCAAATTTTCAAAAAACATTTTTCATTGGGACAAAAAGTGAGGTGAAATCTTCTGAAGAGGAGGAAAGACAGCAAAACAAATGTCACAGGGGTGATAACCCTTCCCTATGTTTTCCAAAAAGCTTAAAAAAGATTTTTTGGCTGGAGCTAAACACGTTAAAAATGTACCCGTTCAAAATTACAAAGAGATTCTACTTAACAACAAACCTACAGTCAGTGTCTTGTTTGCACCGCCTGTATACTGCTGTTCAGAGTATATAGGGCCTGGTGGCCTCACACCTTTCCTTATATTAATTTGGGTGCGGGGTTCCCCTTAATATCCATACAAGACCCAAAGGGCCTGGTAATGGACTGGGGGGTACCCATGCCGTTTGTCTCACTGATTTTCATCCATATTGCCATGACCCGACATGACATTAAACCCGCAAGCAGTTTTAAATGAGATTTTTTCCTTTAAAAATGACATTTGGTGCAGGGACTGTTCTAAACACAGGAAACACGCGTCACTTTACAGGCATACTATAGACACCCCCCAGGTACGATATTTAAAGGAATATTTCACTTTTTTTTTTTTTACTTTAAGCATCATTAAAATCACTGCTCCCGAAAAAACGGCCGTTTTTAAAAGTTTTTTTTGCATTGATACATGTCCCCTGGGGTAGGACCCGGGTCCCCAAACCCTTTTTAGGACAATACCATGCAAATTAGCCTTTAAAATGAGCACTTTTGATTTCGAACGTTCGAGTCCCATAGACGTTAATGGGGTTCTAACGTTCGTGCGAACTTTCGGTCCGTTCGCAGGTTCTGGTGCAAACCGAACCGGGGGGTGTTCGGCTCATCCCTAGTACTGATACTGCAGCTAGCAAAATCAACTATCTGCCTGTAGTATGAGAACACCACCAACCTTCTACAGGTAGCTTTAGCTGAACACTGTGCAGAGCTCGCAAAAAACGAACTTGTAGCTTTTTTAGCTGCCTGCGGTAGTGATAGGATCAGGAAAACACCACCAACCTTCTACAAGTAGCTTTTGGTGAACACTGTGCAGAGCTCGCAAAAAAATAACTTGTGGGTTTAGCTGAACACTGTGAGCAGGACGCACAGCACTAACTTGTAGTTTTAGCTGAACACTGTGAGCAGGACACACTGCACTAACTTGTAGCTTGAGATGAACACTGTGCAGAGGTCTCACTACACCAACTTGTAGTTTTAGCTGAACACTGTGAGCAGGACGCACAGCACTAACTTGTAGTTTTAGCTGAACACTGTGAGCAGGATGCACTGCACTAACTTGTAGCTTGAGATGAACACTGTGCAGAGGTCTCACTACACCAACTTGTAGGTTTAGCTGAACACTGTGAGCAGGACGCACAGCACTAACTTGTAGTTTTAGCTGAACACTGTGAGCAGGACGCACTGCACTAACTTGTAGCTTTAGATGAACACTGTGCAGAGGTCTCACTACACCAACTTGTAGGTTTAGCTGAACACTGTGAGCAGGACGCACTGCACTAACTGTAAATAGTCTAGTTGCCTGACTGTGGTACTAATAGGATCAAAAGAACACCAGCAATTTTATTCAGGTAGCTGTAAATACTGTAACAAGACAAGCCTGCCTGTCAGTAAGAAGATAACAGGAACGGATCTAGCTGAACACTGTGAGCAGGAAGCACTGCACTAACGTGTAGCTTTAGATGAACACTGTGCAGAGGTCTCACTACACCAACTTGTAGGTTTAGCTGAACACTGTGAGCAGGACGCACCCCACTAGCTTGTAGGTTTAGCTGAACACTGTGAGCAGGATGCACCCCACTAACTTGTAGGTTTAGCTGAACACTGTGAGCAGGACGCACCCCACTAACTTGTAGTTTTAGCTGAACACTGTGAGCAGGACACACCGCACTAACTTGTAGGTTTAGCTGAACACTGTGAGGTGGACGCACCACACTAACTTGTAGGTTTAGCTGAACACTGTGAGCAGGACGCACCCCACTAACTTGTAGGTTTAGCTGAACACTGTCAGCAGGACGCACTGCACTAACTGTAAATAGTCTAGCTGCCTGACTGTGGTACTAATAGGATCAAAAGAACACCAGTAATTTTCTTCAGGTAGCTGTATATACTGTAACAAGACAAGTCTGCCTGTCAGTAGGAAGATAACAGGAACGGATCTAGCTGAACACTGTGAGCAGGACGCACTGCACTAACTGTAAATAGTCTAGCTGCCTGACTGTGGTACTAATAGGATCAAAAGAACACCAGCAATTTTCTTCAGGTAGCTGTAAATACTGTAACAAGACAAGCCTGCCTGTCAGTAGGAAGATAACAGGAACGGATCTAGCTAAACTGAATACAGTGTATATATATATATATGCAACACCTGGGATGCATATATATACACAATACACTGTAAGTGCAGCTAAACTGACTGACTGTTCTGCCTAATCTATCTAACTCAAATCAAATGACACTGTCTCTCTGTCTATCCCTTTCAACGCCGGAACACACACTACACAGGGCCGCCGTGCAGGCGGCCTTATATAGTGTGGGGCGTGTACTAAATCCCCTGAGCCATAATTGGCCAAAGCTTCCTTGGCTTTGGCCAATTACGGCTCTCTGTTCAGACGGCGCTGTGATTGGCCAAGCATGCGGGTCATAGTGCATGCTTGGCCAATCATCAGCTAGCAATGCACTGCGATGCCACAGTGAATTATGGGCTGTGACGCGCCACACGAATTTGGCGCGAACGGCCCATATCGTTCGCAATTCGGCGAACGGGCAAACAGACGATGTTCGATTCGAACATGGGTTCGACTCGAACATGAAGCTCATCCCTATTTTCAGATATATGTGAAGCTGTTTAAATTCTTGGTGAGCTTTGCTTATACCACAACTTTGCTTAGAAGACAAATGTAAAGTATAACTAAAGGCAAAACTTTTTTTTCAGGTTTGAATAGAGTGGAGAGGGATTAGAACACCTGTCAGGTCTTTATTACTGTCTTTGCCTCCATTAGGAGGGTGATTCACCCTCTCTATTTGTCCTGTTTAACATTATTGCTGAAAATGAAAGTGAAAGAAAATCCCCAATTGTGGGTTGTCCCCAGAAGAGGAATAGAGGGGAAATCTTCCAACTAGAGCACTAGTTCTGGTGAGCCAAGTGAAAACCAGACATTCTCTCACTTTGGAGGGATTTTCTCTCACTTCCTTTTTTGGTTAATGGACAGGAAGTGAAGGGAAGTCTCCCCAATGGGGGACACAGATGGCAAAAAAAACCCAAAAAACTGACAAGGGTTTGTAATGTAAACAGTGAAGGTAATGAGTTAGGGGGGCGTGTCCAAGATGGCGCTGGGAGCAGACGTGTGTTAGCTAAGCTCCCGTCTCCGGCCATCAATCCTGTCATAATCCTAGTGTAGAGGATCGTTAAAAAGGACGCTGCCGCTCTCCGGAGCTTTCGCGGGAGGACTGGGTGATGCCCAGGGGCAGAAAATCGAGCCAGAATAGGAACAATAACACACCTGTGCGAACCCGCTCAGTGCCGAGATCTACTGCACACGAGGCTTGCAAGATGGCGTCGCAGGCAGATTCCCCACCTGATGGGACCATACAGGCTGGTTCGGCGGCTTTTGATGCCCTAATGCTTGCCATAACTACATGCCAAACAACACTAATGACCAAAATCGATCATGTGCAGACTGAAACTGCACTCATCCGCAGAGATGTGGACAAATTCCGGGACTGAGTGACCGAAGCTGAGCGACGAATCTCTGAGGCCGAGGACATACAGAGGGATCATCATGCGGATATCCAGGCCCTGAAGCTGAAAGTTAAACATCTGGAGAATAGGGCTGAGGACGCCGGGAACCGCAATCGGCGGAGTAATCTGTGGATCCTCTGCCTCCCAGAGGGAGCTGAAGGAGAAGATCCGGTAACATTCATGGAGGGGCTTTTACCTACTCTGCTCCCCAGGACTAGTTTCTCCCCTCACTTTTCTATAGAGAGAGCCCACCGTATGCCAGCGACCAGGGGTCCTCAAGGCACCCCGCGCGCACTTTCATATTTAAGCTGCTGCATTATAGAGATCGTGACACGATTCTACGGGCGGCTAGATTTCAGGGAGAACTGAAATTTGAGAATGCAAAATTACTCATATTCCCGGACTATTCGGTGGAGACTCAACACCGCCGCAAGTCGTTTGATCATGTCCGGGCCATGTTGCGACAAAAGGGAGTGAAATATAGCATGCTTTTTCCCACCAGACTGAGGGTCCAGGACGGGGAGAGGATACAATTTTTTACGTCGCCCAGAGAAGCTGCAGCTTGGACTGAAACTCTCCGTCCTTAAACTTAAGGTATGCTGAATCATTTATATGATGTCCCTCTATCTAGACTGTACGCTTTGGTACTCATAAGTCCACACTAACTCAGGAATTGACCACCCTGTTGTTTATTACATGATCGTGACTATGTGCAACAAAGGCTAGATGACCCCTTCGTGCTCAAAGCACCGATGGTAGGGCTAAACCCTATGCAGCAGTGCTCTGTAATGGATCTGGGAGGTTGTTGTGGCTTTCTCCACCCTGAATTTTTACATACGGAGGATATGGGATACAAACAGGGGAACTAATGTGTCAGCCATCTACTAATCCTAGGAAATGTACTAATAGCCTGGAGGAGGGTTGGACCTCCCTTATCCGTTGATCAGGATTCAGAGGCTTATTTGTGGGACCTGGACACTAGCTCTCACCACTTATCCTGATACCGGCAAATTGCAAGTACTGTACCCTTTGTGAAGAGTTGGAATCGGAGTGGTGTGATCCTACTCTCCTCCAGTTTTTCCCCTCCCCCTCCCCATCCCCCCCCCTTTCCCCCCCTTCCCCCCCCACTTCCCCCCCTCTCCTCTTCCTCCCCCACTCCCTCCTTCCTATTCCCCCCCTCTTACCCCTCCTCTCTATCCTCCTCTTCTCTAACACTGGCTCTTCCTCTCGATGATCCCCCTCTTATGCTGCATTAGGAGAGATGCCGTGGGTAGAGAACCCAGATCCTGCTCCTCGTGCCATCTGACCTGGACTTCCTACGTTAAATGCTGTTATGGTTGATATGCACACAAGTAGTCTAAGGAACAATTCAATGCTAATAGGGGTTTGTGCATACGTTATTACCCCAGTAGTTTTAAGTATGTGCCCCCGGGGACCCGGGTGATCCACACTGAGTATCCCTGCCGGATTACAAAAAGCTTGTTCTAAAGTGAAAGGCTAAACGCCAATTGCACATTACCCTCACGTTAGGCTTTGGCTTTGCCCTCTCTGGAGACTTTTTGTTTGTCAGGAATGATTCCCCTCTTGCTAAGTTGGGGGGGGGGCGGGGGGGGGGAATGTTTGGTTAAGTTGGACTGCAGTTGCAGGCCCAGTTTTATTGTCTTCAATATTCCTATGCTTATTATATATGACAGTACCATAGGTTAACTACCTGTTTAACAATGCATGCCGCTTGTTGTATTGTTTAAGCCCACCCAGGCCCAGACCTCCAGACAAGGAGCATGTAACTCCCATGTATCCTACATTACTCTTAGGTTGTTTCGATGTCTTCCCTTAGATTGCTCTCTTGGAACACGAGAGGCCTAAATTCTCCTGTGAAACGCTCTTTGGTATTCCAGTTTGTTAAATCATACCAGCCTCATATATGTGTGTTCCAGGAGACACATTTGGTGGGAAGGAAGACTTTTAGTCTTAAAAAACCTTGGCTGGGGTACCACTACCACTCGACCCATTCCACTTTCTCAAGAGGAGTAAGCATCCTAATCCTTAAGACACTTCCCTTTAAGCTCCTTGATCTGGCTCTGGACCTGGGAGGTAGGTATGTGGTATTGCATGCACTGCTTCATAACGTGCCGTGGGTAATTGTGGGCTTATATCTACCGCCCCCGGCCTCCCTTCAAATACTAAACCAGATAACCGCGAAAATAGCGGAATTCTCTACTGAAAATGTTGTAATTATGGGAGATTTTAACTTAGTACCTGATGAAGGCCTAGACAGACTGTCCCCCACTGGTGCGACCTCTCAAGGGCTCGCAGAGTGGGCTGATATTTATGGTATGTACGATCTCTGGAGATGGAAATATCCCCGGGAGAGGGCATATACTTGCCACTCTGCATCATACAAAACCTTCTCTCGAATAGACCTAGTCTACGCAGGGGGTCCTGTGCTACCCAGAGTTTGTGACATAACAATCCTTCCCCGAGGAATCTCGGATCACGCCCCGCTTCTCCTAGACCTAGATGTCTCGACTGTCTCATCAGATAAACTCTGGCGATTGTCTAGGTATTGGGTCTCGGATGTGGACGTTGAACTGAAATATAGACAGGAGCTGGAGACGTATTGGGAGATAAATGAAGAATCTGCTTTGGCCGTCTCCGTCTGGGATGCTTTCAAAGCATATACCAGGGGACAGTACCAGACCATTATCACAGGGGTCCGCCGAGATAGAAGAAGGGAATTTACGAATCTAGAAGCTGAGGTGGAGAGGCAAGAGGCTTTGTACGTCAGATCCCCGGAACCCCAGACATATGTTCGACTGCAAACACTCCTAAGAGATGTCCTTATGTTGAGGACTTCACTAACGCAAAAGAGGCTGCTGCATCAAAAACAGAGAATATTTGAGCAGGGAGAGAGGACGGGTCATTTGTTGGCGTGGCCCTCCAGGGAACAGATGGTGGGGATGACGATAGGACAAATTCAAGTTGCTGAGGGCTCTGCCCTCTCCACCCCGGCAGATATCAATAAGGAATTTGCCTCTTACTATCAAAACTTATATCGCTCTAGAGTTGACTATGACCCTACGGAACTGACGACTTATCTGGACAATATAGACATACCGACTCTTACCCCTACATATGCAAGGTATTTGATAGAAAGATCTGGATGCCACACACTGGATAAAGTAGAAAACTTGTCTTTATTGTAGAGATAGGACCATCAAAAGTACAAGACAATCATGCAGGATGTACAGGATCAGCTGACGCGTTTCACACTCGAAGCTGAGTGCTTACTCATAGCTCTTACCCCTACATATGCTAATAAATTAGATGCCCCTATTAAAATTGAGGAAATCCTAAAAGCGTTAAAGATGATGCAGACAGGCAAAACACCGGGCCCGGATGGCATTCCAGTTGAATTTTATAAAATGTACGCAGAACAGCTGGCCCCCAAATTTCAATCCTTATTGGCCAAGTCTATGGATGATGGCTCCATTCCTGACTCAATGAATGAGGCGGTAATTGTGGTCATCCCCAAGCCAGGAAAGGACCCGACTTTGTGCTCGTCCTATCGTCCCATCTCCCTCCTCAATGTAGATACTAAAATTCTTTCAAAAATTCTGGCCAATAGAATAAATACGGTAATTACAGCCCTAATACATCCGGATCAGACAGGTTTTATGCCTGGCAGGGGAACAGACATTAATATCCGACGGTTACATAGGCATATTGCGCTGGCTTTGTCCGGTGATCCGGGGGTGGTAGCCTCACTCGATGCAGAAAAGGCGTTTGATTCGGTCAAGTGGGGCTACCTCTGGGCAGTCCTCTCTAGGTTTGGGTTCGGGCCTAAATTTTTGACTTGGCTGCGACTGCTGTATGCCAGACCTACGGCTCGCATCCGCACCAATGGGACACTGTCGGAAAAGTTCACCCTGGGGAGGGGCACGAGGCAGGGTTGCCCACTTTCTCCGGCTCTATTTGTTATGGCACTTGAGCCGCTTGCCATTTTACTTAGAGCAGATGAAGCGGTCAAGGGTATACGGGTGGGCGCGCTCATAGAAAAAAATTCTCTATATGCTGACGACTCACTCCTATATTTGGCGCATGCCTCTGATTCCCTGGGTGCAGCTTTAGCCCTATTTGACACATTTGGTCATTTTTCAGGTATTCGTATCAATTGGAATATGTCGATACTTTTTCCTCTCTGCAGGTCAATGCCTCTGACGGACACGAGAACTCCTCTGAGGTGGGTGGAAGAGTTTGCATACTTTGGAGTCAGGGTAGGGGGTGAGTTAAAGGGTTATCTGGACAGAAATGTATATCCACTACTGCCTCAGCTTCAACAGAAGTGTTCCACTTGGAAATCCCTCCCCCTAACCCCAGGGGGTAGGGGTAATTTGTTAAAAATGATATACCTACCAAAATTCTTGTACTACTTCAGGCACACCCCAGTCCTGATACCTAAATCCTTTTTTCGCCGGCTAGAAAGCGTGGTGATTTCCTTTATCTGGGCGGGGAGACCCCCACGGGTGGCAAAAGCCATTTTATACCTTCCACTAGCTGGAGGTGGACTGGCATTGCCTAACTTCTTAGTTTATTACTGGACGGCCGTCTTAGTGACTGTGAGGTGGTGGTTTTCGCAACCTCGTCAAAACCCAGCAGTTACTCTAGAAGTGGCAATCATGGGCTCTTATGCAGCGCTATCCAATCTCCCGTATAGAGGAGTGAAAGCTACTCCTGCTGTTACAGGCCCCATGAAGACCACAATCCAAGTGTGGAGATCTTCTAGATCAGCTTTATTACAACCGTCATGTGTATCCCCGCACACCCCACTTTGGGCCAATCCCATGCTCCCACATCTTTCCAACATTCCGGACCCGGCGGTCTGTGCTAGAAGAGGTATTACCAAATTAAAACAGGTTATGCCGAGGGGAGTGGAAGCGTCATTTAGAGAGCTGCAGCAGGCTCATAACTTGCCAAATTCCTTCCTCTTCAGATACTGGTAGTTACAACACACCCTCAGGGCCCAGTTTCCCTCCCAGGTGACGCTCGAGCTGGACTCAATTGAGCGCCTCCTGATTTCTGGGATGTTGGAAAAACCTTTATGTTCCCTGTACCTATATTTAACAGTTGCCCATGACATCAAAATTGATAGAACCTGACTTAAATGGCAGACAGATATCCCCTCCTTGGGTGAAGAAGAATGGGAGGAGTGCTTAACTACATTTATCCCGTCCATGATTGCAGCTAAGGATAGAATTATACAATTAAAATTCATTCATAGAGCTTACTATACGCCCCAAAGACTAGCGATAATCTACCCGGGAACAAGTTCCAACTGCACCAGATGTGAGCTAGAAACAGGCACCTTCTTTCATATGGTCTGGTCCTGTCCCAAACTGCGCCCGTTTTGGAGTGCAGTGGCGGACAAGATGGGAGTGGTGTGCGGTGTTGAGACACCACTGGATCCTTTAACTCTATTGCTCAGCCACTTAGAAGACATAGAAGGAGACCGCTATATTAAACAATGTTTAACATATTCCTTATTTTATGCAAGGAGAGAAATACTCCTCAAATGGAAGAAAAAAGAGGCACCCACCAAAGAAGCATGGGAAACAGCGGTAAACAATGTACTGCCGTTATACCGCAGGACTTATGAGAGCAGGAACTGCCCTCAAAAATTCAATAAAGTGTGGTCAAGCTGGGTGGACGCATGCGGTTGACCCCTGATGGAGGAGGGATGCCCCGGGTGTTGACCCCCCCCCCTCCGGGATGGAGTAGGGTAGCTCAGATGCTTCCACCTCTATGTAATTCTATGTACTTCCTTAGGACAACCCCCCCCAACAAAACACTAACTAAAGGATGTTATAATTCCGTAAACTGTATGTATTTTGTGTACTCTTATAATATGGGATGGAATGGAATATTTTTCATACATGTAATGTCGCATATCTGTAGTCAACTGTTTGATATCGGATCCATATATAATGCTGACAATGTTTGCACTTAAATGTTCAAAAATAAACTTCACTGTTAAAAAAAAAAAAAAAAAAAAAGGTAATGAGTTATACCCTGCATAACTGCACATTGAAGTACTTTTTTATGTTTGCTATAGTAAGGGATGGTTATCCCTTACTATAGCAAACATAAAAAGGTGTTGCCTTTAGTTGTACTTCAATATGCATTTACACAGGGTTTAACTCATTACCTTTACTAAGTGTTTACATTACAAATCTATTATTATAGAATGGTTCCATATCCCAAATCAGAGTTAAACTCCAGTAAAAAAAAATAATGCACAGTTGATATCCACTCTTGCGATTCACACATCTCTGCCACTCACATATCCATTGTGACCTCACTTTTTTCTGTTAAATGTAAACAACACAGCTTGGTCCATACCCACTTCTTGCTCGTTGGCTAGATAGTAAGAAAGCGTCATCATGCCAATGTAGTCATCTTATTACTATTCATTCTTCTTAGTAAGTTCAAAGTGCCTGCAAATATGCAAGATTGTCAAGCAGGACTCACTTCAGGTATCTACAAACAAAATCTGATACCCAGAAAGATCCCATAATAGCAATACTTTTAAATTTTAGATCAATAAAAGACAAAGCTACCATAATATATGACCTCATTGAATCAAATAATCTGTATTTGGAACTGAAATATGACTAAATAAAAATGCAAATCTATTTCTGGAACCTGCTATGTAAGTTAACTACTCAGAGCTATAATGCAAGATACATGATTGAAAGAAAAGGAGAGTAAAAATCTGCTTTCAACGCATTCTGAAGATTAGGTTGATTAAATTTTATTTCTTTAAACAATTTTTCCACACACAACTTTCAGTAGATAAAAATATCAACATATTACTATAAATCATCTAGAAATCAATGTATTAATCTATGTCATGGAAATATCTGAACATTTTGTCTGCACTAACTTTGGAATTCTGATTTATCTGTGAAAATGTACATATCTGGATAGAAACAGGTACTCACAATTTGGAAAAACCTGCCTTACACAGAATATATATATAGAAAAATAATGTGCTTAGTGTATATGTGAATTAATTGATTGAAATTAAATCAAATTGGCAGCAGCACTCACAACATTGTACACAGGAACATCCAAAAGCATCATAGGAAACCGTGTTGCGTCTTAAAATGTGAATCAAAAATCAAAATAATACACATCTTAAAAATATTGTCAGGTCACCTAGAGGCTAGGTGACAGATGCACTCTGTAGGGGTCAGAAGTGCACCGCTAAGGTAGTGAACCCTAGGACTGACTGCTGCAGATTGAACCCTGGGAGGTTCAGGAAGCAGGTCTACTGGATCACTGACACAGATCCCACTGGGAGCTAGAGCATAGATTCCCCAGGGCGCAGAGTCTAAGAGCCAGCAAGTGTTCACCAGAGCCTCTAGTGGTGAGGATGGACTGCGCTGCAGTCTGGCTCCAGGTCGTGGCCCCCAGGGTCTCACAGCTCACGCTCACGATAGACTACAGGAGAAGAGGAAGGAGGCAGCAGGCTGGAACAAGGAAAATAAGGGACAAGCCAAAGTTGGGGCCACAAGCAGACAAGGACAACAGAGTTCACACCAAGGTTCAGGGTCACAGGCAAACAGGGATGGTCGGGGACATGCCAAAGGTCAGGGTCACGAGCAGACAGGAATAGTTAAGAACAGGCCAAAGTCGGTAACTGGAATCAGACGTAGGAAACACAGCAAGGACACACGGAGGCTAACACACAATGGTTTGCACTGCTGGCTTGCAGTGCACAGGTTAATATAGGGTTCCCTGATAGGGCCTGGGGTGGGTCCATGCTTAGAGGAGAGGTTATAAAACCAGTCAGGTGAGAGGCAGCTGGTCTTTAGAGATGAACACATGGAGACAGGTAAGCTGACAGAGAAACTCTATTGCATAACCATGACAGTACCCCCCCTCTTATGAGGCCTCCCCCTCCCCCGCCTGGGCCCTGGCTTAAAGGGAAACTCCAGATTAAACCTCCTCAACAGACCAGGCGCAAAGATCTCAGATGCAGTGATCCAAGACCTCTCCTCAGGGCCAAACCATTCCCAATGTACGAGGTACTGAAGAATGCCTCTACGGCTCCGGGAATCGAGAACTTGACTAACCTCATACTTAAGATTATCCTCAGAAACCGAAACCGAGGTAGGGAGAGGACGAGAGGACTTATTGAGGGCTAAAGGCTTCTTAGGAATGGGTAAAGGCATAAGAAGACCATCAGGAGTCTGAGCAGGGTCCCCCAGACCCTTAAAGATGAACTGGACATCCAACACAGGATCATCAGACTGGGCAGAAGTCAGTGGATCCCTGAGACCAGGTTGGTTAGAAAGTGATGTGTTACAGAAGTTAAGCTGGATAGCTTCACTGGGCATAGGCTGAACTGGTGCAGAGGCCGACTGAACAGCATTGTCAGGTGCAGTGACCACCAGAATCACATCACAGGGCGTAGCGACTGTTGAACTGGTGGACGAGTCAGCCTGGGTGTGCGTCCAAGGGGGTCCAGGAACAGGCAAAGGTAAATGACCATGCAAACTGGAGTGAATGATCGGCTCAAGTTCACAGGTGGGCTCCTCATCCAGAGTGCCTCAGCCCGACTATTGCAGGAGACATCCCAGAAATCGCTATATGCAGTGGGAAGAGCAGAAGATACTGGGATGGTGCCAATGGGAAGTTTCTCTTTTGGGGTAACCTTGAGTAGGCAGGAAGATGAACAGGAGGAACCCCAAGCCAGGATCCGTCCAGCAGTCCAGTCAATGTGTGGAGACTGGAACCGTAACCAAGGAAAACCTAATATGATAGGAGATATAGCCTTAGGCAAGACAAGGAAGGATATCCACTCCTGATGGAGTGTCCCTACTGACATCTTAACAGGAAGG
This sequence comes from Lithobates clamitans, assembly GCA_037952925.1. Classification (NCBI taxonomy): domain Eukaryota; kingdom Metazoa; phylum Chordata; class Amphibia; order Anura; family Ranidae; genus Lithobates; species Lithobates clamitans. The sequence goes on from JBBGZY010000654.1 coordinate 485,582, forward strand.
GTCTGGAAGCGCATAGGACCCCCTGGGAGAACAGTGCCATCAATTGCCAAGACCACCAATGGCGTTGAAAGGGGCAAAAGGGTAAGTCTCATGGAAGATGCAGTTTCCCAATCCATGAAATTGCCAGCGGCTCCGTAATCCAGATGTGCCGAGACCGAACAAGAGGAAGCGCCGACATGAAGGAACACAGAAAGAAGAAGACGAGAAGGTGAAGGTGATACTTCAGGGTCTAATACTCCACCTTCCAGATGTATTAGCCCCGAACGTTTTTCGGATGAAGAGAACAAGTGTCACGAAAATGACCTTTGGCCCCACAATAGAGGCACAGGCCCAGAGGTCTGTGCCTAGCGCGTTCTTCAGGAGACAACTTGGTCCAGCCCAGCTGCATAGGTTCCTCAACGGGCAGGGGGTGCTCCTTGGTTCGAAGAGAAGGGACTGGGAGCTCAAGCTGCCTAAGGAACGGGGAGTGCTGGCGTCTTTTTTCCAGGGCCCTCTCCTGAAAGCGAATATCGATCTGGTTACACAAGGTGATGACACCGTCCAGATCAGCAGGAAGGGATCTTCCTGCTAATTCATCCTTCACTCTATCTGAGAGGCCATGTAAAAAGGTTGCAACTAGGGCCTCATTATTCCAGCTCAATTCAGCTGTGAGGATACGGAACTGAAGAGCATACTGTCCCACAGAAGCGGACTCTTGATGGAGACGTAAAAGAGGGCTAGGCGCTGAGGAGACACGACCCGGTTCCTCGAAGATATTCCGAAAAAGTTTCAAGAAATCAGACAGGCTAGAAACACTGGCTCATTCAGTTCCCACAGAGGGGCAGCCCAAAGCTAGCGCCTCGCTGGACAGGAGGGATATAATATAGGCTACTTTCACCCGATCAGACCAAATCGTGCACTGGCTAAGGAACCCCCTGCAAGCCTTGGAGTCCCCAGAGAAACGGGCCGGAGCTGGCAGTTGTAATGAATGTGTGGCTGCGACTGGTGCGATAGGTGCAGCAGCGGATAGCAGTTGAGGTTGTTGAACCGGGGGTCCTAATAAGGCCTGAACCTGTTCAAAATGGGATACCAAATCCTGAAGGAATCGCATTACCTGGGTCTGATGTGATTCCTGGGTCTCAAGTCTGCGAACTAAGCCCTGCAACGGATCATCTGCGGGTAGCGGCACATCAGCTGGGTCCATGGCTGATCAAACTGTCAGGTCACCTAGGGGCTAGGTGACAGATGCACTCTGTAGGGGTCAGAAGTGCACCACTAAGGTAGTGAACCCCATGACTGACTGCTGCAGATTGAACCCTGGGAGGTTCAGGAAGCAGGTCTACTGGTCTACTGGATCACTGACACAGATCCCACTGGGAGCTAGAGCATAGATTACCCAGGGAGCGGAGTCTAAGAGCCAGCAGGTGTTCACCAGAGCCTCTAGTGGTGAGAATGGACTGCGCTGCAGTCTGGCTCCAGGTCGTGGCCCCCAGGGTCTCACAGCTCACGCTCACGATAGACTACAGGAGAAGAGGAAGGAGACAGCAGGCTGGAACAACAAGGAAAATAAGGGACAAGCCAAGGTCAGGGCCACAAGCAGACAAGAACAACAGAGTTCACGCCAAGGTTCAGGGTCACAGGCAAACAGGGATGGTCGGGGACACGCCAAAGGTCAGGGTCAGGAGCAGACAGGAATAGTTAAGAACAGGCCAAAGTCGGTAACTGGAATCAGACGTAGGAAACACAGCAAGTACACACGGAGGCTAACACACAATGGTTGATCAGCACTGCTGGCTTGCAGTGCACAGGTTAATATAGGGTTCCCTGATAGGGCCTGGGGTGGGGCCATGCTTAGAGGAGAGGTTATAAAACCAGTCAGGTGAAAGGCAGCTGGTCTTTAGAAATGAACACATGGAGACAGGTAAGCTGACAGAGAAACTCTATTGCATAACCATGACAAATATATTATACAATATATATTATATAAAAAAATTAATAAGAAACACCAAAGTCCATAAAGTGATAATGTGCAAGGTCCTTGAATTCAGTACAACAGCCAGTGCTTTAGATAGATGAAGCAAAAATATCTTCTTATCAGATTTAAAGACCTATCAAGGTCTATAATCGCAGCTGTGAGCTTTATTACCTCTGTCAGGGCTGGACTAAGCCCTTCCTTCTCTGACCTGGCCACTCAGCTGTCGGCTAATTGCCAGCTCCTATCTCTCCACAGGTACTCAGCTGTTGATGATATCTTGCTCATCAGTCCTGCCTACATAAGTCGTCCAGCCCTCAGACGCTCTCCTGCATTCCTGTTAAATTACTTGCTTGGCTGACATCCCTTCTGGCTCCAGTTCCTGCTTGCTGTTTTACTACACTTATCTCTGGCTCCCTGATGTTTGGCTTGTCTGACTATCCGTTACGGTTCCTGAACGCTGGCTATGTTTTGACTACGTTTGTTCTATTTACTTTTATAATTAAACAAGTGTGATTTAACTGTACTTCTGTCTCGGTCTGATTTGATGGTTTCTGACAACCCCTCACATTAGGTACAGGTCATCTTAGCTTAATCAGCCTCCCCGTGGGGAACCGTTGGTCAAAACAAGCCACAGGTAATATTCACAGGATATCCACAGAGGGCGATCCAATCATTAATCATAGGAGAAAAGGAAAACTCATTGCACAGCATCCACATTAAAATAGACAATTTATTAAAATACTACTTACAACAAAACTGAAATCACAGGCAGTTGGAAATACACCGTCTTAGCACTCTCATGAGCGTATTGATGTGACCACTATGTCCTGCCCTGCCGATATACTTTTCGTCTGAATAGACTTTTTCTGTGAGGCATTATACAGAACCCTCAAGAAGTTAATTCAACCAGCAATTGAAAATGTCATGGTAAATAAGGTAGCATGGTTCTTCCTAAGCACTGCAGATGTCATATACAATATTAAAGGACCAACATAACTTTAGGAACAATCTTAGTTTTAAAGAACGAAGGGTCACAATATAACAGTCCAATCCTACCCCAGATTGAAAGGGTGATGTAGTCATTGGTCATGGATTTGGCTTTTAAAGTATTAATTTTTCCCCTTTTTCAATGGAAATTTTTTTTTGCTTTTGCTTACCATTTTTATGCCTACTGGGTTCCTTGAGGAACCGGTGACGTAGCCACTAGGGAGATTCTAACTGATCCTGACGTAGTCCCCCTACTCATTCACAAAAAAGCCAGTTGAAATAACCACACACAAGTTTTTGGCAAGTTCTGTATAAAAAAAAAAATCCAACGCTGTGAATTCAGCCATCCATGATGAATGTTATCCGATGATTGCTCTCTACCTATTGTACAAATAATAAAAAACTTCTCTATACACTAAGTTGTCCACTCACTCCACAGATTACAGATCTCCATAGCTGTCATAAGGGTTATATAAAAGGGGGTGAGGATATTTGTTCAGCAATGTCCACACCACCCCACACCTTTGCGTACATGGCCATGAAGTGAGTGTAAGTGAATGGGGCCATTGATATCACCAGTTGTTAAGGACTCTGCAGTGTTTGAAACAACCATTGGAAATCTGTCATACAGTATATAATAGTGGTGGTAACATGCATGATTTTCTGTTCATTGCTGCTCATTGCTTAAGGCAGAACTCCGATCAAATTGTTTTCCCCATGCATGTCTGGCTGTGCCCGCACTGCCTGGGTTAACTGCTCATTTTGTCTAGGAGTGAACACAGCACCTATACTTTCCTGAATCTTTGATCCTCGTGTCCAGAGCTAATCTATGGGTGTGATGACATCAGGAACAGTCCACCGCACAAACCACTAAACCGCACGAGGGGGTGGGGGGGGGGGCAGGAGCAGCAGGGAATGGTCTCGCACAGGAGGATTGGCAGATTTGGTGAGTATATCTTGGCTCTCTAATCACCTAGACAAAAACAAGCAGGTAACCCATGCAGTGCTGGCACAGGCCCATTACATGGGTAAGTTTTTTTTTCCCAGCGTTCTTCTTTAAACAATAGCTGGTTTCTAAGTTATTGCCATCTATTTGAGTAAAGTTCTGCTTTAATGTAGGCACATATAAAGTGTTAGCTGTATATTTTTATTTGGCGTGAAAAAAAAATGTAATAGCAGAGTTTTCTTTTGTATATGATCTTGTTCCTTGAGGTTTATGTGTACATCTGTGATACTTTCACTTGTGGCATGATAGGTAAGGCATATTGTGTGGGTAAAAGGACATTGGCATATTTGTGCAGTGGGCACATTGAGTAGGGATAGGTTTTCACATAATCATGCAATTTTAATTCCCACTGTTCAGTATATCAGATTTTTTTCTTTCCCAGTGACAAGGACACCCTAGGTTGTTCACAATCATAGGAATGCAGCTGAATTTTGGTGACCTTTTTTGCTGCTGTTTAGATACCAGAAAAAAATTGTCAGAGAAGGTTCCATATATATTTCCTGTATTCCCTGTGATGAGAGAAAAGCAAGTTTAATGCTGAATTTGTTCAGTTTCTTAAATTTTCAGTCTCCTATGACATAAAGATATTTGAAAGGGAGCAATTAACAATTTATCACCATCATATAAATGAAAGTAAAACATATCTGAGTAATTGAAATGACTGCATAATCAATAAAAACTAAAGCGTATGTAAATTTTAACAATGAACTTCTCTTTTTTGCTATCTTTGGGTCTGTTAAATATACTGTTGAAAGCATTTTTTTTTATCTGTTCAATCATTATAAAATAAAAAAACAAAAATTTATAGTTTCCTGTATACTTTGCCTGATTCTGTTTAGATGCCAAGCAGTGTTATGAGAGCTGTTCAGTTCACCTCTGTGTAGCACAGAACACCTCTCCCCATGTTACATAAGATATGTTCTGTAGTCTTAACATGCTTTCTGTCATAGGGTGACAACATTGCTCCTCCATAGATACAGTGCGGTGTGTGTGCATTGTCACTCTAGGCTAGACTCCCCATTTCCCTAATATCTTCAAGCCTTCTGATCCATTGTTGGATGTTGAGAGGACTTCCATAATGTTGGTATGCATGAGCATGCTGCGCTGACCATATAAAGCAACACTGATGTTTTATTTGTGATCATCGGAAAATAGAGTTGTCGTGTAAAAGGAAGAACTCAGGCATTTTGGGGAGTTCCCGAATCTGAGAATTTTTGAGTGATCTTGTGGACTTGTGTCCAAAAAGTGTCAAGGGAGGAGCAGGACCAGGACACATGTAGCATGTCACCCTTACCTTGTCCACATCTCCAACAAGTTTTTTCAGTGGGATATATAGAATGTAGGAGGGCAGGAGTATGGTACCAAGAAGTGACTATTTTATATCCTGATTCCTGATACTTGTTACATATGGAGGATCTGAAGGACAGGGTAAGGATTTTCACTCATGCTCCTCAGGATAAAATAATACCCAGATATTTCTCCCAGAGATCTAAGTAGTGTAGTGAGGATTTAGAAACCTCCACAAGTATAACTTCCCATATACAGTGCCTTGCAAAAGTATTCACCTCCTTGGCTTTTTACCTATTTTGTTACATTACAGCCTTTGGTTCAATGCTTTTTTTAATCTGAATTGTATGTGATGGATCAGAACACAACAGTTAAAGTTGGTGAAGTAAAATTAGAAAAATATATACATAAAACTATTTTTCAGGAATAAAAAAACTGATAATTGTCATGTGCGTATGTATTCACCCCTTTGTTATGAAACTATGAAACCCATAAATGTCCACCTGTGTGCAATCTAAGTGTCACATGATCTGTCATTACATATACACACCTTTTTGAAAGGCTCCAAAGGCTGCAACACCTAAGCAAGAGGCACCACTAACCAAACACTGCCATGAAGACCAAGGAACTCCCCAAACAAGTAAGGGACAATCAAAAAATATGTAGAAAATGGGATTTTAAAGGTACCCCTGATATAGGAAAAGACATTATCTACTAAAAATATATCGAATATTTATTAAAGCAGTTTTACAAAAAAAAATTGTACGATAAAATGTGAGAACAGTTTTACATTCATAGTCAAAGGTATACATCCTCAACCTAATATTGACAATGAAAAAAACTGTGGTCACCAAGGGTTCAAAGCATAACCACGTCCACATAATTTCAACATGTTTCGCCCAGAAGGCTTCATCAGGAAAATGGACAAGGCTTTTCAATTATTCAACAACAATATTCATGATTAAAACAACCTTGGATGTTCAAATGAGAAAGAGAAAAAAAGGTAAATACACAAAAAAATATACATAAAACATTCACATTTATGTAGCTTGAAAGCTCTTTAGCATGTGCAACCATAGCTCCACCAAAACCACCCTCTAGAAACAAAAACAAAAACAGGAACAAAAACCATCCCACCCCCCATCCCACCCCCCCCCAAAAAAACAAAAAAAAATAAACAAAACACCCAAACACCCCCATCACACAGGCTCACACCCAACCCTCCCCTAGTACTCCCACCCAACATAACCACCGCGTCAACTCCATACCTCTGTTATAGAGTTCTGGGGAAGTCGCAGGATGGGAGGCATCAGCTGAGAGAAGAGGGGAGGAGCGGTGCCCCTAGAAATGACTCCCCCCTGTGTAGTCCAGATGGATGCCTGATCACCCGTAGGGAGGGATGTATATTTTCATGGATGAAGATCATCACAAGCAAAAAGGATGATTACGGTATCTGTAACAGATATCATAGATAATAAAATTTCACACATATTGCGGGTGAAGAGAGAGGTAGACCACAAGACAAACTAGACAGTGGACACCACTCACCAACCTCCAAAGAGTAGAAGAGTATTTGTATTGGGAGCTCATGAGGACTGAATGGCACAATATCAATTGTAAAAAAGCACCTGTGCAGGTGAAGACAAAGCTGCTCCACAGTTTCTGAAAAAGTATATAAAGTGCATGTAGCTATGTTAAACTTCAATGTAATGAGGAACATATGTACGCTGCAGTTTTAAATCTTCAAGAGCACCTGCTCACCTTGAAAAGATATCACATCGTTATGTAAGAAGCTACGTCACATTTCTATTGGCGCTGCTGAAAGGGCACCATAAAGTGGTGGGCCACAAAAGATATTCACTTCCTATTTTTAGAGAGGAAAAAAAAGGGGGTTTGTTTAAAAGGAAATAGAGCACCAAAAGTGGTGCTTTAGTTTACAATTAGACATATCACAGAGTGCTAGACCGATTAACGGTCAATGTTTAGTTTTACCTGGTGCCGGCGTCCATGTTTAGCATGAGCTCCCTGACTGCTAGCAAGCATCTGAATGTGTGGGGTTTAAATATCCCTCCCCATGGCCCCAAAATGCTGTGCGTGTCATCACACTGCACCTGGAGCCAAGCGGACGCAAAAGGGAAGTTCCTGGTCCAAGGACTGATGACCCGGAACCGGAAACGAAAGACAGGAAGTAAAACTACTTCCTGTGTGCCCAAAACAGCACTAAGACTCCCTTTGGAGACAGTGCTGAGCCAAGAAAGAAAACTTGGACAGTTGGAAAGATGGCTGTGGGATACGGTTATACCGGCATGCCAAGGACTATAAGGAGACCTCAAGGCGGGCGTATACCGGGTTGGCAACCCCCAGGAAAGAAAAGCCCAAGGGGGGTCATGATTGCACATTACAATAATTTGTCTACAACATTGTACCACTAATTTACATCCACATATGAAAAGCTGTATCAATATGCACATCATTGCAGCTGACTCAATATATGTTAGTATCCCTTTTCTAAAAGATGTATTATTTCTAATAGGGGCAATTCTGGCCTAGACAACCAATCCAAAGTTAGTCGCGAGAGGAATCATAAACGTCTGGTGATCTCATGATATTCAAAGCAGTAAATGTTAACAAAACAAAGGAAGGGAAGACACTCAATGGGGCACATACTACCAAGGAGACAGGAGTGACCAGATCACAAAAGGGGGGTGATGTTTATAGAAAAGGCTTATAGCTAATCCCCTCATTGAGGCCGGGGGACCGAGTGGCCTGTAAGCAATAGATCCATCTCGTCTCCAATTGGAGAAGTTTATTGTCTAGATCACCTCCTCGTTCATGTTCTGGTATGTGTTCAAGGCTGAAAAAGCCGATAACTTTTAGGTGTTTCCATCCTATGTTTGGAGATAAGGGACACATGGTCCCTGATTCTACAAAAAAGTGGGCGCTTCTTTTTCCCAAGTAAAATGCCCCGCAATGACATTTCATTAGGTATACGAAACCAACCGATTGACAGTTTGTTCTAAGTTTGGGGGTCCAGACGTTATTGTTGGGAAGGATAACATTGTTCCCTTCTAAAATGAAGGGACAATAGTTGCATCTGCCACAAGGGTAGATGCCTGGTGATTTAGACTTGAGTGTAGTCTGATTGCGATAGTGGCTACTCACTAGAGTATCCCTCAAGGAGCGAGAGCGTTTGAAGGTGATCTCTGGATAGGGTCTAACGAATTTGGAAATTTTTTGATCAGCTGCCAATAGGTACCAGAACTTTTTATAGATATGTCGCACCTTTGCATGTTGTCTATTATATTTGGTAATCACTCTTGTTGATGTTGATACTTTATCTCGTCTGGGTTTATATAGCAACAGTTGTCTATTCTCGTTTTTTACCCTGTTGAATGCTTTTTTTTACTATATCCTCTAGCTAGGAGGCGATCGCGTAGCAGGTTTGCCTCCTTTTGGAAGTCTGTATCCAATGTGCAATTGCGTTTCAAGCGCAAGAATTGACTGAAAGGGATGCATTTGATTAGTTTTTCAGGGTGCGAACTGCTGGCATGCAGTAAGCTGTTGCCTGCTGACGGTTTGCGATATAGTGTGGAACAGAGCATTCCTGTTTCGTTCAAAAAGATCTCTACATCTAAAAAAGTAATTTTTGACTGGTCGAACGTGTAAGTAAACTTAAGATTGTATGTGTTCACCTGTAGACCCACCAGGAACTCTAGTAGTTGTTCTTTTGATCCTGCCCACACTATAAAAACATCATGTATCGATGCCATGATACAATCTTACCAATAAACTCTGCTTTGGATTCATCAAAGAAAAGGTCTCGTTCCCACCCCCCCAGGAACAGGTTTGTGTAGGAGGGGGCACATTTTGCCCCCATTGCCACGCCCTGTACCTGGAGGTAGTGGGAACCCTTAAACACAAAAATATTGTGTGTAAGTATAAAATTAAGAATTTCAATCACAAATTCGTTATACTTCCATGAGTCAAGATCTCGTTCATTCAAAAATTCTCGCACAACCTCCACACCTCTGGTATGAGGTATGGAATTGTACAAGGCCTCTATATCGATCGCAACTAGCCAACATCCCTGAGGTAGCTGTAATCCATCCAGTGTTTTCAATAGCTCAATGGTATCCTTAACAAAAGAAAAAAGTACCTTTACGTGGGGGTATAGATACTCGTCCACTAGTTGGCTGGCCTTTTCTGTCAGGGATCCGCACCCCAAAATAATCGGTCGGCCTGGGGGATTCTGTAAGTTTTTGTGCACTTTAGGCAATGTGTAGAATGTTGGAGTCACCGGATTGGTAGAGTCAAAGAATTTTAGTGTGTTAGAGTCAATGACCCCCCTGTAGTGCGCCTTAGCCAGAATGTCCTTATAAAGTTTCATGTAATAATTAACGTGAGATTTGGGTACTGGTCTGTACCAGTCAGTATTACGTATGATGTCAAAACACATTTGCTCATATTGTTTTGTATCCATCAGAACGAGGTTGCCACCTTTATCGGATGGTTTTATTACGATGTTTTTATTAGACCTCAAGTTCTGTAATGCCTTTTTTAAATGTTTAGATAAATTGCCCGGAGGGCCAGTTAGCCAGTTGGTAGCTTCAATCTCTTTAGTGACCTGGATCACAAAGGTCCACAAGTTGGAGTTTCCCTGTAGGGCAGGGAAGGACTTGGATTTGGGTTTATATGTTTTTGGTGTCTCAAAGGTTATTCCAGCAGAAGATATGGAAAAAGGATTATAGGAGTAAATGGGGTTGTTAGATGGGCCAGCCCCCTGATTTGCAGGTTGGGAGGTCTCCGATCCACGTGGGTTGAATATCCAACCCGCCTCCTCGGGATTGCTCTCCTCCCACAAATCCATCAAATCCCGAAGGGCTCGTAGGCCTTCAAAAGTAAGACCTTCTAAATTGGCATTGTCTGAATTCGTTATCTCAACGTCATTAGGGTTTTTGTCATATAGGACTTTGTACAAGAGGCGTCTGGCAAAGAGGTGCAAATCCTTGATCAGTTCAAATTTGTTTGCCTCATCATCCGGACAGAAAGTGAGACCTAGCTCTAACAAAGTGGTCTCATCCTCTGTCAAAGGATGTGAGGACAAGTTGATAATGTCAAATTTGTCTCGGTTCCCATCCAAGATGGAACCGGGACCCTCTACTTTAACAGTTGACTCATTGTTCGTAAGGGAGTAGGTGTGGGTAGGGAATTGCGCCTAGAGTCCAAAGTATTGGAACTAAAAATGGGTGCCATTCGAGAATCCGTGGGAAAGGCAGTTGTAACTGGGTGTTGTTCCAACATTTATTGGGACATGGGTCCCGCCGGAGTTGACACCGGATTTAAATTTATTGTTGGAGTGGTTAACGTCACAAGTGAATGGTTTTGTATATTACCATTTCTTGAGGTACTGGGACGCGAACGTTGTACACGTGTTTTCTTGTCATTACTTTTGTCATGAGTTGACTTGGGGCGTTCCTGTGAGCTAATTTCACTATCTTTTTTTCTCTTTCTAGAAGCTCCACTAGAATCGCTATAGTGTGTAGCTATTGGGACATATAATGCTGAGGACATGGATGAACTATCGGATTCAATCAGATCCACATTGTGGTTCTGAGGAGCCCAATTGTATGTGGACCTCCGACGGGAGTGATGGCCCTGTTGGTGCCATTTATATGCTTGATCCTGATTTATGTATATTTTTTTGTGTATTTACCTTTTTTTCTCTTTCACTTTTGAACATCCAAGGTTGTTTTTATTGTGAATATTGTTGTTGAATAATTGAAAAGCCTCGTCCATTTTCCTGATGAAGCCTTCTGGGCGAAACATGTTGAAATTATGTGGACGTGGTTATGCTTTGAACCGTTGGTGACCACAGTTTTTTTCATTGTCAATATTAGGTTGAGGATGTATACCTTTAACTGTGAATGTAAAACTGTTCTCACATTTTATCTTACAATTTTTTTTTGTAAAACTGCTTTAATAAATATTTGATATATTTTTAGTAGATAATGTCTTTTCCTATATCAAGGGTACCTTTAAAATCCCATTTTCTACATATTTTTTGGTTTACTACTTTAGGGATGATGGTACACACATAAAAAACGTTTGTAAACACTGATCTCTACCCATATAGCCTAAGTAAGGGACAATCTATCTAAAAAGAAAGATTGCGCTAGGTGTGCAAAAAATTGTGACAGAAGAAATGTGAAAAAATTATTATTAAGTTTGAATATCCTGCGGCTGAAACACTATAACCCTGATATGGGGCACAAAACAAAATATGTGTAGAAAAGAGTGCAGCGCTGGAAGACTACTACTGCAGTAGACAGTGAAATTATGTTCAAAAGAAAACAGAAACCTATATGTTAACAAACCATGCACATAAATATTCCACTAATTGACTGAAGTGGATCAGTGGGTATTGTTCATATAGAATTAAATTATTAAAATAGTAATATTGATAATAAACACCAAATACAAAACGTGCTTATTTGTGTAGTGTCCACCAATTAACATGAAATAACGTGTGTGAATAATCCGCTGGGTAGATCCGTGACTTCCACCATTGACAGAAACCGTCACCACAGATAAATGGAGGCTTACCAGATAGCCAATATAAGACAGCATGAGATATCCTCCTCTTATGGAAGTTGTTCTCCCTGTGGAAGGTTCTTGATAGGAAGCGCTGTGATGGTGGTTCCCAGACTGAACATCAGTAGTGGAGGGGTAGGGAGGGGAAATCCCCTCTCAGCAATGATGGTAATCCAAAAAGGAAGAGAAAAACTCCGATAGTGTAAAAAAGTTTTGCTTCTTTTTATTTATTTAAATTGCCAATTATCGGAGTTTTTCTCTTCCTTTTTGGATTACCATCATTGCTGAGAGGGGATTTCCCCTCCCTACCCCTCCACTACTGATGTTCAGTCTGGGAACCACCATCACAGCGCTTCCTATCAAGAACCTTCCACAGGGAGAACAACTTCCATAAGAGGAGGATATCTCATGCTGTCTTATATTGGCTATCTGGTAAGCCTCCATTTATCTGTGGTGACGGTTTCTGTCAATGGTGGAAGTCACGGATCTACCCAGCGGATTATTCACACAAGTTATTTCATGTTAATTGGTGGACACTACACAAATAAGCACGTTTTGTATTTGGTGTTTATTATCAATATTACTATTTTAATAATTTAATTCTATATGAACAATACCCACTGATCCACTTCAGTCAATTAGTGGAATATTTATGTGCATGGTTTGTTAACATATAGGTTTCTGTTTTCTTTTGAACATAATTTCACTGTCTACTGCAGTAGTAGTCTTCCAGCGCTGCACTCTTTTCTACACACATAAGTAAGGGACAATGTTGTTGAGAAGTATAAGTCAGGGTTAGGTTACAAAAAATATCCAAATCTTTGATGATCCCTAGGAGCACCATCAAATCTATCATAACCAAAAACACGCTGAAAACAGAGAATTGTGGGACAAATTGGACGATCTGGAAAATTCCAGAAGAAACAATTTGCGCATAATTGGACTGCCAGAATCAGTAGCGAACAACCAGCTCACGAATATATGCGCTAAACTTATTCCTGAACAATTGGGCCTCCGCATACCCTGCAAAATCGAGCGCGCCCATCGCATCGGTCAGTTTACGGAAACTCGCGCCAAGCCCAGACACGTAATTGTCAAATATCTGAACTACGCCGACAAAAACGCCATTATGCAAGCATTCCGCCGCACACGCTCCCTATCAGTGGACGAAGCAAAATTGTTGCTCTTTGCGGAATATTCGATCGAGGTGATGAAACAACGTAAAGCATTCTCCACAATCTGCTCAACTTTATATCACAATCAAGTGAAATTTTCTTTGTCATATCCGGCTACTCTGCGTATCCAAACACGCTCAGGGGAACACCTCACCTTTACTTCACCAGATGAAGTGGATCGATACCTTGCAACAGCACAGAAATGGATCACACCAACTCTACGGAAGGCTCCTCCTCATCACTGAATATTTCTTCCTCTGCAACCCGCAAACAACAACACAGCCCAAGCAAGCCGCCATACAAACGCAGCCGCTTTACTCATCAGGCGGATCGTTCCGGCAATCGCTGAAGGCAAACCTCAGAGTCTACCTATCGATGGATGCACATGAGAGACGGGTAGTATCATCACCCCTCCCCCCCCTTTTTTTTTTTTTTTTTTTTTTAGGCTACCATGATACTACACCTAAATGTGGACGCTAGGTCCTTTTTTCTCTGTGTTGTTTGTCTCCCATATTAAGCTACTTAGAGTACTTGCTATTAGTGGATGCAAGCTCCCTCAAGGTATCTGCCAGTAGTTAACTGCCCTGCTCACTCTTCGAGATGGCCCATGACATCTGCTGCAACCTCCTGGAGCATGAACACTCCACTCCTCTACGCCTAGATACCCATCTAACCTCCCCCAAAGTGGCAAACACCCCTACCCCCCTCCCCCTTAACCTTTCCTCATCCGAAGCTCACACTTCATCCCTAAGAGAGGAGAGGCAAAAGGCGGGGGGTTCTGCCATCTGGTTTAGCCTCATGTGGAAAAAAGTGAATTACTTGATGTTTGATAGATGCTTTTTGTACCTAAGTCTTTACAGACTTAGTTTAATGGTTACACGATTTCTAATTTTCTGTTTTGTACATTTAGCTTTAGGAAGCTTACAATACTTGGCTGGCCCTCGGATTGATGACGCAATGCCTGTAGGAAGACTTCATACATCAAGCTCAGGACATCCCTACACATCAGACATGGCCTCATCGGTCGATGGGAATCACCTAAAGATTGTATCGTGGAAAGTTAAGGGGCTTTGCTCTCCAAGTAAGCGCATGTCAATACTTAGACACCTAAAGCGTCTGTGGGCAGATGTGGCGTTGCTTCAGGAGACACATCTGTCCGCAGATGATCTGACCCATCTACGCAAATTATGGGTAGGAACTGTATACAGTTCACCCGCCGTAGGACGCAAAGCTGGTGTAGCTATCCTACTACACAGAGAGGCAGCACAGAGACCTAAGGTAACCCTGGAGGAGCTGCAGAGTTCCACAGCAGAGACTGAAGTATCTGTACATAGGACAACAATAACCCTTATGCTCCATAGAGTTGGGCTTTATGGCAGAATGGCCAGAAGAAAGCCATTACTTTCAGCAAAAAACAAAATGCAAAAAGGCATGTGGGAGCCTCCCAAAATTGAACTTTTTGGCCATCAAAGAAAGCGCTATGTCTGGCGCTAACCCAACATATCACATCACCCAAAGAACACCATCCCCACAGTGAAACATGGTGGTGGCAGCATCATGCTGTGCGAATGTTTTTCAGCAGTCAGGACTGTGAAACTAGCTAGAGTTGAGGGATGGATGGTGCTAAATACAGGGATATTCTTGAGCAAAACCTGTACTACACAATCTCTGTGTGTGATTTGAGGCTAGGACGGAGGTACACCTTCCAGCAGGACAATGACCCCAAACACACTGCTAAAGCAACACTTGAGTGGTTTAAGGGTAAACATGTAAATGTGTTGGAATGGCCTAGTCAAAACCCAGACCTCAATCCAATAGAAAATCTGTGGTCAGACTTAAAGATTGCTATTCACAAGCGCAAATCGTCCAACATGAAGGAGCTGGAGTAGTTTTGCCAGGAGGAATGGGCAAAAAACCCAGTGGTAAGATGTGGCAAGCTCATAGAGACTTATCCACAGCGACTTGGAGCTGTGATAGTCGCAAAAGGTGGCTCTAAAAAGGCTTTGGGGGGGGTGAATAGTTATGCACATTGACTTTTTCTGTTATTTTGTCCTATTTGTTGTTTGCTTCACAATAAAAAATAAAAAAAAATCTTCAAAGTTGTGGTCATGTTCTGTAAATTACATGATGAAAATCCTCAAACAATCCATGCTAATTTCAGGTTGTGAGGCTACAAAACACGAAAAATACCAAGCGGTGTGAATACTTTTGCAAGGCACTGTATTTAACAGGTTTCAGACAGAACAGAAAGTAAAGAGAAATTACCACAGAGGGAATACAGGATGTAATACAAGCTGGAAGGCTGGCCGCAGGCTAGCCTGAATTTGTAGGAGGAGTCTGAGGGCTTTATATCCCACCTCCTCCTCCTTCAAATCCTTAGTCGGCTCATTTCTGGGTCATGCTGACACACGTCACTTCCAGGCCTTGCTGAGAGCCGTTCGGCTGCTCTCTCGGTGCTCACGTCAGGCACTACTGGGGAATCTGCCCACCCACATTTCCATCACCCCGTTCCACCCAATGTTCACACCGGGTGGGGGTAGGGGGGATTCGGCCGCCCGTCAGCTCCTCTCTTGTGCAGGTTTGGCTCCTTGGGGGGCTGCCCGCCCGCTTCTCCCAGTGTTCTGCCGGGGGAGGGGGGATTTAGTCGCTGGCTCACCTGGCCTGTGCAGATCTGGCTCCATGGGGGGACCGCCCGCCCGCTTCTCCCGGCGTTCCCGCCGGGGGTGTGTGACTCAGCTGCCCACCAGCTGCTCTATTTGCACAGTTCTGGCTCCACGAGGGGGCCGCCCACCGGGGGGGGGTGATTCCCCCATCCCTCTTCTCCTGGGGATCTGGCTCCCTGACGTGGTGTGCATTCTGCCGGTCTGTGGGGGGGCTTCCATGCTCAGCCTGCTCTGCGGCCGGTCTGGGTTCTCCTGCCGCTGTCCCTCTGTGTCTGGCAGGGGCAGTGCTTACCTAGATTTCACAATGTAATTAGTCCAAGTAAACAGGAATACCAGGTCTTTGTGTGGCATAACCCACTCCTTGTCTATGTTCACATGACATGTTTTGTTTCTGTTGTAGTGGTTCTGTCAGCAGCATGTTTTGTCATAGCGTGTTTCTGTCAGTAGCGTTTTCTACGGTAGCGGCTCTGTCATTAGTGTTCCTCTCATTTCATGTTCTGTCAGTAGCGGTGTCATTAGCGTGTTTGTCATAGTTCTGTCATTGGTGTGTTCTGTCACAACAGCTCGGTCAGCAGCATGTTTTGTCATAGCGGTTTCAGTCATAGTAGTTTCTAGCATAGCAGTTTCTGCCATAGCGGTTTCTGTCATAGCAGTTATGTCATTAGCGTGTTCTGGCAACAGCTCGGTCAAGCAGCCTGTTCCATCATAATGGGTCTGTCGGTAGCATGTTCTATCATAGCTTTCACATTTCCCTGTCATAGCATTTAATTCATAGCATTTTCCGGTTGTAGCGTTTTCCCTGTCACAGCATTTCCCTGACGTAGCATTTCATTCGTACCATTTTTCCTGTTGTAGCATTTTCCTGTCGTGGCATTTCATTTGTAGCATTTTCCGGTTGTAGCGTTTTCCCTATCGCAGCAATTCCCTGTCGCAGCATTTCCCTGTCGCAGCATTTCATTCATAGCATTTTACTGTCGTAGCATTTCATTCGTAGCGTTTTCCGGTTGTAGCGTTTTTTTTCCTGTCACAGCATTTCCCTGTCACAGCATTCCCTGTCATAGCATTTCATTCATAGCGTTTTCTGGTTGTAGTGTTTTCCCTGTCATAGCATTTCATTCATAGCGTTTTCTGGTTGTAGCGTTTTCCCTGTCGCAGCATTTCATTTGTAGCATTTTCCTGTTGTAGCATTTCATTTGTAGCATTTTTTCCTGTTGCATCATTCCCTGTCGCAGCATTTCCCTGTCGTAGCATTTCCCTGTCTTAGCATTTCATTCGTAAAGTTTTCTGGTGGTAGCGTTTTTCCTGTCGTAATAGCTTTTCATTCGTAGTATTCTGTCGTAAGTTTCCTGTCATAGCAATTTTCATTCGTAGTATTTCATTCGTAATATTTCGTTCATAGCTTTTCCGGTCGTAGAATTTCTGTTAGCTAGTGCTGATCTGTCGCGCCCACTGAACCATATGGGCTGAGGTTTCGGTTTATTTGATTGTCATCCCACAGTCTTCTCACCCCTATAACATACGTCATACGATGCACGCTCATTTCTTTACACTTGTACGTCTACCCACCGCGGTCTGTGGGTACACTAGCCCTGAGGGTTTGTTTGCTACCTGTCTGTTTTCGGTCATTGTATTTCGTTCATGGCATTCCTGTCGTAACATTTCGTTTGTAGCATTTCTGTTAGCCAGGGCTCACATCCTGGGTCTGTCACGCCTTCGGACCCATATGAGATTTTATTTTTATTGATTGTCTACCCACAATCTTCTCACCTGTATGACATACGTCATACAATACATACCATGTGACCATACCAAACTCATAGCTGAGTTTTATCGCTGGTGTACCCCTTTCCTGGCCTCAGCTGGGGGGGGGGGGGGGGCAGTATTTTAGGTGGTTAGTCCCCACTCCATCCCAATCTCTTCCATTCACCAGCGCAGCACGTTTCCATGCATGATTCTTCAACCCAGTTTCATGCGGTACTCAATACGCTCTTACGTCCATGTCACAATTGTTAAGACAGGATGGAGGGGATCATAGCCCGCTTGGCTTGCGCAGAGGTGTCAGCTCCGGCTCCTGCTCGTCTCAGTATGCCTGCAGGTGTTGGAATTTCTTTACAGTAGCATGTAGAACTAGGGGCAAGCTTGGTTATAGGTGATTGATCTGGCCAATGGTTATTTATCTAGAGTATTCCGAGGGCTTCTACCAAGGGTGTAAAAGTTTCATAGGTTCATGTCTCCGGCTTTCGCTGCATATTGCCTCGGCAATTTGGCCTCATCTACCAATGCTATCAAGTATCTATCAGATGACCAGAATTTCAGGACCTACAAACTCCTGTCAGTCTGTCCATTTTTTTGCAGCTCACCCTCTCTAAGCTGTCAAGGGTATTCAGGGAAGTCAGGGATGTTCTCTTTGGCACGGCTACCAGTTTCCAGCCAGGTTTTCGTGGTGTTTCAGTCTTCCTATATCATACCCTTGGTGCCGTTCCCAGTTAGTGCTCTAGGCAGTTCTCTTTTACAATGCTTACAACTTCCCCTTCATTAGAATAGATGGATAAGCAAGGAGTTTGTGGTTACATTACTGTACCACAGTAACGATGTTGGTTTAAAGTATTTGTCCTTCTCTGCAACATTCCTTGGGACTGCTCTTTCTCCCTCTCCCCATGCATCCTCTCACTACAAACAGTTTGTTCTCATGTCCAGGTTACTTGACAAACTAGGCTCGAATCCTAAACCCCTTTTCTGGATATTTGTCTGGATCGGAGGCAATTTTCGTAGATCCGCACAGGGGGTCCCTTCTTTAATCACAGGTTTATGGGGCACTGGAGATCCTCCGTTTTAGCAGCTACATACGGAAACCCCTTTTTTCTGTAGTCATCCGGGCATTTGCATGTTCTGGATTGATGGTTGTTTCTGGCCCTTCTTTGTAACTTTCACATCACACCTACTTCGTGTCTCTTTTTGCCCTCTTTTAGGCATACTGACCAGCCAGGCCAAGGCACACCTCAGGTCTTGGTAGATAGGGTTATCGCATTTCCAAATGAAGACTCTGATTACAAGTTGGAAGGCTGGCCGCAGGCTAGCCTGAATTTGTAGGAGGAGTCTGAGGGCTTTATATCCCTCTTCCTCCTCCTTCAGATCCTTTGTCGGCTCATTCCTGGGTTCCCACCCACCCGTTTCCCCATACTTTTATCATTTCATCATTTCATTTACATTTCATACATATTCATTCAGGGTATGGCCTCTTTTAGGCATACTGACCAGCCAGGCCAAGGCAAACCTCAGGTCTTGGTAGTTAGGGTTATCGCATTTCCAAGTAAAGACTCTGACTACAAATATATAAATACAATAGATTACAAATAATAAACACCCCCCAAAAAATATTAAAACATACAAAAACATAACCAGAAAGACTCCCATAAAAAAGAATCCCCCCCCACCAACAAAAAAGTTTTTAAGACTGCCTCCAATGACCTAAATTACATGATTATAAATCTTGATAAAAAATATTAACATAGTTATTCTTGTTACCATTCCTATTTTGGAGTGACTTAGGTCATAACAATGCCAACCACAAAAAAATTTTAAAAAAATATTAACCACTTGCCGACCGCCTACCGCATATATACTGCGGCAGAATGGCACGGGCAGGCAGAATCACGTACCCGTACGTGATCTGCCTCCCGCGAGCGGGGGGTCCCATCGGACCCCCCCCCGGTGCCAGCGGCGGTCGGCATTTGACTGGGAGCGTCGGGAGGCGAGGGGGAGACCATCCGATCGTGGCCCCCCCCTCGCGATCGCTCCCAGCCAATGGGAATCCTCCTCTGCCTGTGTGTAGTTTCACACAGGCAGAGGATGTGATGTCATCTCTCCTCGGTCTGGCAGTTTCCGTTCCAGCGCCGAGGAGAGAAGACAAGTGAGTGCACAACACACACACACACACAGTAGAACATGCCAGGCATACCTTACACCCCCGATCCCCCCCCGATCGCCCCCTGATCCCCCCCGATCACCCCCCCCCCCCTGTCACAAACTGACATTAGCAGTATTTTTTTTTTTTCTGATTACTGCATAGTGTCAGTTTGTGACAGTTACAGTGTTAGGGCAGTTAGTATTACCCCCTTTAGGTCTAGGATACCCCCCTAACCCCCCTAATAAAGTTTTAACCTCTTGATCACCCCCCTCACCAGTGTCGCTAAGCGATCATTTTTCTGATCGCTGTATTAGTGTCGCTGGTGACGGTAGTTAGGGACGTAAATATTTAGGTTCGCCGTCAGCGTTTTATAGCGACAGGGACCCCCATATACTACCTAATAAAGGTTTTAACCCCTTGATTGCCCCCTAGTTAACCCTTTCACCACTGATCACCGTATAACTGTTACGGGTGACGCTGGTTAGTTCGTTTATTTTTTATAGTGTCAGGGCACCCACCGTTTATTACCGAATAAAGGTTTAGCCCCCTGATCGCGGTGATATGCGTCGCCCCAGGCAGCGTCAGATTAGCGCCAGTACCGCTAACACCCACGCACGCAGCATACGCCTCCCTTAGTGGTATAGTATCTGAATGCATCAATATCTGATCCGATCAGATCTATACTAGCTTCCCCAGCAGTTTAGGGTTCCCGAAAACGCAGTGTTAGCGGGATCAGCCCAGATACCTGCTAGCACCTGCGTTTTGCCCCTCCGACCGGCCCAGCCCACCCAAGTGCAGTATCGATCGATCACTGTCACTTACAAAACACTAAACGCATAACTGCAGCGTTCGCAGAGTCAGGCCTGATCCCTGCGATCGCTAACAGTTTTTTTTGGTAGCAGTTTGGTGAACTGGCAAGCACCGGCCCCAGGCAGCGTCAGGTTAGCGCCAGTACCGCTAACACCCACGCACACAGCATACGCCTCCCTTAGTGGTATAGTATCTGATCGGATCAATATCTGATCCGATCAGATCTATACTAGCGTCCCCAGCAGTTTAGGGTTCCCAAACACGCAGTGTTAGCAGGATCAGCCCAGATACCTGCTAGCACCTGCGTTTTTCCCGTCCGCCTGGCCCATCCCAGCCCACCCAAGTGCAGTATCGATCGATCACTGTCACTTACAAAACACTAAACGCATAACTGCAGCGTTCGCAGAGTCAGGCCTGATCCCTGCGATCGCTAACAGTTTTTTTGGTAGCGTTTTGGTGAACTGGCAAGCACCAGCCCCAGGCAGCGTCAGGTTAGCGCCAGTCCCGCTAACACCCACGCACGCACCGTACACCTCCCTTAGTGGTATAGTATCTGATCAGATCAATATCTGATCCGATCAGATCTATACTAGCGTCACCAGCAGTTTAGGGTTCCCAAACACGCAGTGTTAGCGGGATCAGCCCAGATACCTGCTAGCACCTGCGTTTTGCCCCTCCGCCCGGCCCAGCCCAGCCCACCCAAGTGCAGTATCGATCGATCACTGTCACTTACAAAACACTAAACGCATAACTGCAGCGTTAGCAGAGTCAGGCCTGATCCCTGCGATCGCTAACAGTTTTTTTGGTAGTGTTTTGGTGAACTGGCAAGCACCAGCGGCGTAGTACACCCCGGTCGTAGTCAAACCAGCGCTGCAGTAACACGTGGTGACGTGGCGAGTCCCATAAGTGCAGTTCAAGCTGGTGAGGTGGCAAGCACAAGTAGTGTCCCGCTGCCACCAAAAAGACAAACACAGGCCCGTCGTGCCCATAATGCCCTTCCTGCTGCATTCGCCAATCCTAATTGGGAACCCACTGCTTCTGCAGCGCCCGTACTTCCCCCATTCACATCCCCAACCAATGCAGTCGGCTGCATGAGAGGCATTTTTATGTCCTCCCGAGTACCCCTACCCAGCGAACCCCCCAAAAAAGATGTTGTGTCTGCAGCAAGCGCGGATATAGACGTGACACCCGCTATTATTGTCCCTCCTGTCCTGACAATCCTGGTCTTTGCATTGGTGAATATTTTGAACGCTACCATTCACTAGTTGAGTATTAGCATAGGGTACAGCATTCCACAGACTAGGCACACTTTCACAGGGTCTCCCAAGATGCCATCGCATTTTGAGAGACCCGAACCTGGAACCGGTTACAGTTATAAAAGTTACAGTTACAAAAAAAGTGTAAAAAAAAAAAAACCACAAACAAAAATATAAAATAAAAAAAAAATAGTTGTCGTTTCATTGTTCTCTCTCTCTATTCTCTCTCTCTATTGTTCTGCTCTTTTTTACTGTATTCTATTCTGCAATGTTTTATTGTTATTATGTTTTATCATGTTTGCTTTTCAGGTATGCAATTTTTTATACCTTACCGTTTACTGTGCTTTATTGTTAACCATTTTTTTGTCTTCAGGTACGCCATTCACGACTTTGAGTGGTTATACCAGAATGATGCCTGCAGGTTTAGGTATCATCTTGGTATCATTCTTTTCAGCCAGCGGTCGGCTTTCATGTAAAAGCAATCCTAGTGGCTAATTAGCCTCTAGACTGCTTTTACAAGCAGTGGGAGGGAATGCCCCCCCCCCAACGTCTTCCGTGTTTTTCTCTGGCTCTCCTGTCTCAACAGGGAACCTGAAAATGCAGCCGGTGATTCAGCCAGCTGACCATAGAGCTGATCAGAGACCAGAGTGGCTCCAAACATCTCTATGACCTAAGAAACCGGAAGCTATGAGCATTTTATGACTTAGATTTCGCCGGATGTAAACAGCGCCATTGGGAAATTGGGAAAGCATTTTATCACACCGATCTTGGTGTGGTCAGATGCTTTGAGGGCAGAGGAGAAATCTAGGGTCTAGTAGACCCCAATTTTTGCAAAAAAGAGTACCTGTCACTACCTATTGCTATCATAGGGGATATTTACATTCCCTGAGATAACAATAAAAATGATTTAAAAAAAAAAAAAAATGAAAGGAACAGTTTAAAGGAACAGTTTAAAAATAAGATAAAAAAATAATAATAATAAAGAAAAAAAAAAAAAAAGCACCCCTGTCCCCCCTGCTCTCGCGCTAAGGCGAACGCAAGCGTCGGTCTGGCGTCAAATGTAAACAGCAATTGCACCATGCATGTGAGGTATCGCCGCGAAGGCCAGATCGAGGGCAGTAAGTTTAGCAGTAGACCTCCTCTGTAAATCTAAAGTGGTAACCTGTAAAGGCTTTTAAAGGCTTTTAAAAATGTATTTAGTTTGTCGCCACTGCACGTTTGTGCGCAATTTTAAAGCATGTCATGTTTGGTATCCATGTACTCGGCCTAAGATCATCTTTTTTATTTCATCAAACATTTGGGCAATATAGTGTGTTTTAGTGCATTAAAATGTAAAAAAGTGTGTTTTTTCCCCAAAAAATGCGTTTGAAAAATCGCTGCGCAAATACTGTGTGAAAAAAAAAATGAAACACCCACCATTTTAATCTGTAGGGCATTTGCTTTAAAAAAAAATATAATGTTTGGGGGTTCAAAGTAATTTTCTTGCAAAAAAAAATTATTTTTTTATGTAAACAATAAGTGTCAGAAAGGGCTTTGTCTTCAAGTGGTTAGAAGAGTGGGTGATGTATGACATAAGCTTCTAGATGTTGTGCATAAAATGCCAGGACAGTTTAAACCCCCCCCAAATGACCCCATTTTGGAAAGTAGACACCCCAAGCTATTTGCTGAGAGTCATGTTGAGTCCATGGAATAATTTATATTGTGACACAAGTTGCGGGAAAGAGACAATTTTTTATTTTTTTTATTTTTTTTTGCGCAAAGTTGTCACTAAATGATATATTGCTCAAACATGCCATGGGAATATGTGAAATTACACCCCAAAATACATTCTGTTGCTTCTCCTGAGTACGGGGATACCACATGTGTGGGACTTTTTGGGAGCCTAGCCGCGTACGGGACCCCGAAAACCAAGCACCGCCTTCAGGCTTTCTAAGGCCGTAAATTTTTGATTTCACTCTTCACTGCCTATCACAGTTTCGGAGGCCATGAATGCACAAAACCCCCCCAAATGACCCCATTTTGGAAAGTAGACACCCCAAGCTATTTGATGAGAGGTATAGTGAGTATTTTGCAGACCTCACTTTTTGTCACAAAGTTTTGAAAATTGAAAAAAGAAAAAAAAAAATTTTTTCTTGTCTTTCTTTATTTTCAAAAACAAATGAGAGCTGCAAAATACTCACCATGCCTCTCAGCAAATAGCTTGGGGTGTCTACTTTCCAAAATGGGGTCATTTGGGGGGGGGTTTGTGCCACCTGGGCATTCCATGGCCTCCGAAACTGTGATAGGCAGTGAGGAGTAAAATCAAAAATGTACGCCCTTAGAAATCCTGAAGGCAGTGATTGGTTTTCGGGGTCCCGTACGCGGCTAGGCTCCCAAAAAGTCCCACACATGTGGTATCCCCATACTCAGGAGAAGCAGCTAAATGTATTTTGGGGTGCAATTCCACATATGCCCATGGCCTGTGTGAGCAATATATCATTTAGTGACAACTTTGTGCAAAAAAAAAAAAAATGTGTCACTTTCCCGCAACTTGTGTCAAAATATAAAACATTCCATGGACTCAACATGCCTCAAAGCAAATAGCTTGGGGTGTCTACTTTCCAAAATGGGGTCATTTGGGGGGGTTTTATGTCATCTGGGCATTTTATGGCCTTCAAAACTGTGATAGGTAGTGAGGAGTAAAATCAAAAATGTACGCCCTTAGAAATCCTGAAGGCGGTGCTTGGTTTTCGGGGCCCCGTACGCGGCTAGGCTCCCAAAAAGTCCCACACATGTGGTATCCCCGTACTCAGGAGAAGCAGCTAAATGTATTTTGGGGTGCAATTCCACATATGCCCATGGCCTGTGTGAGCAATATATCATTTAGTGACAACTTTTTGTAATTTTCTTTTTTTTTTTGTCATTATTCAATCACTTGGAACAAAAAAAATTAATATTCAATGGGCTCAACATGCCTCTCAGCAAATTCCTTGGGGTGTCTACTTTCCAAAATGGGGTCATTTGTGGGGGTTTTGTACTGCCCTGCCATTTTAGCACCTCAAGAAACGACATAGGCAGTCATAAATTAAAGGCTGTGTAAATTCCAGAAAATGTACCCTAGTTTGTAGACGCTATAACTTTTGCACAAACCAATAAATATACACTTATTGACATTTTTTTTACCAAAGACATGTAGCCGAATACATTTTGGCCTAAATGTATGACTAAAATTGAGTTTATTGGATTTTTTTTAGAACAAAAAGTAGAAAATATCATTTTTTTTCCAAATTTTTGGTCTTTTTCCGTGTATAGCGCAAAAAATAAAAACGGCAGAGGTGATCAAATACCATCAAAAGAAAGCTCTATTTGTGGGAAGAAAAGGACGCAAATTTCGTTTGGGTACAGCATTGCATGACCGCGCAATTAGCAGTTAAAGTGACGCAGTGCCGAATTGTAAAAAGTGCTCTGGTCAGGAAGGGGGTAAAACCTTCCGGGGTTGAAGTGGTTAAGGATGAGCCGAACACCCCCCCCCCCCAGTTCAGTTCGCACCAGAACTTACGAACAGGCCAAAAATTTGGACGAACACACAAACACCATTAAAGTCTATGGGACCCGAACATGAAAAAAAGTGCTAATTTTAAAGGCTTATATGCAAGTTATTGTCATAAATAGTGTTTGGGGACCCGGGTTCTGCCCCAGGGGACATGTATCATGTATCATGTACATGTATCATTCCCTCTTCTGGCACAGAAGAGGGAAGACATCAATGTGAGTTTGCACCAACACTACACTTCCAGTAGAACATGCAGGCACACTTTTCACCCCCCATCACCCCCCAGTCACCCCCTGATCACCCCCCTGTACCCCCTGTCACAGTGACACCAATAGCAGTTTTTTTTTCTGATTATTGCATTGGTGTCAGTTTGTGACAGTTGTAAGTGGTAGGGCAGTTAGTGTTAGGCCCCTTTAGGTCTAGGGTACCCCCTAACCCCCCGTAATAGAGTTTTAACTCCGTGATCACCCCCCGTCACCAGTGTCACTAAGCAATCGTTTTTCTGATTGCTGTATTAGTGTCACAGGTGATGCTAGTTAGTGAGGTAAGTATTTAGGTTCGCAGTCAGCTTTTTATAGCATCAGGGACCCCCATATACTACCTAATAAAGGTTTTAACCCCCTGATTGCCCCCAGTTAACCCTTTCACCAGTGATCACCGCATAACTGTTATGGATGACGCTGGTTAGTTAGTTTGTTTTTTATAGTTTCAGGGCACCCGCCGTTTATTACCTAATAAAGGTTTAACCCCCTGATCGCCTGGTGGTGATATAAGTTAAGTTTTAGGTTCAGATAGGTTCTGCGTCGCCCCAGGCAGCGTGAGGTTAGTGCCAGTACCGCTAACACCCATGCACGCAGCATACACCTCCCTTAGTGGTATAGTATCTGAACGGATCAATACCTGATCCGATCAGATCTATACTAGCATCCCCAGCAGTTTAGGGTTCCCAAAAACGCAGTGTTAGCGGGATCAGCCCAGATACCTGCTAGCACCTGCGTTTTGCCCCTCCGCCCAGCCCAGCCCAGTGCAGTATTGATCGATCACTGTCACTTACAAAACACTAAACACATAACTGCAGCGTTCGCAGAGTCAGGCCTGAACCCTGCAATCGCTAACAGTTTTTTGGTAGTGTTTTGACACAGTCGCTAACAGTCAGGAGCTTTTTTGCCTGTGAGTCTCACTAGTGTACCAATTTAGAGCCCAAAATGGCAAATCGAAGGTACACTAGTGAAGAGGCCTACACGTTTCTGAGCATGACAGATAGTGAAGAGGAAGTCACTCATCTGTCAGATTCAGGCTCAGAATACGAACCTGTAGACAGCAGTGGCTCCATGACAAATAGCTCTAACGATGGAGTTGTGGTCCCTGCCAAGGTCAGACGTACCAGACCCCAATGTTCTTCTTCTGCTGTTGAGGTGCAAGAACCGCAGGGCTCTCGTATGGAGCAGGGAAGTATTAGCGCCGCTATTCCTTCTGGTGAACTGGCAAGCACCAGCTGCCTAGTACACCCTGGTCGTACATCCAGCACTGTAGTAACACTTAGTGACGTGGCGAGTCCCATAAGTGCAGTTCAAGCCGGCAAGGTGGCAAGCACAAGTAGTGTCCCGCTGCCACCAAGAAGAAGAAGGGCCTGTCGTGCCCATAGTGCCCTTCTTGCTGCATTCGCCAATCCTAATTGGGAACCCACCACTTCTGCAGCACCCATACTTCCCCCATTCACTGGCCAACCCAGCATTCATGCGGAAACAGTTGATTTTACGTCACTTGATTTTTATTCGCTGTTTTTCACCGAAGATCTCTATAGATCTATTGTGGACCAAAGCAAATTTTATGCTGGTCAACACATCGCCACTATTCCCCAGTCCTCCCTTGCCAGAGATCGGAAACCAATTAGGGTTTCCGAATTTAAGATCGTTCTGGGCCTTTCCCTCAACATGGGTATAACCAAAAAGAGTGAGTTGCGGTCATATTGGTCCACTGACCCAATTCACCATATGCCCGTGCTCTCTGCCTCCATGACCAGAGCACGATACGAGCAGATTTTGCGGTTCATGCACTTCAACAACATTGAATTCTGTCATCCTCGTGGAGACCCTGGATACGATCGGCTCTACAAAATTCGCCGCCTCATAAACCACTTCAACCAACGTTTTGCACACTTGTTAACTCCCCATCAAGTTGTCTGCATTGATGAGTCCCTGATTAAGTTTTCTGGCTGCTTGTCATTCAAACAGTACCTTCCCAGCAAGCGCGCCAAATACGGGGTCAAGATGTATAAGCTCTGTGACAGGGCCACAGGCTATACATGTAGTTTTATGGTTTACGAGGGAAAAGATAGCCACGTAGAGCCGACAAACTGCCCTGACTGAATAGGAAGCGCTGGCAAGATTGTGTGGGACTTGGTGCCACCCTTATTCGGAAAGGGGTACCACTTATATGTGGACAATTATTACACGAGTGTGTCACTTTTTATTCACCTTTTTGATCATCAGATTGGAGCATGTGGCATCGTGTGACCTAACCGCCGGGGCTTTCCCCAGTGGCTTGTAGATTCCTGTCTTAGGCTGGGGGAGAGAGCCTGCTTGCAGTGTAATAATTTGCTCGCTATGAAGTGGAGGGATAATAAGAATGTTTTTGTTCTTACCTCCCTTCATGCAGACATGACGGTCCAAATTACTACGGCGTTGGTCTTGTGGAGGAACCCCTCTGTGTCCATGAATATAACCAAAATATGGGAGGGGTGGACCTCAACGACCAGTTGTTGGCGCCATACCTAGTTGCCTGTAAGGCCAGACGCTGGTATAAAAAAGTGTTTGTATACCTATTTTAATTGGCTTTGCTGAACGCTCATGTGCTTTACAGAGCTTCAGGACTGACTGGATCCTTCCTTAAATTCCAGGAAGAGATCGTCAGAGCCCTTCTGTTTCCAGACGGTGCTCCACCTCACCTTTCCAATCCAAATGCAGTAAGCCGGCTGCATGAGAGGTATTTTCCTTATGTCCTCCCACGTACCCCTACCCAACGAGCCCCCCAAAGAAAATGTCATGTCTGCAGAAAGCACGGATATAGGCGTGACACCCGATATTATTGTTCTTCCTGTCCTGACAATCCTGGTCTTTGCATTGGTGAATGTTTTGAGCGCTACCATACACTAGTTGAGTTTTAGCATAGGGTACAGCATTGCACAGACTAGGCACACTTTCACAGGGTCTCCCAAGATGCCATCACATTTCGAGAGACCCAAACCTGGAACCGGTTACAGTTACAAAAGTTACAGTTATTAAAAAAAAGTAAAAAAAAAAAAAAAAATGAAAAAAAAAAAAATAGTTGTTGTTTTATTGTTCTCTCTCTCTCTATTTTCTCTCTATTGTTCTGCTCTTTTTTTTTCTGTATTCTATTCTGCAATGTTTTATTGTTTTTATGTTTGATCATGTTTGCTTTTCAGGTATGTAATTTTTTTTATACTTTACTGTTTACTGTGTTTTATTGTTAACCATTTTTTTTTGTTTTCTTGTACGCCATTCAGCTGCAGCGTGGATTTATTTATCTTGACAGCAAGAGCATTTGCTCCCACGATACATAAAGCCGTGCCTCCAGCGCTGTCGGAGGTGATTTTCACCACCACAGTTACATACTTCAGCATATATGCTGAAGCATCGGGGCAGCAGGGGCGGAGGAGCGATTTGCTCCTACCTTTTGCGGGTGGATGCCCCCATGCTTCGGCATATATATATTTAAGGCACAGGTTGAGTTAAAAAATGTTTTATTTTTTACTATTTTTTTGTATTTGCTTTGCAGGTATGGTAAGTCTTATGCCCCGTACACATGGTCGGACTTTGTTCGGACATTCCGACAACAAAATCCTAGGATTTTTTCCGTCGGATGTTGGCTCAAACTTGTCTTGCATACACACGGTCACACAAAGTTGTCGGAAAATCCGATCGTTCTAAACGCGGTGACGTAAAACACGTACGTCGGGACTATAAACGGGGCAGTGGCCAATAACTTTCATCTCTTTATTTATTCTGAGCATGCGTGGCACTTTGTCCGTCGGATTTTTGTACACACGATCGGAATTTCCGACAACGGATTTTGTTGTCGGAAAATTTTATCTCCTGCTGTCCAACTTTGTGTGTCGGAAAATCCGATGGAAAATGTCCGATGGAGCCCACACACGGTCGGAATTTCCGACAACATGCTCCGATCGGACATTTTCCATCGGAAAATCCGACCGTGTGTACGGGGCATTACTGTTATACTGTAATGTTACTTTGTTTTATTGTTAACCATCATTTGCTTAGCAGGTACACCATTCAGTTGCAGCGCGGATTTATTTACCTTGACAGCGTTTGCTTCCACGAAACATAAAGCCGTGACTCCAGCGCTGTCGGAGGTGATTTCACCACCACAGTTAAAAAAAAGAGCATATATGCCGAAGCATGGGACAGCAGGGGCGGAGAAGCAATTTGCTCCTAACTTTTGGGGTAGATGCCCCCATGCTTCGGCATATATAAATGGTGCATGTATGCCCATCATTCGAAGTGGGTGGATGAAGGGAGGTATTCTAATGGTGGGCATACCCACTGATCAATCTCTTTTTTTCATGCAGCCCACAGGCTGCATGAAAAAAAAGATTACAATATATGCCCAACAAGGACCAGCAACGTACTGGTATGTTGCTGAACTTTGAGTGGTTATACCAGAGTGATGCCTGCAGGTTTAGGTATCATCTTTAGGTATCATTCTTTTCAGCCAGCGGTCAGCTTTCATGTAAAAGCAATCCTAGCGGCTAATTAGCCTCTAGACTGCTTTTACAAGCAGTGAGAGGGAATGTCCCCCACCCTCCCACCATCTTCCATGGTTTTCTCTGGCTCTCCTGTCCCAACAGGGAACCCGAGAATGCAGCCAATGATTCAGCCGGCTGACCATAGAGCTGATCAGAAACCAGAATGGCTCCAATCATCTCAATGGCCTAAGAAACCCTGAAGCTATGAGCATTTCATGACTTAGATTTTGCCGGATGTAAACAGCGCCATTGGGAAATTGAGAAAGCATTTTATCACACCGATCTTGGTGTTGTCAGATGCTTTGAGTGCAGAGGAGAGATATAGGGTCTAATACACCCCATTTTTTTTTCAAAAAAGAGTACCTGTCACTACCTATTGCTATCATAGGGGATATTTACATTCCCTGAGATAACAATAAAAATGATAACAAAAATAAAATGAAAGGAACAGTTTAAAAATAAGATAAAAAAAGCAAAAAAAAATAAAGAAAAAAAAAAAGCACCCCTGTTCCCCCCTGCTCTCGCACAAAGGCGAACGCAAGCGTCGTTCTGGCGTCAAATGTAAAAACACAAGACAATGGGTTCCCCTAAGTGGACTTTCCCGGCACTTGCATAGATAAAGAAAAATTATAGAGGTAGAAAACGTTGTACATAGTAAAAAACATATGATTTTATTCGTGTTGAAAAATACAAATGTTAAAAACAAGCAATGGATATCTAGAGTAACATAGTAGAACTACATAGTAACCATGATGAACATCAAATAATGAGTAATAATGGAAGACTCTTCTCAAGCCCGACGCGTTTCGGGATATTTTTTATTTGTAAGGTCCTTCTTCAGGGGCATAGTTGAGAGAGAGGGGTTCATCTGAACTAATTGAGAAAAATGAAAAAAAGGGGGGTCAAATGTTGGTAGGACTATCAGTAGATATCCAGTGAGAGGTTGAAATGATCAATTGATCACCTACCTGAAGGGATTTAATTGTTTGCTTGTAGAAAGGAGATTTTTGTTAAAAACAAAGAAAACCACAGAGAAAGGGCAGGATATGGGAGTAAGCAGTAATGGTATAGCAAGTATGAATGCTTATTCTTAGGTGGTGAGGGCTGCAGGTTGGTAGGCCGCAGTCTCCATAGAGGGGTGTGACAGTGCTCCCGTCCCGCCCGACCCGGGCGTGCGCAAGCCAGAGCGGTATGCTGAGGTCACAGGAAGGCGTCTCTAAGAAATGAAAAAATTTTTGAGGAACCTTAGAAAAGATCCAGTGTAGGTAGTTCGAGACAAAAAATGAATAAATAAATAAACTGGTGTAAACAATGATAGTAATGAGGAGCGTATTCAAAATGCTACATATACGGGCAAAAAACTTAATGGCTCGGTACAACCGAGAATTCCACTGAATAATGGTTAATGAGAAGGGTCTGGCTTAAAATGCATTAGGGTAGAAAAAATATATATATACATATATGAATATTAATATGCAATTGTTAATAGTAAGGAGTAATAATAAATACAAAATGCATACCTACGAGTAAGTATATGGTATGCATAAGTATTAAGGGGTTCCACAGTTGTACATCCGAGCAGCTAGGGTAATATAGTTGAGTATAACACAATGGTATATGGGAAGTGTGTGAGAAACAATTATGTTGCTACAATACCCATATGAGTGTGCTTCCAGTAGCCTGCAGGGACTAAGACCAAAGCAGGCTAGGGAGTAGTGAAAATACAAATGTAGAACTGAGGGGAGAGATAATACTGCACTTGAGACAATGATGCTAAGGTAAAAGAAAAGTAAGGAAAAATAAATGGAATAACATACCTTAGGAAGAACAAGTGTTCATGTAGTCAGCCTCACAGCCCAGCGTCCGGCATGTGTAGCGCCTTAGCAGGGAGTGAGTGAGGCTGGTTTAAGTGATGTACGGGCTCCAATCAGCTGGCGTCGGAACGAGGCACAGCTGTGTTATGGAGACCGTCAGCTGAGACGTCCTATACAGACCCCCCGAAGCGAGGATGCGCGGCGCCGCCCCAACAGCGCATGCGCGAGCGCGATGACATTTGGAGCAACGTCGCGCACACCCGCCCCACCGGCACGGAAGTGCCACTCCGGCGAACTGAGCATGCCCGCCGGAGTGGCAACATGGAGGCAGTGGGCGTGAGATGGAGAACCGCCCAGGTACCTCCCTAAGCGCCGCCCCAGGGAAAGAAATCCCTGGGGCGGCTTTCCGTGCCGGGCAACCGCTCTGGCCACCCGCGCCTCGAGGGGGGCGGGGAGAGGGGGGGATTCGTCACAAAAAAAGGGAAAGCGTATGAAAAAAGTGTGTATACCAAAGAGATGGGGTAAACTTAGCCCGATCGAAATTATTTTCTATACTCCTCCAAGTAAATCTGAACACTTACACACAAATGACACTATGAATTTCTTCCCCACCACACTTAATCACTCAGACAATGACCTGAGCGTCATCAACTTATCTTCTTATCCCCTCACAGATAATGAAATCTCCATCCTGAAAAAAGGAATGAATTTCTGTCCTGATCACAGGTTAGACAAATTCAAACTTTATAAAGATCTCCAACTTTTTATTCGGAAAATAATCCTTAGAAAACTCTACCAGAAACAGGATACCAAAACTAATTTTACCCCCCAGGAAAATCGAGCTCTGGACCAGCTTGTTGCGCTATTGGAGGAGAGTGATACAACCGATCTGATTGAT
The DNA here is from genome assembly GCA_037952925.1 of Lithobates clamitans. NCBI lineage: Eukaryota > Metazoa > Chordata > Amphibia > Anura > Ranidae > Lithobates > Lithobates clamitans. The sequence continues at coordinate 518,248 of JBBGZY010000654.1, forward strand.
CAAATAGACCTCCCTCGTATCCTTCAACAAATAGACGACTCGGATGTTCATTCACATTCGGGCACCTCCAAATTAAAGAAAAAATCGGACCTTTGCCCACCACCTAGCACATGTCCGAATGCAGCAGCTTTTCTTAAACTTGTTAATAATGACCTGGATAAACTCAAAATAAAAAAGCAAGGACCCTCTAATCTTAGCCCAAAAGAACTACAGGCACTAGACTCCCTGAAGGCGAATGATACAATCACCATAAAACCTTCTGACAAGGGAGGAAATGTTGTGGTTTTGGACAATAACCACTATATCAAGATTTGTAAAAAAATTCTCAACAATGCGGACTGGTACCGTTGCATGCCAGCCTCCATTGTTGAGAAGTACAATAAAGAATTTTACGCACTGGCCGACTCCGCTTTCCTCAACAACACCATCAGCAAGTCTACTTGGACTTTTGTGAGAAACAACTTCCCCAAGACCCCCACATTCTACGCACTCCCCAAAGTGCACAAGAACCTGATAGACCCACCGGGTAGGCCTATAATCTCAGGTGTGGGTTCAATAAGTGACAATGCTAGCAAACTTATTGACGAATATCTTAGGCCCCTCGTGGTGTCTTTAACATCTTATGTAAAGGACACTACCCATTTTTTACAAATCTTGGACCACTTACTTGTCTCTGATCGAGCCCTCCTAGTCACCATTGACGTGGAGACGCTCTACAGCTCCATTCCACATGAACTTGGTTTGGCAGCAATCAGACACATACTCCAACAAAAATTGGATTCCGATCCCATTTACAATGAATTCATCATCGAACTGCTCGAGTACATCCTCACCCACAATGTCTTCACCTTTCTTGGCTCCCACTACCTCCAGGTGCAGGGGATAGCTATGGGGACATGTTGTGCCCCGTCGTATGCCAACCTGTACCTGGGGGAGTGGGAGAAAGCCCTCCTTTCAGATGGGAATCTTACTCAATATACAAACCACATTCAAGGGTGGTATCGATACATAGACGACATTTTTGTCGTTTGGGAGGGTCCCTTGGATGTACTGGAGCAGTTCATACTCAGGATGAACAAAAATGATTTTAACTTGACATTCACTATGTCCTTTAACAATACCCATGTAACTTTTTTAGATATTGAAATCTTCAAGGATGGACAGGGCAAACTTTCCACCAAGCTATTTAGAAAAAGCACTGCCGGCAATACCATATTGCACGCTGCTAGCTTCCACCCTAAACCTTTAATCGACTCCATACCTTACTCCCAATACATTAGGATCAAGCGCAACTGTACAGACAATAAAACCTTTCTCACAGAAGCTGCTGCCCTCCGAGATAGACTGTTACTACGCGGCTACTCCCACAAATCTCTCAAAAGGGCCTTCCAAAAAGCTACTAACAAACCCAGACAAATGCTCCTCCACTCCACCAAACAACAAAGAGACACACACCAACTCAGTATCATCACAACATACAACCAGCAACATCGTCAAACTAAAAGGATAATTGAAAAATACTGGCATTTACTGGCCCTTGACCCCAGCCTGGGCCACTTGGTTCCAGAAAAACCTTACTTCACCTTTAGAAGAGCCACTTCCATTGGTGACCAGATTACCAAAAGTGAGTTCAGACTATCGACAACCCATTGCAAATACAGGGGTACTTTTGCCTGCGGCTCGTGCCACTACTGTGGTTACATGTTTACTCAAAGAAATCCCACTCTCCCCAACGGGAAAACTTTTTTTCCAAAACATTTTGCAAACTGCAGAACCACTGGAGTGGTTTATCTACTCCAGTGCAACTGCGGTTGCTTCTATATAGGAAAGACCAAGCTTGAGTTTTGGCGAAGAGCATACAGGCATATTTTATCCATGAAAACAGCTGACCCCGACCTTCCTCTGGGTCGACATGTAACACTGGTACATGGAGGCAAGTTCCCCTCTATTAAATTCTTAATCTTGGATCGCATACACCCTAGCCCCAGAGGGGGCGACTGGAATAAAAACTTACTCCAGAGAGAAATCAAATGGATCCATTTACTCAAGGCCACTACACACCCAGGCCTCAACGAGGCGGTCTGTTTTAAACCCTTCTTACAAGGCTTTAATTCTGGAGGAATGGAAAAATAAGGTCATGGTCACCTCTAGGTATATCCCCTCCATCCTTTCCCCCCCCTTCCCCTCCCTCCCCTTTTCCCCCCTCCCCCTCCCCCTCTTTTTCTTCCTATTCCTCCACTTCCAATACCCACACGAGTATTCGCCATTCCATCCTTTTCCTCCTTCTCTCTACAATGTGTCCATAATTCCAGTTCTCGTTTCTCTAACTGTTTATTATAGCTGGTTGTTCCTCTCTTGTCATTACATTTTGTACACCAAGCTGTACGTCTGCCACATACATGCTCCCCGCTCTCCCCCCCTCCCCCCCCCCCCTTCCCCTCCCCCCCACCTCCTCTTAATTGATTACAAAAATCACCCACTTATGATTTCCATTCAAATTACTCATCATCTTATTGATTTTTTCAGTTGGTACCACAGGGGACCATGTATTGGACACACAATCAGCTTGGTTGGTTCCTCAACGGAACCCTCTTTTTGTTTATATATTATTTGTTAGTGCTTGCTACATATCCTGTGTTAGCATTTGTATATCCTTCATTTTTGTTAGGTCTCTTGTTGCCCATTGCTGCTCTTTTCTCCATTGTCCCCCTTTTGTTCATGATTCTGCATATTACAAATATTCGTATATAGGCACTAATATGCCTGTTTCATTACTACTCTTGTATTGTATGCTAATACACTGCTGAACATTCGATCATGTTTGTCCTCCTATATAAAAAACACTTAGATCTTCAAGTATGACCCAGTTTCCCCTTATTTCTAAAGAAACCACTCCGATCTGGCATAGGTGAGTGGTGATCCTATATCCCATTTTTTCTGTTCAATATTCTTTATGCCTTTTTTCAACCCCCTCTTTTACTCCTCCATACTTGGAGGAGTATAGAAAATAATTTCGATCGGGCTAAGTTTACCCCATCCCTTTGGTATACACACTTTTTTCATACGCTTTCCCTTTTTTTGTGACAAATCCCCCCCCTCTCCCCGCCCCCCCCCCCCCGAGGCGCGGGTGGCCAGAGCGGTTGCCCGGCACGGAAAGCCGCCCCAGAGATTTCTTTCCCTGGGGCGGCGCTTAGGGAGGTACCTGGGCGGTTCTCCATCTCACGCCCACTGCCTCCATGTTGCCACTCCGGCGGGCATGCTCAGTTCGCCAGAGTGGCACTTCCGTGCCGGTGGGGCGGGTGTGCGCGACGTTGCTCCAAACGTCATCGCGCTCGCGCATGCGCTGTTGGGGCGGCGCTGCGCATCCTCGCTTCGGGGGGTCTGTATAGGACGTCTCAGCTGACGGTCTCCATAACACAGCTGTGCCTCGTTCCGACGCCAGCTGATTGGAGCCCGTACATCACTTAAACCAGCCTCACTCCCTGCTAAGGTGCTACACATGCCGGACGCTGGGCTGTGAGGCTGACTACATGAACACTTGTTCTTCCTAAGGTATGTTATTCCATTTATTTTTCCTTACTTTTCTTTTACCTTAGCATCATTGTCTCAAGCGCAGTATTATCTCTCCCCTCAGTTCTACATTTGTATTTTCACTACTCCCATGCCTGCTTTGGTCTTAGTCCCTGCAGGCTACTGGAAGCACACTCATATGGGTATTGTAGCAACATAATTGTTTCTCACACACTTCCCATATACTATTGTGTTATACTCAACTATATTACCCTAGCTGCTCGGATGTACAACTGTGGAACCCCTTAATACTTATGCATACCATATACTTACTCGTAGGTATGCATTTTGTATTTATTATTACTCCTTACTATTAACAATTGCATATTAATATTCATATATGTATATATATTTTTTTTCTACCCTAATGCATTTTAAGCCAGACCCTTCTCATTAACCATTATTCAGTGGACTTCTCGGTTGTACCGAGCCATTACGTTTTTTGCCCGTATATGTAGCATTTTGAATACGCTCCTCATTACTATCATTGTTTACACCAGTTTATTTATTTATTCATTTTTTGTCTCGAACTACCTACACTGGATCTTTTCTAAGGTTCCTCAAAAATTTTTTCATTTCTTAGAGACGCCTTCCTGTGACCTCAGCATACCGCTCTGGCTTGCGCACGCCCGGGTCGGGCGGGACGGGAGCACTGTCACACCCCTCTATGGAGACTGCGGCCTACCAACCTGCAGCCCTCACCACCTAAGAATAAGCATTCATACTTGCTATACCATTACTGCTTACTCCCATATCCTGCCCTTTCTCTGTGGTTTTCTTTGTTTTTAACAAAAATCTCCTTTCTACAAGCAAACAATTAAATCCCTTCAGGTAGGTGATCAATTGATCATTTCAACCTCTCGCTGGATATCTACTGATAGTCCTATTAACATTTGACCCCCCTTTTTTTCATTTTTCTCAATTAGTTCAGATGAACCCCTCTCTCTCAACTATGCCCCTGAAGAAGGACCTTACAAATAAAAAATATCCCGAAACGCGTCGGGCTTGAGAAGAGTCTTCCATCATTACTCATTATTTGATGTTCATCATGGTTACTATGTAGTTCTACTATGTTACTCTAGATATCCATTGCTTGTTTTTAACATTTGTATTTTTCAACACGAATAAAATCATATGTTTTTTACTATGTACAACTTTTTCTACCTCTATAATTTTTCTTTATCTATGCAAGTGCCAGGAAAGTCCACTTAGGCGAACCCATTGTCTTGTGTTTATGCATTATTGGACGTGGCACGGCTTTCCTCCTAAACAAGTTGGTCACCCTCTCTCTGTCTGGCGTCAAATGTAAACAGCAATTGCACCATGCATGTGAGGTATCACCACGAAGGTCAGATCAAGGGAAATAATTTTAGCAGTAGACCTCATCTGTAAATCTAAAGTGGTAACCTGTAAAGGCTTTTAAAGGCTTTTAAAAATGTATGTAGTTTGTCGCCACTGCACGTTTGTGTGCAATTTTAGAGCATGTCGTGTTTGGTATCCATGTACTCGGCCTAAGATCATCTTTTTTATTTCATCAAACATTTGGGCAATATAGTGTGTTTTAGTGCATTAAAATTAAAAAAAGTGTGTTTTTTTCCAAAAAATGCATTTGAAAAATCGCTGCGCAAATACTGTGTGCAAAAAAAAATTGAAACACCCACCATTTTAATCTGTAGGGCCTTTGCTTTAAAAAAATATATAATGTTCGGGTTTTCAAAGTAATTTTCTTGCAAAAAAAATATTTTTTCATGTAAACAAAAAGTGTCAGAAAGGGCTTTGTCTTCAAGTCGTTAGAAGAGTGGGTGATATGTGACATAAGCTTCTAAATGTTGTGAATAAAATGCCAGGACAGTTCAAAACCCCCCCAAATGACCCCATTTTGGAAAGTAGACACCCCAAACTATTTGCTGAGAGGCATGTTGGAATATTTTATATTGTGACACAAGTTGCTTAAACGTGCCATGGGCATATGTGAAATTACACCCCCAAAATACATTCTATTGCTTCTCCTGAGTACAGGGATACCGCATGTGTGAGACTTTTTTGGAGCCTAGCCGCCTACGGGACCCCGAAAACCAAGCACCACCTTCAGGGTTTTTAAGGGTGTAAATTTTTGTTTTCACTCCTCACTGCCTATCACAGTTTCGGAGGCCATGAAATGCCCAGATGGCACAACCCCCCTCAAATGACCCTATTTTGGAAAGTAGACAACCCAAGCTATTTGCTGAGAGGTATGGTGAGTATTTTGCAGACCTCGCTTTTTGTCACAAAGTTTTGAAAATTGAAATACATTTTTCTTTTCTTACTTAATTTTCAAAAACAAATGAGGGCTGCAAAATACTCGCTATGCCTCTCAGCAAATAGCTTGGGGTGTCTACTTTCCAAAATGGGGTCATTTGGGGGGGGGTTTGTGTCATATTAGCATTTTATGGCCTTCAAAACTGTGATAGGTAGTGAGGTGGTGCTTCATTTTCGGGGCCCCGTACGCGGCTAGGCTCCCAAGAAGTCCCACACATGTGGTATCCCCGTACTCAGGAGAAGCAACAGAATGTATTTTGTGGTGTAATTCCACATATGCCCATGGCATGTTTGAGCAATATATCATTTAGTGACAACTTTGTGCAAAAAAAAAAAGTTTGTAATATTCCTGCAACTTGTGTCAAAATATAAAATATTCCATGGACTCAAATGCCTCTCAGCAAGTAGCTTGGGGTGTCTACTTTCCAAAATGGGGTCATTTGGGGGGGGGGGGTTGTGCCATCTTAGCATTTTATGGCCTTCAAAACTGTGATAGGTAGTGAGGAGTGAAATCAAAAATTTACGCCCTTAGAAATTCTGAAGGGGGTGCTTGGTTTTCAGGGCTCCCAAGAAGTCCCACACATGTGGTATCCCCGTACTCAGGAGAAGCAGCAAGACGTATTTTGTGGTGCAATTCCGCATATTACTATGGCATGTGTGAGCAATATATCATTTAGTGACAACTTTTTGTAAAATATTTTTTTTTGTCATTATTCAATCACTTGGGACAAAAAAACATGCCTCTCAGCAATTTCCTTGGGGTGTCTACTTTCCAAAATGAGGTCATTTGGGGGGTTTGTACTGTCCTGCCATCTTAGCACCTCAAGAAATGAGATAGGCAGTCATAAACTAAAAGCTGTGTAATGCCGCGTACACACGGTCGGACTTTTCAGCTACAAAAGTCCAACGGACGCTGACGGACTAAAGCTGGCTGGTAATCCGATCGTGTGTGGGCTTCTCCGGACTTTCAACGTACTTTTTTAGCCTCAAATCCGACGTACTTTAGATTTGAAACATGCTTCAAATCTTTACGTCGTAACTACGACGGACCCCGAAGTCCGTTCGTCTGTATGCTAGTCCTACGGACAAAAAAACGACGCATGCTCATAAGCAAAAACTAAACGGAAGCACTCGGTCTAGTAAAACTAGTGTTCGTATTGTAGGTAGCACATTCATCACGCTGCAAAATCTGTGATCGTTGAATGCAGCGCATTTTATTTCTTCTTTACGAATGCTCTAAAGAACGAAGGTGTTTTGCTGTTCATATTCAGAGTTCTCCCAAACTGATTTCTGGATTCTTTTTCTCTTTGATCTCATGAATGATATAGTATGCTTTTTAAAAACAATGTTTCCATACTAATAATACTTTTTACCTTTTTTTTTTTTTTTTTTTTTTTTTTTTTAGGTTTGTAAAGTTACCACAAAGAACCCATTATTCTAGTTTTGTTTTTCTAGTGATTATTTTTTAGTTTTTAGATAAAGTTAACCCAAAGCACCGTTTTTGGTTATGTAGATTTTTTTATTTTCAAGACTTACCACTTGAACATTATTAACATTAGTAATGTATTTTTGGTGTGTTTTTTCAAACTCAATGAGATTGTTGTCCCTTGTTAATTTAACATTGTGTGTAAAATCAATGATTTAAAAGAAAACACATAAAGTCTTTTGCTAAACTCAAAAAAGATCAATTTATTCATGGTCAAAATAAAATAAAGAGGAAGTCAACGCTGGAAAAAGTCGGTGTACAAGAAAATTGGGATCTTGAGGAGTCCATATAAGAGGGAGCACAATCTGGTCCAAGAATCCCAGAGATCAACAGCACCAGCAGATGATCTAGATGTCCCCAGACTGTGGTCCTACAACAGCCTGCGTCTTCTGTCAGACCAGACTGAACCCAGGTCATCACTTTCTTCTCTTCCCTGCAGCCTTTCCTCCACGCTGCCCTGCAGCCTTCCCTGCAGCCTTCCCTGTAGCCTTCTTTGGAGGCTGTGGCTGTGGTGTTTCAGTTGTGGCAGGAGGAGGAGGAGGAGGAGGAGGAGGAGGGGGGGCTGCCTCATGTAGTTGTGTGTTTCGGGTTAGCGTGCCCTGCAGCCCCTTCTGGATAGTTTCCCCAAATAGGCGCTCGCAAATGAGACGCTGCTCCCAATCCATTTGAAGAAGCCTGCTGGCTAAGTAGCAGCCATAGGACTCTTCTGCTTCGGGGGGGCTTCTCAAAAAACGGGTGGCCTCTTGCATGAGGCGCAGGGATGCCTCCTGTGTGACCGTCCCCTTCCTGGCCCTTTTTTTGGGAAGGTGGAATGGAAGCACTTGTGATTGGGTCATGCTCCTACTGGGCCCAGCCACCTCACTTGGCCCAGCCACCTCACTTGGCCCAGCCACCTCACTGGGACCAGCCACCTCACTGGGACAAGCCACCTCCTGCCTGACACTGGGCCCAGCCTCCTCCAGGATGATGGAGAATCCGGCCTCCTCCAGGCTGTCCATGGGCCCGGTCTCCTCCTGCCTGCCACTTTCCACACATTCCTCCTGGATGGACTCATCCTGTGTATAAAAAAAGGACATAGTTTTATTTATTTATTTGGGGTTCATCAATGACACGCTGCAAAATCTGTGATCGTTGAATGCAGCGCATTTTATTTCTTCTTTACGAATGCTCTAAAGAACGAAGGTGTTTTGCTGTTCATATTCAGAGTTCTCCCAAACTGATTTCTGGATTCTTTTTCTCTTTGATCTCATGAATGATATAGTATGCTTTTTAAAAACAATGTTTCCATACTAATAATACTTTTTACCTTTTTTTTTTTTTTTTTTTTTTTTTTTTTAGGTTTGTAAAGTTACCACAAAGAACCCATTATTCTAGTTTTGTTTTTCTAGTGATTATTTTTTAGTTTTTAGATAAAGTTAACCCAAAGCACCGTTTTTGGTTATGTAGATTTTTTTATTTTCAAGACTTACCACTTGAACATTATTAACATTAGTAATGTATTTTTGGTGTGTTTTTTCAAACTCAATGAGATTGTTGTCCCTTGTTAATTTAACATTGTGTGTAAAATCAATGATTTAAAAGAAAACACATAAAGTCTTTTGCTAAACTCAAAAAAGATCAATTTATTCATGGTCAAAATAAAATAAAGAGGAAGTCAACGCTGGAAAAAGTCGGTGTACAAGAAAATTGGGATCTTGAGGAGTCCATATAAGAGGGAGCACAATCTGGTCCAAGAATCCCAGAGATCAACAGCACCAGCAGATGATCTAGATGTCCCCAGACTGTGGTCCTACAACAGCCTGCGTCTTCTGTCAGACCAGACTGAACCCAGGTCATCACTTTCTTCTCTTCCCTGCAGCCTTTCCTCCACGCTGCCCTGCAGCCTTCCCTGCAGCCTTCCCTGTAGCCTTCTTTGGAGGCTGTGGCTGTGGTGTTTCAGTTGTGGCAGGAGGAGGAGGAGGAGGAGGAGGAGGAGGGGGGGCTGCCTCATGTAGTTGTGTGTTTCGGGTTAGCGTGCCCTGCAGCCCCTTCTGGATAGTTTCCCCAAATAGGCGCTCGCAAATGAGACGCTGCTCCCAATCCATTTGAAGAAGCCTGCTGGCTAAGTAGCAGCCATAGGACTCTTCTGCTTCGGGGGGGCTTCTCAAAAAACGGGTGGCCTCTTGCATGAGGCGCAGGGATGCCTCCTGTGTGACCGTCCCCTTCCTGGCCCTTTTTTTGGGAAGGTGGAATGGAAGCACTTGTGATTGGGTCATGCTCCTACTGGGCCCAGCCACCTCACTTGGCCCAGCCACCTCACTTGGCCCAGCCACCTCACTGGGACCAGCCACCTCACTGGGACAAGCCACCTCCTGCCTGACACTGGGCCCAGCCTCCTCCAGGATGATGGAGAATCCGGCCTCCTCCAGGCTGTCCATGGGCCCGGTCTCCTCCTGCCTGCCACTTTCCACACATTCCTCCTGGATGGACTCATCCTGTGTATAAAAAAAGGACATAGTTTTATTTATTTATTTGGGGTTCATCAATGACACACAATTTGCTTCTCATGACTAGCAAATTCAATGTGAATACATCTCTTTAATAAAAGAGTCTAATCAGACACCCTAATTTTTTATAGCAGGTGCCAAACATATTTAGCCACTCCTGTCAATTGATATGTATACACAATTTTGAGGGCAAAATTATTTTAGACAATTATAACATCCAGTTAACATCATTAATATTAGTACAGTAAATATTTGTTAATATAATTTACCTGACTCCAGATGGTCATATCCGGTTCATCCAGGATGGAAGACCCAGCTTGCTCCTCATCAGCCTCTGCTGGGGTGGAGGGAAGGGTGGAGGGAAGGGTTGAAAGTGATGCCCTGGCTTCATTCTGGTCATCAAGAAAACGGAGTTGATTGTAGTACCACAGCCTGGGTACATAAATATCATCTGCTGATGCTCCTGATCTCCTTGATTCCTGGATCTTCTTATGCTCCCTCTTATACATGTTCCTCAAGACCCCAATTTTCTTGAGCAATGTCTCCATTGTTGCTTCCGGGATGGTCGCCTGGACAAAGGACAGAAGTCTCTCCAGCGTTGAATTCCTCACATGCTTTGCATAATACTGAGGGTGTTTCACCTCCCACAAATTCCTCATCTCTCGATATTTAGATATGAAAGCTGTAAGGAACTCTGGATCCTTAAATAGGGGATTCATTATATCTAGAAAAGATAAAGTCACAAGACAAAAAACACTTATTATAGGTTTCTGCTAACCCCTCATCATCTTCTCCCTATGTAGGCCTCATCAATCTATCAAGCCATATAGGCCGCTTGCTACAAAGTCATGACCATAAAACCAAAAAAAAAAAAATTTAAAATTACCTTCGTTTTGTAACGTCCTGGTCCACTATCACCTACGCACAGAACGTACGTACGACACGTGCGCAAGGCCCCTCTTTATACACTACGCATGTGTGAAACCCCGCCTGCGTCGCCCGCCCCTGACGTTCGAAATGAACTCATGTTCTCCGCCCCCTAATTCGACGCACAGAACGTACGTACGACACGTGCGCAAGGCCCCTCTTTATACACTACGCATGTGTGAAACTCCGCCTGCGTCGCCCGCCCCTGACGTTCGATTTTAACTCATGTTCTCCGCCCATTTTTAGTTACGGAGCGTAGTGGGGTAAATAATGGCGGAGACACCTGACATGTTAACTACCTCAGGTAGCGAAAAAAGCCCGGAGGCTGGAACGTCAACCAGATCTGTGAGGCCTAGATTTAAGGCCTCCAATATGAGTTTTGAAGAGATGGTGGAGATGGTGGCCATTCTTCAAAAAAAGGACTATGATGGGAAGTATGGGCCGTACGCCCGGCCAAATTTGCGCAAGGCCAAAATAATGGCGAAGGTGGTGGACACTTTGCAGGCTTCTTTTGGGGTACAGCGCTCCAGGGATCAACTTAGAAAAAGATGGTCTGACCTGAAACTCAGGGAGCCGGATCAGTTCAGACGGATCCGTAAAGTCCTCCAAAAAAGTAAGTACCTGTGTTTTCATCTTGTGTTGATTACCTCGTATACCGCCCCATGTGCTTTTCATTCCTATACGATTTTTTTGCTCATCGTTTCAAACGATCTTTTAATAAACCTCGTTACATATCTATAGATGTATCTATCTATATATATGTGTGTATGTATATATGTGTATGTATATATGTGTATGTATATATGTGTATGTATGTATGTGTATGTATGTATGTATATATATATATATATATATATATATATATATATATATATATATATAGATAGATAGATTAGATAGATAGATAGATAGATAGATAGATAGATAGATAGATAGATAGATAGATAGATAGATAGATAGATAGATAGATAGATAGATAGATAGATAGATAGATAGATAGATAGATAGATAGAGAGATAGAGAGAGATATATATATATATAGAGAGAATATATGTAGATATATATAGATATAGATATAGAGAGATATAGATATAGATATAGAGATATATATATATATATATATATATATATATATATATATATATATATATATATATATATATATATATATATATATATATTCATATATATATATATCTATATATATATATAGATATATATATATATATATATATATAGATATATATATATATAGATATATATATATATATAGAGAGAGAGAGAGAGAGAGAGAGAGAGAGAGAGAGAGAGAGAGAGAGATAGAGATAGGTAGATAGATAGATAGATATAGAAATGTAAAACATTCTTTTGGAATCTTTTAAGTTATCTTTTTTTTTTTCTTTACATTTAGTTACATATTTAGATATTGTTCCAGATATATAGAGAGAGAGAGAGAGAGAGAGAGAGAGAGAGAGAGATCAAAAATTATTAAATATATTTCGAGATATTGATATCTAGATATCTATCTATCCGATATGTCTTTATAATTTTAAATATTGAGGTAAAATAGGAACTCTACACAAACCACTTCACTCCAAATGTTTGAAAATTACTATGTACTAAAATATCTGTGTGCTAAGTAGATTAAATAATTTTTTGTTTCACATAGGGGAAAAATCACTCAGCCAACAAGAAGACAGTCCACCCCAAGCCAAACAACATGATTGGGAAATCAGCCCAAGCCCCACTGAGGATGTGGAGGAAGGAGAGGTGGGCGACATGGGCACCCCACCAGGTGAGTGTCTGACACACCATCTTACGGTAATCTATGCATGGCTGCCTTTTGTTTAATGTAATTTTTCTACTCTATTTTAGGGGATCTGGTTGTGCTTGATTCAAGCAACAGTGCCACCCCCGAGGATGTGGAGGAATTATGCTACATGGGCACCCCACCAGGTCAGTGTCTGAGACAACAGCTTTATTATGGTAAGGTAAACTATGTATGTGTGCATATTTCTAAACACATTTTTTGGTTTCATTCCACTTTAGGTACAAGAAGTGACTATTTCACCTCAGACAGTGCCCAACGGCTAATTGGTCAAATAATGGCCTGGAATAGGGAGATCGATGAAATGCGTAATCGGCTGGATCGTATGCAGCAGGAAATGAAGGACATGATTGATGTTTTGGGTAGAATCTAAATGCCCTTTTTGAAACCCCAAAACATCGATCATGTCCTTCATTTCCTGTTTTGCTGACCCCATTCTGGGCCTTCTCTTTATTTTTTTTGCTGAACATATATGGCTGTTTAACATAATTTAAAAAAGGAGGGCTGTTTCTAGAAAATACATAAAAAATCCACAAAAAAAATAAAAATTGATTTTCCTAAAAACCAAAAATAAAAATAAAACTTGATTTTAAAAAAACCATAAAAAAAATAAAACTTGATTTTTAAAAAAACAAAAAAAATAAAAAACTTGATTTTCCAAAAAAAACAAAAAAAAAAAAAAAAAATTGATTAACCAAAAAACCAAAAAAAAAAATAAAACTTGATTTTAAAAAAACCAAAAAAAATAAAAAACTTGATTTTCAAAAAAAAACAAAAAATAAAAAAAACTTGATTTTCCAAAAAACCAAAAAAAAATAAAACTTGATTTTAAAAAAAACAAAAAAAATAAAAAAACTTGATTTAAAAAAAAAACAAAAAATAAAAAAAACTTGATTTTAAAAAAAAAACAAAAAAAATAAAAAAAACTTGATTTTCCAAAAAACCAAAAAAAAAATAAAACTTGATTTTAAAAAATCCAAAAAAAAACAAAAACTTGATTTTAAAAAAACAAAAAAAAATAAATAAAAAAAAAAGGATTTTAAAAAACCAAAAAAAATAAAAAAAAAGGATTAAAAAAAAAAACAAAAAAAAAAAAAAAAGCCTGTTTGCGAAAATCAAAAAGCCAAAAAATTTTTTTTGTGGATTATGTAGAAATATTTAAATATAATTATATTTTTCAAAATTATTAAGATATCATTATATTTTTGTCTATGAACATTTTATACTAAATGCATAACTGAATGCATAACAACGATTAATAAAAACATCTCCTTATAGGAATTAAATAAATGTGTGGTTTGTTATTTCAATGCTCAGTATCAGTTTGGTTATAATTGTAAAAAAGTTGTTTACAGTGGCAATGGAGCTTATTTAGACATTTAAAATGAAAATACAGTTGGCACTACAACTGCTCGACCATAACCTAGTAGAAAGCCCAAAAGAAAGGCAAGCAATAAATATAATTCCAGATTTCATCAATATTTTTTTTATTTAAAAAAATTAAATATCCTGGCCCATTGCAATGGCCCCCCTACCCATAAAATAATTAACATATTGCTGTCTAACTTGACGGGCACTTTGGGGGGCCAAGCCAGTACGGACAGTATCCAGGCCCGTAAGGTTGTCATCTATAAGTCCGGCCTCAGGCCCAACTGTTCCTATATAATTTAGAGAATGTTTGTGTAAAAAGTTGTGCAGAATGCAGCACGATAAAATGATAAAATTAAGTTTGTATTCCGCCAAATTAATGGATGTTTGAAACAGGCGGAACCGGCTGGCCAGAATTCCAAACGCATTCTCAACCACTCTTCTAGCTCTGGCCAGCCGGAAATTAAAAACCCTCCTCTCCGGGGTGAGGGTTCTTTGGGGGAATGGCCTCATGAGGTGCTTGCTCAGAGCGAAGGCTTCATCGGCAATGAAGACAAAGGGGAGTCCTTCCACGTTATCCGCATCAGGTGGCAATCCCAGGCCACCACTCTGGAGACGCTGGCAGAACTCTGTCTGGGCAAATACTCCTCCATCCGACATCCGGCCATTCTTCCCCACGTCCACATATAAAAATTCATAGTGTGCCGACACCACCGCCATTAAAACAATACTGTGGAACCCCTTATAATTAAAATAGTATGACCCCGAATGGGGTGGTGGCACGATGTGGACATGTTTCCCATCTATAGCCCCTCCACAATTGGGAAAGTTCCAACGGCTGGCAAAATGGGATGCCACAGTCTGCCATTCCTGTGGCGTTGAAGGAAACTGGGGAATCAAACAAGAAAACCAAAATCATTAATTTGGAAGCTAACATTGCAAGAAAATTATACAATTAAAAACATTATTCCCCAACATCAGTATAACATTAAATAATTTAATTCTTCTGGAATAACTAATATGGAAAGGCACACTTATCAGATTGCTCACCCCCTCTGATGGAACATTGATTACATTTTAGGGGGTTGTGAAATCCCTAAAAAAGATTAATTTTAGGACACGCAGGAATTTAGGGACTAAAAAGGCTACAAGACTGCAGTTGTCGCACTCTGCAGGTGCAGTTGCTAACCAGCTTACAGTAAATGAGGTAATGTAAAAAGGCATTCATGTTGCAAGGAGTACACAATCACATGCAAGGGCAATTAATGAAAACACTTTGTGGCTTGCATATGATTTGATGATGGAAATCAGCAGAGCTTCTGCTCATTTACTAAAGCACTGGAACAAATGCACTTGTAGAGTGCACATGCATTTTGCAAAGTGCAACATATATTTGCTTTAGACAAATCAACACCACAGAACATTCAAGCAAATTTTTACGAGGGTGGGTGGGGGGGGGGGGTTGGGAAATCAAGCTAATTGCTAATTATCAGCACACTCTTTGGAGTGAGTTTAGGTGGGGGGGTTGGGAAATCAAGCTAATTGCTAATTATCAGCACACTATTTGGAGTGAGTTTAGGTGGGGGGGGGGGGTTGGGAAATCAAGCTAATTGCTAATTATCAGCACACTGTTTGGAGTGAGTTTAGGTGGGGGGGGGTTGGGAAATCAAGCTAATTATCAGCACACTATTTGGAGTGAGTTTAGGTGGGGGGGGTTGGGAAATCAAGCTAATTGCTAATTATCAGCACACTATTTGGAGTGAGTTTAGGTGGGGGGGTTGGGAAATCAAGCTAATTGCTAATTATCAGCACACTATTTGGAGTGAGTTTAGGTGGGGGGGGTTGGGAAATCAAGCTAATTGCTAATTATCAGCACACTATTTGGAGTGAGTTTAGGTGGGGGGGGTTGGGAAATCAAGCTAATTGCTAATTATCAGCACACTAAATACACTCAAACAAAATACATTCAAAATGAGTAGACTAGGTGGATATGTTCCCATCATTGCATGCTGGGGAGGTCATTGAAGGAAAATATACATGCATGACAAAAAATAACAGGAAAAAAATCCAGCATGTGTGAGGATAAAAAGGGGACATTCACACTATATTGCAATGATGGTAAGTAGTGTTTGAAGCAAGAAATACATTACATTATCAAAGATTACAAAAAGAACATGTGATGCTAATAAAAGAAAAATATCTTACCTTAATATAGTCCTTCTGCAGGACCTGGATGATGGCAGAACAGGTCTCTGGGATAATGATCCCCAGAGCCTGGGGGGAGATGCCTGTCGAGAACTTGAGGTCCTGCAGGCTTCTCCCTGTCGCCAAGTACCGCAACGTGGCAACTAGCCTCTGCTCCGGAGTGATGGCTTGCCTCATGCAGGTATCCTGCCTGCTGATATAGGGGGTCAGCAAAGCCAACAAACGGTCAAAAACGGGGTCCGTCATCCGGAGAAAGTTCCTGAAATCCTCAGGATTATTCTCACGGATCTCACGGAGCAATGGCATGTGACAGAACTGGTCACGCTGGAGCAACCAATTCTTGGTCCATGAACTCCTCCTCGCCCTGTTCATGGACTGGTCTTGGTCTGAAGAATAAACTACAGCACCAAACACATACAATGCACGAGCTCGACGACGAGTACGTACAGGCAACATAGTTTCAAAATGGTCGGCTGGTCAGAACGCACTAAACAGAACGCACTGAAGAACAGCAAGGCCTGTGAAGAGCGACCTGAAAATCAGGAACGAGCGGACAATAAAACAAAGATTTCTCAATGCCAACTGACCAAACGCACTGAAAAGCAGATACAAACCTCACAAGCACAGACTGAACAACAGTTAAAACGAACTGAAAAATACGAGTCTCACAAGCGTGAATCGTCTCTCACCAAACTTCTACTAACACGAGATAAACACGAGATTAGCAGAAGGAGCCCAAAGGGTGTCGTACGGGCTATTGAACTTCCGTTTTATAGTCTCGTCGGACTTGGTGTACGTCACCGCGTACTAGGCTGTCGTACTTTTGTGTGGTCGTGTGTAGGCAAGTCCGTTCGTTAGAAAGTCTGCCGCAAGTCCGCCGAAGGTACGCCGGAAGTATGTCGGACAGGCTGTCGGACTTTTGTAGCTGAAAAGTCCAACCGTGTGTACGCGGCATAAGTTCCAGAAAATGTACCCTAGTTTGTAGACGCATTAACTTTTGTGCAAACCAATAAATATACGTTTATTGACTTTTTTTTTACCAAAGACATGTGGCTGAATACATTTTGGCCTACATTTATGACTAAAATAATTTTTCCGCTTATAGCACAAAAAATAAAAACCGCAGAGGTGATTAAATACCATAAAAAAAAGCTCTATTTGTGGGAAGAAATGTACGCAAATTCCGTTTGGGTACAACATTGTATGACCGTGCAATTAGCAGTTAAAGCGGGATTTTTTAAATCACTGCTCCTGAAAAATTGGCCGTTTTTGAAACGTATTTTTGCATTGATACATGTCCTCTGGGGCAGGACCCGGGTCCCCAAACACTTTTTATGACAAATACTTGCATATAAGCCTTTTAAATGAGCACTTTTGTTTTTTCATGTTAGTGTCCCATAGACTTTAACGGGGTTCCGCGGATTTTGAATTTGCCGCGAACACCGCATAATGTTCGCTGTTTGCTTAACGTCCGAACAACCAAAGTTCGGCCCGAACTTATGCTAGGGCCGAACCGTTCGCCCATCCATAATTACAATGTGCATCTGTATATACATACAGAAATGGAAATTAGTAAATAGTGCATTAAAGCGGAGTTATGCCTGGGGAAAAAAAAATGCAAAGTCAGCAGCTACAACTATTGCAGCTGCTGACTTTTAATATAAGGACACTTATCTGTCCAGGGAGCCTGCGATGTCTTTAGGAAGGCGATGTGCATAACCAAAGTACAGCTGGTATGCGTTTTTGGGGCATTGAGGCACCTAAACGCCATTGGAGGGGCTCCAATTATGTTAGGGACATCAGCAAGCCTGAATCTTGGTGGATACACCAATTGGGTTAACTAGCACCTGGGGGATTGAACAAAGATTTTGATTCAAAATGTTTTTTAAGCAATTACTAATGTATTTTAAGCAATGAGTGACCCTGCGTTTATTTAACTGTAAAAAAAACACAAATTCCGTTCTCTTTTTTTTTCTGCAATGAGATCAAACAGATCGAAGAGTACACATATATACATAAGCTCCTATCACTGTATCCTAGTTTACGGCTCTGATATAATATATATTTTTTAATTTAAAAAAATCTTTTTAACATTTTTTTTTTATTATAAAATAACATTGCATTTCATACAGATATATATTTTATATTTTATTTCAAATGCTTGTAGGATACAGCTTGTAGTGGTATCCCTATGAAATTTAGTGCCTCTATATAATTTTATATATATATGTGTGCGTAACCATACACACGCATGTATACATGTGTTTTATATGTATTTTAATCTCTATTTTGGATCTAATGTTATCTTCAATTGTATGTCATATTCATCTCTAATGTATTTTGGGGGTGCATATAGGTCTTTGTACTTGGGGATATTCTCATTTTGTAACAGATTGTTGCTACCACATTAGGAAGTTGATTTTAAATATATCCATAGTACACCCTATTATTAAGTGACACTTCATATACTCAACATGGTATTAGGGATATGCTTAGAAGTCATCCATTACACATGAGATTTGATTGTGGATATTTACTGTTTGATTGCCTTGTCATAGGTCATACAGTAGAACTGGTGCTGAACATCGGTCTCCGTCCTGCACAAACATTACATTGGCTGTTTATATATTTCTATATATGTGGATATTTCCTTTGGGCTATGAGTTCGCAGATGCTTGTTGCTTTCTGCGGCGTTGTTCAATACACTGAGCAATAACACATGGAGCCTCGCACTAGAGTGTCTGCAAATCCATGGCAAAATGGCCGCGATGACTATATTTAGGCTGCAGAGCATCCGTCCAATCACATGCCCCTGATGAAGACACGTGACCCTGTGTCGAACACGCGTAGGGGAGGGGCCAGGACGGAGCACGGAGCCTTTCACTCCACTGAGATGCGATGCACAGCTTATCCCTTCTGACAGGCAAACTTTGAGGCAAACTTTGGAGACTGTTATCAGATTGGTGCACTCACGCACCTTGCAAATGTAAGTACCCTAATGAGGGGAGCTTTTATTCTAATAAACATTTATAAACGATATCACACTATCCAGTTTTTCTTTTCTTTTATTCCCAACTGTGGAGTTGCTGCTGAAAAATGTGTATCTGGATTCCATCACTGAGCCGTGGGATGGCTCATAAGCGTGTTTAGACAGCTGAGTTGCACGCTCTAATGCCCCGTACACACGGTCGGATTTTCCGATGGACAATGTCCGATCAGAGCGTGTTGTCGGAAATTCCGACCGTGTGTGGGCGCGATCGGACATTTTCCATCGGATTTTCCGACACACAAAGTTGGACAGCAGGAGGTAAAATTTTCCGACAACAAAATCCGATCGCGTCAATTCCGACCGTGTGTGGCCTGTTCCGACGCACAAAGTGCCACGCATGCTCAGAAGAAATTCCGACACGGGACAGCTCGTTCTGGTAAACTTAGCGTTCGCAATGGATACAGCACTTTCGTCACGCTGCAATGTTAAAAATGGTTTAATACAGTGCACTCTCTTCTTCTTTATAATGTGACAAGAATTAAGTAGTTTTGCTGCTCATATTCACACACACTTCTCACAAAGTTTTATTTGTGTTTTTTTAGTGGGATTCCCTCAATATATTGTTATTAGTTGTCACATCTGACAGTTTTATATTTTTTAATTTTTTTTTTTTTTTGGATTTTAAGCCTTTTTTTTTCTTTAATGTTTGGATTTTTTCCAAGGCTGATCTTTGTTCAATGTTATTTTTATTTTTTACTCCAGAATGCTTTTGTGTGTGTTTTGTGTGTCAAGTTACCCCAACACCATTGATATCTTTTATTATTTAATCTCCAGGAGATTGTTTGGTGTTGGTGTCCCTTGTTCATTTCACATTGTATATTTGCAATGTACCTGAATCCTCACAAACCAACTGTCCTTTTTGAAGTAAAACACATAGGAGAGTATAATTCAAAACAAAAATCCTTTATTAAGGGATCAGAACCAAACAAAGAGGAAGGCAACACTGGATCAACAGCAGAAATTAGCGAAGCCTGGGACCCTCATGGCAGACATCAATTCTTCAACATCAAAATTGGTGGCCTGAGGAGTCCATATGTAAGGGAGGGCAGTCTGGTCCGTGATTCGCAGAGATCTGGATAGCAGCAGATGACATCTGTGTCCCCAGGCTGTGGTACCACAAGAGGCTGCATCTTTTGGCCGACCAGACTGGATCCAGGGCAATCACTGTCTGGTCTTCCTTCCACGCTTCCTTCCGGGCTGTGTCTGTGCAGTTGGAGATGTGGCAGGAGGAGGAGTAGGACCTGGAGGAGGAGGAGGACTGGGGGGACCTGGAGGAGGACTGGGGGGACCTGGAGGAGAGGGAGGAGGAGGAGGAGGACCTGCAGGAGGAGGACCATCCCAAAGATGTGTGTGAGGTGTAATTTGGCCCCTCATACCTTTCTCCAGAGCCTCCGATATGAGGGCCTCACACATGGCTTTTTGGCCCTCCTCCATCCTCTGCATTTTATAGGCTATGAAGGCAGCAATGTTCTCCTGCATGGTGTGGGGTGCTCTGTAGCCCTCCAAAAGAATCCTTTAGCAGCCTCCTCTAGGGCACTCCTCCTACTGCCACTTTCTGTTTTCAGGAGGGGTGGAGGGACCTTGATATCAGCCAGCCGGCTCGGCCCAGCCACCTCCTGGCTGAGACTTCCCTGTGTATGAAAAAAGGACATGGTTTTAGTTTTTGCATCATCAATCACAATCCTAAATTAGTACTCCCAACTAACATCTAGGTAACATCATTGATTGGACAAGCAGAAATATTTAGAGTAATGCTATACCTGGCTCAAGCTGGGCTCCTCCACATATTGCCTGGAAGGCCCAGGTTGGGCGTCAGAAGCCTCAGCCAGGGGGGAAGGAAGCGTGGAAGGAAGACTTGAGAGGGATGGCCTGGGTTCAGTCTGGCCTGCCAGAAAGTGCAGCCTGTCGTAGTACAACATCCTGGGGACATAGATGTCATCTGCTGCTCCAGGTCTCTGTGAATCCAGGACTTTCTTGCGCTCCCTCAGATATGTGCTCCTCAGGCCACCAATGAAAATCTTTAAATAGGTGATGTCTGCCGTGGGGATCACCTGCTTCACAATTTCACACAATTGCTCCAGTGCTGCCTTCCTCTTTGCTTGGTTCTTGAAATGGGGTGGGTAATCTCCCACAGACAGGGCAGCTCCCTTAGCATCTCTACGAATACTGACATGAAGTCATTGTCTTTCATTAAGATATCCATGTTCACTGCAAGACACAACACAAGACAAAGCCTAATGTCAGACAAAACTCTCCTAATCTTGTTACAATATAGGCCTCAATCTAGAAGCAGTATAGGCACAAGTTTGTCTCTTACCTTCGTTCTTACGATCGGCGCGTCCAATGCTCCTTCCTCCGCTCACAGATCGTACATAATACGCACGCGTGTTACGCTTTATACACACTGCGCATGCGTGTAACTCCGCCCGCCCCTGACATTCTTTCTAGTCTATTCCCCGCCCCTTTTCGTTCGGTGCAGTGGGTGAAGAGCATGATGGCGGAGTTACAGCAGGTGCATGCTAATTCTAGCAACGAGGAGGAGGAGGAGGAAAGCCCGGATCCAGGCACGTCCCGATCCAGAAGGAGACGTTTTAAGGCCACAAATATGTCGTTTGGGGAGATGTTGGAGATGGTCGACATCATGAGGAAGTCCGACTATGACGGAAAATATGGGCCTTACCCCCACCCCAACATCCGAAAGGCCAAGATCATGGCGAAAGTGGTCAGGAGTCTTGAGAGGAATTTCGTGGTACGAAGATCTAAAGATCAGCTCAGGAAGCGGTAGTCGGACCTGAGTTTGAGAGAGCCAGAGCAGTACCGAAAGATCCGGAGAGTGCTGCAAAAAAGTAAGTAGTTGTGCTGTGTTCCTATTCTTTCTGTCTTTATTCCGTTCATTCTGCTCCATATGCTTTTATTAATTGTAACGTTTAAAAGGGCAACTTTAATGTTCATGGGCCCATTATTCGTTCGTACCAAACACATTTTTTGGGGCCTACTTGAATGCCAAATATTTGTTTGTGTAGATGGGTTTGTTACTAGAATGAAATGCAAACTAGATTGTGTGTAAGGAGAGGACACTGAGCAGCTGTTTTCACATCTGGACACTGGAGCACTAGAGTGGGACACAAGAACACCATTTTTATTAGGGGGGGCACACAGGTGCTCCAGTGTATACTATAGGGGGGGCTACATCTGTGAAGCTTGTACTAAACAGGTAAAGTATTGCAGCTTGACAAAGGCCACTAAAAAATATACATCTTGGAACTCGGCTAAAATAGACAATTGTACCCCACTTCCAAGCAATGTTTCCTATTTCTAGTTCTGCCATCAAATATCTGTGTGCTAATTATACCATTTTTGTTTTACA
Source organism: Lithobates clamitans (assembly GCA_037952925.1). Lineage (NCBI taxonomy): Eukaryota > Metazoa > Chordata > Amphibia > Anura > Ranidae > Lithobates > Lithobates clamitans. Next base: position 540,832 of record JBBGZY010000654.1, read on the forward strand.
TAGGGGAGAAAAGACTCGGAGGACAACCCTCATCCGAGGAGATCAGAGACCCCCCACCTCTGGAAGAAGGGGAAATACCAACCTAAGAAGAAGAGCAGGAGGAAGAAGAAGATGTGGTGGAGATTGGCACCACAACAGGTGAGTGTCTGCGACCACAGGCTCAGGTAAAAGAGATGGATGGTGGCAGATTTTTGAGATTTTTTTTTGTTCTTTATCTCTTGTTAGGTGATCGTGATGTGAGGGAGACAGAACGTTTCACATCTGAAAGTGCCCAGATACTGATCGGGGAGATCATAGGGTGTAATGTCCAATTGCAAAACATCCAGCAACAAATCAGTGATGTTATTAAAAAAAATAATAACATCATTGATGTTTTGGGGCGAACTTAAACCCCACAAAATCACCTGTTTTATCGTGGTCCAATCTTACAAAAATTTTTTTAATGTTTAGAAAAGCCAAATTCGGAGGATGCACACAGTGTGCCAACATGTGCTATCTGCCATCACGGGAGATCAATGGACGCGTTTTGGGGGTGCAACCCCTTCCTCAATTATAAAGTAGCGTTGAGGAAGGGCTTGCTCCCCCAAAACATGTCCCTTGATCCCCCCTGATGGCAGATAGCACATGTTGACATTCGTAAATTGGTGTGCATATTCCAAATTTGGCTTTTCCAGGGGTGATTTCCCCCCATCTGAACGCTATATCAAACCCAATTCCTAAATACTGATGTCTGATATAGCCTTCAGGTTTTACCTAATGTGAACTTTGTAAGTTCAAGTTTTTTGGCTTTCTTGTTGGTTTTACACAGGCCTGTTTTATCTGAAATGGATATTTCGATTTTTGATAATGCTACTGCAAACATTGTTATACAACAAACATGTTGGTTTGTTTTAAAAACCTTTTGTAAATGCACATGTGATTGTGCAGGTATAAAAAAGTGCCTTACTCAAGAATGTGTGGATTATTGTCTCAACACTACAACACTTTTGGGGTGATGTAATTGCTGTTTTATGGAAAAATGGGGGTTATTTCCTAAGGGCAAATACACTTTGCACTACAAGTGCAGGTTCAGTGCAGTTGCAAGTGCACTTGTAGTGAAATGTGTTTTTGCATTTAGGAAGTACCAGCCAACACTGTTTTTTATAAGGTTACCCAATCACGACATTTTCTGCACTCAACACATTTCTGTCAGGGTCAGCTAAAACAAACACAAGCAGTAAATGTCCACAAAGAATTTCTTTTGGTTGTTTTTTATTTGAAAAAGGTGTCACAGATTGTCTGGCATATTGATAGCCCCCCTACCCGCAAAGAAGTCCAGGTATCGTAACCGGACATCACGGGCATTCAGGGAGGGCAAGCCAGGACGGCCACTTTCAAGCGCCGTCAGTGTTGATGGATTTGGGATTCCGGCCTCAGGCCCAACTGAGCCAGCATAGTTGACTGAATGTTTTCGTAAAAAATTATGGAGAACACAGCAGGCAAGTATTATATGTTTCAGTTTATACTCCGCCATATGGATGGGTGTCAGAAATAATCGGAACTGGATTCCAAATGTGTTCTCCACCACTCTTCGGGCTCTGGCCAGCCGGTAATTAAAAACCCTCTGTTCCGGGGTGAGGGTCCTCATCGGGAATGGCCGCATCAGGTGGTCCCCCAGCGCAAATGCTTCATCAGCAACGAACACAAATGGGAGACCTTCAACATTGTCCTCTGGAGGTGGCAAGTCCAAGCTGCCATTCTGTAGAACTCCGTCTGGGCGATCACTCCACCATTGGACATCCGGCCATTCTTCCCCACGTCCACATACAAGAACTCGTAATTAGCCGACACCACCGCCAACATCACTATACTATTAAACCCCTTGTAATTATAATAGTACGACCCCGAGTTGGGTGGTGGGACGATGTGGACGTGTTTCCCATCAATTGCCCCTCCGCAGTTAGGAAAGTCCCACCGCTGGGCAAAGTGGGAGGCCACAGTCTGCCATTCCTGTGGCGTGGAAGGAAACTGTTGAGGAAAAAACAATAAATATTACTATTTTTTCACAGAAACATGGCAAGCAGATTATACACAAACATTATGGGGCAACCTCCAGATAGCATTTATTAAGGGGAATTTAACAACAACAAAGTATAAGGTACACCTATCATATTCCCCCCCCCCCCATGGGCCATTTCTAACATTATAGGGGGGGAACTCTTGGACAGGTAACCCTCTTCACTTCATTTAGAGATGAATGCCTAAATACAGGGTATTACTTGGAACAGCCCCTCCTTAGTTACACTACTGGCAGACCACTGGACAGGTAAGAAGTGTCATAATACAAAGATATAAATACACACTGTACACATTTGAGCACATTTGAACATTCTGCTATTACCTGTCAAGATAATAATAGGATACAAAAACTTTAAACAGTACCATTGGAAAGTATACAGGCAGGCCCTTGCACTACATGCTTTGGGGAATTCATCCATAAATCTGAGTAAAGAGATGGGTATAGTGTGTATGGGTTTTGCAAAGTCAGCAGATAGATGATTGAGGATAGATAGAGAATTGGGATCAGCTGACTTAGCAGTTGGGGGGAGGGAGGGTTACAAAAAATTTGGGGACACCACAAAAAAAAGCCTCTGGCACTCTGCCTGAATTTAAATCAAAAATAACATTTCCAAACATTTTAGGGGGTGTTTGGGGTAAAGCACTACTATAGAGCTGATAAAATACATTGTTAAGTGACTACATGAGGTGAATATAGGGCAGGAGACACCATGCTGGAGAGGTTATTGAAGGGCAAATATGTATGAAGGACATAAAATAATAATTACATAAAAATCCAGCATGCATGAGAACAAAGGGGGCATTCACTGCATATTACAATCATGGTAATTAGGGAATGAGGAAAGAAATACAAGATATTAGCAAACATTAAATACAATAAAATGTGATATAAAAGGAAAAAAATCTTACCTTCATATACTCCTTCTGCAGGACCTGGATGATGGCAGAACAGGTCTCTGGGATAATGATCCCCAGAGCCTGGGGGAGATGCCTGTCGAGAACTTGAGGTCCTGCAGGCTTCTCCCTGTGGCCAAATACCGCAAGGTAGCGACCAACCTCTGCTCCGCAGTGATGGCTTGCTTCATGCAGGTATCCTGCCTGCTGATATAGGGGGTCAGCGAAGCCAACAAACGGTGAAATACAGGGTCCGTCATCCGGAGAAACTTCCTGAAATAATCAGGATTATTCTCACGGATCTCACGGAGCAAAGGCATATGAGAGAACTGGTCACGCTGAAGCAACCAATTCTTGGTCCATGAACTCCTCCCCACCCTGTTCATGGACTGGACTTGTGTCAAGGTCAGGACCCCAACACCAAGCCCCCGCACAGCACGAACTCTACGAGGAGTACGCATACGAAACATGGCTAGAAAACGGTCGGCTGCTCAGAACGAAGTAACAGAACGCACTGAAGAACAGCAAGGCCTGTGAAGAGCGACCTGAAAACCAGTAACGAACGAACAAGAATACAATGACTACTTAAAGTCACGCGGAACTTGCTTGCATGCACTGAAGAGCAGATACAAACCCACAAGCACAAACTGAACGGCAGAAAACGATCTGAAAGCCACGAGCCTGAAAAAGCGCAAATCGTCTCTCACCAAACTTTTACTAACACGAGATTAGCAAAAGGAGCCCAAAGGGTGCCGCGCTTGGTTCTGAACCGGCCTTTTCTAGTCTCATCGTACGTGGTGTACGTGACCGCGTGGTTGGCGATCCGACAACTTTGTGCGACCGTGTGTAGGCAAAAGAAGTTTGAGCCAACATCCGTCGGAAAAAATCCTAGGATTTTGTTCTCGGAATGTCCGAACAAAGTCCGACCGTGTGTATGGGGAATAAGGTGAGCGGCTGTCCCCGGGGGGGGTCACTGGATGGCACTTGAGCATGGAATTCTGAGCACTAAGCACTAAGATTAATGCACGCACGTTGGATTTTTTATTAACTTTTTTTTGGACTTTATGTGCATTTCTTTCATAAATTGGACTTTAATAACCACGTATCACATCTTGGATTTGATATTCACATTCATTGTGTGGCACTTGGCACTTTGTTGTATTTTTGCACTTATCACTGCGATATATTTATATATTTTTTACACAGTAAATTTCAAATTATATAAATAATTTTTCATTCATTATATATACAGTTAGTAGTTTAGTCATCGCTACTCTCATTCTAATGGTATACATCTAGTATATTATTTACACATTGCACCTTAAAATCACTTGTTTTTCTATATATATCCCTTGTGCCTTGCTGTGGCTGGATAAGCCGCTTATGCAGTATTTTCAGTATACCTCATATGCATTAATAATCTCCAGATTGATATTTTCACCTTAGTACAGCATATCTTTTGTATACTGCGATGTCTTTACCCAAAGCCAACCGTCCCCCTGCTCCAGGTGCAGGTGCCGACATCCTTACTCCTTGCAGCTTCATAGCCTGTTTCCTACTGCGCATGCGTGAGTCGCGCTGTGCGATCTGAATGGTCCCTGCTGTCTTCTGGGACCTGTGTGTCTCCCAGAAGACAGCGGGGGGGGCGACACATTGCGTAGAAATGCCTGGAAGTGGGAGCAGATACCTGGATTTGAGAGGTATCTGCTCCCCTCTCCCCCCTGAAAGGTGCCAAATGTGGCACCGGAAGGGGGGAGGAATCCGATTAGCAGAAGTTCCATTTCTGGGTGGAACTCCGCTTTAATAGCATTATTCTATGTGCAGTGTTTAAATGCAACCCATTGAAAATAAATAGGATGCCTAGGCACCATAACATGGTAAAAGTCATATAAGACCCTTTTTGTAATATTATGTCACATGTGTATTATTTTGTAACCCTATTGTGCACTGCTGGGCATTGTGGCATGCTACAATGCAGGTGCATTTCCTTAGTGCATGTGTATGTCATTTAAAATAAATGGCACCCCAATGCAGTAGAGGCTGTTACATGTAAATTGTATATGTGCTCTGAAAGTTTGCACTAAGTCTTCTTTATGCGATGCTCACCAGGGCTGGACTGGGACAAAAATTTAGCCCTGGACTTCATCCAGACGGCCCACTTTAATTATGAGTGTCCCTATCAGCACCCCCTTTACATCAGAGTGTCCCCAACAGCATCCCCCTTACATCAGAGTGTCCCCAACAGCACCCCCTTACATCAGAGTATCCCCATCAGCAGCCCCTTTACATCAGAGTGTCCCCATTAGCACCCCCTAACATCAGAGTGTCCCATCAGCAGCCCCTTTCACATCAGAGTGTCCCATCAGCAGCCCCCTTCACATCAGAGTGTCCCCATTAGCAGCCCCCTTCACATGAGAGTGCCCCATCACGAGTCCCCTTACATCAGGGTGTCCGCATCAGCACTACCTTACATCAGTGTGTCCCCATCAGAAGCCCTCTTCACATCAGAGTGTCCTCCCTCTCCTCCCCCTCCCATGTGTACTCACAGTTCTGAAGGCAGCTTCTCGTTCCTCTCCCCAGTCATGTGATAAGTGACAAGTGATAAGGGGAGAGAGGAAGGAAAGTCTTCCGGCTGTCTATCTTCCCCTGCAGGCTTGAGGGAGCAGAAAGCCTAATGCTACGTACAGACGATCGGAATTTCCGACAGCCATACCGTGGATTTATTTCTGACGGATGTTGGCTGAAACTTGTCTTGCATACACACGGTCGCACAAATGTTTTCGGAAATTCCAATCAGCAAGAACGTGCTGATATACAACACGTGCAATGGGACTAGAAAAAGGAAGTTCAATAGCCAGTGCAACTCTTCTGCTTGATTCCGAGCATGCGTCAAATTTTGTGCGTCGGACTTGTGTATACACGATCTGAATTTCCGACAACGGATTTTGTTGTTGGAAAATTTGAGATCCAGCTCTCAAATTTTTGTTGTTGGAAATTCCGACAGAAAATGTCCGATGGAGCTTACACATGGTTGGAATTTCTGACAACAAGCTCCCATCGAACATTTGTTGTCGGAAATTCCGATCGTGTGTATGCGCCATAATCCTCTCTCCAGCAAGTGTCGGCAGCTGCTCCTTGGTGACAGGAATGAAATCACGATCACAATTGGCACTCCCGGTAGTCCCGATAGCCAGTACATGCCTGATGCTCAATGCTACCGAAAGTCTATGTAAAGAGTACTTACATTTTAAGATTTAAGTCATATAGATACATAAAAAGGTATTGAGAATGCTACCCCTTGAAGTAAATGGATATGTAGCATACTACAATTATATCACAGGCTATTGTATTTTGAATTTTATGGATTTTACAATCTTTAACATAAAAATGAAACAAAACCAGTATTGATTGAATGTGTATTAATTGAGTTTTCAATTTCTTGGAAGGGTCCATTAGTCTCTCTGAAGGCTAATTATATTCTGAAGGAACAGAAGTCATTAGGGCCGCCTCTGTTCAGTGGTTCATCTCAAGTCTCAGCTATAGAAGAGACTTCATCTGAAACAACACAAGTAGTTTGAATTTATGGTTTCACAAATAAATACTGTATGTGTTCATTAATAAATTAAAGCAATGTATTAAAAAATGTATACAGTATATACCATTTGATGAATTTATTGTTTAGCTTCAAACTAGTATAGTTCAAACTATTGTTAACTGATTTTTTAACTATTTGTAAGAATTTTGTGCCAAAATTCTCCTCTTTTATTCCCTTGTTATTTTAGCTTCCAAATTTCCCATAACACCAACTGAAGAAAATAGTACCTACCATATAAAAGCTTCCTTTGGACTATTCGAATTACATTTCCTGTCCATTTTTTTTTTTATTCAAGCTAAAATTAATTTAGTAGTACTAATAGCAAAGTGTGCAATAGCAAAATAAAGTGATAAGAACTTAGGAAAAATAAGAATGGGTAAAATTTGTCTTTTTCTATTCTTTAATCACTTCAATACAGGGCATCTTCACCCCCTTCCTGCCCAGGCCAATTTTCAGCTTTCAGCACTGTCACGCTTTGAATGACAATTGCGCGGTCATACAAAACTGTACCCATATGACATTTCGATATTTTTTTCCCACAAATAGAAATTTCTTTTGGTGTTATTTGTTCATCTCCGCGGTTTTTATTTTTTAAACTATAAACAAAAAAAGACTGACAATTTTGAAAAAAACACAAACATTTTTTACTTTTTGCTATAATAAATATACCAATTTAAAAACCAAAAAAAAAAACATTTTGTTTCCTCAGTTTAGGCCGATATGTATTCTTCTACATATTTTTGGTAAAAAAAAAAATGTAATAAGCGTATATTGATTGGTTTGCGCAAAAGTTATAGCACCTACAAAATAGGCGATAGATTTATGGCATTTTTTTTTTTTTACTAGTAATGGTGGCAATCTGTGATTTTTGTCAGGACTGTGATATTGGACAAATCAGACAGTTTTGACACTATTTTGGTACCATTCACATTTATACAGTGATCAGTGCTATAAAAAATGCACTGATTACTGTATAAATGTCACAGGCAGGAAAGGGGTTAACACTAGGGGGTGATCAAGGGGTTAAATGTGTCACCCAGGGAGTGATTCTAACTGTGGGGGGAGGAGACTGACTGGAGGAGGTGACCGATTGGTGTTCCTCTGTATTGGGAACACACAATCGGTCTCCTCTCCCCTGACAGGACGTGGATCTGTGTGTGTTTACACACACAGGTCCACGTCCCCGCTCTGTGACCGGCAATCATGGGTGCCTGGCAGACATTGCGGCCGCCAGGCGCGCACATCGGCTCCCGAGTGACGCAGCGGATGTGCGTGCATGCCTCCTAGCGGCCAGGAAGCAGAAGACTTCATGTGACAAGAGAGACACCTTGCGGCCGTCATTTGACTATACGCGAGATGGAAAGAGGTTAGTTAAGTATTGAATGGGGTTACTATGCCAGACATTTCTGCGTTTCACAAGAAATTATATCACTGAATGCACATCACAAAAGGACACTCTTCAAAATCACGACAAGATTTAAACTCTGACTCAGTCTAAGCGTGTCCATACATAAATTGAAATTTGGACGGTCCCATCTGAACCTGCCAAATTTCGATCCCTATATGGGCACCTTAAAGGAAACCTTTAACAGACAAATTTCAATTAAATGTTGGCATTGCTTCTGACTACTAAGACAGCTCATACATTATGCATTTTTTTTCATTCAACCAGCAGGTTGAACAAAGAGAAATGCCTTGATTCCCCCATCCACACATTCAATGCAGAGGGAGCAACCCTTCCTGCTGTGGTATTGTATTCGGTCAGTGGCGAGCCTTTCTGGCCACCAGAATACAAAGATAAGTGTTTCTGTCTATAACCAGGGATGCTAATCATTCAAGAAAAAAACTAACAGGCTGGTTGTACACAAGTCGACCGATATGTGGTTTAGGTCTCAGGATAATGGGCTCACCTTCCCGCAGATATCGTAAGTGGTGGAGGAGCAGGATTAACTAATCAGCCTAAAAAGCAGTGGGTAAAAGAGTCACAGGTGGGAAAGAATGGGGGAGAAGAGGGGTTCCCTAAAGAGGATTTCATTACCCTCATCCCGATGCCCATTCTTATCTCAGGTGGGGGGTGTATCAATATGTCTAGGGAAGTATAAGGGAGTCATCCAGGTCTGGGGGTAAGAAGTGGATAATCTAAGGTCTCCAAAGGTTTTCATATTTGGCTACTTTATCCTGTATGACTGCCTCTGTTTTGGCGTGGATCATGGCTTGAGTGATTCCAATAGGTGAACAAGTATGTTGCACTTAAATTAAATAAACAGTGAATAAATGATATAAACAAGTGAGTCCAAGAGTCACAAACGTGACACAATAGTGAAAGTTGGAATGTTGTGTCACCAACTTCCTTCACCCTACCTATGTTGACCACCTATTATGGGGGGTCAACATAGGCTTGTATGTCTGCAAGCTCCACATCTGTAAAGACAGAAACAGAAACCACCGACGGGGAAGATATCAGGTTTCATTTACTCCAACCGTGTAAAAGAAAGGTTTCATATACCCCAAGTGACAGACAAACACCACAATAGTGGTTTTTACCAGGATTTAATGAAGGTAATGTACTTACATGAAAAGATGATTAAAACAGTATGTACTGGACACAGTGGTTCCAGAGGTAAATTCTCCAAACGCGATGACAGGAAATGATGCTATCGCCTGTAGAGTGATTCTATGTTTCATGGCATAATGAAGAGGTCTTCCATGCTTTTGCTATGGTTTGTTTAGCTTCTGTCATGACATAGAGTAAGAGTTTAAACTGGCGATATGTTAAAGCCTGTGGTTTGCTATTTAGGAGTGCAAATGCTGGATCAGGTCGTAAGGATGAATCAAACAAGGTTGATAGGATTTTGAATACTTCTTTCCAGAATGTACGAACTTTGGGGCATTCCCACTAGATATGTACGTGGTCCCTAGTGTATCACAACCTCGGAAGCAGTTGGGGGAGTAACTGGGGAGGAATTTGGAGATCCTGGACCAGGTACCATCTAGTGAGAACTCTGTAATATCTCACAAGAGCCACAATGCTCAGGGAGGCAGATTTAGTGGTCTGCCAGATTTGTGATCAGTCTGCCATATCAAGAGTGAGGTCAAGGTCCCTCTCCCATTTCTGGGTAGGCTAGTAGTTGAACATATAAGTCTGTGATAAGTCCTCATCTATGGGGGTCAATGTTGAAGGCTCTTTCAAAGGATGTGAGGTTCAGGGTAGTTTGGGTAGGGGGTACATTTTGAGAGAAGAAGTTCTTGAGTTGGAGATATCTAAAGATTTCTGCTGGGGGCAGGTTAAATTTTTTGCGAAGCGTTGGAAAATGTATGATGATTTGTAAGGCAAATAAGTGGTGGGCTCTGATTAGTCCAGTATTGGTCCAAGTGGAGAAGGAGGATAGCTCTGTCCAGGCTGGGTAGAAAGAAGGATTGTGGAGGAGGGCAAGGAGGGGATTATGAGAGGATTGAAGGCCAAAATAGGTTTTAAATCTATCCAAGTTGCGGCCACGCCCAGAAAGTGTGTGTTGTGCTGGAGAGAGGAAGAGCAGAGCGCTGGGGACGGGGAGAGCCCAGCCCGTGGGCCGCTGGACCTCGCCTTAACATCTGGTGCAGGTTTTTAAAGAAGCCAATGTCCACTCTACAAGACGCCTTGAGGCCAAGAATTAAATGAGCCTGGCATAAAAAGACCCAGAAGCTGACCTGCAGATTCCCCCTGAAGAAGGCACGTGGTCCCGGTGCCGAACACGCGTAGGGGAGGGGCCTGGACGGAGCTGTCAGCAGAGAGAGAGAAGGAGAGTTTTTGGTATACACACCGCAACACACGCCACACCGCGAGATTGACCGTTCATTGTCTGTTTAGGATGGTGCACTTACGCACCCACAGCATGTGAGTACCCCATCAAGGGGAGAGAATTACTTTATTAAAAGCCTTTTATTACTTTTGCAATATTGCGCTATGGAGTTTTTTCTTTTGCATATATTACCTTTGTTTGAGAAACTTGGAGGTCTACACAGCTGATTCCAAATGAGCACAGGAGTGGCTCCAAGGCTTTGTTTGGCATAGTTTAAACGCTGTGTCACACACAAGAAGGTGAGCATATACACCTGTGGGGGTGGCTGGAAGACACTACAGCATGTTTCCTTGGTGATGCACATTTGGAATGAAGGATATGTGAACTCCACTATTACTTTGGACTATGGTTTTTCTGAGCACCTTCATATCTTTGGATATACACTGTTTTGGACTTTAATTTGAGTCACTTGGGGTCACATCCCCGTATATTTCTTTGATTTTTCTTGTTATATGTGATAGGTTTTGTACTTATCACTCTCATTGTGTATTTTTCTAGCACTGTGCACTTTTATATTCCATCATTTAGGGGTAATTTCACTCCAGTGGGCTATTTATTTAGTATGTATATTTTTTATGTTTATTATTGCTGCACTTTTTGATGGGATTTTTCTTTCTAGCGCAGACACTAATGTTTTAATTTTTACCTTTTGCACGATTATGAAACGTGACTGAGTGTTTGCAGCTGGTCTCCACTTAAGATTAATCACTCACCAGTTTGTAGGTAACTTTCCATAAGTGGCTCGCAGGGTTGCTCATATATATTTTAGTGATAGGGTTAGTGATGGATCGACGCTGTGGCGGGGCCAACAATAAATGTTAGCCATAGAGAGAAGGTCGCTAGCCACCATTTCGATTTCTACCCATAGTAGTATTTCTTTCATTGCATGGTATTTGGGGAGTTGTGTGAGTTGTGCAGCGTGGTAATATTTTGTTGGGCACGCTCTTATTCTGGGTGTATATAGAGTTGGTTTAGGTAAGCCAGGCTTGGTTTTATTCCAGATGTAATTCAAGGTTCTGCGTTGGAGAATACGTAAGTAAAAGGAGAATACGTAAGTAAAAGGATGGGACTTGTATGGGCAGTCCTAAAAAGGAGATGTTTAAAGCGGTCAATTTTTGGGGATTAGCATTTAGTCCAGATGCTTTACCAAATTGAGTCTCCACAGATTAGTAGGGTACCTCGAGTATGTGAGGCTATGACTGACAATAAGTGGGAGAGGAATGACCGGGGTTTCTTATTGGGGGCATAGTACGAGACTATTGTGGTTTCGCTATCTAGTAGTAGAAAGATAGCGTCCTTCTGGATCTCTGGTCTCTGCCTGCTGTGTAATGGAGTTGTACGGTGGAATTTCACCAGTGCTCCCCGTTGCTTAGTAGATCCCGAGGCTGTGTACACCTGTGGGTATTGTTTACCAAAGAATTTAGATGTAGAGTGGGTAGAAAAATGTGTCTCCTGAAGGCAAACCACATGGGCTGAGAGCGAGAAGAATGAAAGAAAGGCTTTGGTACGTCTGGTTGGGGAGCTGAGACCCTGTATGTTTAAAGTTAGAATGTTTAAAGGCTAAGTTCACCTTTTTTTACCTTACTGTTCTCCATCCATGATTCCAAACATATCTATTGCTTCTGTTTTACATCCTTACAGACTAGAGATCATGACACAGGAAGGGGTTGACCAGCTGACCTCATTAGCTCACACCCTGCATCATTCACCCACCCATTCCCAGCTGCACGTTTTTAAATGAAATGCAATCAATCAGTGATCACCCTTCTCAGTAAATGCACAGTATACAATCAGATTGCATAGTGTATGGCCATCTTTTTTTTTTTTTTAATTGTGATTTTTATTGAAGAAAGCATAAAGAAAAAATATCCATACAAACAAAAGCATATGTAAAAATGTTCAAGTTTGTATACAACATATAACATATTTCGAGAAAAGAGAAAGAAATTGTTGCAATAAGCTACAAATACAGCAAGCAATTAGATTTAAGCTATATATTCAATGAAGGTATAAGTGGATGGACATGTTTGGAGAGTCCAGGGATCGGTAGACCTAACAGAAAGTGGGTAGGGTCTAGTGAGAGCAAAATTTTAAAAAAATCTTGTATAAAGGCCTGAATGGCTATCCAAAATGGGCGTATCAAAGGGCAATCCCAAAAGATGTGGAAATGTGAGTCAGTGTCACCCCGGCACCTCCAACACAACTGAGAATTCTTGGAATCGTACCTATGTAAAGGACATTGATGCGACCCAAGAGGGAAATGGGATATATATCCCATTCTCGCAGGATTCGGTCAATATCTCTAAAGAGTGGGGGATAATTAGCTTGATACAATGTTGAATACAAGGAGGTTATGTTTACACCTAAATATTTAAGGGAGTATGGGCACCAATGAAAAGAGTAGTTTTGTTTGAGATTAATGAGATCTGAAGGCTGAATGTGTAGTGGTAAATCTTCCGTTTTACCTGTATTAATTTTGTATCCTGATATAGAGCTGAAGTCTTTCAACAAGGCCATGAGATTAGGGAGAGAGATATGAGGCCTAGTCAGAGTTAAAAGGACATCATCCGCAAACAAAGACAACTTATATTCTTTTTGACGTAGTAGGACTCCCTTTATATCAGGGTGGGTGCGAATGGCTGCAGCTAGTGGTTCCAGACAGAGAACGAAAAGGAGGGGGGATAAAGGGCAACCCTGTCTGGTTCCATTACTTAATGAGAAAAGTGGTGATAAATAAGAAGCTATTTGGACTTGGGATGAGGGGCGGGAGTATAGGGCACTTAGGGCTGCTATGAAAGGGCCTTCAAATCCGTAATTGGAGAGGGTAGCAAACATATATGGCTAGCTAAGCCGGTCAAAAGCTTTTTGCGCGTCAAGACTTAAAACTATATCTGGGCGGGAAGTCTTGTTTAAGAGATCTATGAGATCAACTGTGCATCTTGTATTGTCTCCTGCATGTCTGGCTTGTACAAAGCCCATCTGATCCTTATGTATAAGTCTAGGGATTATATGAGAAAACCTGTTCATGAATATCTTGTAGTCAGAATTAAGTAATGCAATGGGCCTGTAGTTATCGGGAAGGGAGGGATCTTTGCCAGGCTTTGGGATTATGGAAATATGGGCATGGAGGAATTGTGGATGTGTATGCAAGAAGCATATAGTGAAATCATGTTGGGTCTTAGAATTGGTAGGAAAGCTTTGTAATAAGAGTAGGGCAGGCCGTCCGGAACGGGAGCTTTCTGGGTGGGGAGATGTTTAACTACCTCTTCCAACTCTTCCGGTGTAACTGCCGAATTCAGAGATGCAAGGTGTTCGGGCGTAATTTTTGGTAGGTGTAGGTGTTCAAAGAATTGATCGAATTTCTCCTGTGTAAAACTATAGTTAGGCTCTGTCTGTAGACAATTATATAATTGTTGATAAAATTTCCCAAAAAGTTTAGTCATAGTAAGAGGGCAATAGGTGGGAGTTCCATCAGTTTGTCTGAGAAAATCAGGGAAAGATTGGAAGGGACAAGGCTTCAACTTGTTTACCAATATTTTATGGGGTTTATTGGAATACTCGTAGAATTTTTGTTTAGACCATAAAAGGGATTTATCTATTTTGCTCATCGTCAAGGATCTAAGTTGGTTGCGTAATGATACTACAGTCAGGAGTCCAGGCACTGTGGGGAAGGTTAACAACAGTTTCTCAGCTGAACTGAGTTAAGACATAATAGCCGAGTATTGTAATGCTTTGTCTTTTTTGAGACGGGAACCTATAGCTATACACTGTGGTGTGAATTATTCCTGCGCTACCATAATGGAGAGAGAAAATAGAAAATGTATGGACAGCTGCACGCACCAAAAATTGGGGTCAAATGGAACCCAAATGAAAAATAGACAGGGGGGGGTGCTGCGCTCTGCGCTAACCAGAAATGCTGCTGTAAGTAATCTACGTAGAGGACTGCTGAAAAATCAATGTGCAACCTCAATGTGGTAAAAAAACTTCCCGTTAGAGCATGAAAAAAACGCATAAAAAGTGCATGGTGCTGAGTGACCTAAACCACTCCAATGAATCACACAGTGTAACAGCAGTATATGGTCCTATATAATCTGCTGCAAAAGAAAGTCCAAATATTATGCATCTGTGTGCATAAGTAAAGGAACACAAAATACAATAGTGATAATGTCCACAATATAAAAGTGATAATGTCCTCTACAGTGCAATATGAAAAGTTCAGTGTGCTCAGATAAATAGAGGTGGGTGCCTGAGAAATAAAAAAATCTGTGTCCTCTTCGTGTATATATCACACTAAAGTAAGCAGTGGCCCCTTACCTAGCGGTGCTAGGTCAACCGCAAAGAAGTAGCTGCAGGTGGCTGTGGTCTTTACTTGGGGTCCTGGACAGCGCGGGTTCTGTTCCTGCTTCCAATGATCTCACTGACCACAGCAACTTCTCTCTTCCGGATCCACAGACAAGCAGCAAAAACAGCGTGGTCTCTTCCCAGCCAATGGGAATTCTAGTTACAGTGATGTCACATCACATAGCAACCGTGAGCAGGGTGAGCAGGGCGCTGTCCAGGACCCCAAGTAAAGACCACAGCCACCTGCAGTCACTTCTTTGCGGTTGACCTAGCACCGCTAGGTAAGGGGCCACTGCTTACTCTAGTGTGATATATACACGAAGAGGACACAGATTTTAATTTTTCCAGGCACCCCACCTTTATTTATCTAAGCACACTGAACTTTTCATATTGCACTGTAGAGGACATTATCACTTTTATATTGTGGACATTATCACTATTGTATTTTGTGTTCCTTCACTTATGCACACAGATGCATGATATTTGGACTTTCTTTTGCAGCAGTTTATATAGGACCATATACTGCTGTTACACTGTGTGATTCATTGGAGTGGTTTAGGTCACTCAGCACCATGCACTTTTTGTGCATTTTTTGCACGCTCTAACAGGAAGTTTTTTACCACATTGAGGTTACACATTAATTTTGTTGATTGTTAGACTGTTTCACTACAACCGTTCTAGTTTATGTTTTATTATTAATTTGTAGTTGGATTTGGCACATGCATTTTATTCATTTGCACAGGATTTATCCACTTGTTTATTATTTCATTCATTGCACGCATTTGCTAGATTTTGCACATATGTGTGTGTTTAATTTGTAATGGGGATATCGGCATGATATTTGGTTGACATTTTTGATATTGATATTCCCCCAACGGTTTGGACCACATTTTTCAGCAGTCCTCTACATAGATTACTTACAGCAGCATTTCTGGTTAGCGCAGCACCCCCCCCTGTCTATAGCTATACATTGTCCCTGGAAAATGGCTTTATGCGCCTCCCACAGAATGGAGGGCTCCGAGACCGTGCCTAAATTAAGTTGAAAATATTCCCTCAGGCCATTTAACAGGAGGTCTTTGGGTTCAGGGGTGCAAAGAAACATCTCATTAAGTCTCCAGTGACATGTTTTAGGGGAAGCAGAGGAGAGATGAATGTTGAGATGGACGGATGAATGGTCCGACCAAGTTATGGGATTTATTTCCGAGGAAACCGTAGATGTCAAGAGAGGTGTAGAAATGAAAAAATGATCCAGTCTAAAATAGAGTTTGTGGGGGTGTGAGTAGAACGTGTATTGCTTGTGAGTGGGGGGGTTGATCCTCCAAATGTCTAGGAGATTTTTAGCTCTTATTAGTTTATGAAATGATTTAGGGAGATGGTTGGCCGTAGCGGATGTAGCAGGTGAAAACAATGTACATCTATCTTTATCCGGGGACATAGTGTCGGTAAAATTCCATTCTCTCACTGATCAGTCAACTCCGGTCATGTTGATTAGAAGACAGATTTATTACAAATGTACCGATACATAGGGGTGAGCTCTGTACACAGCAAGGAGTTTCAGCAGAGTCACACAGGAACCCTTTTACACATGTCATTTTATAGCAGTATTTGGCAAGCTACCATTGGCTAAGGCACACTGGTGACTCATGGTGCATCGTCAGCTTTATTTGTCAAATCCAGCTTGTATTTACACAATATTTCCTATTATGGTAAACTTTTGCTGGTTCTTTAAATATTGTTGTAGGTGTTGGTCGGAACTAAGCAGATTGCATAAACAATAAGTCAGCGCCATTTTAGCTAAAAAAAAGCATATAAGGAACAAGGCAAATGTTGATATCACTTGTAATTCTTTACATATTTCTTATCATTCCCTCCTCTGATATCTATATTTGCTTCCTCAATATATTACTTCAATGCAGGTCCATTCCACAACTGGGTTTTCAGACCTTAGCAAATCCTTGGCAAGTCCAGTCCATTTCCCAAACCAACCGTCAAGCCAATTTGTGAATGGATCATCAGTACCTGAGTTTTCCGCTAATTCATTCTATAAAGCTGTCAATCCTTCGAGGGCTCTAGTCACGGTTCCTCCAGGAGCTGTAATGTTAGAAATAAAGGTGCAACACATACCACCAAACATTTTACAAACCTCTCCTCTTTCTGCTAGGACCATATCTAATGCCATCCTATTCTGCCATGCCATCAGAGAGGTAGGGGCTAATTTCTCTGTCAATCCCTTAACTGCATCCCTGGTGTAGTTTACAAACCTTTGTTGGTTATAATATATATATATATATATATAGTTAATCCAGTCAACATTTTTTTTTTGTTTACTGTCACCCACCAGAGAAGAGACTCAAATACAGCTGCCAGTCGGTTCCTAGCCTTAAACTCGCTCGGCACTCCACGCGGAACCCCAATCTCATCTATGTAGATCTGGGGGTCAAAAGACCCCGCAGGAGAGGTGTCCCTTCTGCTCCTCCGGTGACTCGTCTTCCAAGGGGACTCTAACAGTAAGCGCAGAGGCATTGCCAGCTGTACCAGGGCACAATCCCCTTGGGAATTGGCTGGGATGCTCGCTCTGAGCCTCTTGTCTCCTCATAATCACCAGACGTCCGCCCTCTGGGTGTCGTGCTCAACCCAGTTGTCACCCTCTCCCTTTACTATTTTGTTAATCCTCTCCATGCAGTAGTCATCCGGTAAAGACCCCAAATCTTCGCCACTCTCATTCCCCGGAAGTGTAAAACAAGTAAAGTTGTCAGGGTATGCCGTGACAGCACTGGGTATCTGAGGTCTCTGAACCTGGGGAAACAGCAAACTTAACGTGTGACAGGGAGTGTTGGTGTCAGGTTTGTATGTTTTTTTATATAGCTTTAGCATACACCCTAAACCATCTGGATCTGTATTGTTATTTAAGGGAAAAGGCACTGTAGCCAGCTGGGGTCTGGCCCCTGCACAGACCAAGCAGTTCTCTTTTTTAAGGGCGTTAGCAGTATATATTAACCATTCAAGCCATTCATTCTTATCCTGGTATCCTGTTTCTAATGGTATAGCTTCTTCCACTGTGAGATTGGTGAATCTCACTGTGGATCCTAATACCTCTACTTTAAGCCGATCCTCATTATCTAATTCTTTCTTCTTGTTTGTCTCATTCTTTGGTTTAACTTCAAGGAAGAATTTTCCCAAAGGGTCAGTTCCTGATATCCAAGCTCCTACACGGTATAACCTCTGATCTTCTAGTTTTGGGTCCTTCAGGGAAATCAATAATATATTGCAATTCTTTGATTCTGTACAGGGAGAGTGGGCCGCTATAGTTATGGTTAATCTATTCTTTAAATCTCCTGCTGCTGGGATCTCATATCCCCAATCCTGGGCTGCAGTTATCCACATGACTGAATCCCAAATAGTACACTCGGTAGTTCCAGCAAGGTAGCACACGTATTTATCTACCCAGGTCAGCTTACTTGCTTCTACCTTATCTCCACAATCTGTCATCTGGCAGAAATCCACCTGTATAGTACTGGTGGTTACTTCAACAAAGGTGAGGTTCAATGCTCTTCCTGTCTCTTCCCAATTTATTGGTTCCACTATCCTCCCGTGTCTCCTACCTCCCCATATAGAGGCCTCTCCTAGAGTCACCAATGCTCCCACGAGGAACAAAATCCCTATCATCCTATCTGAAGTGAGGGGGGCCTAGATGGGGCCTTTTCTTCACCAAGGTTGAGACAAGCAGACCTTTTATCTGCCTCCCTTTGTATTTGGACTTTCCCCCTCCTTCAGTTTTTCTGCCCCTACTCTGCCTATGTTTACCTTTTTACAGTGGGATTGGTGAATCCAGATAGTCCTTTCAGCAATTCTTACTGCAGTGGGAGTAGTAAGGAGTACTTGATATGGCCCGTCCCACTTAGGGGAGTGCCAATGCTTCTTTTTGTTCACCTTGATGAGCACCCGATTTGTACTTTGTCTTCTCCTATGGGCTCTCCTTCTGGAATGGAGCACTCTTGGTTAATTTGTCTCTGTTTTAATAACCTTGACATGTATTCTGCTATGGTTCTCTCCCCTTCCTCTGTGTGGGTTTCATTTGGTAATAAAGGTATTTTATAAGGTCTACCATACATCATTTCAAATGGACTCAGCCCCTCTTTAGTGAGTTTGATGTGCATGCTTAAAATAGCTAGTGGGAGACAGTACATCCAATTTTTCCCTGTCTCTTCCATAGCCTTTTTTAGCTTGCTCTTTAATATCCCATTATGTCTTTCTACGAGCCCTGCTGACTGAGGGTGATATGCACAGTCATTCTTTACTTCTATACCCATCACTTCTGTTAGGTGTTTTATAGTTTGATTTACAAAATGTGGACCATTATCGCTATAAATCTTCTCTGGTATCCCAAATTGTGAAATTATATCTTTTAGTAAGGCTTTGGATACTGTTAAGGTGTCAGCACTTCCTGTGGGGAATAGCTCTACCCATGTGGTCAATGCATCAATGATTTCCAAACAATATTTCTTCCTTTTCACATTTGTCTAATTCAATAAAATCCATGCAAATATGTTGGAATGGATATTGCGGTGTGGGGAACTTCCCTTTCCGTGGTCTTATGCCTCCCTGAGCATTGTGTCTTGCACATATAATGCATTGAGAACAAAAAAGTTTTTTGTAGTTTGTGAAGCCATAGGCTGTACATATCTTATTTAACATCTGAGTCATCCCCCTGTTTGACACATGAGTTACTCCATGTTTTAATACGGCTGCATACCTAAATAAGGATTTTGGCAATACCAGCTTTCCTTCAGGTGATGTGTAGATGTTTTCTACTATTGTGCAACCTTTTGTTTTCCAATATTGTTTCTCCCCAGGGGATATATTCTGCTGTATATCAGTAAGGACTGTATGATCTATCTCTGATGATGATGATTTCCTGTTCTGACATGTGTCACTTCTGCATATCCAGTTACACTTGTGCCATCTGGATTTTTCCTACTGGAGCCATCAACAAAAAGTGTCATGTCAGGGTTAGATAACGGTACATCTTTCCAATCACTTCATGGCAGCACCCTTTCAGCGATGGCAGCAGTACAGTCATGTTTATGACCATCAGTAGGAAGTGGTATTAGTGTGGATGGGTTTAATGTAGTACAACTCTGTATTGTTAAGTGAGGTCGTGTCAAAAGCATTGTCATACAGGAAAGGTGTCGTGCTGGGCTCAAATGTATGGACCAAGGGGGCGCGGTCAGTATTGAATACCCAGAAATCCATGTTCTACAAAAATTTGTCATGCCCAAAAAAGACATCATTTGTTTCTTTGTTTCTGGCTTCGGCACCTGGTGGAGGGCTCAAATTCTCTCCTCATCCAGGTGTCGACCTTCTTTTGAGATATTATAACCTAAGTATTTGACCTGCTGTTGCCACAACTGGAGTTTAGTTTTATTTACCTTATGCCCTTGGTGTAACTGCCTGGTTAACAACTTGTAAATCCTGTACCATTCTCAAGCCTGTGAAAGGCAGAGCCTTCTTAACAGGAAAAAGAGGGGTATTGCAGGGGCTATACCCTCCTCTGCTTCCTTCTTAAGGGGGTATCTCCTTCATCACCTTGCACAAAAACCTTTACTTTCACATTTTTTCCCATCACTTTCAAATACTTCTCAGAATGCTTAACATATTGCAAAACATCTAAAACTGATGCAGTTCGGTAAGTAACCATGTTTTTAACAATATAATCCTTATGATCCTGTTTTAATCCATTAACAAAAGCTATCTTTATCTAATGTTGATATGCACTATTCACATCCTCAGCTTCGGGGAGCCCAGAGAACACTTTAAAAACTTCTCGTAGTTTATTTAGATAATCACTGACACTTTCCTTGTCTTCCTTTACAGTCATATTAACCTTTTGCCAGTCAGTTCGTTATACCCTTTGGAGATTGCATCTATTATAGAAGGCAGTCAATCTGTCTGTCAAATCTTTGCTATCAAGGGCCAGTGGTTCCCCTCTTTGTTGAGGGGGCACTGTGGCTACACAGGGGTCCCAATTTCCCTTTACTAATGCCCAATCTGATCCTAGAACCCTCCTTAAGGCCCTTTCCACTTTGACCCCGTTTAGCCTATAACTGTTCCTCAGACCTTCCATATTTTCAATGATTTCTGGGGCCCCAAACTTAGGATGTTTAATATGCTCGGTAGCCTTCTGCACGTCACTCTCAGTCCATGGTTTAAAAACAGTCATAGTTAGGGGCTGACCATTTTGTCTGCCTCTTTGTCCACTAGGGGCAGTTGGGCTTGGCATTTCTCTTTTGTTCTCCTTCCTTCTACTCTAATTCTAGCGTGCTCAAATCAGTATTCCGCCATTTCTAATCCATACTTCTTCTTTTTTTTTTTTTTTTATCTTTGGGTCCTAACAATTTAAGCTTATCCACCAACTCCTGACACCCTTTCACAGTTAGTTTACCATTGAATCCCAACTTCCTTTCCCACTTAGCACAATATTTAACAGATTTTGGTTATTTGCTATGCATACATTTCTTATTTCCTTCTAATGGGGAAACTATTCCCCATGTCTCTGTTTTTTACCTTGAGTTTAGAATACAAGACTGGTAATTCTACTCTCGAACTTTGCCAAAATCTATATAAAACAGCAAACAAAGTCTAAACTCTCCAAACAGGAAATAAACATATATATATATATATATATACACACACATATACATATACACATACACATACACACACACACATACATATAAAACAACTTAACCCTTTACTTTATTTACTACAAAGTACAGTTGGTCAAAACAAACAGTATTCTTAACGTTCTGATCAGAATTTTTTTTTTTACACACACTCACACAAAAGAGGAAGTGCACTTAGGTGTCCGTGAGTGGGGGGGGGAGTGAGTGAGTCCAGTTTTTTTTTTTTTTTAACCACAAGTTTGCAGCCAGACAGATCATAAAGCAGGCCTTTTATCAACCTGTAAACCACCAGACTAGCAACCCTTGGATCACAGAAAAGCAAAAATATCAAGTTAGCAGTTATGTTAAACATGAGGAGGAAAGAGTGAGAGTTAGTCTCATGATTTAACAAATGCAGCAAAAGGAACAGTGCAGGAAATATTGCTCTCGAGAGAAAAAGAGAAAAACAATCGATCTATGGGGGAAGTGTTTCTGATCAAGTTAGATTGATTCCTGCTCATACACTCACTTCCTGTTTGTCCCAACCACCACTCAGTTAGAAAAAAAACCTGAAATGGCCACTGTGACTCTCTGTAATCTATTCAGATTACTTGTAGCCACTATTCACAACAATTATCAATCATCTATCATCTTTAGTTGCCTTAAATTTTTTTTTTAATCTGTCTCGGACAGCGGGCTATGTCTATTTACCATAGGCAACATCCCCAAGTGCCTCTGTCTTCGACCCCTGTGTCACCTAGGTCTTTTATAATCAACTTACAGTGCCGGAATACTCAATAAAAACCCAAATCACCTCAAGTAGAAGAGAAAAGAAGAGAAAAGAAAAAATCTGTCTTACCTTTCACAGACTCGGAGGACTGGATCAGAAGTCCAGGAGTAGAAGTCAGGTGTGGATCCCGGAACTGACCAGCCTCTTTTTACCACTTAACTTGAGTGGGAGGACCTAGGTCTTGGCGAGAGGTAGTCTGATACTTACAGATATTTTGGACGGAACCGTTCGATCCACCACCTAATCCTTACTTCCGGCTCGAAAGGACCGTGATGTCGGTAAAATTCCATTCTCTCACTGATCAGTCAGCTCCGGTCATGTTGATTAGAAGACAGATTTATTACAAATGTACCGATACATAGGGGTGAGCTCTGTACACAGCAAGGAGTTTCAGCAGAGTCACACAGGAACCCTTTTACACATGTCATTTTATAGCAGTATTTGACAAGCTACCATTGGCTAAGGCACACTGGTGACTCATGGTGCATTGTCAGCTTTAAGGAACAAGGCAAATGTTGATATCACTTGTAATTCTTTACATATTTCTTATCACATGGTTACATTGAAATCTCCTCCAATCACCATAAAGGGTTGGGAGAACTTGTCTATAGTGTCAAACATGGAAGATAGAAAGCTAATCTGACCAGAATTAGGAGCATGTACATTAACAATAGTGAGGGACTGAGTGAGATATGAGCAATCTAGGATGATATATCTGCCCTGGGGGTCCAGGTGGGAAGATTTGACCCGTAAGGGGCATGTTCGGTGAATCAAAATTGCTACGCCCACTTTACCAGATGGGTCGGAAGCCAAAAAAGATGTTGGAAATGTTTGCTGGCGAATTTGAGGGATCCCCAGGGTGGAAATGGGTCTCCTGAACTAGGATTATGTCTGCCTTGGAAGCTTTAAACTCCTTCAAAGCCAGCCATCTTTTTTGAATGGAGTTTAAACCTTTAACATTATATGTCAAAAATTTCAGTGCCATAACAACCTATACAAAAGAAAAAGCGTTAGACATTTTATACCATACACCATAGGGCATAACATTTCTGATGCATTATAAAAGAAAAACATATCAAGTATCACAGGAATCTGTGCGGCAGTGGCAGCAAAGTGACTGAAAAGTATTGGTGTAGCGAAGATTAACAGTCCCAGGTTAAAAAACAAAAAAATAACCTGAGAGTACAAGCAAGATGAAGAAGACAAAAAAAGGAAAACAAAAGTCAAAAAGGAAAAAAAAACTTAATGTCTATCAATTAGAAACCTGGAAGGCCGGGTGCCACCAGGAAGCCCAGGACAGAGCCATGGGTCGGAAAAAGGAGCATGGGAGTCTCTGAACGTAGGGACCGGAAGGGTCTCCCACCATTCTCCAAGGAAAAAGTTGCCTGGAATCCAAAAACAAAAGAAATGAACTGTTAACAAACCTTTAATTCAGGGCAGCTGTAGTGTAACTAGCCGCACAACCCCCAGACTGGGGGGTGCATGAACCCACTAAGGGGTACAGTAATTGACCACTCAAAAAAGAAAACACAGTAACTGGGAGTTACTGATAATGATGTATGTAGGCTCAGCCAGTGAAGAGAGTGTTCAGGTTGGAAGTCTTGAGGACTGGCACTTCTGAGGTACTCTGAGGTGAAATTTGATTTGACTGGTTTCTGTCTCACTGAAGTCCAGATGCGACTTGGGGCCCTCAGTGGTTTAGGAGTATTTGGGAGCAGCTGTGGATCCTCATCAGGAAGGGGTGGTATCCCAAGGTTACGTAGAAATGTGTCACTTTGTAGATCTCGTAAGGAATATTGTACGCTATCGTGGGATGCGGAGAGGCGAAAGGGAAAGCCCCATCGATATATTACTTTGTGGGATTGAAGGTGCAGAGTTAGTGAGCGAAGATTTCTCCTCCTAGCTAGAGTAATAGGTGAAAGATCGCTGAAAATGTGGATCTTGGAACCTTTGAATTCAGTTCTGGATTGGTTGCGGGTTGCTAGGGACAGAGCTTCGTTACTATCATAGTAATGGAATCGGACGATCACATACCTTGGGTTGGCCCCTGGTGGAGGTTTAGGGGCAAGTGACCTATGAGCTCTGTCTAGGCACCAGCCAATGTCGGGGACATTGGGGGCAACCACATTGAAAAGATGTAAGAGGTAGGAACGGAGATCTTTATCCTCCACGGTCTCAGGAATACCTCTGAATCTCAAATTTTGGCTGAGTTTCCTGCTTTCTAAGTCTTCCTGGTGGGCCTGGAGCTGAGTGGCCTTATTTTTTATGGTGGCATTGTCCTCCTCCAGCACCTGAACATACTGCACCATCTCATCCAATTTATATTCCAGAGAATCAGAGCGTTCTCCTAGTTGGTCGATTTTCCCTCTTACTTCTTTGGCTAGTTTTCCAAATTCGTGTGCGATGTTGTGGGTAATAGCCTGGAGCAAGGACTGTAGTTAACATCTAGAACTAGCGCTGTCAATGGAGGGAAGGACCTGGTGCAGGATTGGGAGTAATGTCAAAAAGAGTACCGGTGTTTAGGTCTGATTGCTCCAGTACGGTCTGCGTGTCTTCTAGGGCTCCCAAAGCCGTGGACAATGGTCTGCTTAAAAAACGATCCATCGTAGAAGAGGTTTGGGGTTTAAGGGTTGTAGAGTAGATGTGCCTTTGATCCTTAATTTTGTCCATGGGATGTACGGCTACCACAGAAAGCTAAAGGGGTGACCCCCATGTGTATTGTAGCTATAGATTCGTCAGCGGGGGTCTTGGAGAAATTGTTAGAGACTGAGTCCCATTTTTACTTGTTTGACATGTTCAGAGACTGTGAGGACATGAGTAAAAGGGATTTTAAGGGGGGGACTGTCCCTTTAAAAACTGATGATCGGTACAGTAGCGATTATGATGCAGGGCTAATAATTATCTGAGACTGACAATATTACTGTAGAGATTGAGTGGTGATTCAGATGATATACTCAGCTTTGATAAATGAAGGAGAGCCATGCTGTAGAAGTAGTGGGAGTAAGTGAGAGAGAGTGTCCCTGAAGTAGCAAGATGGCCGCCTTCTTCCAGAGGTAGGCCGAAGCCGCGGACTATCCTAAGAGACGGCCACTGGGTGGGTGAATGCAGCCATTTCCAGTCCCTAAAACCCCTCTGGGAAAGGCAGAGATAGAGGACCGAGTAGTCTAACGCCTCCTGGGGACTCGACTGCAGGTGATTGTGTAGTATGCACTACTCACTGTGTCCCAGGAGAGCGTCTGTAATTAAGTCTGCAGGCCGCGACAGAGTGGTAGGCCACGGGATGCCAGAGCTGGCCGTCGGAGGAACTCCTGTGGCTTCCCCGAGCTGATGAACCGTTCCGTGTGTTCCCCGGAGGTGGGTCAGTTGTCCGGTGTGTTTAGATTATCTGTCCAACCTCCAGATCGTGGGTTCAGGTTGTAGGAACCGCCAGACAATCTGTAGGCCCCAAGATGGTGGAGGGCCTCGGTGACATGGAGAAAACCTCGATACAGAAGGGGATCTGACCGACAAAAGTCCCAAATAAGCACCGGGATCAGAGCAGTAGGGGTCCAGGAACAGAAATATATATTCTGTGGCTGCGGCAGTGTGGAGAAATACAGCGGATGGCACTAGATTGGTGCTGGGTATGAGGAGCTTAGCTCGCACACGTCTCTCCCATATGGCCATCTTTATACAAGTACATAGGAGGAAGTGGACAGAAACACTCAGCTGTCAAGCACCATTTACATCTCTGCATAACGGGAACTCGCATTCCCATATGCGTTTTTTATTTTTTTTAGCGAGGTGGGGAGGTATTTTGGAGTATTTTCACTCATCACACATAGGGCAACCCATCCACCTGAATGGGCTGCCCTACACGCAGCAATCGCCCCAAAGAAGCTTCAGAACTTTTTTTTAGAGTGGAGCTTGGTGCATTTTTTACTGTGATTTTTGGTGCAGCGCATTTCTGAAATGCAAGGAAATGCACAGATGTGAATGGAGCCTCATTGTTCTTGTGTTATCGCACCAATTTCACTTTCAGGCCCCATTTACATCTAGCATAGTGGGAGCAAACGTTTTGTGTCTCGTTTTTACTGTGACACGCATAGGGCAGCCTGTTGATTTAAATGGGATGTGATATATGTGGCTTATCGGACATGTTGTCGATTTGTGGGTTGCGTGTTTTTTACTGCGTTTTGCATTTTGCATCATTTGCCATTTATTTTTTTACATGCCAAAATGTGATGGTGATGCGCAGTGATGGTGGATTGAAGATCTTCAACAGTCTCAGGGATCCCCCTAATGCAGACATTAGATCTCCTGGCTCTGTTTTCAAAGTCATCCGGGCGAGCCTGGAGGGTGACTTTTTTCCTCACAGAGGGTCCCAATGTCTTCAGCATGGTTGTGTGTGAGGATATCTAGGTCATCCATTCTATGCTTTAGGACTGTAGTGCGCCTGCCCACTTCTCTGATTTCACAGGTCAGTTTTTCTGTAATGGTGTCTGAGGTGTTTTTGACAGCTCTGGTGAGAATTTTCTCAATGCGGGTTAGTAAATCTGGCTGTGTCGTTGTGTTGCAGGGCTATAGGAGTCATGTCATATTCATGATCTGACTCAAAACTCACTGCAGCTGCTGGGAGCCTCGTCCCTTTCTGTGAGTACAGCGTGTGCTATGTGACTGACCTGGAGGTGTGCGGTGGCGCCATCTTAGGAGTAGCGCTCCCCAGCGCTTCTTTGATAGATTTTGTCTTGGTTTTTGGCTTGGTCCTATTAAAAACCATAGTAGCGCTGTCTGGTGGGTTTAGGGGATGTGTGGAGGCTGCTGTTCGGATCATGGCTTCTATCAGCTGTTTTAGTCCCAGTAGATGCGGCGCTCTAGTCAGACTGCCTCGAGTGGTTCCGCGCATGCGCCCCTTGCCTGTCCCCTTCTTACAGTCACACCTCAACAAATTACAGGCCATATTGACCTCCTTTATATGGAATGGGAAACACCTCAGTAGTGAATGCTCTACTCTATGTTCACCAACGTCTGCAGGTGGAATAGGAGCACCAAACATCTCAGCATACTTTAAAGCAACCACCCTTGACCAAGCCAAATATTGGTGGAAGACAGATATACAAAATACTTGGCTCAAAATAGAAGCAACAGCCTTAGTGACCTGCCTTAAGATGCTTCTTAGTGCTTAACTTCTACAGCACCATGGACAGTAATGTTATCTTAGCACTGTCAATGCTACTATCAGAACATGGCAAGCAGCCTATCAATACAATGGAGGCATACCCCACCAAATACTAAACTTTATACCTCTCAGCATTGCAAATTATCATGCTTGATATCCCAATATCAAACTGGTAGCCTACAGGCCTCAACATAATCAGAGATCTCTAGAAGAAATCCTTACTCCTTTCCTTCCAAAACCTACTAACGAACCACCACTTCCCTTCTAAAGACTTTTTCAAGTATCTCAGATTTTGCTTAGCCCTCTCATGTGTAGCATGGTCAGCGGATCTCTTTTTTTTTGTTTTCAAAAGGTTTTTATTGAGATTATTGAAAAGAAAACACATACATGTAAGGTTGCATTAGGAACAAAATCCTACAGTGAAACATGACAACCGCAGTAAGTCAGATCTAAAATGTATATTCACAGTGATGCCTATAAGCAGCATATATCACAGCAGAAATAAATTGAATTACATTCAGTGTTGGTAGGATATCATAATTCAGCGAAAACAACATAATAAAACCAAAGGGGGAGGGGACCAGAAACAAATCATAAAATAATACGAAGGAAAAGCAGATAAAAGAAAAACCATAAAACAGAGAACCAAAACAGGATAACGGAAATAAGATGTAGCTTAGTCATATTGAATGTTGCATGGTCAGTCTTGTAGCCTGAAAAGGAACCATGGGTTCCATTTAGTATCAAAAATAGGTATAGAGTCATGAAGGGTGTGAAATATTTTCTCAGTTTTCTTCATAGAATCTATACGAGAAATAATTTGTGCAAAGGGAATTGAAGAAGATTTCCAGTGAAGAGCAATACCCCAAAGCGTAGCAATACATATTGAGTGAATTAACCTCATCTGGGGTTTGGTGATCTCAGGAATATCTTGAAATAGGATGCAATGATGGAAGGTGAGGTTAACGGGGCTTCCCACTAATTTGTCAATCAGTGTTAGAACCTCTTTCCAGGTGAGTTGCAATTTTTCACATTCCCAAAAGGTGTGAATGTATGTGCCTAACTTAGAGCAGCCTCTGAAGCAGTAGGGAGAGGACTGAGGGAAAATTTTTTGTATGCGTGTAGGGGTATAATACCATCTAGTTGTGAGCTTAATGGCAGTTTCTTTTATAGAAAGGGATTTTGAACATTTACATATGTTCAACCATCCTTTGTCCCAGTCTATGACGTCTTGATCCAGTGCTAGGTCCTGTTCCCAAAGTGATCTGTATTTCAGGGTCGGAGAGTCCTCAATTGAGACCAGGGAACTATGGATCTGTGAGATAAGGCCCCTCTGACGAGGAGCAGTACGACACACATCCTCATATTGAGTTGAGTCCTCTGAGTAGGGGGAGGGGTAGTGGTGTTGAAAAAAATGTCTTATCTGAAGGAAGTGATAAAATTCCCTATCAGGGATAAGAAAACGGGATTTAAAGGAAGCAAATGAAGTAAGTTTGGAGTTTTCTAAGAAGTCATTTAATGTGATCAGGTTGTGTTGCGTCCATCCTTCAAACAATTCCGGATGAGTAAAGGCAGTTGGGAATCTTGGGTCACCAATATAGGAGGCACCCAGGGATGGTTGGGAAATGAGATTGTATTTTTTCTTATATGTGTTCCATAGTGCTAAACTGACTGCGACTATTAGGTTTTTGTTAGAGACTTCTGTAAGGAGAGGGCAGGAAGACCACATCAAACCCGGTAGATATAATGGGGAGATAAGATCTTGTTCGAACTTTACCCAAGGGACCCAGGAATTTCTGATGTTCCACTGGGCTTGTTGTGCAAGTCTGCAAGCAATAAAGTAAAGCCAGATACGGGGAACCCCTAAGCCTCCCCTTTTAGAGGAACGATAGAGAACCTCTTTGGCAAATCTAGGGGGTTTATCTTGCCAGATAAATTTGTTCATATATATTTGAAAGGTGAGGAGGTAAGATTTAGAAACTCTGATAGGGAGGGAACGAAAGAGGTACAACAATCTGGGAAGTATCACCATTCTAAGGGCTGTGATTCTGCCTAAAAAAGAGATACGCAGCTGAGACCATGAATGGAGTGTTTTCTTCAGTTTAGAGATCATGGGGGGGTAATTATAGTCAAAAAGTTTGCTGAAGTCTCCAGCCAGATCAATGCCCAGGTATGATAGAGAAGTTTCCTTCCACACAAAGTGAAAGGTATTTTTAAATTGTTGAACCTCAGCTGGAGAAAAGCCCAGAGGGAGGGCGATCGATTTCGAGACATTGATCTTAAGGCCGGAGAACCCCGCAAAGTATGAGAGAGTTTGGAGGAGGTTTGGTAGGGAAATGTGAGGGTTCGTTAGAAACAGAAGGACGTCGTCTGCGTACATACAGAACTTATAGGATGATGAGCCCTTGGTGTAACCTGAAATGTTTTGATTGTTAAGGATCGCGATGGCTAGGGGTTCGAGGGCGAGGGCAAAAATTAGTGGGGAAAGTGGGCAACCTTGGCGAGTGCCTCTACCAATGGGGAAGAACTCGGAATTGCATCCCGGGATTTTAATTCGTGTTTTGGGGTTCACATAAAGGGCACGGAACCCCTGTAAAAATTCCTCTCGGAATCCCATTCGTTGCAAAAGCGTATTAAGATAGCACCAGGAGACGCTATCGAACGCCTTGTGTATGTCTAGGCTAAGTAAAAATAATTGACGGGAGTTCAAGTTGGAGTCTTGGATGATGTTAGAGGCCAGTCTAATGTTATCTGTTATGAATCTGTGGGGGATGAAACCAGACTGGAATGGTGAGATAAGGGAGGAAATTATAGAGGCCAACCTGTCTGCAAGAATTCTGCTAAAGATTTTTACATCAATGTTCATGACAGAAATCGGCCTATAATTTTGGGGGAGTAAGTGATTTTTGTTAGGCTTGGGAATCAGGGACATGTTTGCGAGTAACATCTCCTCCGGGAAGTCCCCTCCTTGTAGAATCCAATTGAATAATTGGACTAAGCTGGGGGAGAGTAAAGTGGCGAATTTTTTGTAATAAATGGCTGAAAAGCCATCAGGGCCAGGGGCAGAGCCAGATTTTAGGGATTTAATGACGTTGAGAACCTCTGAAGGGGTGATGGGGGCATTGAGCTTCTCAACCTGTGAAGTTGAGAGGGAGGGAATGTTCAGGTCTTGGAACCATGTGTCGTCTGCAGGGGAAGGGGGGTTTGGGTTTGGAGAGAGGAGGGAGGAGTAAAATTGTTCGAAAATTCGGAGGACTTCCTTGGGGTGAGAGGTGGGTGAGCCTGTACTTGAGGAAAGTTTGTATACATGCGTGGGGCGGAATGACTGGTGTAGCTTTCTTGCGAATAAGGTGGAGGAGGTGTTGTTGTGTAATAGAATTTTGGCTTTGGACCAACGGAGGTCTTTTTCAATTTTAGAGGCTAAAAGGGAGTCTAATTCAAGGCGCTTTTGGTCTATTATTTTCCTAGTGGATTCTAAGCCTAATAAGTTAGTGTTTTTGTAAATGCGATCCAGGTCAGTAGTAAGAGACAAAATCTTTTGTCTGTGGTTCTTATTGTGGGAAGAGGCTATGCTGATTAATTTACCCCTTATGACAGCTTTGTGGGCTGTCCATAAAATGGGGAGGGGGGTGTCAGGGAGGGCGTTAAGGGAGAAGTATTCATCTATTGTTTTAGCCGTTTCAGATTCGACAAGAACGTCTGATAGCAATGCCTCATTCAGTCTCCAAGTGTATGGTGTTGGGGCCAACCCTATAAATTCAGTGGTAAAAGATGTCACATGGTGGTCTGACCAAACACAGGGGTAAATCGTAGCTTTGGTGGAGTTCGCCAATATGATAGGGGTAGTATATATGTAATCTAACCTGGCATAACTCTTATGGGGGTGCGAGTAAAAGGTGAATTCCTTGAGCCCTATATTATGTGTTCTCCAAATATCAACCAGTTGGTGATCTAAGAGGCCCTGGGTAAGAGACCTGGGGAACGCTTTGGAGATCTTAGTAGAAGAGGATCTATCAAGAGTAGGATTAGCTACTAGGTTGAAGTCTCCTCCTATTATGATATGAGGAGAGTTCAAGCAGGTCAGTTTATCAAAAAATAATTTGAAAAAGGAGGCGGGTGCGTCATTCGGGGCGTATACACTGGCGATAGTTATTTCTCTATTATGTAACACACCTTTTATAATCACAAATCTGCTATCTTTGTCTTTAAAACATTGTTTAACCTCCATTGGGAGAGAAGTATGCAAGAAGATGGCGGCACCCCTGCTTTTGGATGAGTAGAGGGAGTAAAACGACTGGGGGAAGTTTCTATGGAAGAATTTAGGGTGTGAAGTATGGGCAAAGTGTGTCTCCTGTAACAGGAGGATCTTAGCACCAATCTGCCCATACATGTCAAAGGCCTTACGTCTCTTAGTAGGGGAGTTGAATCCCTTCACATTATGTGAAATACATGTGATAGCCATTATCAGTTAATTGGATCCTATCTAGTGAGAGGGGGCTTAG
The DNA here is from genome assembly GCA_037952925.1 of Lithobates clamitans. Classification (NCBI taxonomy): domain Eukaryota; kingdom Metazoa; phylum Chordata; class Amphibia; order Anura; family Ranidae; genus Lithobates; species Lithobates clamitans. The sequence goes on from JBBGZY010000654.1 coordinate 572,671, forward strand.
AATGTGCCATCCTAGGGGACGAAATTGTATATTCAAGTTAGGGTATCGTGTATCCAGCAGGGGTACCTCCACGGTCTCGTCCGACCAGCCATCTACCCTGAAAGCAAACATAAAAATCTGAGAAACAGCAACCGCAGCTTTGGTGGTTTCATGAGGGTACCATATTATGAAAAAAAGTTTCAGGCTTTGAATTAGCTGACTAGCAAAAAAGTAATGGTTATTAATACTTAAAAACCAAAAAAACAAAAGAGAGAAAAAATAGCAACAAAAAAAATAAAACCAGGATGTGGAGGACGACATCCAAACTGGGTCAGGTAGAGAGAAGAGAAAAAGAATTCTCTTCCTGACGCAAAAAACAGCAACTTACGAGACAGCTAGGTCTCGATCCCAGCAAAACTGTAAAAATAAAAAATCTTTTCTCGCTGGGAGGGGAACACATCGAACAGCTCCAAGGGACAGTCGCACTAAAAATGATGCGGAGCAGAGTAGGTGCAGTGTGATCAAAAAATATGGGCGTCAGCAATTCTTCAGCGTGGTGGGATGACGGGGTCCTCTCCGATGTCATATCGAATCCTTCTTCTGTCTCTTCTGGGTGGTGGTGTTTGCCAGATGGGCGCTTGGTGGGGTGTAGAAGGAGGGCGACGAATCGCAGCTGCATCTAGGAGGCCAAGCTTTACCAGGATTTCATGGCCCTCCTGTAGGGTGGTAGCAGAAAAAGTGGTGCCATTATGTGGGACCTGTAGTTTAAATGGAAAGCCCCATCTGTAGCGGATATGAGCAGATTGTAGTGCAGTGGTGATTTCCTTTAGACTTCTTCTTCTGTCCAGGGTTGTTGGGGAAATGTCCGGGTAGATCTGGATAAGGTGGTCGTCCAGTGTTATCCGGGGCTTGTTCCGGGCAGCTCTTAAGATTTCCTCCTTGATGAGAAAGTCCTTCATGCAGAGGACGATATCCCTGGGGGGTTTATCATCTGGAGGTTTTGGGCGTAGGGCTCTATGAATACGGTCACATTTAAACGCCGCAGAGTCCCGTTCTGGAAGGAGTGATTTGAACAGTCTGATCACTGTTGGAATCAAATCAGTTTCGGTCTCGGGGATGCCTCTCAGACGCAAATTGTTGCGCCTATTTCTATTGTCGAGATCTTCGACTTGTGTTTGGATGGCTGACAGAGCCTGGGTCAGGGATTCATGCTCACGACTGAGGTCGTTGTACGCTAAGGCCAGCTCGTCATGTTTTGTTTCAAGGAGCTCAGTGCGTGAGCCCAAGGCCGCGATTTCCTGGGATAATGTGTGGGAAGTCTTATGCAGCTCTGTTTGAAATTTTGTGGCCAATCTGGTATACATGGTCTCCAGGCTGACATCCAAATCTGCCTTAGAGAGAGCAGTATGGGACTCACCCGTCCTGTTTGCGGAGGGAGAGGGACTCCGTCGAGGCAGAGAGGCTGGAGCAGGAGATCTTCCTTTCCCGGCGGCGCCATCTTGAGACATGCTGAGCCGATCCCTCGTGCGGAGGAGATAGTGGGTTAGGGTGTTTTGAGAGGATTCTCCGGTTTTCTTTTTCCTCGCAGGCATGCACCGTGAGTTAATGGCTTGAGGGGTGCTAAGATGAAGGTTGTTGACGCTGTAAGTGGCCCTCCGGAAGCCGTTGAAGTCCTGAGCGGAGCGGAGCTACAGACTCAAGCGTCCATCTTCCCTGAAGCCGCGCATGCGCCCCCCAGCGGATCTCTTTTTTAACACCTTCTGAAATTTTATAACATGGAGAAGCCCCATCAGAGAGGCATCTCCTACATCTATAAGCTCATCACTGACCATACACTGGTGACTAAAATGTCTGCCATGCTACCCTGGGAAAATCATTTAAACTGCAACTACACACCACAACAATGTCATTGTGCCCTTCAAAGACCGCTAAAAATCTTCAGTTGTATACTACACTGGGAAACTGTACAGAAAATTCTCAACAACTGGTACCTTACGCTTTCCAAAATGGCGAAGATATACCCTTTCACATTGAATGCTTGTTGGGGGAACTGTGGACATCTTGGAACACCTCTACACATCTGGTGGACTTGCCCCAAACTAAAGCCCTTGTGGTCTACCCTTACAAAATTTCTCTCCTCTATTCTCTCCCTGGCCACCAACTGCCCACACCATCCTATCCCACATACCTATTGCCACACGTCAGGCTGTCACTAGAAACTGGAAGTCTCTAAGACCCCCTTCTATCACAGAAGTGTTACTATCACTAAACAACCACTGTCTAATGGAATTTATGCCAGGGCCCACCTGCAAGTTTCTGCATGCCTTAAAAAGTGAAACCCCTGGCTTGTACACCCTAAATACCCACTCTTGCCCTGATTTACACTCTATTTGGTTTAATATCAGAATCTCAACACCCAATAAGACCACCTGCTCTATCACTACCCTTATTAAGTGTGTAGTCCTTTACATACTTTCTCATACAAGTACATTGTACAGCAGGCACATATCAGGAATATGAAGTGTTTGGGTATCAAACACTTTAATGTATATTCAGAAAAGACACAGATTGCAGGGCATCCTCAAAGCTGGATTGCATACTGGTCAAGCTCTGGCCTGTGGTCCATCCTCATTATCTAATAATTTAGTGGGTCGTCTGTTTGAAAGATATCAACATCAACCCTTGTCCTTATGTAATGCCCCACCATTTGATGCAGCTGTCAAAAGCCGCTGGCACTGGACAGCCCACCCCTGCTCTTCTTTTCAATGGCAGCAGGCTCCACGCCACATTGTCCATAAGATAGTTTACTGCCAGCATCTAGGAAGGAGGTTAATAGGTTCCTCGGCAGCACACTTTGAGTGTTTCATCTTTTGCACCCTCTGTGAGGGCAGGATGAACTTTGTAGAAGTAAAACGTGCAGCGCTATGTGTAACAAAACATCAACACAAATGAATAGTGACATTAGCATATAAACATTATAAAGTGCATTGTGCAATAAGACCTTCTATATTTGAAAATCGAAAGACTTACATAGTATGACCATCCTGTAATCAGATAGTCCAAATAGTGAGTGAAAAACAAAAGTTCATTCCAATGATGATTATGAAGAATAATCAAAAAATGGCTTAAGGAGTCACCGCGGTAAGTGCATTCACCACCCAGGAGAGAAGAGTGAATATGCTTACCAAAGGACAGCATCAACCGAGAATGTAGTAATAATGATCAGGATTAGAGATGGGCCCGATGTTTGAGTTGAACGTAAGTGGGTGTTTGTTTGTTCGTAGAACAATCAAACATATGGGGAGCTCGCGGGACGTTCACCCACCGCGGAGAGACAAATCCTTTATTAAAAAAAAAAGTGTTCTGCAATATAAATCCATCGTCAATCATGCCGCCCGACGGACCCGAAAAATTAAAATGCTTCGCCTCCATGGGAGGCCTCCCACCATCTGCTCTCTCTTTGCTTTGACAGCTCTCATATAGGCAAGGGTGGGGCCACCCCGTGACATAACCGGCTGACCCCCACACCCTTCTGACATCATGTGATGTCAACCGATACCCATTCATATTGGGGGCCAGGATCTGGGGGGGCCCCTTGTTAAAGATTGTTCCAGATTTCAATAAGTCCCCAGCCTGCAGACCCCGACAACCACCATACAGAGTTGTCAGGAAGAGGCCCTTCATCAGCATGGGGACAAGGTACTTTGGGGTGGGAGGCCATGTGGCCTGGTATAGTTCAGGAGGGGGGGCACTCGCTTGTCCCCCCTTTTCCTGACCTGCCATGCTTCAAGCACAGATAAGGGTCTGGTATGGGTTTTGGGGGACCAATATTTTTTAATTTTGGTGTGGGGTTCCCCTTAAAATCAATACCAGACACGAAGGGCCTGGTATGATATGGGGGGACCCCACACTGTTTTTAAATTTTTTTTTCATCTATATTTCAGGTAGCCGGAAATACATTACAGCCACGAGCAAGCTTAAATAACATTTTTTCCTTTAGAAATGTCATTATTGCTGTAGCATGTTCTATACATCACACAGCTGTACCACTTTACAGGCAGATGAAGGGGAACCCCAGGCACGATATTCAGAGAAATATTTAATTTTTATTGTTTCACTTTAAGCATCACTGCCCCCTTAAAAACGATTGTTTTAAAAACTTTTTTCTTTGCATTGATACATGTCCCCTAGGGCAGTACCCAGGTCCCTATACATTTTTTTATGGCAATAACTTTCACATAAGCCTTTAAAATGAGGACTTTTATTTTTCATGTTCGTGTCCCATAGACTTTAATAGAGTTTGCATGTTCGCTAGAACTTTTTGCCTGTTCGAGATGTTTTGGTGCAAACCAAACCGGGGGGTGTTCAGCCCATCCCTAATCAGGATGGTACTCACAGAGACAGTATCCAAGGGTAAGACATCAAAGTTCTTCACAGCAACAGACCCACATGTCAAATCATAGACTCCCACTTCAACTGGGGTTGAAGTCTTTGTGGACGAAACATGTCGGTTTTGGATTAGTCTATGTGATTACATCAAAGAGATATTTTATTGTTCCCTTTTATTCCGGAATTCGTGTAAGTTTTCAACTTTTTTGTAAAATCCATTGCTAAACGGTTTTACACTATGTGGAGGTCTCTTGTTTTCTATGGACAATGGAGTCTATGATTTGACAAGTGGGTATGTTTTTGTGAAGAACTTTGATGTCTTACCCTTGGATACCATTTATGTGACTACCATTCTGATTGTTCTTCATAATCATCATTGGAATGAACTTTTGTTTTTCACTCACTATTTGGACTATCTGATTACATTGTGGCCATACTTTTTAAGTCTTTCTAGTTTCATATATGGAAGGTCTTATCATTGTACAATGCACTTTACTATGTTTATATGCTTCGTTTTAATTTTCTGTTACACATAGCGCTGCACTTTTTACTTCTGTTCATTATGCAATTTCTGTTCGATTGTAGTGCTGGCCGCTACTTTTGCAAGCACAGTAATTTTTATAACCTTTCAGGATGAACTTCGTAACTGTCCTCATGTAAATCCAGGTGGGTTGGCAGCAGATGTATTAAAATCTGCTAGAAAAGGGGGGGGCAGGAGGCGGAGCCTAGCGGAGCAGACATGCATTGTTAGAGCTCCACACCGCTGAGGAGAGAAGAGAAGGACAAAGCAGAGCCCGCAGGCTCAAAAGGTATCCATTTGAACCTTTTTGCCCCAGGGAACAAACTGTGAAAGTTTGGGCAGGAAATATGGTACTGGGAGGAAACCGTGGCAGAAATAAAAATCACCTCACAAAGAGCTCACAGGCACTCACTGCAGCTGAAGCAGCTCCAGTCACCTCACAAGATACAGCATCAGGGCGCTCTCACAGACAGAAAATGTCACAGCAAGACTCCCCATTTGAGTCAGATACAGAACAAATCCTCTCACAAACTTCTCCACAAGCCTCCTCAGTATCCCCAGTAATATTATTACAATTTGAAAAGATGCTTCATAAGGCTTTAAAACAAACCTCAGACCAAATAACAAAAAGCCTAACCAAAGAAATAAGAGAGCTGGGAAACCGCATCGCAGCCTTAGAAATAAAAATGGATGAAATTGAAATTACAACCCAAGAAAATATAACAGAATTGGAACAATTAAAAAAAGAGAATTTAATACTTCAAACTAAGCTCGAAGATTACGAAAATAGAGCCAGATGTTCAAACTTGCGCATAAGGGGAATACCTGAAACTGTGACAGACCTGCAATCTACTATTACTGCTCTATTACAAGAACTAAAGCCAGAAATCCCTATTGAACATTTAGAACTGGACAGAGTACACAGAGCCCTCACAGCCAAAAAGAAAGATGGACCGCCTTGTGATATAATCACAAAATTTCATTATTACAGAACGAAAGAACAAATACTAATTGCTGCAAGAGAAAAAAAGGAACTTAATTTTCAAGGACACAATTATCAAATTTTTGCTGACCTATCCCAACTTACTATTACTAAAAGACGATCCATGAAACCCCAACTAATGGAACTGCAACGCCACAACATTATGTATCAATGGGGCTTCCCCTTTTCAGTCAGATTTAACTACCAAGGTACAATTTACAAAAGCAGATCAGCAGATGAACTACAACAAACCCTTTTAAAATTAAATCTGACAGAACCCACAAGCAGCAACTCTCCCACACACAGAAGAATGGCGTCATCTTCACCTTCAGGCAGCACTCAGGAAATTTCAGAACAACATGGGAATCATCATTCTCACAAAAGAGGCCGTTATGCCACATCATCCATGGACCAAGAAGATTCAATGGACTGACATCCTAATTCCTGATATCTCTTCATTTATTATACTAAGAGATGGTTCTCTTTAAAAAAACCTATATTTATAACTGAATGTAATTGCATTCTGATAGTCACACACTGTGTGGGATCATGTTACATTCCAGTTATATTTCTTATTACTTCTGATTCATATAGCCTTAGAATATATAAGTGAAATAAGGAAATTCTTGTTCAGTTATATATTATCAGGTTATAACAATAGATTTATTACTTTTTAGGACAAATATGTTCAATAATCCAGAAGTAATGGAAGCTTTTTCTTTCTTTTCTTAAAACAAATATATTATTACCTAACTAGTTCCTAGAATTATGTTTTTGTTTATTCTAATCTGAAGCAATACAACCTCAATTTTATGAGTTAACATATCTAAACAGTTACATATGAATAAAATATGTAATTGTTTACTCTAAAAGGGTTAAAATCCCAAAATAATTCAAACTATCTTCATCAATACCAAAGTTATTAACAATACCTTTCTAACTGAATTATTTAGCCTAGGGCAAGACCATATACAACCACCCTGGAATAAATAATTTCGACAAAAATTATATTCTGCACTCCAATTAATGAAACATCATTTTGATGTCTTTTGACATAGCACTTCTCTCCTGTGTACCCCCATTAGCCCTCCTCATTCTCCCAACCATATTATGTCGGAGTGTGACGAAGGCACTTATTCCCCTGAGAGAGATATTTATTCTCTTTCACGGGTAAATTGTGATTACTTGCAAAAAATAATTTATACAATGTATCATTTAATCTCATATGTTTTTTGTTTACTCTTTACTCCAGAATTCACTGGTTTCTTTTCTATCTATTCATCTCTTCAGTCCACACAGGTTGATCTGCGCAGTCAGCTCTGCATAACAAAAAGTAAGTCAAAACTATTTGATCTCTTGCCATGGCACCACTGAATATACTTTCCCTGAATGTTCAGGGAATAAATGTCCCTCAAAAAAGGACCAAAGCCTTCCGTACTTTCCATAACAAGAAGGCTCACATAGTATGCCTCCAAGAAACACACTTCACCAAAGATTCTACTCCAAAATATATTTCTCCTTTTTATCAACAAATTTACACGGCTTCTGCCTGTACCAAGCAAAGGGGAACTCTAATTGCATTTCACCGATCCACACCATTCACCTTATCATCAGAAATTAAAGACCCAGAAGGTAGATACCTGATACTCATGGGTTATATAATGGATACAGCAATCACGGTGATTTCCTACTACGCTCCTAACAAACAACCTACACCATTCCTCTCACATATATTACAAGTGATTAATACACACAAAATAGGAACAGTGATAATGTGTGGGGATTCGAACCAGGTCCTCCTCCCATTTCTAGATAAATCACCTTTTACTCCATCCAAAATAACCTCTAGATTACCTTTTTCTCAACTTCTTTCCAAATACAATCTGGTAGATTCATGGAGGGAAAGTAACCCAATGAAAAAGAAATTCACTTATTTCTCGCACCCTCATCAAACCTTCACCAGAATAGATCATATTTTTCTAACAATAGGAATGATACCAGAAATTATTGCATCAGATATAATTCCGATTCCGTGGTCTGACCATAATGCAGTATACACTACTATAGCCTCAGCCATACCAAAAGCGCATGACCCAACGTGGTACTTACCGGACATAATGCTCAAACACCCACTACATCAGATGGCCATTGAACAAGCTTTAAAGGAATACATATCAATTAATAATACAACAGACATCTCCCCAATAACACTGTGGGAAGCTCATAAGCCTGTCTTGCGTGGTACAATACAAAGACAAATGGCACTATTTAAACGGGAATGCAAAAATCTAGCAAAACTAGAACTCAATTTTAATGCAGCCTACATATCATTTCAAGATAATCCATCTCAGAGTACAAAATCTCATCTGGAAAAATCTAGATTGGAATACGATCTATTTCTCACTGAGTCAGTTGATAAATCCCTCAAACGCTCCAAACACAATTTCTACATGAATACAAACAAACCAGGTAAATATTTGGCTCGGGCATTAAATTCAACTAACAAATCTTTCAAACCAATACGTTTGAAATTATCAAAAAATGTTTACACTTGTAATCCAGTTAAAATAGTCCATAAATTTCACTCACATCTCGCAACTTTATACAAGACAAACAATGAATTTAATCCTACAGAAGCTGAATCCTTCTTCTCAAAAATAAACTTACCTGAGTTATCTCAGAATCAAAAAAGCAGTTTGGATGAGCCTATAACTATAGATGAAGTTGCTAACGCCATAAAAGACCTAAAACTTAACAAAAGACCAGGCCCAGACGGCTACTCGGCTTTATACTATAAAACATTCTCAGAAATACTCTCTCCCATTCTCACTGAAACTTTTAACAAACTTCTAGATGGACATTCTTTTCGGCAAGAAACACTAATGGCAATTGTTTGTATGATCCCAAAACCCCTTTCTGATGATACTTCCTGTGTGAATTATCGGTCTATCTCTCTGTTAAACCTCGATATTAAATTATTAGCAAAAATAATAGCAAAACGCCTCAATAGCATTATAGGAAAATTAATACATAGAGATCAAAAAGGCTTCATGCCAAATAGACAGGCAGGTGATAATATATGCAGGGCAGTGTTATTGGCACATATTGCTAAAAAACGGAAAATCCCTTTATGTTTTCTATCTCTCGATATTAAGAGGGCATTTGACACAGTATCCTGGCAATATATGCAATATTCATTACAAAAATGGGGTTTTGGACCCCACTTTTTAACATGGATCAAAGCATTATATAATAAACCCAAAGCCTATATAAAATATGCTGGATACAAATCTGAAGCCTTTAATATCGAAAGAGGTACCCGACAGGGTTGCCCATTATCTCCCTTATTATTTGCCCTTATACTCGAACCCATGGCCCAATACATCAGAACAAACCAAACTATAACTGGCATTGAAGTAGGAGGTATTATACACAAATTATGTATATTTGCAGACGATATATTACTTTTTCTATCATCACCACAGGTCTCTGGTCCTAACTTAATACCAGCTCTTGATGGATTTGCAGCCCTATCCGGCCTTATGATTAATCCTAAGAAATGCCTAGTGCTTAATATTTCACTCACAAACATGGAATTGATCCCGGCTAGGGCTGCACTCCCATTCACATGGGCAGAAAAATCAATCCCATATCTTGGAATTCATTTAACAGCATCTCATTCTGACTTATTCTCAACCAATTATCCTCCTGTATTAAGACAGATCACAAATCTAATAAAACAATGGTCGCAACTTCCTTTATCCTGGATAGGGAAGATTAATGCAATCAAAATGACTATTCTACCCAAATTGCTTTATCTATTCAGAGTCCTCCCTATTCCAATTCCTTCCTATTTTTTGAGAATAGTACAAAAAAGAGCAACTTCGTTTATATGGGGCTCTTCTAAACCACGTATACCTATACACACACTACATCTTCCCAAAAATAAAGGAGGCCTGGGATACCCTAATTTTACTAACTACTACAGAGCAGCACATTTGGCCAGTCTGTCCAAATACCATGCAAAACAGGAAATCCCATTATGGGTATTTATAGAGGCTTCAGAAAATGACCCTCTATTAATATCAAATTTATTATGGCTTGATCCTAAAGACCGCTTTAAAATTCATAATCCCATGACTAAACACTTCTTATCTCTCTGGGATAAACTAAAAACCAAATATCAGTTACAATCTCCACACAATCCTCTCCTTTCTTTTATCAGAAATCCGGCCTTTTATCCGGCATGGATCTACCCAAATTCTTTTAAAGCTTGGACAACATCAGGCATTCAGACACTAAATGACTTCATAGCATCTAAATCATTCCTTTCATTCCCATCGCTTAGAGAAAAATATGATCTACCAAACTCTGAGATATTTAGATATCTCCAAATCAAAAATTTCTATACACCATTCCTAAAGGGGGATACACCATTATCCCAATTATCCATTTTTGAATCAATCTGTACAAAAGATCCATTTGCTAAAGGTACAATTTCATCACTTTATAATCAATTATATGGAGTAGCAAATCTTAATAGACCCTCTTACGTTCAGAGGTGGGAGGAGGACCTGGGACGAACTTTAGAAGACACGGACTGGTCTAACATATGGCTCACATCTAAGTCATCTTCACCCAACATCTTAGCACTGGAGACAAATTATAAAGTCCTAACTCGCTGGTACCTTGTACCCGCTAGAGTGGCAAAATATTCACCTAATACCTCAGCTCTTTGTTTTCGAGGATGCCCAGAAATAGGCACATATTTACACATATGGTGGACGTGCCCAGTAATCCAAACCTTCTGGAAGGAAGTCTTCGTGATTGCATCTAAAATATTTAAAAAAATAATACAACCAGATCCATATTTAACTTTACTTAATCTAAAACCGGAATGGTTAACACTCTCTCAATTCAAACTTATGATCCAACTAATAACGGCTGCAAAACAAACAGTGGCCAAGGCATGGAAATCTCCTACATTGGTACTAGCAGAAACAATTCACAGAATGAATAATACAATGTCCCATGCTAAGATGGTAGCCATCGATCAAAATCAAATTCCAAAATTTGAAAAACTTTGGCACCCTTGGATAAAACAACAGTTCCTGTCAAATTTCAATGACTCTGTCCTGTTGCCATGGTAACAGATTAAATGACTTACAGAGACACCCATTCTAAGGCTTCAAAGAGAACTAAAAAGAATAATAAACTGACGAGCGGGACAACCTTGTGGACCATACCTCTACCTTTCAACCCTTTTTCTTCTTTCTCTTTCCTTTTCTCCACCTTACGATTAAAGCTCATTATCAGAATGTATTTGACCTATATACACTCTACTTGTAAACAATATGTATAGTAGGTATAAATCATTTAAATACCTACAAAAGTAACTAAGGAAATGATATATATCTTTAATTTAGGTTTACGTGAACCCAATGTTGAATATTTGAAATTACATGATATTTACCTATATAAACCCTACTGTAAAACAATGAGCTTACTTTATAGATCCTTGTAAACTTACTTTATGTATCTTTATAACATTGTATACTCAATAAACTTCTTTTGACAAGGAAAATCTGCTAGAAAATATAACACTTCCCCCCCCCCCCAGACTGACAGTGCCTCTATCCAAATGTGTCACTTTTCTCCTTCATCCAGAGTGTAGGCACACTAATCTATGAGGTGTATTACTGGCAGTATCACCAGGTGAAAACAGAGGTAAAAAAGAAAACTAGTGCAACCACCCCACTTAATGATTGGTAACCTGCAATATATTACACTTTTGGTTTGTGGTTTAATATTGCTTTAAATAGAAATCGCCTGTTCTCCTTCCTTAACTGTGTACACCTTTAAAAAAAAAAAACATATGTGCTAATAGTGATTCTGATATACACTATACAGTATTGCCAGCTGTAGAAGTGGTACTAAATTAACCAGAATACAGAGGAAGGCCTAGCAAGCAGCCTTGGGTGCCTTTTAGTGAGATAAAAAAAATGAAAAAAAAAATGAATAAAAGTGGGAGGTGTCAAAGTAGCTGCAGTAGAGAAGGAAAATCCTTTACTACCCTCTACCGGTAATTGTTAGGGGTCTCGAGCCCCCCTTGCCCCCCTTGCCCTTCCTGCAAATTTTTAAATAAATTTGATGTAACACTATTGATGTAACATTAGGGAGAACTCATGTAAATGCCAAGATAAGGAATTTGCCTCTTGCATAACATTAACATAGCTAGAGAGACATTACTTGATGTGTTAAATACAGCTTATGTAGTCAATCATGTGTGCTAGCCTCATATACCTATGTACACATTAAATACAGTATACAGAGTACATACATATACAAATATAAATACATAATTATATATTGTATACTTATATCCAATACACACATTTTATTCCTACACCAGCTTCAGTGTGTGTTTCCAGATCCATAGATTGCCCACTGTTGCAAACATTTTGAGTACATATGATTAAGGTTCCCATACTTTCTAGGGGGGGAGGGCAGTGATATCATCAGAATATTTTTTATACTGAATATGCAGTACTGTGGAGAAAGATATTATAGAATCATGGCTACACAATAACATTATTGTGGGACTCACATGTAGTTGTCAAGGTTTTTTATAATAAGCTCTAAAAGTAAAAGATATGCTATGATTTGCATTGACATAAATTGTCCATAAAATTTCAGATTTTTTATCATTTGTGTATACAGTATATTCTCAATTAATGGTGTGATGAGTTGTTGAAGTTTGGTTTGGAAACTCTGATATACTTTCTGAGGTGGGTAAGATTTGATGACAGTTTGGAAATAAGGTGGAGAGATATTATCTCAGGCTGCTAATTCTATGGTACTTTATTTAAAATACTGCTAGTCCCTGAGCTGTCCACTTGTCTTGGTTTGTATGTTGCTGACCTCTTCTTGGATTTCTGACTACTCTTTCCTGATTGTCGCCTGCCTTTTCCTCAGAATATTTACTGGAATCATGAAAACAAATTAAAATCTTACAAAACAAAAAACATCAGTGTTCAGCAATGTAAAGCAGTCCTTTTATAAGTCCTCCAATCACCGTGCTTAAGAATGTATAGTGATTTCTTAACCACTTCCTGATCGGCTCCTGTACATATACGGCAATAGGATGGCTCTCCTGCATGAATCGCTGTATATGTAGGGCGGCTACTTTAAGAGCCATAGCAGGCGACATGAGTGCCCGCTGCGCAGCGGGGGACCCGTGGCTGGCGGGCACGATCGCACGAGAGCCAGAATGAGGATTTGTGTGTGTAAACACACAAATCCCTGTTCTGACAGGGGAGGAAAAACAGATCGTCTGTTCCTACTAAGTAGGAACAACGATCTGGCTCCTCCTCTAGTCACTCCCATCCCCTCACAGTTAGAAACACATCTAGGGAACACATTTGACCCCTTGGTCACCCTTAGTGTTAACCCCTTCCCTGCCAGTGATATTTACAGTATACAGTAATCAGTGGCTATTTTTATCTCTGATCGCTGTATCAATGGACCCAAAAAAGTGTCAAAAGTGTCTGATCTGTCCGCCGCAATGTCATAGTCCCGATAAAAATCGATGATCGCCGCCATTACTAGTAGAAAGAAAAAATAATAAAAATGCCATAAATCTATCCCCTATTTTGTAGACACTATAACTTTTGCGCAAACCAATCAATATACTTGTTGTGATTTTTGTTACCAAAAATATCTATTAGAATACATATTGGCCTAAACTGATGAAGATTTTTTTTTTTTTTAATTGGAATATTTATTATAGCTAAAAGTAAAAAATATTGTGTTTTTTCAAAATTGTCACTCTTCTTTTGTTTATAGCGCAAAAAATAAAAACCGCAGAGGTGATCAAATACCACCAAAAGCTCTATTTGTGGGAAAACGGGACATAAATTTTGTTTGGGTACAAATTGTCAGTTAAAGCGACGCAGTGTCATATCACAAAAAATGGCCTTGTCGGGAAGGGGGTAAATTCTTCTGGGGCTCAAGTGGTTAATTTGTATAGGTTCTCCACCACGGTGTGAATAAAATGCACACTCACCAACCATGAGCCTTTAACAAGCCTTAAACATTTAAGATGATCGTACAATAGAAATGTTTGAATTGATTTTCAGATGGCCATCAGATGGTAATGACATGGATCCAAAACCAGCAGCCACTCCAAATATAGCTTTCTCACTCTGTTGTACCAAGAACCCAAAGAGGATATTGGGTAAAATTAGTGTAGTACTTTATTAAAAAGCGGGTAAAAACATATCAAAGTGGCACTTACATTTTTTAGTGCTTTAGTTAGCACCAACACAAACAGCTCTGGGATTGCACCTGCCCCGCCCCCCCCCCTCGTTTGATAGAGCCAGCGTGTGTTCCAACACCCAGAAGTGGCACAGGAATCCCCACCGGAAGTGACATCAATGATGGCCACAGTGCAGCCTCAATGCATTTTGCAAAATATGCATTATCTGAAGCTTAATCGATTCGTACTCTTAATGGTCTACCGTTATTATTGGTGTAACCCAATATTCAGTGTTGGGACCTTTACTTTTTAACATATTTATAAATTATATAAAGTCTGTGATTAAAAGTACCAATTCAGTGTTTGCAGATGACGCCAAGCAATACAGTGCAATTCTGTCCTTACAGGATGCTTCATATGATGTCCACCCAAGATGGGAGAGCTCCCGCTTGGCCGTCATTTGACTGTAGGCAAGGTGGGAAGCAGTTAAAAGAGGTATAGACTCCAGAGAGAAACATAGGGGGTTATTTACGAAAGGCAAATCCACTTTGCACTACAAATGCAAACTACAAGTGCAAAGTGCACTTGAAATTGCACTTAAAGTGCACTTGGAAGTGCAGTCACTGTAGATCCGAGGGGGACATGCAAGGAGAATAAAAAACAGCATTTTAGCTTGAACATGATTGGATCATAAAAGCATAGCTTCCACTAATTTCAGATCTACATCTCAGATTTACAGCGACTGCACTTCCAAGTACACTTTCGGTGCAATTTCAAGTGTACTTTGCACTTGTAGTTTGCACTTCTAGTGCAAAGTGGATTTGCCTTTCATAAATAACCCCCATAGTTTTCCCCCGTACCAATGATTAGTAAAACCTCATTTGAAATATGTAATTTAGTTTTGGGCACCGGTATACAAAAATTATATCAAGGAAATGGAGAAGGTGCAAAGTAGGGCAACAAAACTGATAAGAGGGATGGAAGAGCTCAGCTATGAGGAAAGATTAGCTGAACTAAATTTATTCTTTCTTGAGAAGAGATGATTAAAAGGGAATAGGATCAACAAGTAAAAATACTTAAGTCTATATAGTGATCTTGGTGTAGAGTTATTTACTTTCAGGTCATTACAGAAGAGAAAGGGACAGTCTTTACATCTTGTAAAAAAAAAAAAAAAAAGATTTTAACCTTCACATTAAGAAAGGCATTTTCACAAGAGCTGTGAAAATGTATAATAGACCCCCTCCTCAGTAGATTGTTTTAAAAAAGAGCTGGATGCATTCCTTAATGCACAAAATATAACAGGATACTACTTTTTAGAGGTAATAACACAAGGGGTAATTGATCCAGGGAATATCCGATTGCCTCTTGAGGGGATCAGGAAGGATTTTCTCCCCCACTGGAGTGAATTGGACCATGCTTTATTGTTTTTTTTGCCTCCCTCTGGATCAACTATGGGTATAGGATAGTGTATATGGAAATTTTTATTTGTGTTTTTTTTTTAATTGCTTAAACTGGATGGACTAGTGTCTTTGTAACTATGTAACTATGTATACCCCCACCATACATGTGCACACACACACACACAAAATTATCCGCATTCAAGAGTCCCTCAATCATTTCACAGGCAGATTTAAAATGTTACTAAACATAATAATCCCATGTATTCACCATACCATGGATTAAGGCAAAAAAATAGTCCACTTTAATATACAGTATATTTAAAAGCTACAACACAATAAACAATGTGGTTGATGCTCAGCTCTTAGACCATCAACCACTGCATTTTATGTGATGTGGAGGCTTAACCCGACCTTGTGGTTATTCAAATCAGGGGAGCCCAGAGTAAGTGGAGGATCTGCAAAACAACATGTAATCCTAGGATGCTGGGGAACCAACAAAATCGTGCACCACTAAAGGAACCAGAGATGCCGCCGCCGGAGGCTACATAACTCAGATGTGATGTAAGTGCTGTGCTTGGCCATACAACTGGTACAAGGCAAGAGAGGGACCACACAAATAGTCTTCAAGGTGTATCCGCTGCTTGCTCTGGACTCTCCTGCTTTGAATGGTCAGAAGATCAGGTAGGTCAGGTCTCCACATCACATCAAATGTAGCGGTTATTGGTCTAGGAGCTGAACATCAACAAATGTAGCGGTTATTGGTCTAGGAGCTGAACATCAACCACATTGTTTATTGTGTATCAACTTTTAAATATATTTCAAAGTGGACTGTTTTTTGCCCTAATCCATGGTATGGTAAATGTTTTTTTGTACATGGAAATATTATGTTTATGCAGTCAGTCTTTCTTTTAATTTGGTGAGCTACAAGGATGGATATCAATATTTTGTTCACCAGAAGACTAGTGGTTTTGGGAGCAGCATAAAGTCTTTTTTGGACTCTAATCCACAATGGTGAGGATGTTCTAGGGCAGTGGCATATAGACTGTTAATAAACATCTGTTATTTTTTTTTTTTTATCTAAAAATCTGCAGCAGAATATATTTTGACCTATAATTATGAAGATAGATAATTAATTTTCAGTTTTATAACAGAAATTAAGGGAAAGTTAATTCCCCCAATCTTTTGGTTATTTTTTCTTTATATAATAAAAAATAAAAACAAAAACAGGGGTGATTAATTACTACCAAAGAAAGCTATATCTGTCTAAAAAGATATAATAGATATAATATAATAGATATAAGAACCATTTGGGTACAGTTTTGTATGACAATTGTGTGTGAGTAATTTTAAATCAAAAAATCACAGTGCTGAAAACCGAAAAATGGCCTGGACGGAAAGAAGGAAGAGGGAAGAGTGTTTAACAAGCAGGTATTTTGGTGTTTAATAATCATTTAAGTCTCAACTCTTGCTGGATGCATCCCTTTGGAGCATTGGAATAAATTGAAAACTTTGAAGTACAATGCAGGAATTATTCTGCAGTAGGGATGAGCCGAACATCCCCCGGTTCGGTTCGCACCACAACATACCGAAAAGGCAAAAAATTCAGAAGAACACATGAACACCGTTAACGCCTATGGGACAAGAAC
Source organism: Lithobates clamitans (assembly GCA_037952925.1). Taxonomy (NCBI): domain Eukaryota; kingdom Metazoa; phylum Chordata; class Amphibia; order Anura; family Ranidae; genus Lithobates; species Lithobates clamitans. The sequence continues at coordinate 589,844 of JBBGZY010000654.1, forward strand.
ATGAAAAATCAAAAGTGCTCATTTTAAAGGCTTATATGCAAGTTATTGCCATAAAAAGCATTTGGGGACCCGGGTCCTGCCCCAGGGGACATGTATCAATGCAAAAAGAAGTTTTAAAAACAGCTGTTTTTTTAGGAGCAGTGATTTTTTTAATGCTTAAATTGAAACAATAAAAATTAAATATTCATTTAAATATCATGCCTGGGGGGTGTCTATACTATGCCTGTAAAGTGGCACATTTTTCCCATGTTTAGAACAGTACCACAGCAAAATTTCATTTCTAAAGGAAAATTGTCATTTAAAACTGATCGCGGCTGTAATGAATTGTCAGGTCTCGGCAATATAGATTAAACTCATTGAAAAATAGGGCATGGATTCCCCCCCAGTTCATTACCAGGCCCTTTGGGTCTGGTATAACTATTAAGGGGAACCCCCAAAATCCATACCAGGTCCTTCAGGTCTGGTATGGATATTAAGGGGAACCCTGCACCAAAATAAAAAAAATGGGTGATCCCACCCCCTCTGACACCATGGGGAAGCCACAGGGAAGCCCCCATGGCATCAGAGGAGGCGGGGTCATTCGTTTACTTCACCAGGTGGCCCCACCTTCAGCTATATAAGAACTGTCACCCAGAAGAAGCATCAGTCGGCAGGAGCCTCCCATGGAGGCGGAATGGTTACGGCTTTTTCTTTTTCTTTTACAGTCCGTCGGGCACGGGACATTTTTATTTTTTAATAAAGGACTTGTCTCAAGCTGTCGCTTGTCTTTTTTACCATTTTTGACACTATTTTTGTGAGGGAGGCCGGGATCTGGGGTCCCCTTGTTAAAGGAGGCTTCCAGATTCTGATAATCCCCCTGCCCACCTACCACCACAACCACCGGGCAAGGGTTGTGGGAATGAGGCCCTTCTCCCCATCAACATGGGGAAAAGGTGCTTTGGGGTCAGACCCAAAGCACCCTCCCCATGTTGAGGGCATGTGGCCTGGTACGGTTCAGGAGGGGGGAGCACTCTCTCATCCCCCCTCTTTTCCTGCGACCTGCCAGGTTGCATGCTTGGATAAGGGTCTGGTATGGATTTGGGGGGGAACCCCTACGCCATTTTTTTTTTAAATTTGGCGCAGGGTTCCCCTTAATTTCCATTCCAGACCTGAAGGGCCTGGTATAAATTTTGGGGGGGACCCCCAAGCAATTTTTTTTTTACATTTTTGGTTCGGGGGTTCCCCGTAATATTCCTACCAGACCAAAAGGGCCTGGTAATGGACTGGAGGAGGGAACCCATGCCCTTTTTTTCAATGAGTTGTATCTTTATTGCAGAGACCTGACAATTCATTACAGCCGCGATCAGTTTTAAATGACAATGTTCCCTTTGGAAATATTATTTTGCTGCGGTACTGTTCTAAACATGGCAAAATGCGCCACTTTACAGGCATACTATAGACACCCCCCCCCCCCCCAGGCACGATATTTAAAGGAATATTTAATTTTTATTGTTTCACTTTAAGCATTAAATAAATCACTGCTCCCGAAAAAACTGCAGTTTAGAAAAAAAAATTGCATTGATACATGTCCCCCAGGTACTTTCTATGACAATAACTTGCATATAAGCACTTTTGATTTTTCATGTTAGTGTCCCATAGACTTCAATGGTGTTCTGGCGGCTTTTGAATTTGCCCTGAACACCGCATATTGTTCGGTGTTTGCAGCACATCCAAACAACCTAAGTTTGGCCCGAACTTATGCTCGGGCCAAACCATTCGCCCATCCCTATTCTGCAGTAAGCATTACAAATTTGAAAGCTAAGATGATCTGTAAAAACATGTATGGGTCATTTATGGTTCCAGATCAGTGGAAAAGGCTGCAAACTTGGAGGCAAAAATGCTGAATTTATCCTGCAGCAAACATTGCAAGTTTGGCAAAAGAGATACAACTGCAGAAACAGTATGCTAGGTATTAAAGAAAAAACTGCATCACAATTTGCCAGAGAATCTACATGTACATTTCTTCTATGTGAATTGTGCAAAAAAATTAATTATAAATGGGGCTCATTACCTCAATCGTCTGCAGCAGAGGACAACAATGTTCTCAACAATTTTAATCCACCCACGTACAACTCTAGGAAATTTTGACTGGTATCATTAAAGAGGTTGTAAACCCTTGTTTAAAAAAAAAAAAAAAAAATATCATACTTACCTCCACTGTGCAGTTCGTTTTGCACAGAGTGGCCCCGATCCTCAACTTCTGGGATCCCCCAACAGCGCTCGCGGCTCCTCCCCGCATCAGAAAACCCCCTAGGAGAAGCACTCTCCCTGGGGGTTACTATGCGAGCGTGCTCCTGAGTCCAGCATTGGAATGCCAGACTCGCCCCACCCCCCTGGCGCACGCATGATTGGATTTGATTGACAGCAGTGGGAGCCAATGGCTGCGCTGCTATCAATCTATCCAATCAAGAGCCAAGACCCCGGCCAGAGAGAGTTTGCGCATCTCCAGCGTGGGAACGAACGGGCTCAGGTGAGTAAAATGGGGGGCTGGTCAGTGACAGAAGTTTTTTCACCTTAATGCATAGGATGCATTAAGGTGAAAAAACACAAGGGTTTACAACTCCTTTAAGGTGCTGCACGCACCAAGCTTTGTGGTGTACAGCCATGTTATCTCATACATGTAGTACCCGAAAGACTAGTACCAAGGTGATATTTTGTTTGGTGGGAGGGAAAACCATGAGCAACTTAGGTTTGCTTCAAACTCATGAACCAAACCTCATCCCTATGTAAATGCTGCATAGCTGTTGAATTAATAATTTTCAGCATGAAATGAACATTTAACTATTGAAAGCCCTTATTTCGCTTTATTTCTCATTAATCTGTATTTCATATCATCATTTGCACCTAAAAAGGCTCCTTCTTCAGTTTTTCATTAATAGATGTCTCATAAATTCTGTATGACCCACGACACCCTTAACCATTTGCCAACCAAAGGCTAGATATAAACAGCACATCTTTTAAATGGTTAAGGTAAGCTCAAGTCTGCAGCAGAAGCCATGAGCTTGGTACCGTTTTTTTAAGGCCAGCTCCTGGTTATTCTGTAAAAATGATCCTTTTTATGTTACCATTAGGGATGAGCCGAACACACCCACCAAAACCTGCGAACGGACCAAAAATTTGCACGAACGTTAAAACCCCATTGACGTCTATGGGACTTGAACGTTCAAAATCAAAAGTGCTCATTTTAAAGGCTATTTTTCATGGTATTGTCCTAAAAAGGGTTTGGGGACCCGGGTCCTGCCCCAGGGGACATGTATCAATGCAAAAAAAACTTTTAAAAACGTCCGTTTTATCGGGAGCAGTGATTTTAATGATGCTTAAAGTAAAAAAAAAAAAAAGTAAAATATTTGTTTAAATATCATACCTGGGGGGTGTCTATAGTATGCCTGTAAAGTGGCCCATGTTTCCTGTGCTTAGAACAGTCCCTGCACAAAATGACATTTTTAAAGGAAAAAAAGTCATTTAAAACTGCTTGCGGCTTTAACCACTTCCCGCCCGCCCTATAGCAGATTGACGTCCGGGAAGTGGTTCCGTTATCCTGACTGGGCGTCATATGACGTCCAGCAGGATAACATGCCGCAGCGCGCCCCCGGGGGCGCGCATCGCGGCGATCGGTGGAGCGGTGTGTTTATCAGCACAGCCCCCCCGCAGATCACCACACTGGACCACCAGGGATCGCCACTAGGACCACCAGGGAAGGGGCAACATGTGGATGGCCAGGTATGTACCCCATGGCCATCCACATGTGCCCAGTGTGCCAAAGCTGTGCCAATCAGTGCCCACAAATGGGCACTGATTGGCACAATTATGTTGCAGTGATGCCCAGCAATGCCACCCTTAGGGGCATCACTGCAAACAAGTAATGCCACCAGTGCCACCCATCAGTGTCCATTCATGCCACCTGTCAGTGCCCATCCATGCCCATCAGTGCCCATCTATCAGTGCCCATCCATGCCCATCTGTGCCAACTATCAGTGCCACCCATAAGTAACCATCAATGCCACCTATGAGTGCCCATCAGTGCCGCCTATTAGTGCCCATCCGTGCCACCTATGAGTGCCCATCAGTGCCGCATACCAGTGCCACCTATCAGTGCCCATCAGTGCCACCTATCAGTGCCCATCAGTGCCGCCTATCAGTGCCCAACATCAGTGCCCGTCAGTGCCACCTCATCAGTGCCACCTTATCGGTGCCACCTCATCGGTGCCCATCAGTGCCGCCGTATCAGTGCCCGTCAGTGCTACCATATCAGTGCCCGTCATTGAAGAAGAAAATGTACTTATTTACAAAAAGTTTTAACAGAAACAAAGAAAAACTATTTTTTTTTCAAAATTTTCGGTCTTTTTTTATTTGTTGCGCAAAAAATAAAAACCGCAAAGGTGATCAAATACCGCCAAAAGAAAGCTCTATTTGTGGGAACAAAATGATAAAAAATTTGTTTGGGTACAGTGTAGCATGACCGCGCAATTGTCATTCAAATTGCAACAGCGCTGAAAGCTGAAAATTGGGCTGGGCGGGAAGGTGTCTAAGTGCCTGGTATTGAAGTGGTTAATGTAATGTCGGGTCCTGGCAATATGGAAGAAAATCAGTAAGACAAATGGCATGGGTACCCTCCAGTCCATTACCAGGCCCTTTGCGTCCTCTATGGATATTAAGGGGAACCCAGCACCCAAAATAAAAAAAAAGGAAAGGTGTGGGGCCCCCAGGCCCTATATACTCTGAACAGCAGTATACAGGCGGTGCAAACAAGACAGGGACTGTAGGTTTGTTGTTAAGTAGAATCTGTTTGTAATCTTGAACTGGTACATTTTTAAAGTGTAGCTCCAGCCAAAAAATCAGTTTTTAAGCTTTTTGGAAAACATAGGGAAGGGTTATCACCCCTGTGACATTTGTTTTGCTGTCTGTGCTCCTCTTCAGAAGATTTCACCTCACTTTTTTTCCCAATGACAAATGTTTTTTGAAAATTTGGGTTTTTTAGTGAAACAAGAATTGGCGATAAAGCATCAGTGGAAAGGAGAAAAGTTTTTCCCATATTAACTCTTACAGGAGAGAATTCCCCTTCCTATGGGGTAGATTTTATCTCACTTCCTGTTGTCTCCTTCCATTTGCAAGTAGGAGTCGTTTGTAAGTTGGATGTTTGAAAGTAGGGGCCTGCCCTATATACTCAGCAGAAATTTGGGCCTTAGGTGTTGTTGTGGCCTCAACACTGTAAGCCCTCACAGGGCCCTGCTGTGAAATATTAGATCAAGAATTGTAATTACATGCCCCTGTTGAACAGGGGCAGAAAAATTTGGCCTTTGGTGGTGGTGGTGGTGCTGGTGGCACAACACTGTAAGTCCTCACAGTTAATCTTGGTGGGCGCAGAAACGGGCCCTGCTGTGAAATATTCGATCAAGAATTGTAATTACATGCCCCTGTTGAACAGGGGCAGAAAAATTGGGCCTTTGGTGGTGGTGGGGGTGTTGGTGCCACAACACCGTGAGTCCTCACAGTTAATCTTGGTGGGTGCAGAAACGGGCCCTGCTGTGAAATATTCGATCAAGAATTGTAATTACATGCCCCTGTTGAACAGGGGCTGAAAAATTGGGCATTTGGTGGTGTTGGTGCCACAACACTGTAAGTCCTCACAGTTAATCTTGGTGGGCGCAGAAACAGGCCCTGCTGTGAAATATTCAATCAAGAATTGTAATTACATGCCCCTGTTGAACAGGGCCAGAAAAATTGGGCCTTTGGTGGTGGTGGTGCTGGTGGCACAACACTGTAAGTCCTCACACTTAATCTTGGTGGACGCAGAAATGGGCCCTGCTGTGAAATATTAGATCAATAATTCTAATTACATGTCCCTGTTGAACAGGGGCTGAAAAATTGGGCCTTAGGCACTGGTGCTGGTGCCACAACACTGCAACCCCTCACAGATACTCTAGTTGGAACGCAGGAACGAGCCCTGCCGTGAAATATTCGATCAAGAATTGTAATTACATGCCCCTGTTGAACAGGGGCAGAAAAATTGGGCCTTTGGTAGTGATGTTGGTGCCACAACACTGTAAGTCCTCACAGTTAATCTTGGTGGGCGCAGAAACGGGCCCTGCTGTGAAATATTAGATCAATAATTCTAATTACATGTCCCTGTTGAACAGGGGCTGAAAAATTGGGCCTTTGGTGGTGGTGGTGTTGGTGCCACAACACTGTAAGTCCCCAGAGTTAATCTTGGTGGGCGCAGAAACGGGCCCTGCTGTGAAATATTCAATCAAGAATTGTAATTACATGCCCCTCTTAAACAGGGCCAGAAAAATTGGGCCTTTGGTGGTGGTGGTGGTGCTGGTGGCACAACACTGTAAGTCCTCACAGTTAATCTTGGTGGGCGCAGAAATGGGCCCTGCTGTGAAATATTCAATCAAGAATTGTAATTACATGCCCCTGTTGAACAGGGCCAGAAAAATTGGTCCTTTGGTGGTAATGGTGTTGTTGGTGCCACAACACTGTAAGTCCTCACAGTTAATCTTGGTGGGCGCAGAAACGGGCCCTGCTGTGAAATATTAGATCAGTAATTCTAATTACATGCCCCTGTTGAACAGGGGCTGAAAAATTGGGCCTTAGGCACTGGTGCTGGTGCCAAAACACTGCAGCCCCTCACAGATACTCTAGTTGGAACGCAGGAACAAGCCCTGCTGCAAGGTATTGCATCAAAAATTGTAATTACATGCCCCTGTTAAACAGGGGCTGAAAAAAATGGGCCTTAGGTACTGGTGCTGGTGCCACAACACTGCAACCCCTCACAGATACTCTAGTTGGAACGCAGGAACGAGCCCTGCTGCAAAGTATTGCATCAAAAATTGTAATTACATGCCCCTGTTAAACAGGGGCTTAAAAATTGGGCCTTAGGCACTGGTGGCGGCGCCCAGAACAAAAAATTTTGTTACAAGCTATCAGCATGATCATTTAGGAGGAAGAGGATAATTACTCAGCATAACAGGATAGTCACTCAGCATCAGCATAGGCAGTCTTTGAAGGGATCTGACATTTAAAAAAAATTATTCGGTTGTATCAGCATCAGGTGCTTGGTAGCTGGTGGTGATCCAAGATTGATTCATTTTTATGAAGGTCATTCGATCGACTGAGTTGGTGGACAGACGCACCCTGTGATCGGTTACAAAGCCTCCAACAGCACTGAATGTGCGTTCCGAAAGAACGCTGGATGCAGGACAGGCCAGTAGCTCAATTGCATACTGTGCAAGCTCTGGCCAGTGATCCATCCTCAAGACCCAGTAACCCAGAGGATTTTCGGTGGGAAAGGTGTCCAAGTCAGATCATGCCCCTAGGTAAAACAGACGCTGGCGATGGTTGCTGGAACAGATCATACCTTGGGACTGCGGACTAAAAAATTGTCTGAACGCATCGGTCAGACGGCCACCTTCTCCACCGCTCCTTCTTTGACTGACCGAAGCCTCAGCAACACGTTGTCCAGAAACAGGAGTTTGTAACCTCCCAGTCCCCTGGAACGCGTTGCACAGACCTTTCTGCAAGGCCTCCGAAGATGTTTCATCCTCTGCTCCCTCTGGTCCGCAACCTTACCCTTGTAACCTGGATCAAGGAGGGTTGCCAGCCAGTATTGGTCCTTCTCCTTGATACCATGAATACGAGGATCCTTACGCAGGCTTTGCAGGATCAGGGAGGCCATGCAGCGTAGGTTGGCTGAGGCATTCGGTCCGGAGTCCTCTGGGTCACTAAGGACGACATGGACCGCAGCCACTTCCTCCCAGCCACGTACAAGACCATGAGTTTCTTGCGACTGATCCCTTAAAGACTGCTGCTGATGCTGAGTGCCAGGCTCCACCTCCATACTAACACAATCCTCCTCCTCCTCTTCCTGTGTGATTGGCGGGCACGCAGGAACACTGTCTGGATAAAGGGGGCCTCTAAGGAAGTCCTCCTCTTCCTGCCTCTGTTCTGCCTCAAGTGCCCTGTCCATTATTCCACGCAGTGTGTGCTCCAACAGGTGGACAAGGGGGACAGTGTCACTGGTGCATGCACTGTCACTGCTCACCATCCTCGTGGCCTCCTCAAATGGTGACAGGACAGTGCATGCATCCCTGATCATGACCCACTGGCGTGGGGAAAAAAAAACCAGCTCCCCTGACCCTGTCCTGGTGCCATAGTCACACAGGTACTCATTGATGGCCCTCTGCTGTGTGTGCAGCCACTGCAGCATGGCCAACGTTGAGTTCCACCTGGTGGGCATGTCACAGATTAGGCGGTTCTTGGGCAGGTTAAACTCCTTTTGGAGGTCTGCCAGCCGAGCACTGGCATTATATATATTATATATAAATGCACACAGACTTTCCTGGCCTGCCTCAGGATATCCTGTAAGCCTGGGTACCTGCCCAAGAACTGCTGCACCACCAATTTAAGGACGTGAACCAAACAGGGCACATGGGTCAGTTGTCCCTATCAGAGGGCGAATTGGGTGCCATTGTCGCAAACCACCATTCCTGCCTTAAGTTAAGCTAATTTACCTGCCTGCGGTAGTGATAGGTTCAGGGAAACACCACCAACGTTCTACAGGTAGCTTTAGCTGAACACTGTGCAGAGGTCGCACTACACTAACTTGTAGCTTATTTAGCTGCCTGCGGTAGTGATAGGATCAGGAAAACACCACCAACCTTCTACAGGTAGCTTTAGCTGAACACTGTGCAGAGGTCGCACTACACTAACTTGTAGTTTTAGCTGAACACTGTGAGGAGGACGCACTACAGTAACTTGTAGCTTATTTAGCTGCCTGCAGTAGTGATAGGATCAGGAAAACACCACCAACCTTCTACAGGTAGCTTTAGCTGAACACTGTGCAGAGGTCACAAAAAACTAACTTATAGCTTATTTAGCTGCCTGAGGTAGTGATAGGATCAGGAAAACACCAGCAACCTTCTACAGGTAGTTTAGCTGAACACTGTGCAGAGGTCGCAAAAAACTAACTTGTAGCTTATTTAGCTGCCTGAGGTAGTGATAGGATCAGGAAAACACCACCAACCTTCTACAGGTAGCTTTAGCTGAACACTGTGCAGAGGTCGCACTACACTAACTTGTAGCTTATTTAGCTGCCTGCGGTAGTGATAGGATCAGGAAAACACCACCAACCTTCTACAGGTAGCTTTAGCTGAACACTGTGAGGAGGATGGACTACACTAACTTGTAACTTATTTAGCTGCCAGCGGTAGTGATAGGATCAGGAAAACACCACCAACCTTCTACAGGTAGCTTTAGCTGAACACTGTGCAGAGGTCGCACTACACTAACTTGTAGTTTTAGCTGAACACTGTGAGGAGGATGCACTACACTAACTTGTAGCTTATTTAGCTGCCTGCGGTAGTGATAGGATCAGGAAAACACCACCAACCTTCTACAGGTAGCTTTAGCTGAACACTGTGCAGAGGTCGCAAAAAACTAACTTGTAGCTTATTTAGCTGCCTGCGGTAGTGATAGGATCAGGAAGACACCACCAACCTTCTACAGGTAGCTTTAGCTAAACACTGTGCAGAGGTCACAAAAAACTAACTTGTAGCTTATTTAGCTGCCTGCGGTAGTGATAGGATCAGGAAAACACCACCAACCTTCTACAGGTAGCTTTAGCTGAACACTGTGCAGAGGTCGCACTACACTAACTTGTAGTTTAGCTGAACACTGTGAGGAGGACGCACTACACTAACTTGTAGCTTTAGCTGAACACTGTACAGAGGACACACTACACTAACTTGTAGCTTTAGCTGAACACTGTGCACTACACTAACTTGTAGCTTTAGCTGAACACTGTGAGGAGGATGCACTACACTAACTTGTAGCTTTAGCTGAACACTGTGCAGAGGTCGCACTACACTAACTTGTAGTTTTAGCTGAACTCTGTGAGGAGGACACACTACACTAACTTGTATCTTTAGCTGAACACTGTGCAGAGGTCACACTACACTAATTTGTAGTTTTAGCTAAACACTGTGAGGAGGACGCATTACACTAACTTGTAGCTTTAGCTGAACACTGTGAGGAGGACACACTACCCTAAATTGTAGATTTAGCTGAACACTGTGCACTACACTAACTTGTAGCTTTAGCTGAACACTGTTCAGAGG